>HG992015.1:16873400-17482592 GCA_905220435.1 Amphipyra tragopoginis
CGATTGAAACGTGTCCAGTTCATGTGCGAGCCTCTCAGGACCAATGACGGGATGCCGGCCAGGACACCTTCATCAAGCCCGACGAACCTCTTCAGCTCCTTATAGGCTGCGAGGCTCCACACGCCACGCCAGGACAAAGTGCAGGAGGTCGAGTGAATGCTCTCTTTACAAGGTAGTCCTAGTATATCAGCAACCTTCTCAACGAGTTCATCGTGATTCCCGTATTTATTACGTTTCTCACGATGAAGCTCATCGAGGGGTCGCTGACCCGAGACCACCTGCGCATCCACTATCACGCCCACACCATTCCTGGCCGCGACGATGTCGGGCTTTCTAAGGCCCAATGCAGTCCTGACCTTCGGTTCCTTTACCACGGTCCACCCCTTGTCAGTCATAGCGGAGCAGACGACATCCGCTACACAGTTATGGCGTTCAATACGGCCGCCGTGTGTTCTGTGACACTGTTGGATGGTGTGTGCCGTTGTCTCCCTGACCATGCAACCTGCACGGCAGTTCAACTCCGACACCGCACCAGTCCTGCGCCCCCGTGTGTTGCGTACTCGCGACGGAAGCGCGTTTATGTGAGTGTGCACGAACTGCACGAAGTCTCGACCAGTATACTGCATACTGCGTTCCCTTATCCACTTCGTGGACGCGGGAACCCGTGGACACTCCCTCAACTCGAGTCCATCCACGGAAGTATGCAGGACTTCACGCCAATACAGAGCTGTCGTCCGTTCTCCTGACTTAGGGTTTTCCCTGGTAAATTTTCGGAGCTGCCTGTCGGCCCACTGCAGCTTCCTTCGGATCCTTTCGGATCTGGCGGCGGCACAGGCCACTGGCCACCGCGATGAGTCCAGACGGCCGAACCTCTTGCCAATGAGGTCCGGCACGCATGTTCTCAGCGATGGGATCGCCAAGCCGCCGTCCGTGGTTGCTGCGTGGAAGTACCCGACAGGTACATCCTTTGGAAGCCGAAGCCAAGTCCGCACTGCCCTCCGGATTTGAACGTCGAGCATTCGCAACCTGTCATCCGTGATGGTCCCTAACACTAAACCGTGTAGGAACCGCGGAATCAGGTGTACCCTTACTATTTCGAGCCGCTGCTGCGGCTTAAGGGGGGCCCTTTTGATGTTGATCAAGGCCTGAGCGATATCATGCTCTAACGTTACACATCCAGACGCCTGGAAGTCCACTCCAAGATAGCGCCAACGTTCCACGCAGGACACCTGCCGCAGCCATCGCTTCCCCACCTTAAAGGTGCGGTCGGTCAGGTAGTGCAGTTTCTTGCGCTTCCCGTCAGGCACCATCGAAAGCACAGCGCTCTTCGCATGGCTGATGAAAAGGCCCATCATCATTCCGGTGCGCCAAACACTGTCGATGGAGGATTGCAGCCCAACCTTTGAACCTGCAAGCAGGACTAGGTCGTCGGCATAAGCCAGAGCCGAGACACGCTCGGTTTCCAACCTATAACCGACTTCCCTCGGTAAGGCCGCCAAAATCACATCCATCGCCATGTTGAACAACAACGGCGACAACGGGTCTCCCTGTCGAACTCCCTGGCCCACTCTTGCAGGACCGCTGCAGGCTCCATTCACAACCAAGACAGTCTCGGAAGTGTCATACAGCCTTGCAACGTAACTGCAGAACCCCTCAGGCAGGCCTCTTTTCCTCAGCAGATCGATAAGTGCCGCATGCGACACTGTATCGAACGCCTTGGCAAAATCCAGCACTGCAACATGGCATTCACGCAGCTTTTTCCCGCAGTCTCCCAGCACAGCGTCCAGCACAGCCGAATTCTCGAGTGTGCCGTCGGCGCAGATAAATCCGCGTTGTCGTGCATCGGGAGGGCAGCATGCCTCCAATCTCCGCGCCAAAACAGAGTGCATGTGCCTGAGGGGCACCGACGCGATCGAAATCGGCCGGTACTCCGCAGGCCCAGCAGGAGTCTCCGTCTTTGGCACGAAGACCGTCCGGCAGCCCCTAAGCACACCAGGTACCTCTCCAGCCATCATCCATGCGGTGAATATTTCCGCCTGAGTCTCGGCAGACACTGCATTCCAGGCCCCTGGGAGAATTCCCTCGGGACCAGGACCGGACCTGTTATCTACTCTGCACGCCTTCACCTCCTCAGAGGTAAAAGGCGTCCAGAGCTGCGAGTAATCACGGCAGCCCCCGTACTGCTCCGAATGCCGTAAAGCACTCAGAGCCTCCGGTGTGAGCCCCGGGGCCTCAGACACCGCCTCCATCACCGGTCGCCAATAAGCTTCCAGCTCAGACAGACTGTGTCCAACTCCCCGACAATGGCCGTCGATTACCTCCGCAGCTGCTCTAGACCTACAGGTCCTATACAGGTCTTGCACCCTCGCGTACTCCATTCTACGCCGCTTTCGCGCAGACAACCTGACTGAAGCAGATTGGGTCTTCGCCGGTGTCCGACCTTTACGCCTAGACCGCCCCTTCCCTCCCCCGTCACGCGCACCCCGCGCCATCCTCGCCGCAGCGCTCTCAACGAGCTCCGCGACGATTCTGGCGCAGTCTGACGCCTCGGACAGGTTCGGGTTTGGCAGGCTTACGGATACAGGCACGACTTCAAGGGGGGACTCCGCCCTCACGGAAGACCGCTCTGGCGTCGAACTGTCAGCAGTGCCAGCGATAGGGGTGCCCCTAATAGGCAAAGTTGCCTCCCCAGGGGTTACCGGAGAAGGAGTCCGAGCCAGATCGGCCAGGTACGCTTGTACCAGGCTCTTGTAAGACTCCTTCCTCCGATACCCCTTAATCGCATCTAGGGAGCGCCCCAACTGTGGCAACTCCCTCAACAGTTCCTTATTTATGGTATTGGCACTGCTGCCAGCTCTAGCCAGACGCGCTTCCGTCCGAGCTAAAAGCTCCCCCTCTTCCTCGCGCCATCTCCGCTTCACCTGCGGTGGGGCGGCTTCGGCGTTGGCCGCCACAGGGTGGGCACGCCGCTTGTGCACGCCCAACCCTGTCTTGGTCCCGAATGCTCTGCTACATTCGGGACACGTCCAAGCGCTTTCCCCCCGCCTCGACAGAGGTGGAGATCGAGCAACCGGACTTACAGGTTTAAGGGTCGCTACCTCCGGCTCCTGTGGGAGGCCGGAGGCTCGACCATACAATTCTTTATTATTATCGAAAGCAACCTTAAACTTTGTTGATGGTAGGGCTGCTAACCCTACCACCAAGACCACCCGCAGCTCTCGTCTGCCCCAGCCATACGAGCTGCTAGATTGGAGGTCCGAGGACCTCCATCGGGGCCACTCGGGTATCTCAACCCGAGCCATACCTGGAATTTCACCACCTGCGCGAACGCATTGTTTACATCAGTGGTGCCGCGCCCCTTGTGCATTTCTACATCAAGGTACCAGGCTTGCCATTCCACTGTACCCCTTTTACTGTAGAGGTCAAGAATGCGGAGGACTGCGCGGTACGCCTCAACACGATTTAGGGTACACACACCATGAGACGGTTTTGACCACTTGCTCTAGCTATTCAAGTTAGTCTGTAGTGTGTCGCCCCCCCCTCCCTTGTTAGCTTAGCAGCGGCGCCACGAGCAGGCCGAGGATAGGAGTTGGTTCTGGCATACATCAGTTGTTGTCGACATATCACCATAAACCCATTGCCGTATGTGAATTATAACAGGCCCCCTTCTTTGGTCGATAGCGACAACCAATAGGGTATAATCACATACGTGAGTAACAAGCTCACTCAGTCGTTAGACCAATGGCTAACGTTGTCTCTCACCAACCATTAAGAGAGTCATAGTTACTCCCGCCGTTTACCCGCGCTTGCTTGAATTTCTTCACGTTGACATTCAGAGCACTGGGCAGAAATCACATTGCGTCAACACCCGCGAGGGCCATCGCAATGCTTTGTTTTAATTAGACAGTCGGATTCCCCTTGTCCGTGCCAGTTCTGAGCTGACCGTTGAACGGCGGTCGTACAGAACCGCGCCGATCGCGCACGAGACGAAACCGACACGGCCTTACGGCTAGGAAGATCCGCGGAAGGCCGGAACGCGGGTCCGGATTCCGCCCTAGCGCCCCGAGAGACGCTAGAGCATCGACCAGGCCCGGCACCGGCCGCATCCGCTTCCCGTCCAAACCCGACACGCCCCGGTCCTCAGAGCCAATCCTTATTCCGAAGTTACGGATCCAATTTGCCGACTTCCCTTACCTACATTATTCTATCGACTAGAGGCTCTTCACCTTGGAGACCTGCTGCGGATATGGGTACGAACCGGCGCGACATCTCCACGTACATCCCTCACCTGAATTTTCAAGGTCCGCAGAGAGTATCCGGACACCGCCGCAAATGCGGTGCTCTTCGCGTTCCGAACCATATCTCCCTTCTATAGGATTCCATGGAACTCGAACGCTCAGGCAGAAAAGAAAACTCTTCCCGGACCTCTCGGCGGCGTCTTCAGGCCACTTTGGGTTACCCCGTCGAACACTCGCTTGAAAAACGAGGGAACGATTATTGAAACGGTTCCGCTGCCGGGTTCCGGAATAGGAACCGGATTCCCTTTCGCTCAAAGGGCGTTATTTATCACAAACTGAATGTTATATCAATTTTCAGTTGCTTAGTTCAGCTTTATACCTGTAAAATTTCAGCGTAGTACATACAATAATTAACGAGATAATAAAATAAAAGTAATTAGGAAGTGCAAGACCGCGGTAACCCGACCAAGTTTAGGTGGTTACAAAAAAGCGACCGCGTAGTACATTATGCTATCTTCTAAAATGTTTAGTATAATACACCTTACAAGTTCGGTACAGACGCGTACACTGTTAAATAGACATAACAATATTATATCTTTACCTACTATGAAAACGTTATTATTATTATCTTTCGGCTACTTATTAAATAGGTAGATATAAATTATGTGCTCAATTGCACATACTTTGTTTCAACTTAGAATAGGATGAATTTCGCCTTAATGTCACGATAATAGGGAATATGCATGTAATTCAAAACTCTTTCATTATTTAAATATACATTGTACAGGAGTCAAGAAAAAAAAGTTTTTTTTACATTTTTTAATTACACTTTATATAATTACATGTGATGTTTTATTTTCAGTATAATCTTAAGCAATTAAAGTGGAAAGTTTGAGAACCTCTACTTCAATCTTCCCTCGATGGGGTAAGATTGAAATATATGATTTAAAAAAATTGTTTTATCTTTGTTAACTAAAGGTATTTTCACACTACGGGCAGATCTGAGTTTTCAGGGCACTTCAGACTATAGGCCAGTGACCATTAATAACGTTTGAGATTAATTTTAACGGGTCATTCCCAGTTGCCCCGCCACCACTGGTGGCAAATGGGATTTTTTATATTAAAATGTATACAAAAATCCCATTTGCCACCAGTGGTGGCGGGGCAACTGGGAATGACCCATTTTAACGATTTTAGAAACTATTTCGAATTTTCCCCATCACCCTTTCGTCTTCCCCCTGTTTCATTATCGTGAAAACACATTTTAATTCATTATTTTTTGCTGCTTTGGAACAGATTTAACAGGATGTTATCAATATGATAGAAAAATACACTTTTTGCTCTTTAATCACTACAAAAATAATTTTAGCAGAAGCTAATAATACTGTTCCACAAGACTTCAAATACAACACTGCTCATCTCGTCAAAACCAGATTGCGAGATTGACTATCTGTATGTACCGATAGTTCAGCACTTCGATGTCGAAGTGCTGAAGTGTTTGTATGAAAACGCCACTATGTCAGTCCGATTACAGGATCAGACCTCGAAACCTATCCTTCTGCAGCGAGGTGTGAGGCAGGGAGACGTCATCTCTCCGAAACTGTTCACCGCTGCACTGGAGGATGTCTTCAAGGTTCTGGATCGATGATCTGGTGAAGGTCGCGGCAAACCGCTGGATGCGAGAAGCACAGGACCGGTCGATGTGGAGATGCTTGCGGGAGGCCTATGTCCAGCAGTGGACGTCTTTCGGCTGAATGATGATGGCTCTCTAGTCTCTACTTAGAGAAGAGACAAAACGACAAATCGCAAAAATGGCACATTTTAGCTCTTCTCTAAGTTAGACGTAAGAGATAAATGTGCCATTTTTATGGTTTTGATGATTTCTGTTGATGGTTTTAAGGAGCATTCACCGTAACCTTGAGATCACCTTTATTCTATCCGGGACTATCATTATGCAACTGTCACTTGATGTACTTTTGATTGTAATTTGTTAAAAGTATAACTTTAAGTTAATGCTTATTATTATTATTTTTGATCTGTAATTTTTAAACGATACAAATAGGTATTAGTAGGCATAAGTAGGTATAGTGTGAACTGAAAACATTCATTCTATAACTGTTATTATCTGTGATTGTTATAAAGGAGATCACCCATTCTGGGATAAAATTGGGGTTTTTGGCGGCCATCATTAAAGTTACACAATTTTGAAGCACACGTGTAACGCATTATTTTTACTATGGCGTCGAAGTCGAAAACTATTGGGGTTCGGAGATAAGTATACATCAGGTAAAAATGAAAACGACGACTTGTATTAGGGGTTTTAAGAATTATTTTATTATTATTACAGCATTGTCGCCATACAAAGAAATGTTTGTACTCCTGCCACCATTTAAATAAAATATAATTCATTCCTGGTTGCCGTTACTTTTTTTTATCCCAAATCATCGAACAAAATGGGTGATCTCCTTTTAATTTATATTTTAAACCTCTGCCTCGTTGGTCTAGTGGTCGCAAACGCGACTGCTGGGCGTGAGTTCTTGGGTTCGATCCCCAGATCGAGCAAAGTGTTATTAGGTTTTTCCGTGTGGAATTTCTTAGTAGCAGCTCGGAGTCTGGATTTGTTCCCGGTTGATGGCAATAGGCTCGCCCCCTATTACATGGGACTAAAACATAACGGCGAAACGTGGGTGTGTTATTATAATACACCTCTGCCCAACCCTTTGGGAAATACAAGGCGTGATGTTATGTTATGTTTTTATATTTTAAAAGTTAACATTTATATTTTTAAAGAAAAAGTGTAAACTGTGTTTTTCTTTCATTTAAAAAATAATGGAAAATGCCATAAAAACGAAATAGCTATCTGTTTTTAATTAATTGTTTGTGTGTCGTCTCAAGACGTCACCACCATTGTTTATCTATTTTGTCTGTAATTACGGTGCTTGAGTAATTAGTAATTAGTATTTTAAAAGTTCAATTAAAATTAATTTTTTACCTGTAAATAAAAATTCTTTAATAAACATGAAGTTTTTTTTAACACTTGTGTACACATCGGTACCAAACTTGTAACACTATCCTACATATTTTAGAAGATAGCATAATGTACTACGCGGTCGCTTTTTTGTAACCACCTAAACTTGGTCGGGTTACCGCGGTCTTGCACTTCCTAATTACTTTTATTTTATTATCTCGTTAATTATTGTATGTACTACGCTGAAATTTTACAGGTATAAAGCTGAACTAAGCAACTGAAAATTGATATAACATTCAGTTTGTATATCCACATACAGGTTTATCAGTGGCCAAACAACTCGGCGCGCATTGTGACCGTGAAAATGGAGAACTGAATATCATCATAACTTTTTAATGACTTGCATGATACTAATGAAATTTCACAAACATTTGAAGGCAGTTACAAGCTACAAAATAACGTTTAAAGCAAGTCTTTAGATCTCTTATTCAGAGTGTTAGGCCCTATTGAAGTGTTTTTATATTTAATTGAATAACCTTTAAACGGTGCAATATTTTGGTTGTTTTATTGCACAACTAATTCCTAAGAAGTTGTGTACAAAAGATGATCAGAATCCGCTTATCCGTTTCAGAGATCCAGCAAAACCACAAACGTTACTCCAGCAAAATCTTGAATAACTTCGCAGCCGAAGACATCACAAACACAAAATAAGGTGCAACATTTACGTCGTCTAGACAACTAACTGTATAGCTAGTCTTTATTTCAATATTCCCATTAAAAAGAAAAATGTTTTGCTGCGGTAACGTTACCCCAGCAAAAAATGATTTTGTGAAATAACTAAAAAACTATAAGTGCAAAAAAATGTGCGCAACAATTACAGAAGCTGGGCAACTAACGATCTATAAGGTTTAAATGACTATTTTCGACATTATTTTGCTGCGGTAACGCACACTGAAAGATTGTAAACAGTGTCGGCTGCTCTTATAGGTCGAACGGGCACGGATAACACGAGTACGCCAGTATTGAGTGTATAATGGCTGATCCATTAGCGGTGCCGCCATTTGCCTCGCATCGCGCTTTCCAGTTACGAACCACAGTAGGTGCTATACAACCAAATTTTATAACAGCCCTCTGCTAAGACAGAAGGTTCATTATAAACTAGCTGACCCCGCGGCTATGCCCGCGTAAAAGGTTTCATCCCGTATTAAATAGGAGTGAGGCGTTTTTATCGTAACAGCTATTTAAAACAGGTATCTTATGATAACAGACTGTAACTGTGACGAACAAACTGAAAAAGCAGTTCCTGTTCCACGAGCTAACATAATCCCCTATAAGACAGTCACAAGCTTTTCTCTATTCATGCTTATGACATGCACCTTAGTTAGAATAAGATAAAAAAAAAAACGATCAAGACGCTTGTAACGATACCTCATTTGTCAAATTATGATAAGTAGTTTGGAAGTTGAAAGCGAACAGATGAACATACCCACACACATACCGGTCAAAATCATATACCCTCCTTTTTGCTTCGCCGTAGTTGGGTTAAAATATACTGCGGTCACCAATCCGTTCACCAAGCATGATGATCCGCGTTCCCTCACGTTCGCTGCAGAAGCGAATTAAGAGACACATGTTTAGCAGAGGATGCTTTCGGCCTGATAATAATAAGTTACCAACATCCCTGAATTAAACACATGTTTTGACATCAAAATATGTTCACAACCATTATGTTTTGGGGCACTATACGAAGTAAACCTTCTGGATTTGCTCATTTGTGATCAATAAGTACACAATATCGTCCGTGCCGTCGGTTCAGTGAGAGCGATTGAGTCGTGTGTCGATGTCGCCGTTCTCCAGACCTATTGGAGGCATAATGCGAAACCACTCAGTGGAAAACATTCGAGCTCAAGTCTCTTAGGCGTAGATTTAAACAATGAACGGTATAAAACGTGCATTAATGTTGCATTAGGAGCACAATGAACGCTCAAAACGCGTTGAGTTGAAACCGCACTCGATACGAAGCAATTATGATCGATTAGAAACTCGATACGAGGCAATTTTCATCGATTGTGAATGAATTCATGATTCATTTTGTACGGTTCAAAATTCGCAGAAAGAAATTACTGCAAACATTTTTTAGAGAACGTATACGAAATTTTTCCGATTTTGCTGATTTACGTGATTTTACAGACGTGGTTTTATAGTTAAAATAATTTATTTCTATAAGTTTTAATGCACAAAATGAAATATGATATCATTTCAATTATGATCTAATGAATGAGCTAATTTTTAACTTTTTTATTTAATGTTGATTAATCGATTACAAACCGACGACTGTTTTGTGAATTTTTGTTGTAAGAGGTTTAGAATATCACATATTTACGAATAGTTTTGACATCTAAACGGTATGAAAAATTTAGCATGTATTTTTGTGGAAGTCGTCTTTATAATGTACTAGCTTTTGCTCGCGGCTTCGCTCCCGTTAATTTACAGATCCCTAATTTTTTGATCCCAAAATATAGCCTATAGCACTCAGGGATAACGTAGCTTCCTATTGGTGAAAGAATTTTTGAAATCGGATGAGTAATTTCGGAGATTACCTCCTACATACAAACAAACAAACAAATTCTACCTCTTTATAATATTAGTATAGATGAAACACTTTTTACCACATTCATATAAAAAAAATGAGTAAAATTATATTTAATTTAGTCAAATTTTAGAGAAAATGGGCAAAGAATTGCTTTTGATTTTGGCTATTTAGAACTTCCGTTCACAAAATTAAAAAAAAAAACTTCATTTCAATATCAATCAATTTTCGGAAAAAAATATGCAAAATGTTATAAAAATTTGGCAATAAATAGTACATTGTTACCCTAGGGGTGAAAGTAACTTGTTTAGTCCCGAGACGGGGTTTGGCGCCCGAACGTAGCGCCAATAGTTCGAGGGACTAAATAAGTCTTTAACCCGAGGTAAACACTGTGCTTTTCATTACGAATACAAGGAAAGAAAAAATACAAACATGAATTAGCTAAAGAAAACATGAGTGAATTGATTGCCGCTTTTCCGCCTATTTTGTTTCTTTTTTCTTCTGTGGCCGGCCAGCTATTCAGCCGTTATTTTTTATTTTCATCATTGAAAAAATTGAAAACATTTTGCCCAAATATATGTTATTTTAAAGAAATAGTTGAAAAAAACTATTCTTCTTCTCTCGTGTCAGCACGAGCTATACGAAAATAGCTTATGCTGTGGTGAAAAGATTAGCCAGTCAGCAAGGTTGGTAGCGGGGCTGACTGCCCAGGGTGCGCCGGACGTACTTAAGTATCGTCACTCGAAAAAAACTATAATAAAGTAATTAAAAAAAATATTAACTTTAATACAATTAATACTTAACTTTATGTTATTACAATTTTACATCGCGCTGTAATTGAGTGGCTGTATCGCGTAAACGGCCACGACACATGAAAGGGTATAGAAAGTTGGAACATGGTTCAATAGAAATGTGAAAATAGAACAATTTTTTTTTAATTTGTCTGCTGTCAGTTGTAAACGATTCTCCCTAGGGCTGAAAAGTATTACTTTCAACCCGCTCCTCAGGCAACTTCAGACCTACTTTCCGAGTATGAGTAATGAAAAAATCTTTTTTCTTTCAACTACGTAGTAATGTTATCATTAATCGCTACAAAACCGATCACAAAATACGTATTTTCTGCTTAGAAGCAAAACAGTGCAGAAATGTTGTATGAAATCTCATTACTGCACTGCAAACAGTGCAGAAATGTTGTATGAAATTTCATTACTGCACTGTTTTTCATTAGTGCAGTTTTTATTTTTTATTTAGATATAAATTTACTACAGAGGTTTAATGTCTCCTGAAGTTTAATATTAAATGTATGCATTCTTATGCATTAGATCAAAAAGATACTGGCTGAAAATAAAAATCGGCTGAATAAATGCGAATTGGTGAAAAAAAAACAAATGGCGCGCATTTTGTACCATTGTAAAACTTTGATACTTCTTATTTAGCAAGAAAAGTTTTAAAAAATGGAAATAGATAGCGATATGAATTCAAGTCCAGAAAGGATAAAAACAGCTGCAAATGAAATTGTTAATAATCTTTTGCCGCAAAAGTCGCAGGATAACCTTGTTTTCATTAACTTGAGTTTTTATTTTGAGTAGGTATATTTTATCACGGTAGGTAAATTGGTAGTTGAAAGAAAAGTAGATTACGCACCTTGCTGAAGTGAGTGATTAATGCACTCGTGCTAATTTAGTGCCCTCGCTTCCGCTCGGGCACCAACATAACACTCGTGCATTAATGACTCACTTTGCGCTCGGTGCAACAATCTACTATTCTTTCAACTACGTAGTAATGTTATCATTAATCCCTACAAAACCGATCACAAAATACGTATTTTCTGCTTAGAAGCAAAACAGTGCAGAAATGTTGTATGAAATCTCATTACTGCACTGCAAACAGTGCAGAAATGTTGTATGAAATTTCATTACTGCACTGTTTTTCATTAGTGCAGTTTTTATTTTTTATTTAGATATAAATTTACTACAGAGGTTTAATGTCTCCTGAAGTTTAATATTAAATGTATGCATTCTTATGCATTAGATCAAAAAGATACTGGCTGAAAATAAAAATCGGCTGAATAAATGCGAATTGGTGAAAAAAAAACAAATGGCGCGCATTTTGTACCATTGTAAAACTTTGATACTTCTTATTTAGCAAGAAAAGTTTTAAAAAATGGAAATAGATAGCGATATGAATTCAAGTCCAGAAAGGATAAAAACAGCTGCAAATGAAATTGTTAATAATCTTTTGCCGCAAAAGTCGCAGGATAACCTTATTTTCATTAACTTGAGTTTTTATTTTGAGTAGGTATATTTTATCACGGTAGGTAAATTGGTAGTTGAAAGAAAAGTAGATTACGCACCTTGCTGAAGTGAGTGATTAATGCACTCGTGCTAATTTAGTGCCCTCGCTTCCGCTCGGGCACCAACATAACACTCGTGCATTAATGACTCACTTTGCGCTCGGTGCAACAATCTACTATTCTTTCAACTACGTAGTAATGTTATCATTAATCCCTACAAAACCGATCACAAAATACGTATTTTCTGCTTAGAAGCAAAACAGTGCAGAAATGTTGTATGAAATCTCATTACTGCACTGCAAACAGTGCAGAAATGTTGTATGAAATTTCATTACTGCACTGTTTTTCATTAGTGCAGTTTTTTATTTTTTATTTAGATATAAATTTACCACAGAGGTTTAATGTCTCCCGTTAAGTTTAATATTAAATGTATGCATTCTTATGCATTAGATCAAAAAGATTCTGGCTGAAAATAAAAATCGGCTGAATAAAACCGACTTGGTGAAAAAAAAAAAAAACAAATGGCGCGCATTTTGTACCATTGTAAAACTTTGATACTCCTTATTTAGCAAGAAAAGTTTTAAAAAATGGAAATAGATAGCGATAAGAATTCAAGTCCAGAAAGTATAAAAACAGCTGCAAATGAAATTGTTAATAACCTTTTGCCGCAAAAGTCGCAGGATAACCTTGTTTTCATTAACTTGAGTTTTTATTTTGAGTAAGTATATTTTATTACGGTAGGTAAATTGGTAGTTGAAAGAAAAGTAGATTACGCACCTTGCTGAAGTGAGTGATTAATGCACTCGTGCTAATTTAGTGCCCTCGCTTGCGCTCGGGCACCAACATAACACTCGTGCATTAATGACTCACTTTGCGCTCGGTGCAACAATCTACTATTAAAACAATCTAAATCTCGACTTATAATACTCGGCGCAAGCCATAAGTAGGCTCATTCATTAGATCATAATTGAAATGATATTTCATGTTGTGCATTCAAACTTGTAGAAATACCTACATTATTTTAATTGTAAAACGTCGTCTGAAAAATCATATAAATCATCGAAATCGGCAAAATTTCGTATAGGTACGGCCTCTTAACCAATTTCTTCAAAAAGTCTGCCTCGTTGGTCTAGTGGTCGCAAGAGCGACAGCTGAGCGTGAGGTCCTGGATTCGATCCCTGGTCGGGCAAAGTGTTATTAGATTTTTCCGTGTGGAATTTCTCAGTGCTAGTCCTGAGTCTGGATTTGTGACGGCTGGATTAGAAAAGATAAGAAATAGAAATACCATATGGAAAAACAGCATTAGTCAATAAAAGTGTTCTTTGTATGGCGTCATTGATATACATACATCAAACTGCCTGATGATGTCAAAATGTTACCTATTCCGCAGTTCAAGTCTAAACTACATAAGTTTTTAACTAATAAGTGTTATTATAATATTAAACAGTACTTGGAGGATAAAAATATTTCAATTTAATAATATCTATCGTAATCTAATATACCTTAATATATTGTAATATGTAATAACAGTAATGGATTTAATTGTAATCTTATATTATGTGACATGACTATATTTGACTTGTGCATAATAATAATTTTTGACATTTTATTATTATTCCGTTAATTCATTTTCTGTACACATTATTTACATTTTTAAATATTTCAATAGAAAATAAAAAAACATTTAATAAAAAATTAAGTTAAAAACTGTCACCCGACTACGTAAAAAAGGGCTCTAAAAAGGACGAAACAAGAAAACAATTCAAATAGAAATCCAAAAATGCATAGGTACAAAAATGGTCAAGGTAGAGCCGTGGTCGCACTTACTGTATACCTACTATGATTATGTGGGTGCCAGGAACACCTTCATTAAACAGACATGGTATGTATAGTATACAGTAAGTGCGACCACGGCTCTATCTTGACCATTTTTGTACCTATGCATTTTTGGATTTCTATTTGAATTGTTTTCTTGTTTCGTCCTTTTTAGACCCCTTTTTTACGTAGTCGGGTGACAGTTTTTAACTTAATTTTTTATTTAATACTTTTCCGTTTCTCGATCGGGCATATACACTATCCGTGCAGTATCTACATCGTCGCATTCTAAGAAATGTAACATAAACGTAAATTTTAACGTAATGTTGGTTTGTTTACTTAAACGAGTAAATAACTGAAACGACTGGACCGCGCGAACTGTACGACCGCATTTTAAACATATGTTTTGACTTAAACAATATGATATATATACATACTAGCTGTTGCCCGCAGCTTCGCTTGCGTGTAATTTTAAACCCTCTTTAAGCCCCTTTTTAAATGTAGGTTTTAAATAAAAAAAGTCCGTCTTTTATATTTATTTTAAACAGTGTTTGTGCAAGTTTTAAGTTTATGGGGTTACCCATGGAATAAGGGTTTTCATACAAACGTCAACATCCATTTCACCACATAAGGGGTGGAATTTCCAAAAACCTTTCCTTAGTAAATACCAACGTTATTAGAGGTACACCTACTTTGAACATTTCAAGTTTCTAACCCCAGCGGGTTAGGCTTTGCGTTGATAGATCTTTCAGTCAGTTTCTCCCTTTGTTACTTCAAAAGTACCAGATTTTTCATAAAAATTTGCAACCCTTATTTCACCTCCTTAAAGGTTGAATTGGTAAAAACGCTCAAACATTTACGTACATTTATTTCTAACCAGAAACCCAATTATTTGGTATCATGCTTTTAACTACGAAAAAACTTTCATCACTTATTTTATCCCTTAGGGGCAGAATGTCCAAAAACCCTCAAACATGTATGTTTACTTCTAACCAGAAGCCTAAATAATTAATTCCATGCTTCTTACTTCAAAAGTAGCACATTTCTCAAACAAACTTTCAACACTTATTATTTCACCCTCACATATAGAATTTCCAAAAAACATCAAACACGTGTATGTTTATTTCCCAGCAGAAACTCTATTATTTTAATGCATGCTCTTTTTAACTTCAGTACATACATCTTTCAGCCCGTATTTCACCCCTTAGTGGTAGAATTTCCAAAAACCCTCAAACACGTGTATAATTATTTCACTTCAAAACTCTAAATATTTAATTCCATGCTTCTTACTTCAAAACTACCAAATTTCTCATACGAACTTTAAACACTTATTTCACCCCTTTAGGGGTTGAATTTCCGAAAGCACTCAAACCTGTGTGCATTTATTTCTAACCAGGAACCTTAACGTTTAATTTCATGCTTCTTACTTCAATAATGACGAACTTGCATACAAACGTTAATCACCCTTTTCACCCCCTCAGTGGTTAAATTTCGAGAAATCCCTTCTTAGTGGATGCTTACGTTACAAAAGGAACCGACTTTCCAAATATCATTTTCAGTTAGTACATTTCTCTTTCTTAATAAAAGAAGACAAACAATTATCCAATACGACTCGCGCGCCACCTATTGTACGTTGAAGGTACTATGTCAGAAACTTTCGCGTGAGTAACAACAACTATACAAAGTTTCAACTCAATCGGATGAACGATGTGAATTTTTATTTAAAACCATCCGATACGACTCGCGCACCACCTCCTTTATTACGGTGATGGTACATACTATGCCAGAAACTCTCGCGCAAGTGTCAACAATAAAAAAAACTTTCATCCTGTATTTCACCCTCTAGGGATAGATTTTTCAAAAACCCTGAAACACGTGTATGTTTTATGCTTCTCACTTCAAGAGTACCAGACTTCTTATACAAACTTACATCCGCTATTTTACCCCCTTAGGGGTTTAATTTACAAAAACGCTCACACACGGTCATTTATTATTAATCCGAAACCCTATTATTTAATTTCATGCTTTTAACTGCAAGAAAACTTTCACCTCCAATTTCACCCCCTAGGGGTAGAATTTACAAAAACGTTCAAAAACGTGTATTTATACCTAGCCAGAAAGCCTATTATTTGATTTCATGCTTTTAACTTCATAGAAACTTTTATCCTCTATTTCACCCCTTAGGGGTATAATTTCCAAAAACGGTCAAACAGGTGTATATTTATTTCTAACTAGAAGCCGAAATACTTAATTCCATGCTTCTTACTTCAAAAGTAACAGATTTCTCATACAAAATTACAACACTTATTTCACCCCTTTAGGGGTTGAATTTCCAAAAATCCTGAAACATGTGTACGTTTATTTCTGACCAATAACCTAAATATTGAATTTCATGCTTCTTACTTCAAAAGTACCAGATTTCTCATACAAACTTACAACACTTATTTCACCCCCTTAGGGGTTGAATTTCCAAAACCGCTCAAACACGTGTACCTTTACTCTTAACCAGAAACCTTAATACTTAATTTCATGCTTCTCACTTCAAAAATGACGGACTTGCATACAAACGTTAATCACCCTTTTCACCCCCTTAGGGATTGAATTTCGAAAAATCCGTTCTTAGTGGATGTTTTCGTCACGTAAGAAACCTACTGTCCAAATTTTATATTTCCAGCATTAGTGGTTTAGGCTCTGCGTTGATGAATGAAATGTCAGTCAGTACCAGTCTCTTTATATATAAGAAGATTTGTAATGTGCTCGCCAAGACCTTTCTTTTGATATCAAACACGTGATGATTATCTCAGTTTAATTTTTTTCAAGGTTAGAAACTTAGGTTTATATTCCTTCATATAAAATGTTGTTAAAATGTTTATAGCCTATGTTACCCGGGTCATTATTACGAATCTTTTGACACCTCATTCATTAAAATCGGTTTAGTAGTTTAGGCGCTACGGTGGAACATACAAACTTACATACATACATACAAAGACTGCCAAAATCATTACCCTGCCTTTTGGCTTCGCCGTAGTCGGGTAAAAATATAAAAAATAGTAGCCCACCGGCATCGGGAACAGTGTCCAAGCTGCCGGCGGTCAGGGCTCCAGAGAGAAGAACTTCCTAACGATACGCGCCGTGTCCAGAAGTACCGCTCTCTGAATCAAACCCTTGATCCAGCTGCCTAACGAGAGCCTCATCAGATGTTGGTCGAGGCTCTTGGCTATCAAGCCATTGGCTGTTACGACTATCGGCACAATGACTGCTGAGTCAATATCCCACATGTCGACAACCTCGTGTGCCAAATCAAGATATTTGATTTTTTTATCGTTCTCGGCTTTCACGAGATTCTCGTCATGCGAGACAGTGATATCAACAATCATTGCGCGGCGCTCTGATCGATCTATCACCACTATATCAGGCTTATTGGCTACAATAGTCCTGTCAGTGATCATAGATCGGTCCCAGTACAATGTGACATGACCATTCTCGAGAACTGGGTCGGGCACATATCTGTAGTATGGTACTTCTGCGTCCACAAGGTCATATTTCAGAGCAAGTTGCTGGTGGATAATCCTAGCCACGAGGTTGTGCCTGTGCAAATACTCACCGTTAGCAAGACGAAAACAACCAAAGACAATAAGTCGGATAGATCCCATCAAAAACATTAAATGTAGAAAATGCCAAGCCTCTGTGCAATCTTTCCACCGTAAAAAGTTTCTAGATCTCATAGAAGCCAAGTCCTATTCAATTTATTTTGTAGTTAGTTATCTATCGAGTGACTGTATCAATAGTTTTATTTCTATTATAATTATAGTGACTTGGCAATGAGCACAAATTAAAAGCTGCTTGCTGTGTGGAATTATGTGCGACTGTTATTGACGAATTGATATCTATGAGTACTATGATTACATTAGTTGTGTAAATGACACAACAACATAATCTTTCAGGGGTGATTCTATCATTACAGTCGGTATGTCAGGATTGCGAGCAAGGTAAACACAGTAAATAAAACCAACATAGACTCTCCACCACTGAGAGTACTTGTATTTGGGTTAGTATTAGTAACATAAACTAGATCACAATATATTACTTTACACAATTATTACAAGATCATAAAATAAGGACAAGCTAGTCAGATATAAAAGGTCAGACTTCTTCAGCTGATCAACACGGAATGCTCCCGCTTCGTCGAATGACCGCCGCCTTTATAACATCGGGTGCGTTCATCCATATCGACGACTACCTTCCTTTTGTCAACATTGCCCAGTGCTACCCGCTACCGATAACACGGCCCTCCTGCAAAACACACGTCCTCGTGTGTTGGTGGTTGGTGGTTGACGCACCATCAACCCCATCGTCAAGATTGTGCATCAAGGCCTAACTTCAGTGACACCTTCGGACCTTAAACAGAAACAAATAATACAGTACACATCTCGGCCACACCTGATCACTCATCTTTGACCTCGTCATGTTACTCATGTCTTTGACCAAAGTAAAATGAAAAGCATCCAAAGAATGTTTGAATCGATTAGAGCTTGTTATCCCATCGACGGCCAACAAGCTCATCACCCATGACTTAAACTAGTTGATATTCATTCAGTATCAACCTAGTTCTATATTCGTTCGTAATTTCTCGTATCAAACTTACTTACTTACAAACATCCACACATTAGATTTCAACATTCTCACAATAAAATACTATCTCAGATGCCTAATAGGTAGATAGTTCTACTTTGGTTAAACATCAAATCATAGTTATTCAATAAATCATAATAGGTACATAAACACACAATCTCATCATACACAAATTCATAAAATCATTTAAATACATTTACAATGTTCTTCAGGGCTAAATATCTCAAAGTTTTTCACAAATTCATAATACATAAACACTTAAAATATTTCTTGGTTAAATAACTTAACGATTCACAAAGCCATAATACATAAACACTTAAAATATTTCATTCGTAAAAATCTCATAATTATTCACAAAATCATAACATAATATCTCAATAATTTACAAACTCATAGTACATTTAACACTTAAAATATTCCATGATTATAAATCTCAATTATTCACAATTCATTTTACCAGCATATAAACACTTCAAACTCATAGTACGTTAAACACTCAAAATATTTCAAGATTAAATATCTCATTATTCACAAACTCATAGTACATATCAACCCTTAAAATAATTCACGATTCAATATCTCATTATTATTCACAACATCCTACATTCTTAAATATCTCAATTCTTCACAAAATCATAAAACAAACATCCTAAATGTTTCATGGTTAAATATCTTTAAATCTGTAATCATTATTCACAGTATCATAGTACATAATTATAAACACTTAAAATATTATCTCAATTATTCCCAAAATCATAATACTTAAATTAATAACCTTTAAAACTTTTCATGATCAAAATAATATCTCAATTATTCACAAACTCATATTACAAAACTGACATGATGTTGTAAACCTAATATTTCTATTATGCGCTAATAATACAACCTTTTTACAACAATACAATACATATTATACACTTCTTTAACGAAAATAAGTCAAATTATTTCTTATTTAAAAATGAATTTGACAAATTAATCTTTAACGGAAGCCGTCATAATAATTATCGTCAATAATAAATACAATTTCCTGTTTTCGTCTACAAAAATACATTTTAAACCATAAGTAATAATAACAAACTACTTTTTAATTTCAATAAACTATTTTGTACCATTCTACAACAAGAATTATAACAAAACGAATAAAAACAAATATCAATATTTTCAAAGCTTTTTCAAAACATTAATTCAAAACAGAATCTCATTTTCACTGCATTTTCATTTATCAATTAATAGCATCACCCGCCTTGGATTTAGCCAACTCATTTGGCATCACCCGCCTGGGATCCTGCTTTATCAACATGGCATCACCCGCCTTGGATCTAGCCATATCATGGCATATCCCGCCTTGGTTCCAGCCCTATAACCATTGCTTCGTCATGTTAAAGTTTCAGCTTTCCCCAGGCGAAGCCTTCGGCCAACCCCGGCTGGCCAAACCGGGCGGTGCCAAAGATCAACCCTGGTTGCATCTCACCACAAACTCTAATACGACTTGCAATGTATTTTCCTACACGAATAAATACAGATGCCGTATTTATTTTCCACGAATAAATGAGGTTTGAGATAACTTTATTCTCATAAGAATACATTCATTCACTTACATGAGAATATTAACAATTTGACATAAATAAAAATGCATTGGGCTTGTTGCAAAAACTAAACATTTCAATCAATATGTTGAAGGTAGTCAAACAAAAAAAATTGCAATGTTTGTTCAATACCCGGGCTCGAATACAAGTACTACAAAGATAAGCGTGGCTGGAAGTGGCTCGAACTTATTGTGGCAAATGTGAATTATTTATTATGTATTTTTTGAGTAGTTTTTTAAAAGTGATAATTGATTTAGATTCCTTTAGATGTTTAGGTAATTTATTATATAGCTGAGATCCTTCATACATAATACTTTTTTTTCCGTAATTTGTGCGTGATACAGATACCATCATATTTATTTTATACGAATAAACACAGATATCATCTCATTTATTTTACACGAATAAATACAGATAACATCTCTTTTATTTTACATGAATAAGCAAAGATATCATTTAATATTTATTTTACACGAATAAATAACCTCTCATATTATATTTCCTTCCTCAAAATTCTTTCACACATAATAAAATGGTTGTGACTCACCGGATTTATCACATTTTCTCATTCTCACATTTCTCACCATTGTAATATCAATCTAATAATCAAGTTTTTGTTAGTCCGTCTACAGGGGATTTTTACAAAGCAAATAATTTACATGTGGGTATACAATCATAATGTGGACTGTTTTTTTTCTTGTTCCACTTCTGATGTAAATGACACAACAACATAATCTTTCAGGGGTGATTCTATCATTACAGTTATAGCTAATATCGGTATGTCAGGATTGCGAGCAAGGTAAACACAGTAAATAAAACCAACATAGACTCTCCACCACTGAGAGTACTTGTATTTGGGTTAGTATTAGTAACATAAACTAGATCACAATATATTACTTTACACAATTATTACAAGATCATAAAATAAGGACAAGCTAGTCAGATATAAAAGGTCAGACTTCTTCAGCTGATCAACACGGAATGCTCCCGCTTCGTCGAATGACCGCCGCCTTTATAACATCGGGTGCGTTCATCCATATCGACGACTACCTTCCTTTTGTCAACATTGCCCAGTGCTACCCGCTACCGATAACAGTTGTTATGCTGTTGTGTGGTTTATGATATGCAGACGTGATTTTACGGCCAATTAGTAGTTATGGTCACCATCGACTACGTGCGCCAATACATATTTTAGAAGACCTAAGTTTATTTGGTAACAACATCACAATTATTTAATTATACCTATGTTTAATGGACAAATCAAAAGAACGTAACTAATCTTGTGATATTAAACTTTACGCGTGCGTTATGCATTACTTTCACCTCCTCCAAATATGCCGTTTTATATTTGTTTCTTCTTATGCTCATTGCCAAGTCACTATAATTATAATACAAATAAAATTATTGATACAGTCACTCGATAGATAACTAATTACAAAATAAATTGAATAGGACTTGGCTTCTATGAGATCTCAAAACTTTTTACGGTGGAAATATTGCACAGAGGCTTGGCATCTTTTACATTTAATGTTTTTGGTGGGATCTCATTTATTTTGTGTAGGGTCTCCTTCTTTTCTTTTTGGGTGACGTAAGTTATAATAACTATCTATGTATTTATCTAACCAACAAACTAACTCTAAATATATAACTATGTATGTATATAAATTAGTATTTTTAATAAACAACTATTTACGTAACTAATAACTGCAACTAGCTGATCCGGCAAACTTCGTTTCGCTGAATATAAATTTTCTTTTTTTATTATTATGTTTTTTTAGTTTCTAAGTGGTTTTTTCATAGATAGATGGCGCTATCATACGAAAATATTTAAAATTATCTAAAGTACTATTTATACTACGCCCTGTAACGAAACCATAGTGCGATTTAGAAACCAGGTATAACGCCATCTATCGAGCGAGCACAGACTATTTATTGCATTACATTGATATTTTTTCAAGTTTTTTAGCTTTATTCATTTAATAAATTATTAAATCTATGTATTAATTTTATTTTTAGCTTTAATAAATAACAATTTATAAATAATCTACACTAATTCAATATTTTTTGTACGTAAACAAAGAACAAAGTTAACAATGCAGTCAAAATTCATACACCATGTTCCTGGCAAAATGGCAAATATAAAATTGTTTTCTATAATTAACTATTTTTTTTATGTTTTTATAATTTTTCCTTTATATGTGCTATCTTGTATCTTTATGTGTATGTTCTATCTTGATGCCAACAAGGTTCTAGGTCTGCTAGCTTAGATTAGATTTTATCTTAGATCTTAGATTTTAGATCTTAGATTATTTATATCTTAGATTTTTGATGATCGGTCAGTCAGTGAGTGACAAAATGATGTAACTTTGATCGACGATAACTCGTAAAGTATAAGTTCAAATACCATGTTATTTGGAAGTTTAGCTAGTTATAATGATTACTCTTGGTTACCGAAAGTTCAAACTGCTAGCTTTGTCCGCAGCGTAGATATATAGGGGGTGAAAAGGCCACGAATGGCTTCGAGAAAAGGATGGTACGGCCGTGCCTGCTTTACTTAACCGTATAGTCCGTAGCGGGCCCCGAAAGGGGACGAATACAAGAACTACCGTAAACTCGTTTTCGACCCCGATCGGGGCCCAGAATTAGGTCATACGACATCCTAATTAATAATGTAAACATTTAATTATCTACTTATCGGATCTTGTTATTGGATGAAATTTATAAGAACTAAATAAAAAGCTCAAGTTTGAGTACCATTGAATCAATCCTATTTAGCGCACGAGTTTTAATATTTACCTTTACAAAACTGAATGTATACATGCGATAACCGCCATTTGATGACAGTCGTGGTGGACGCTAAAAATCATAAAAAGAATGGATTCTGGACTACCAATCATCACAAAATGAGTAAATCATTTATTAACTCGAGGAAATCATCCATAGTTTTGGTAATTTTAGTAGTGATAACAAAGTTTTTGATATCCAAAGTAAAAGCTTCCCGCCAGTTGAACTTTTGTTGTTGTTCATTTATCACTAATATCACAAATTACACAGTAGGCGTGGTTAAAAACAATCCATCATCTATAAACAAATGCGATATACTACTAGAAAAAGCCCATGTTTTAACGTAAAACGTAAACGTACGTAAAGGCCTCTACACACCAAAGCCGCCGGTGCCGGCGGCTTAACCCGGCGGGTTATGCCGCCGGGCTTGTTTTGCGTTATGTTCGCTCGCTTAGTTCGCGTTAGTTGGCCGCCGGCATAACCCGGCGGGTAAAGCCGCCGGGTCGGCGGCTTTGGTGTGTAGAAGCCTTAAAATATCACGAAATCTTTGTTATCACTACTCAATTTGGGATTCGGAATCAGCCGCCATATTACTTTTTTATGGTTAATGATGTGAGAAAGTGATTATGTGAATCGATTATTTCGTTGTGAT
Source organism: Amphipyra tragopoginis (assembly GCA_905220435.1). Classification (NCBI taxonomy): domain Eukaryota; kingdom Metazoa; phylum Arthropoda; class Insecta; order Lepidoptera; family Noctuidae; genus Amphipyra; species Amphipyra tragopoginis. The sequence goes on from HG992015.1 coordinate 16,896,959, forward strand.
TTTGTTCGAATCGATTTAATAAAAAATAAGTAACACCAAAAATCGATTTTTTTTATTATAGTAAATATTTTACATGTTTGATGTAATTTAACATTCTATCTATGTTAAAATTATAATCAAGCAATCAAAGATACTTTTTTTAAATATCGTAATAAGTCAGTAGGTACATTTAAATAAAATAAAATAGATTTAGATTCATCATAAATCATAATCCTCTGTGGCTACATCAATAAATATTCGTACCGAAACTTCACCGTGGAATCCAATGCATCCGTAGACTGATATTCTTTATTCAAAATTCAAAAAATAAATTCTAATTTGACGCAATATCGGCAGTAAAATAATAATTATCTACGAAACGTTCCTTGTAATAAGGTTTAAAATTGTTAAACGGGATCTTAATAGTGCGAAATCTAGGTACCTCGCCTACGCCTTCATGTACTAATTTTAAATTGCATAGGTACTTACCTACATAGAATATTAATTTTATTATGTCCAGGATGGTTGACGGTTGTGAATAAGCGAAAAAAAAACAGAAGAGAGGTGAAGAGGGTGAAGAGGTCATACATTATTATATGCTCTAAGTACATTATAGACTTTATTTTTTGAAGGCGTAGATGGTATAGGGTGCCCAGTATATCTGACATAGGCGTAGTGAGTATTTGATTTTGGGGAAGATTTAATGGCGGAAAGCTTTTGGCATTCTCGATGCGAGACATTGATGAGGCCTTGGGCCATCTTAAGTCGGATGCTGACCGGAAGCATTTACTTATAATGTAGTAGTTAGAATTCGAATAAGTTAGAACGTAAAACGAGCAATGAACAGAACATGCTGTTATGTGAAAATGGCGAATAATTGTAACATTACACGAACTCTTAAATGTTTCACCTCAGACTAGGCACCTCTGGGTTTTGAAGTAGGATTTTATTTCGAGATCGATTTTAAACGCTTTATGAAATTTTGCTCGTTTTATTTGGACAGGGTTGCAAAGGCAACAGTAGTTCAGCCATCTTTACTTGGCACTTTTACAACATTTTTTAGACCTTAACATTTTGTCGAGCTGATAGTCGCAGCGGATAAGCCTTGCAGCAGTAGGTAGACATAAGTTATTCTTAAATTCAAGATGGCGGCCTTGAAAATTTACTTATTATTTCATAATTATATTATTTCCATAGATTTCGGGGGTGCTGAAGCCGAAAGTAAATTCTACTCCTAAATCCAAGATAGCCGTCATGAAAGTTCACTACCTAGTTAAATGAAATTTACTAGCCCTTGAATCATGGGATTGACACCCATGACAGCTAGCCAATTTGCGTAACCGCCATCTTGGATTTGGATTTTAATCTCATTTTCGGCATTAACACCCCCGAAAATCACGATTTTGAAACCCATGACGACTAATTTGCAAATTTTTGTAGGCGCTATCTTGGAATTTCATTTTGTCCCCATTTTCGGCCTCAGCGCCACCGAAAACTACAGAATTGACACCCATGACGACTAGTGAACTTTTCATGTTTTGACCTCATTTTCTGCAACAGGAGCCATGAAAACCATGGAAATATTACCCATGATGAATAAGTAGTAAGTTTTCGTAGCCGCTATCTTAGATTTAGAAATCGATCTTAGCCATGTTTGTTTTGTGAACCGACCTTATGTCCTCTAACATTATTAAAACCTGATTATAGTAGTACGTCCTCTATCTTATGAACTATTTCACTTCTATTTGAAATCAGGAAGCAAAGGCCCAGGAATTTATGTCCCGAGCTGCGGTATGGCAGATTAGGACATAAGCTCCGCCTCTCTGCTGCTCGCTTTCCTCAGCAAACCCTAGCACGCATGCTCTGCGACAATGTACCGCGTTGACCGACTGCATGTAGTAATATAGGAGAGAATGTGGTAATACATTCTAATTATGTCTATTAGATACTTAAAATATCTTCGTGTTCATTCTACTTGTACTAATATTTAATCTGTGCCAATACTTTAGGTTTTGGAAAAATAATTTCTATTCACGTGAAATTATTTATTTGTAGCTATGCCGAAAATAAATAAATGTCATTAATTAACTTTCGAGCGATTTTATTTATTTAATGATTATTTTTCGATTGGGATGAATGAGTTTCGATTAGGCTGAATGAGTATCGATTTGGCTGAATGCAACATTTGTATTGTATTAACAATTTTGGATTGATGGTCAGCACTAGGTTCGAATTAAGTCGACGTACAATTTTTACTGAATTGAATTGTGTTTTTTTATCCGTTTTTGTATTTGAATAATGGTAAAAGTGAAAATGAAAAGAAAAAGAAACTATGTTTAGCTTGTCCCTTCAGCGTTTCAACACGTAACTAGGTACGTTAATTATTGTTTTTGAGCTAATCTATCTCAACTAATATTTGGATATAGGTATATTAAATATCTATTTTATTCTAATTTCGCATTATGTTGACGTAGCTTCACGTAAACAGCACATTTTTAAAGAAATTTACTAGACATATTAGGTACAATATTAATGAAATAAAATATTTTTCACATTAAATTCATACTTAAAACTTGCGTGCAAATTCCTGCATTTGGTGACTTAATTCAATTAATTGACGCGACAACTCCCCGAGTCAGCGGGTATGACAAATGTCAAAATCTCGTCGAGCCAAAGGGTTAAGCCTTGGCAGGGGCACTGCCGTGCCTCCAGATTCACCGGGACAGTAGCATGCCCGACAGATGTCAACCGTGCCGTCCTTCACAATATATTTTCTATAGTTGTTCGTCATCATTATTATTATTATTTTTGACATTTTCTAACATTACTTTTTTCTTTATTGTAATTGAATTTAAAATTTCATTGTTTGGTACCTATTATATGAATTTGCACACCTCAATAGGTTATAATACAGTGCACCTCCTATATTTTTATTACACATTTAAAAAAGGATTATGCAAATAAATGATTTGATTTGATGGCAATAGGCTCGCCCCCTATTACATGAGACTTAAACATAACGGCGAAATGAGGGTGTACTTTACACCTTTGCCCAAAACTTCGGGGAATATATCCGTGATATTATGTCATGTTCTTTAAATTCGTCTGTATACTTGTTTATGTAGATGAGATTTTGATAGTTCCCTACACCACTCTTAGGAATATACATCTCAGATTGCAGCAATTAAAGGTAAGCGACGCTCACGTTGGCGGTGTCAACGATTTCAGTGGCTCAATCGGCTGATGGTGCATATTGCTTTAAGCAACCACCACAGTTAGAAGCTGAAGTGGACTTACAGCACATGAATAAATAAACCAAACAGAATGAAAGCTTCATTAACAGAGTTCAAAATTCTTACCTACTTTCATAGGGCTGTCTACTATTTCATGACCGTAAGTTAAGTACCTACCTATCTAATAGAAAAGGCCAAATGAAATCTTACTAAGACGGCCTACAAATACTTTGGTACTATTCTACAAACCTACTAAAACAAAAATACGAAACAAATAATACGCCAATACAATTACTTACAAATAATAATACTTATTTATGATTATTTACGGTTTACTCACGTGCATTTTTCGGGATTGCCCGACTAGGGCTCCGTTTGGGTCCGAAACTAGTCGGGCAATCCCGAAAAATGCACGTGAGTAAACCGTAAATAATCATAAATATGAATGTGTCTCACGAAAGTTATAATACAAAAAAATAATAATTCTTATGGGAAAGCCTTATCGTCATCTTAGTTATTTTGGATATTATCTACTCGTAACTAAATATTCTGTAATAAGCATTAAACAAGTGTAGGTATAAGTAGATATAATTAACTGACAAGATCCTTTGGATATACAAAATAAGAAGTCTCCTTATTTTTCCTACCGTTATTTGTACACATACACACAGTACAACAGTTTAGCATCTTTAAAAACCATTAAAATAAAACATCCGCGTCTCGTACCGCTGCCGCTGCCGCTGTGACACACCTTAACTTTGTCCACTTACTGAGCCGCCTCAAACCGGTTTGTACACAAGCGGGCGCCGGCGCACTCCCCGCGCGCCTTGTCGGTGACAAGTCACGCACACATAGCTGTGCGTGTAGTAGTGTACCTACGCACGGCGTTTAGTATGAAGCTTTCATTCTGCTCGGTTTATTTATTCATGTGCTTATAGTTTACGGGTCGGGTATCTAACTATGCAACAACTTGAGGTACCTACTGAATAGTTACCAAATTCCACTGATCGGTTCATTTGCAGACAGTGGATGTGTGCGAACTTTTCTCACAACAAAGCAAGTAGATGAATACAAACAACATTGCGATGACCAAGGAGTTGGCAAAATCGTTGTGAATGTATGACGTGGCGGCGGTAGAAGTGTCCGTAGAAGCTAAAACTTACTTGCGAAAGCAGAATTCATTACTTGAGATCCCAACAAAATTAGAGGAACTAAATTCATGAAAATCGGAGTTGGGCCTAGGGTTATACTGCGGAAAAATATCAGCGTTGATCACGGCTTAGTGAATGGTGCTATGAGCGTTGCCCGTAAAATCAAATGGCCCGCGCTACGCCGTGACCAACTTGAGCCTGGGGAGCTCCCACAAACCAAGCGTCTTTCTCGAGTTTGATGACAGAAGATACGAAGGAATGCTATCGGTGAGGGAGTAAAAATTGAGCCCAGCGTGGTAGACTTTGATGCTTTGATATGTCGGGATAAAGTGGAAAGGTGTATGCTACCACTACTATTACGTTAAGCTGAAACAGTGCACAAACTCCAACGAACGACACTAGACAGAGCCGTAGCGGATTTTGGCATCAAACATTTTGCCAAATGACAGGCCTATGTCGCCTTTAGTCGTTTGAGAAAGCTAGAAGGTGTAGCAGTTAGCACTCTGGATCCTGGAAAAGTCATCCCAACACATGATAAAAAATTCCTCGATTAGTTAAATCGTCTCAGAACTCTAAGTCGACAAAGTTCCCTTTTTAACCGACTTCAAAAAGGAAGAGGCTCTCAATTGGTCTGAATGTTATTTTTTTTGTATGTGTGTTACTCGATATCTCCGCCAATTATGAATGGATTTTGATGATTCTTTTTTGTTTAGTAGGCCATACTTCAGAAATGGTCCCATATAAATTTTATCGAAATTGAATGAGCACTTTTTGAAAAAATCAACAAAAACATCTACTTAGATGACATTTTGGTTTGTTCCCTTCAGCAAAAGTTTTGTTGAGGACTTTCAATCTCTATTTTAACTGTCATCATAGAAACATTAGTCATCAGTCTCGTTGCGCACGCGTCGGACATCGCACGTATATCGAGTCCTATTTTGCACGTACACCTACCGCGCGGGTGGGGGCCGTTATTCATAATGGCTTCCAAAATTGTGAAATGTGCAAGTTGTAATGTGGTGATCAACGAGGTCTTGGCTTTTGTTTGTAATAAGCTTGACGTTATGAACGAGCAAAGTATTAGTCAGATTTGTGCTAGTGCTTTCGATGACACTGAAATATTGGCTGCTAAAAACTTATTGTTCGACTCCATATCGACAACAAAGCGTAAGAAGATAAGAAGACGACAGGGGAAAACGTTAAGGGATATCGACGACATCATCTGCGTGCTCAAGGAGACTGATCCGGAGGATATTCCTACTTTCGTAGCACGAGATCTGCATAAATTGCCGCCGGTACTGTTTGACCACGTAGATGTTACCCGCTTACTAAAAGACTTGGTGACAATGAGAGGCGAAATGCAACGAATTTGTAACGAATACGTGACATTAAAACAGTTTAAGGAACTGGAATTGGAAATTGAAGTGCTCAAAAATGCATCGATTGTTAACAATATTACCCTAAGACGGGGTGTTGGAAGAACTAGATTATCGAGCTTTGAGTACGAGAGTGGACCCCCCGCATTATCTCCACAGCATAACATCATACCAACGAAGGGTAGTGTAAAAACACCGTGCGGTATTTTTAACGGACGGCCGCTCGAATACAAGTCAGCTGATAGTGAGCCGAACGTCGCTCGCCAGCCGCCGCCGACACCACTGGTGAGTCATCCGACTCCGCCTCTAGTGTCCGCTACTGCGATACACACAGCTCCCCCGAATGAAAACAATCGATGTGCAATTGCAAAGAAAAGTTTCTCTGATGTGTTACATGAAGGTGAGTGGAAATCCCAGGAGCAGGATGAGAAATGGACCCTTATTCAAAGAAAAAGGCTTCAGAATCGCTTTGTGGGAAAAACTGGAAAAGCTACGGTTGGTGCTGACTCTAAGTTCAAGGCGGCAGACAGTAAGGTACCTCTTTACATTTATAATGTGTCAAAGGACACGTCCGTGTGTGACATCATAACCTATGTTAAGAGCAAGACTAACATTGACATACGATTAGAGAAAATGAACATGAAATCGATGAAAGATTATGATGCTTATAAGGTGTATGTCCCTAAGTGTAAACTAGATAAATTTTTGACTGATGACTTTTGGCCAGAGGGAGTAATATATCGCCCTTTTGTGGAATTTAGGCGTCGTACCGCCTCGGTGAAAAATCGAGATAATTATGGCTAATTGAACATCCACACAAAATTAATGATTAACTAAAACACACTCATTAGCTTTAATTGTAAAAATGTTAAAAGATCCGTTGAATGCGTGAGAAAACTTTGCCGCTCGGCGGACATTGTGGCACTACAAGAGACCTGGCTGCTTCCTCACGACTTGCCTTTCCTGGGTGATATTGACGTCGCTTTCTCACACACGGGAAAATCCGCTGTGGATATATCTGAAGGAGTCCTAACTGGGAGGCCATACGGAGGAGTAGCTCTGCTGTGGAGAAAAACTGCATTCCCGTCGGTGTCTGTTATACAGTGTCGTAGTGTGCGTCTCGCGGCGATTAAGGTGAAACTTGACGATGAGCGCACAATTATAGTGTTTTCGGTATACATGCCTACAAACAAAAGTGAAAACCTGCCATTGTTTTCGGAGTGTCTCAGTGAAATATGTGCAATAATTGAAAGCAATACTGTGGAATCGGTATTTATGCTTGGTGAGTTCAACTCACACCCTGGCGGTTTATTTGCGAAAGAATTATTAGATTTCTGTGCGGAACAATCGTGGTCGTGTGTAGATATGGAGTTGTTGCCGAGTGACTCACATACGTTCGTGTGCCAGGTGAGCGGTACACAGTCGTGGCTAGACCATTGTTTAATAACAAGCGCCGCACGATCATCTGTACTTAATGTGTCCGTCATATATGATACATACTGGTCAGATCATTATCCTATATCAGTTCAATGTAACTTTAATGTTGTTTTGCCTAAACGTATTAATCTTAGTAAAGTTTGTAGTCGGGTAAAGTGGGGAGAAAGGGATCAAACTCAGATAGAAAAATATGTTGATTATTGTAATTTAAATCTTAGAGGGTTAGATTTTCCATCGGAATTTGTTAATTGTGCAGATACTTTATGTAATAATCAGGACCACAAGTTATTATTAAACAGAATGTACCTTGATATCGTTAGTATATTATCTAGGGGCGCGGAACTAAGTTATCGTGTACCTAAACATAAGTACAATACATATGTACCTGGCCCACATGGAGGCTCGACTTTGTTTTCAGACATGGCTATTACAGGGTAAACCTAAATCCGGAGATATTTATAATAAAATGTGTAAGTCTAGAAAATTATTTAAGTAAATCGAAATTAAAATACTGTCAAAACAATGTGGATCAGATCAGGATGGACATTATTGCAAAGCATCACACTGATAAGGAATTCAATAAATTTTGGAAGTCAACAAATAAATTAAACCAGGTGTCGAGCCTTCCGGTGAGTGTAGGTGACGCTCAAGATCCATGTGACATTGCTAGCCTCTTCCAACGCCATTTCAAGGTGAAGTCGCCGCTTGGGCCGGCGGCGCAGGTGCTTGATGCTGAGTGTCAGCATGGGGACGTTACTATCAATTTTACAGCCAAGGATATCGCTGTCATTATTAAGAAGATGGTGAGAGGTAAGTCTCCAGGTCATGATGACCTTAGCATCGAGCACTTGAAGCACGCTGGTGTGCATCTACCGAGGGTACTGGCCATGCTGTTTAATCTGTGCATCAGCCATAATTATTTACCTGATGATCTCATGTACACGGTGGTAGTTCCGATCGTAAAAAACAGAACGGGTGATGTATCGGATGTATCTAACTATAGGCCTATCTCGCTCGCTACTGTCATAGCCAAGGTGCTGGACAGGCTGCTTGACAGACAGCTGGAGAAGCACCTTCCTATACATGATGCTCAATTTGGTTTCACGCCTGGCTTGTCGACTGAGAGTGCTATCCTCTGTCTCAAGCAGACTGTACAGTACTACACAGCTAGAAATACTCCGGTGTACGCTTGTTACCTAGACCTCTCGAAAGCGTTCGACTTGGTAAATTATGACATGCTGTGGCACAAGCTGCACAGTGAGGCACAGGTACCGAGTGAGATAGTGTCGATATTTAGGTATTGGTACAGTCACCAGCGGAACAGTGTGAAATGGGCGGGAGTATATTCCGACGTGTACGGGTTGGATTGCGGTGTGAGGCAGGGGGGGTTAACCTCGCCCCGCTTGTTCAACCTGTACATGAACCAGCTGATCGGCGAGCTCAGCGGTGCTAATGCGGGTTGCTCAATAGGCGGAGTGCCTATTAATAATATCAGTTACGCGGATGATATGGTGCTGCTGAGCCCGTCGGTTGGGGGGTTGCGAAAACTCCTGCGCATTTGTGAGACATATGCTGATGCTCATGGACTCAGGTACAACCCTAAGAAGAGTGAGTACATGATTTTCAAAGCCGGTACCAAATGCTACTCTTTTATACCTTCGATCACTCTTGGTGGTGCTAGTCTGAATAGGGTTAACCGTTTTAAGTACCTGGGCCACTGGGTCACAGACAACTTGTCTGACAATGAGGACATCGAGCGGGAACGTAGGGCGCTGTCGGTTCGCTGTAACATGTTGGCACGTAGGTTTGCACGCTGTACTGAACAAGTAAAGGTGACCCTATTTAAAGCCTATTGTCAGTCTTTTTACACGTGCAGCCTATGGGTCAACTATGTGCAGGGAGCATACAGCGCCATGCGTGTTCAGTACAACAATGCGTTTAGGGTGCTGCTGGGGCTGCCGCGGTTTTGTAGCGCTTCTATGATGTTCGCGCAGGCGCAAACCGATGACTTTCATGCTATTATTAGGAAGCGGAGCGCCTCGCTACTAAGTGGCTTCCGAGGCAGCACTAACAGTATCCTGAGCGTATTGTCTGAGCGGTGGGACTCGGCGATGTTGAAGAGGTGGATGCACTTGCATGCCAGTTCTTCACCATTTATTAAATAAAAATGATAAGGATATTTTCGATTTTAATTTAATTTTAATTGTTGATGTTATGATTTTAATTTTGATTTTAATTGTGATCTAATTTTGATTGTAATTTTAATTTTGATTTTAATTGTGATTTTGATTGTAATTTGAATATTGATTTTAATTTTGGATTTTGATTTTTGATTTAATTTTGAATTTGATTTTAATCTTGATTGTAATTTTTAATTTTGATTTTAATAATGTAATGTGTTTTAATTTAAATGTAATTTATGTAATAATTATGTAGATATTAATTTATATGGGTTGTAGTGTGTGACGCGCCTCCTCCCTATATATTGTCACTTAGCTTGTAAGTATAGTAGTATAATACAGTCAGTCTCTACGTATACTTGTGTTTCATTACTATACCGAACACCCGTCATTACATGGCGACCCTGCCAGTGCTGCCTTATGGGCAGTGCTGATGGGCATGTTAAGTAATTTAAAAACGTGCTTGACTCATCGCAAGGTCAAGAATATTTGAAATTTTTTTTTTCAAAGAGATATGAAATAAGAAGAATATTATTGTGAAAACTGGAGGAACGCGGCGGCAACGCGACGGTGCATGCGGCTGCCTTTGGGCGCCCATGCCAGATCAGGCGCCAGGACAGTTCATTGACGACGAGGAGCGGCATCCGTCTGAGATGCTGTGCAGCGCCATGGGGCGCACCTCTCTACCCAAGGGCTACCCACCTGTACCTGTGATGAAGACGAGTTACTTGGTGTTCGAACGTTTATATGGTGAGGTGACCTAATGGATATTTTTTGTATCGATGCCGACGTTTAATGTCTATTATTTTAGTTATTACTATTAGCTCTAATATGGAACTAGTTAGGTACATACCTAGATTTAAAAATATAATTAATTGGATTAAAAAAAAAAGTAAATTTAATTTGTTTTAAAAAAATAATTGAATATTTTTAACTATAAAAAATGCCTGTTGACAATAGGAATACATTTTATTAAAGTTAAAAAGTTGAATATTCTATAATTGGATGAAACTAAAGATTGAGTTTTATATATTATAAGTACGTGTTTTAAACTATAAAACATTTTTTTCAATAGCATTGCAGTATTGTTTTTTATGAGAATTCAAATTTATACGTAACTTGCATCATGTGTCCGACGCGGGACAGAAGCTCTAATTTCGCTTCTAAGTATTAACGAAATAGGTAACTGCGCACTCATTTCAACTGTTATTCCAATCATTCCAAATACTAGTTTCCTACGCGATTCTGTCTGTTAGCTTCAATGTTTTTTTTTTTTTTTTTTTAATTAATGTATTGTCTGTGTTCTGAATGAACCTAGATTGTCAAACCTTCAAACAACACTTTGAGTGGAGTAGATGAGTACAAAGTTAGTCATTTTGTTTTTATTTTCATCAATTATTTTTAAAAACAGGTAAATTCATGATATATTAGTAAGTTCATAAGTTTAATAAAATATTACTAAGATTCGTTTCATTCCGATTATAGATGTGCCTTGTACATATTTCGTTTATGCATGCACATTCTTAGGTGTTGAAATCGGAATCTCTTTGTTTAAAAATTAGATTGAACACTAAGGTGTTGTTTTGAAAGGATATGGTAAACGAAGTAATATGACTGGGTGTTATAATATGTTAAATTATATGGGAGATTAATAACAAGTGGTAGGTATGATGAAATAGGGATAGTATTAATGTCTTTTGTCACCTTGAGTGCTTTAGTTACTATTCCCGTTTAAAGAAGAAGCAAGTATAATAGAAAGAAGTTATAAAAATAGGAGATTGGATAATTGTATGTAATTTTGTAAGAAAGTTGGATTTGTAGGATAGTATGTTGAGCAGCTGGAAATAGTTTGGTAAATAATACTCTGGCTCGCCTACGGACTGATCACCCGAAAGCAACGGAGTACTTGTTATACCGAATTATTCAATTTGGATGGAAAGTAGTTAATGTTGTGTTTTGGATGAAATGAATATAAATGGCACACAAGAAAGGGGTACTAAGGTCAGATCCTTCATATTCGATCATGGTGCAGACGAGATCTCTCTGTGAGAATTGTTGGAGACTAAAGTCTTAAATCTAGATCCTTAAAATAAATAAAAAAAAGTCGACTTATAAAATAAATGTAGGTAAGTACCTCATTATAAAATATAATGATGATGACCGGCCGGTCCAAAATGATAAAATGTGCGTGCCATAAAAAGGATGATGTTTATTTTAATGGAAGTTGAGTTTATTATTGAGTGAAAAAAGAGAAAAGTAATGAGTATTTTTTTTATGAGTTGGGGATATATGGAAATTAGATAGGTTGATAACTGAATAAAGGTAATAAATAAAGATTATTTTCAAGAAAGTGAATGTATTATGATAAAGGTTTGTACCTGTCAAAATAAAGAGATTAGTAGTTTTCGTTTTATGTGGAAAGTATATGCGATTTTAATTTGTTTTAAAGAAAATGTATTAAGAAATCTGCGATGGTTTAAAGAAAGGAAGAGTTTTCGTTCATGTATTCAAGAGAAACATTTAAAAAAAAATAGAAACTACACGCATTCACTGTTATTTAATGTTAAATTAATATTTATTAGTAATCTATCAAATTGTTTTTTTTTTAAAATAAAACTGGTAACATTATCTATTATTGTCAACAGTGCATAGGTAATTGTAACAATAATAATATATATATAATAATATTATAAGGTAAAAAAAAGATGTTATGTAGCATTATGAATATAGTTTTTCATGTCTATGAATCTTAGTGTTTGTTAACTTAAAAGTTTGTGTTTTATAATATTATAATTATCCACTATGTTTTTTGTTTTTTTTTTTTTTTTTTTTTTTCTATTGGACTGCTGTAGGTCGTCCTAGGGGACGGTTTCTACGTAACCGGGCAGTTATTGGCGAGACCTGAAGGGTCTCCAGCCAATGGGGGGGAAGTAAAATACTTAACCTAAGCTAACTACTTGTACTACACTAACATCATGACTACCTGCAACAACAGCACTAAGGGCGACCCCTAGTGGGACTCGGACCTCGGCTTAGGGCGTTGCTGGCGTGGACATAGGGGGGGGGAGACAGCTTGATGAGGGCTGAATTATCGGGGTGACTGCGGAGTCTGAAGAGACGACCGGCTCTACGACGGGAGAGCTCGGTGGATCGTGACCGGCGGCGGCGGGACGTCGCGACGGGCCTCGTCGGCGAGGACGGTATGCCGGACGGCGGCGGACGTTGTGTATTGTGCTGGTCGATTTACTCGCCTCCTGGAGGAGGGTTATTTCGTCATCGGGTTCTAAAAGTGTGTGCCTGGGACGGCGAACTTTACTTATGAGAGAGGGACTGTAGTCGGCCGCTGCGGCGACTAGAGGGTTTGGATGGAGGGGGGCAGTGTCGAAGTAATGTTTTTTGTGTTGTTCCAAGATTGTACGCAACATTTGCTCTACCTACCTGATATTTTTTTTTTGTTTTTACAATTGTATCTACTATTTTCATTTAAATTAGGAGCATAAAAGCATAAAGATCTAGAATAGAGAATTTCAGAATTAATTGTAGCAAAGTTTTAATCTAATGATGTTCGTAAGTATAATGTTTACTTCATGACATTTTTTTTTAAATTAATGTGATACTAAATTTAAAATTCAAGACAATACTTCGTATTTTTTTTTTGATTACAAATTTTAGAAAAAAAAATTTAACCTGTATAATTTTTTTTCTTTAAAAACGGTGGAGGTGTAGTGTGTGACGCGCCTCCTCCCTATATATTGTCACTTAGCTTGTAAGTATAGTAGTATAATACAGTCAGTCTCTACGTATACTTGTGTTTCATTACTATACCGAACACCCGTCATTACAGGGTATTAACCTGAAATAAACGATTTATTATTATTATCGCCTTTATTCATTTTCATTCTTACGTTTACATTTTTAAATATAATTCTATAAAAACGAAAAAAAGAAAGAAATACATTTAAAAATATAAAAATAGAGGTCCACCGGCATCGGGAGCAGGGTCCAAGCTACCGGTGGTTAGGGCTCCAGAGACAGGAACCTCCTCACGATACGCGCCGTGTCGAGGAGGACTGCTTTCTGTATCAGGCCCTTGATCCAGCCATCTAACGAGAGCCTCTTGAGGTGTTGGTCGAGGCTCTTGGCCATTAGGCCATTGGCCGTTACGACTATCGGCACAACGGTTGCCGAATCCACATCCCACATGTTGACAACCTCGTGCGCTAAGTCAAGATATTTGATTTGTTTGTCTTTCTCAGCTTTCACGAGGTTTTCATCATGCGGGATGGTGACATCAACAATCATCGTGCGGCGTTCTGATCGATCTATCACCACTATATCAGGTTTATTGGCGACAATAGTCCTGTCAGTGATGATAGATCGATCCCAATACAACGTGATATGATCATTTTCGAGAACTGGGTCGGGCACATACTTGTAGTACGGTACCTCCGATTCCACAAGGTTGTATTTCAAAGCAAGTTGCTGATGGATAATCCTGGCCACTTGGTTATGTCTATGCAAGTACTCGCCGTTAGCAAGACGAGAACAACCGGAAATAATATGCCTTAGGGACTCGCCCGGACAGTGGCATGCCCGACATATGTCAACCGTCCCGTCCTTCACAATATACTTCCGGTAGTTATTCGTCATGATAACTTCATCCATAATCGCACAGACAAAACCTTCGGTTTCCCCAAATAGGTCACCGAACCGTAGCCAGGACACGGACGCTAGGAAGTCTACGTCGGGCCCATGGAGGGCCCGGTAGAATCGTCCGTGTAGCTCCTTGCTCTGCCATACCTCCCTGCGGTCATTAGTACTGAGTACCACAGGCTTGCGCCAGTTCTCTTTAGCCAAGTTGAGTGGGGTGAGTCCTTTATCTACTGCGACCACATCTCGGTGCATCCCCGCGTCGGCATGTAGGAAATATTCCCTGAGGCTGCACACCTCACGATTGTGGAGGGTCTTAGCATTTAATAAGCCTCGACCCCCACACTTTCGCGGGATGTACAGCCTCATTACTGACGATCGCGGGTGATGCATCCGATTTGCGGTCAGCAGAGTCCGGACTCTCCTATCCAGAGCATCTAGTTATTATTATTATTGTATCTCGCTTCAGTCACGGCTCATCTTCCTTGCGGAAGATGTCCGGTCCTTTGGAAGGCATACACGGGGACACAGGTCCAACGCGCAGAGGCCCCTTTGAGAACTTTAATCTAAAATGGGGTGGGGCACCAACCGGGGGCTATCCACGGCTGCACTATTGGAGTACAGTCATGGACCGTCCCAGGTGGGTGCAAGACTATTGCAAAATGTGGTGAAAAATGTCTGGTCTATGGGAAGGGGTGTTAGGTGGACTGATAACCTCTATTGCCGGAAGAAAACGGCGTCTGCCTTTCAACATTTAAAATTGAAATTTATTGGCAGACGGTGACTCGCCAGCTCACTAGCTGGGCCCCCTGAAAAGCCGCCAGTACATAGGCGAAGGGGGCAACAGACGTGTGAGCGGCTAGGGGTGTAGAGAGGTGTGGCCCCGGTTTCGCCGTCGCGGGTCTAAAAGACCCGGAGTGGGTTTCCCCGCTATTACGCCTTTAGACACTTCCACCCCCGAGCATATAGCTCTGGCGGCCCCCCTCTGGACGGCCGATAAAGGCAAGCCAGAATTGAGAGTCCTGCGGGCACTCTTGGGGTTCCACTCCAGCCAGCCAATAAAGGCAAACTGGAGACGAGGCCCTGACCGACTCTCTGAGGCAATAAGGTACGCAGTGTCGCCACTCACCAACAGCTCGCCACAAGCTGCCCTGCGGTTTGTAAGCTTTTCAGTAGACCTCATGATACATTTTTTATTATATGATGGGGTTGTAGAAAGCTAGTCTAATGTTCCCTCCGGTTTTACGTTAATCTCATGATGAGGTAACGCTTTTCCCAGGGGGGGTTTATTATTATTCCCTTTATTCATTAAAATACATATAAAATTACATTTTTAAATATTTCCATGTAAAAAAAAAAAACAAAAACATTTAAAAATATAAAAATATAGTAGCCCACCGGCATCGGGAACAGGGTCCAAGCTACCGGTGGTCAGGGCCTCAGAGAGAGGAACTTCCTAACAATACGCGCCGTGTCCAGAAGTACCGCTTTCTGTATCAGGCCCTTGATCCAGCTGCCCAACGAGAGCCTCTTAAGATGTTGGTCGAGGCTCTTGGCTATTAAGCCATTGGCCGTAACGACTATCGGCACAATGATTGCTGAATCAACATCCCACATGGCGACAACCTCGTGTGCCAAGTCTTGATATTTAATTTCTTTATCTTTCTCGGCTTTCACAAGGTTCTCGTCATGCGGAACCGTGATATCAACAATCATCGTGAGACGCTCTGATCGATCTATCACCACGATGTCAGGCTTATTGGCTACAATAGTCCTGTCGGTGATGATAGATCGATCCCAGTACAATGTGACATGACCATTCTCGAGAACTGGGTCGGGCACATACCTGTAGTATGGTACTTCTGCGTCCACAAGGTTGTATTTGAGAGCAAGTTGCTGGTGGATAATCCTAGCTACGAGGTTGTGCCTGTGCAAATACTCACCGTTAGCAAGACGAGAACAACCAGAGACAACATGTCGGATAGATTCACCGGGACAGTGGCATGCCCGACAGATGTCAACCGTGCCGTCCTTCACAACATATTTTCTATAGTTGTTCGTCATCATTACTTCGTCCATAATTGCACAGACAAAACCTTCGGTTTCCCCAAATAGGTCACCGTAACGTAGCCAGGCCACGGACGCTAGAAAATCTACATCGGGCCCATGAAGGGCCCGGTAGAAGCGTCCGTGAAGCTCCTTGCTCCGCCATACCTCCCTGCGGCCATTAGTATCAAGTACTACAGGCTTGCGCCAGTTCTCTTTAGCCAAGGAGAGCGGGGTGAATCCTTTGTCCACTGCGACTACATCTCGATGCATCCCCACGTCGGCTTGGGAGAAGTACTCCCTGAGACTGCACACCTCGCGGTTGTGGAGGGTCTTAGCATTTAAAAAGCCTCGACCCCCACACTTCCGCGGGATGTACAGTCTCATTACCGATGAACGTGGGTGATGCATGCGATTAGCAGTCAGCAGCGAACGGACCCTCCTATCCAGGGCGTCCAGTTCGGTCTGAGTCCACTTGAGTATGCCGAAGGAGTACATCAGGACCGGCATGACCCAACCGTTAAAGGCGCGCACCTTATTTCCGCCTGACAAAAGACTGTTAAATACTTTTTTCAGGCGGCCAAAGAAGCGCTCCTTCAACGATTGCTTCATGTCAGTCTCATTGACGCCTAATGCCTCCGACATACCCAAGTATTTGTAGGTTTCGGTTGAGGAGAGGGATCTAAGTTGTATGGAATCCGAGAGTTGGGTTCCCACGGATTCCATAATCCTCCCTCGCTTTACATGCATGACTGCACATTTGTCCACACCAAATTCCATCCTGATGGAATTACTGAAAGTTTCAGTTACCTTCAGTAACTCCAGCAGTCGCAAATTGTTGGGGGCAAAGAGTTTCAGATCGTCCATGTAAAGGAGGTGGGATATTACCTGACCACCTCTTCTCAATCGATAGCCTAACCCCGACCCCTCCAGCAGTGTGCTTAGAGGGTTCAAGGCTAGGCAAAACCACAACGGGCTCAGACTATCGCCCTGGAATATACCTCGCTCAATCCTGATTGGTTCTCCTATCCCTTGAATTTGCCGACATCCTGGATAGCGAAGAACCGTCCTCCATTGCCCCATACATGACGTCAGGAAGGCGCATAGAGTTGTATTTACTTTATACAACTCCAGCACCCTCATGAGCCATGTATGTGGCACCGAGTCGTAGGCCTTCTTATAATCTATCCAACATGTCGACAGATCCTTTCGGGATCGGCGAACCTGTTGGCTGATGGCCATGTCAATGAGGAGTAGCTCCTTAGTACCGCGGGACCCATTCCTACATCCATTCTGAGAAGCAGACATGATAGAATTATTATCAATATGATTATTAATCTTTGTTCTCAGAATGGATGTAAGAACTTTATAGACCGTCGGTAAACACGTGATCGGTCTATAATTTTTTGGTTCCGCGGTACTACCTGATTTATGGAGCAGGTGGGTAACTCCTGTCGTTAGGAACTGTGGAAGCGACCCTGATTCCAAAGATGACTGGAATTGTGAGGCCAAACGAGCATGCGAACTGCGTAGCCACTTTAACCAAAAGTTGTGCAGTCCGTCCGGCCCAGGCGATTTCCAATTTGACATTGGACGGACTGCACTGGCTACGTCTTGGGGACTGATAATTATGTCCCCCATTTCTTGAATCGGTTCGCATGCTCGCTGGACCTCCTGCATCCAATCACCTTCAGTGTGAGCGACAGGCACCGACCAGATATTGCGCCAGAATGTATTCATGACATCATTATCCGGTAGGCGCGTGTCACCCACACGTTGATCAGGTCGCTCCCAGGTTCTATATACCCACCTTTCGTCGCTTTGGAAGAGGCGATTCTGGGTATACCGGTCCACCCGCCGCCTATACCTTCGTATGCGATTTGCCCATGCATAGACTTTCTGCTTTAGGAAGTCGATGCGCTCTGTGACACGAGACATATACTCTCGAGGGCTGACATCAGTCCCCGAGAATGCTCGTCTCACAAAGCGCATCACTCTCGGTCGAGTATTGCCCTCCCTAAAGCAGACCAACTTGCCGATGAGTGCCCTAGCCTCGGAAATACGGCGCTCGATCCTGCACTGCCAAGCCGGTACGGCGTTTTTCGGTCGTGTGGCTCTCTCATTATCTGTAAACTTGACATGAGCCACACGACATGCCGCAACAGCCGCGCAGTACAGGATCGAGTGAGTATCGCCAAGGTCTTCGCTGCCATCAAAATAATTTGACAGCAGCGAATCTAAGGCACACACCAGCGCTCGGTTTTTTCTGTGCATGGGCAAGCGGGGTATACGAGGCCTAAGGTCGGATCGTGTGTACCGGTACTCCCGCATTGCGTCCTCCAAAGCGCTCCTCAATTCATCATTGCACTGGGTACTTACGTTTGCAGCCCTGTCATCATCTTCCTCATCAGCACGGTTAGGCCGCGGTAAAGCTGCGGCCAGATTTTGCTGTTGTTCCAAAACTTGTGATGAGGGAGAGATAACAGGGCTGCTTTGTACTTCAGAGCGTAGCCTATCAAGCACGGTGTCATCCAACATGTGGCCACGTTGGATGACCCGCACCTGATCCGAAAGTCGCTGGGCCGACACGTTGACAGCTGGCTCAAGCACCTGGAACAGAGAGAGCATCCGACTACGGTACGCAGTCAGGTTAGTTCCCCCCTCTGTAGCCCCATAGTACGCGCGCATAACACTTTCGTTCATTTTCTGCGTCCATTTCATGCGCGGCACTATACCACCGGGAGCGGGGACCCCGTCAGAGGCCAATGGGCCTCGGAGTCCTAAGCCGACCGGCGGCCGGGTGCCTCCCCGACGACGTGCAGGTGGTGGCGACGACGGCGGAGAGTAGTACTCGTCGCTGGAGCTCGACGCTACTGCAGCAGCGGGTGAGGCTGGATTCAAACCCTGCTGCTGCGAGGCGGAGCTCGGCGACGAGTCCGGAGGTGGTAGGTGTGCTTGGTTGTCTCTGGCTCGAGCTCTTGATCGTGTCAGCATAATATCAGCATCATATTTTAATTTTCTTCATCGTGTGGTGGGTCCTGTTTCTGTGTGACATATGTCACCTGCGTCTACTTATATATTTTTTTCTATGTTTCTGTTTTACAGCCATTTCTATTTATTATTATTATTATATAATTATTATTTAAGGGTATACATTTTTGTATCTCGGCAATAATTTGCCGGTTTTAAAGGTTAGCACGAGCCGAAGCCAAGTGATAACCTTAGCGATTGGTGATAATATGATGAGATGATATACTGCGACTTTGTAATGTGTGTGTGTGATCGTGTGATTGTGTTCGTGGGATGATTGATGCTTGTGAGTGTGATGTAATGATTTGTGGCTCATTATCGTTCTGCAAGAATTTTCTCACAATTCTGCAAGTATTTAGGATAGCTGCTTTCTGTAGGCTCTGGTAAGTATACGGCGCTAGTTCTAGAGTTTTTAATGATTGGTGTAGTTGTTTAGGAATGACACCTGTGGTTGACAACACAATGGGAATAATAGCGACATTACTCAAACGCCACATTCGGCTGATTTCTATTTTAAGATCTGTGTATTTTGAAAGTTTTTCTGCTATAGTATTTTGTAGATTATGTGTGTTTGGTACGGCTATGTCTATGATTTGTGCAGTTTTATTAATTTTATCTAGTAAAGTAATGTCTGGTCTATTGTAGTGTGTTGTTCTGTCGGTGAGGATTGCGCGGTCATAGTACAGTTTGTGTGTACTGTTTTCGAGAACAGTTTCAGGATTATATTTATAGTAAGGTGTTAGTGGTGTAGAGATTAATTTATATTTTATTGCTAATTTTTGGTGAATTATGTTGGCTATTTGATCGTGTCTGTGTTTATAGTCGGTCTGTACTATGGCTTTACATGCTCCAGTAATGTGTTGGATTGTTTCGGAGGCACTGTTACAACGCCTGCAAATATCTGTGGCGAGAGGAGCTCGCATTATGTATTTTTGGTAGTTACGGGTTTCGATGACTTGGTCTTGAATTGCCATCATGAACCCCTCAGTCTCAGGGAATAGTTCTCCGCGACTTAGCCATTCGTTCGACGCTAACTTGTCGACGTTAGGTTGGCCAAGATCTTTGCGATGTCTTCCATGCAATGACTTTTGGGTCCATTCTAATATTTTTGTCTGTTTATCAACCAGTTTTTCGTTATTTTGATTGGCTTTATCGAACATGTTTAACGGGGTCATTTTCTGGTCATTATAAACTATTGCTTTATGTAAGGTTGAAGAGGTGCTTTTTGCGTGAAAGTATTTTCTTAAGGTACTGATTTGTTTATTATGTAGATTTGTTATATCTATTATGCCTCGTCCTCCCTCTTTCCTTGGCAATGTTAACCTCTGTACGCAAGATCTAGGGTGGTGTTTCCTGTGTTTGGTCAAGGTGGTGTTAATGACGCGTTGTAGGGTCTTAAGTTCCGTCTTGGTCCAGTTTATTATACCAAAGGAATAGGTAAGGACGGGGATCGCATATGTATTAACGGCTTTAATAGTATTTTTAGAATGCAGCTGAGTATTAAAGATAGATTTTAGTCTATGTTTAAATTTTTGTGTAAGTGTAGTTTTTATTTCTTTATGTTTTATTTGCTTGCTTTGGATATATCCTAGATATTTGTATGTTCCGTTTTCATCTAAGGAATCTATGGTTTCTCCTGTATGAATCGTATATGAGTGTTCATAGGATTTGCCTGCTCTAACAGAATTAATTTTGCACTTATCAATACCAAATTCCATTCCTATATCATTTGAAAATTGGTCTGTGGTATTGGCGAGTTCATACAAATCATCTGATGAGGATGCGTACAATTTTATATCGTCCATATAAAGGAGATGGTTAATTTTACAGTCTTGTTTGTCAGTCAGTATGTCGTTTGTTGTGTCATTTAACTGTAGTATATATCCGGGGTTTCAGGAATTTAATTTGTTTGATAGGGGATTCAAAGCGAGACAGAACCATAATGGGCTGAGTGAGTCACCTTGAAATATTCCTCGCTGGATCTTTATTGGTTCTGTCTCAGCTATTCCTGTAGGTGTTGTTAGATGTAAGCGTGTCGTCCATTGCTTAATGATATTAGTTAAAAATGTTACGATTTGAGGGTGTATTTTATATATATTTAAGACTTCTAGTAACCACGTGTGTGGTACTGAATCGTATGCTTTTTTATAATCAATGTACATGGTGTATAAATCATGTTTCTTTCGCTGAACCTGTTTAAGTATTACTGAGTCTATAGTTAATTGTTCTTTACAGCCCTGACTAAATTTTCGGCACCCTTTTTGTTCTTCGGTTAATATTTTATTTGTTTCAAGGTGTTTGTAAATGATGTGAGTGATGCATGATGTTATTATCTTATATATGGTTTGTAGGCAAGTTATTGGTCTGTACTTTGCTGGGTTAATTCTGTCGTCGCTGTCTTTTGGTAGCATGTACGTTATTCCTTCTGATATATATGTAGGCATCGTTATTGGATTTTTAATAAAATCATTGATATAATTGTGAAGGTATGGGTGAATATGTGTAAGTTTTTTATACCAAAAATTGTGTATAAAGTCTGATCCTGGTGCTTTCCAATTGTGTAATTTCATAAGGACCTCATGAAAAGTTTCTATCTGCACGTGTTCGAAATCCATTTGTTCTATGTTCTTATGATTTTCCGTCTCTATTTTAATCCAATCAGCTTCTGTGTTATGAGATATTGGCCTCTCCCAAATTCTAGACCAAAATTGTTGTAACTCGTCTATCGGTGGTGAACTATTGTTTAAGTTATTTGTATTATTGGAGGGTGTTGTTTGGTTTGTGGTAGAATTTTTTAATGTTCGGTAAAATTGTCTTTCGTTATTTTTAAACTGGTTATTTTGAGTTTTGCGGTGTGTGCATTTTGTGTACCTGTTCAATCTACTGTTTAAAAGAGTTAGTTTTTGTTTGAGAGTGTCTAAAAAGTGTGTAAGTTGTGTGTTTGGTTCTTCGTGGGTTGAATGTATTCTGTAGTGTTCTAGTATTGTGTTTACCTCTTTATTCAGTTTTCTACTTCTACTCCCGTGCATGTAATGTGTGAGTCTCCCAATTTTAGCTCTTAAATCTTTAATTTTAAATTCTAATCTTTTTTGCCATTTAGGTTTATGATTTTTCTGCCGGATGTTATCCATATTCTCTGCAGGTACGTAGGAAAGTTTACTTCCGTTCGTTTTAGCGGCTGTCCAAGCAGCACTGTATACTATTGTTTGCAGTGTTTCAAAATCTGTGTCACTGTTAACATATTCTGGTAATATGATATTGTTTATATAACTAACTATTTTTGCAAATTTTCTTGACGATTTTTGTTTAGGTATGTAACTTCTCTTTGTAGGATCAGTGTTTGTGAAATATTCTAGTGTGTGTGAAAATGTTTCTTCTAGTTCTTGGTTTCTTTCCTGATTTATTTCTGCGTTTGTGCTACTATGTTGTGTATTTATTGTGGAGTGTGTAAGGGCTTCAACGTCAATGCTATTCAAGAAATTGGGCTCGTTTTCTAATTCTGTTTTTGGTGTGTGTGACTGTGTAATATTTGTTGTCTCAACGTTGTTATTTGTAGATGTGGGTTGTGTTTGTACGTTTTCTGTAGTTGTATGTGGCTCCTGATGATGTTGTAATTGCTCATAAGAGTCTGTTTGATTTAGTACATTCTCTACATGCGTTTTCAGTTCTTGTAGCCGTGTTTCTGGTATCATTCTATTATTAAGAATTACTCTTTTTTGGTCTGATAATCGTTGTTCGGATAAATGTGATAGTTGTGGGTAGAATTCAATGAACATTTCTCGTAGCTTTTTCCTCCAAACTGTCATATCTGTTTCCATTTTTGTTGAGATGAAGTAGCACCTAATGAGGGTTTCATTAAGTTCATTTGACCATTTCATTCTACGTTTTGGTTGTGATGATGGATGTGAATTATTTTGAACTGTATTTGACTGGGGTAGTGTTTGGTTATGTGGGTGCAACTCGGTGTTGTGTGTTTGCAATCTGTTGCTTACTTCTACTCTAATTTTATCAAGTGTAGTGGTTGGAAGTAATTTTTTATGAATTATTGCTCTTTTCTGATCTCCCACTCTTTGTTTAGAGACATTCATTTGCGGGAATCTGTCAATGAATTGTTGATGTAATGAAGATAGATATGATTTTGTGTCAGTTTCTAAATTTGTGATGATAAGGTATGTACGCCAAATGAATTCGTTCATTTCTCTGCTCCATTTTTTTCGCGTAATTGTTGTAACAGTAGCGGGTGAAGGATTTTTGGCAGATGTAGCCTCCGACACAACGTCCACTGACAATGGTGATGATGGTGATGTTCTTGGTGATGCTAATAAGTATGATGGTGAGGGTGATGATATTGACGAACTTGACTCGTGAATTTTATCGAGATATGAGGGTGGTGATGAAGGCATGGATGAAAATAGTGATGATGTTGGTGAAGGTTGAACTGCAGCAGTTCGAGATTGGTTAGACTGGTGCGATACGGTGCCCTCCCCAGAATACGTAGGGCAACCCGGGCTGGACGGCCCGGGGCGGGATTCTCCATCGTGGTTAGCTCCGGTACCCGCCTGGGGTATTATTCTGTTTCTTAGACGCATCACATATTATTATTATAAGGAATTGAAAATAGGAAAAGCTTCTAGCCTGGGCGTGGACTAGGTGCTTAAGGAGAGGGATTGGGGATTGGGATTAGGCTGGGTAAAGAAGGGAATTAGGGGAAAGGAAATAGGAAAAGGAAATTTGGATAAGGAAATTGCTCCTGGTCTGGGGGTGGATCAGGAGCAAATTTGTACCCCTCTTGGTCTGACCTCTCACCCTAGACCTGCCCGGCATGAGTGTCTCTACCGGTATAGCCCTAGCGCTCATTAAGGCGCACAAGCCCCACCACGACGACAACGTAGAGATACGACGGGGGGTAATTATTATTATTATTATTTGTATCTCTTTGGACATCACGGCTCATCTTCCGTGCGGAAGATGTCCGGTCCTTTGGAAGGCATACACGGGGACACAGGTCCAACGCGCAGAGGCCCCTTTGAGAGCTTTAATCTAAAATGGGGTGGGGCACCAACCCGGGACTATCCACGGCTGCACTATTGGAGTACAGTCATGGACCGTCCCAGGTGGGTGCAAGACTATTGTAAAATGTGGTGAAAAATATCTGGTCTATGGGAAGGGGTGTTAGGTGGACTGATAACTTTATTATTATTATTATTAGTCAAGAACAAAGAAGATTTTATGTATTTGTAAGGAGCCGTCATGATAGTTATACATTAATACCTATTTTTAACCGACTTCAAAAAGGAGGAGGTTCTCAATTCGTCTGAATGTTTTTTTTGTATGTTTCTTACGCGATATCTCCGCCAATTATGAATGGATTTTGATGATTCTTTTTTGTTTAGTAGGCCCATAGACGTACAAAAAAGATCGGACAGATTTTCGCTAACAAAAAACTGTGTCACTCAGAGTCAGCCAGTTTGCTGTACGTACAGGCTGGCACGCACACATTCACACAATGTCAGTCATTACGCGCGTAGACGTCAACACTATTTATTGTAGGCACCAATAACCATAAAGGTGGATCCAGACTTTGCAAGGCATGCGCCACGAACGGCGCACAACGAATGCCTCGGAGAGAGGCGTGCGTGTCGAAAAAATATACCAACGTGTGCTCGGGTCAAGCCATCGCGTGTGAAGCAAATGCTTCGTTTGTCTGTCTTCATGTTTGTGGCGAGGCATGTGCTGCGCACAGGCTGAGCATGTGCGAAGCGAACCAGCGTGTGTTGGTAGGGATACGCATGCATTGTGCGCCGTTCGCGGCGCATGCCGCTTAATGTCTAGATCCATCTTAACATATACAAGGTTAGTCGGAAAGGGGGTACTAATCCGCGGGTCACTTAAAGTATCACTGATAACTGTTTTAAAGCAAGTGTTAAAATTTCATAATTCGATAAATTTTACTTGTATGCAATATTAATTTAACTTAGTTTTTAAAAAAAAAACTTCATCCCTGCTTTAGTTACGAATTCAGAAAATGGATCTTCTAATTTGTAACCCCAAATATGATCCATATAACACAGCAGTTCATAACTGGTGATTTCAACGTATTTTTTATAAAATCTTTGAACAGCTATTTCTCTATTGACTTTTGGGGAAACTTGTAAAAGTTATTCATTATTATGGGTACCTACTTTAACACACTTTCGGATTTATTACCCCCTTTCCGACTAACCTTGTATATTATTGAGCACTTCTTCTGTAAATGAGAAACCTCACAACGTAATAAATAGACACAGCGCACCCCAATACGTCTGTATACTACAATTACCCACGCTTCTCACTGAATTCTTTGTAGTAAATTAAGGCAATTTCGCGAAGGGAAAATAAAATAATAGGCTACCCATTAGGGCCGCTCTCAAAGACACTCGCTAATCGTCGGAAATAAATTTGACGTTCGTCTGAGCCACTTTGAGCTCGTTCCGGATCATTTAACGGAGACGGTGGACTCGCATCAAACTTGTTACATAATCTATGTGCTGCTGATTTTTTTTTAAGGGTGACTTTTTTCGTTTTCTTTGTTATAGTCATTGTCATTCTGTTTTGCCAGGAAATCTTATCCTAAAATAAATAACTTTCATTATGAGTAAAAACTGACTTCAAAAAAACCTAAAAAGAGTAAAATAATTACCATATTATAAAACTAACAGTTTTAAAAGTCGCGTCGGTGCAATTTTACACTGAACCTAATTGAAGGCACGAAACTGTTAGTTTTATAAAATGGTAATTATTTTACACTTTTTAGTTTTTTTTAAAGTCGGTTTTAACTTTTTTTTAAAGTTATTTTATTTTTCGATTTTTAGTGGCATTAACAGTACACAAACATGCAATTACAGCAATCTCGGGTAATTGGCTGTTATCCATTGAAGAGATCCATTGTCAATCTCCAAGGGTCTTCATCAGATCTTCACCAAATTTAAATGGAACCATTTCGGAAGAATATTCTTTTAAACAAAAAAAGAATTTTGCAAATATGGTTATAAACGACGGAGTTATGCCCGAACATACATAAAAATAATTACATCATCCACATAGCAGTAATCAAAAAAATGCTCACAAAATAAAAAGTACTGAACCAAATTGAATGAAATTTTTACGGGACCAAATGGCAAGTATACTGCATCGAACAAAAAAATAATCACACTAATCGGACTAGAAACCTCGGAGTAATCGGTGTACATACATAAACAAAAAAAAAAACGACCGAATTGAGAACCTCCTCCTTTTTTTGAAGTCGGTTAAAAAAACAAGGTATCTTGGATCACAGTATCACAGATCACATTCTCATACTGCCAAGTCCGAAAAACATCTTTATAAATGTAATTCCAGACTTGGCTTAAACATTAGATCTACATTAGATCTTTGAACTTTTTACGGCAAAAGAGGTAGTAAAAATAGAAGTCGTTTGTCGGCAAAGGAGAAAAATAGAGAGTGGGCTTTGTTTAAATCGGTAGCCATCCTGCAAGAAATAGAACACAACAAGTGTAAACAAATTCGTGTAATTCCTTAAAATTATCTATCTATTACTCGGGATTTAGTTTGATTAAAAATAAAATAAATAAAACTTTTTTCTTAGCCACCTAATAAGCGTTTTTGCTCCTAATACTTTTGTGTCCATATCACACGCGCATTCGACTGGTGGTTTACCATTTTGATCAGGCACATTAAAAGTGATGGTACTTTTACGACTTATAAATAATTTAAGGAAAAATTTTGACGTCACTTTTTAACCGACTTCAAAAAGGAGATTCTCAATTCGTCTGTTTTTTTGTGTGTTTGTTACGCGATATCTCTACCAATTATGATTGAATTTTGATGATTCACACCTTGTATATTCACTTTAAAAATAAATAATTAAATTAAAATAAAAAAAATATTTAAAGGGGGCTCCCATACAACAGACATGATTTTTTGCCGTTTTATAGATCAACGGTACGGAACCCTTCGTGCGCGATTCCGACTCGCACTTGGCCGGTTTTTTTTGTTTGGTAGGCCATACTTCAGAGGTGGTCCCATATAAATTTTATCGAAATCCATTCTGCACTTTTTGAAAAAATCAAATAAAACATTTCAATCTATTTTTTAACTATCATCACAGAAATATTAGCCAAGAACAAAGAAGATTGTATGTATTTGTAAGGAGCCGTCATGATAATTATAATTAATACCTATTCTTAAAAAAAACTACCTAGTTGGTGGAAAGATTACGGAACCGTGTCATTTAAATTTGAAGTCTTAAACCATGTAATTTATGGCACTAAAACGTATTTAATAAATAACTTTAAATAAAAGTAAAAACCGACTTCACTAAAAACTAAAACGAGTAAAATAAATACCATAATATAAAATTGACAGTTTCAGAAGTCGGTGCAATTCTTCACTGAAACAAATAAAAACCACCGAGTTCTGAAACTGTCAATTTTATCCCACCAAAAACATTAAATGTAAAAAATGCCAAGTCTCTATATGCAATCATTCCACCGTAAAAAGTTTTAAGATCTCATAGAAGCCAAGTTCTATTCAATTTATTTTGTAGTTAGTTATCCATCTAGTGACTGTATTAATAGTTTTATTTCTATTATAATTATAGTGACTTGGCAATGAGCACAAATTAAAAGCTGCTTGCTGTGTGGAATTATGTGCGACTGTTATTGACGAATTGATATCTATGAGTACTATGATTACATTAGTTGTTATGCTGATGTGTGATTTATGATATGCAGACGTGATTTTACGGCCAATTAGTAGTTATTGTCACCATCGACTACGTGCGCCAATACATATTTAAGAAAACCTAAGTTTATTTGATAAAAATATCACAAAAATTATCTATCAGGTCAAATCAAAAGAACTTAACTAATCCTGTGATGTTAAACTTTACGCGTGCGTTATGCGTTACTTTCACCTCCTCCAAATATATTTGTTTCTTCTTGTGCTCATTGCCAAGTCACTATAATTATAATAGAAATAAAACTATTAATACAGTCACTAGATGGATAACTAACTACAAAATAAATTGAATAGGACTTGGCTTCTATGAGATCTTAAAACTTTTTACGGTGGAATGATTGCATATAGAGACTTGGCATTTTTTACATTTAATGTTTTTGGTGGGATCTCATTTATTTTTTGTAGGTGGGTCTCTTTCTTTTCTTTTTGGGTGACATAATAATGTCTTGTTCATCAGCTGCTGCTTTGGCACCCCCGAAAACAATGGACACGACATCCATGACGCATATTTTTTAAATTTTCACAGCGCCATCTTGGATTTTGGCTTCGACCTCATTTTCGTCATCAGCGCCTCCGAAAACCTCGACACGACATTTATGACGCATATCTTGTAAAATTTCACAGCCGCCATCTTGGATTTTGACTTCGACCTCATTTTCGTCATCAGTGCCCCCGAAAACCACGGACACGACATCCATGATGCATATCTTGTAAAATTTCGCAGTCGCCATCTTGGATTTTGACTTCGACCTCATTTTCGTCATCAGCGCCCCCGAAACCCATGGACACGACGCCCATGACGCATATCTTGTAAAATTTCACAGCGGCCATCTTGGATTTTGACGTTGACCTCATTTTCCTCATCAGCCCCCCCCGAAAACCATGGACCCATGACGCATATCTTGTAAAATTTCACAGCCGCCATCTTGGATTTTGACGTTGACCTCATTAAAATTTTCGTCATCAGCTCCCCCGAAAACTATGGACACGACACGACACCCATGACGCATATTTTGTAAAATTACACAGCCGCCATCTTGGATTTTGAATTTAACCTCATTTTTGGCATCAGCACCCCGGAAAACCATGGGAACGACACCCATGACGCATATTTTGTAAAATTTCACAGCCGCCATCATGGATTTTGATTTTGACCGCCCCCGCCCTCTGGAGGAAAAACTTGTGAGATATTAAAACTTTAAACAATTTAAATTAGCCTTTATGAATGTTATCAAGATAAAGTAATAAATGGGTTCATATAGTTACATACTTAGTATATAAGTTTTTTAGCTTAATTCATTTCATTAATTATTAACTCTATGTATTAATTTTATTTTTAACTTTAATAAATAACAATTTATGAATAATCTTCACCAATTCAATATTTTTTGTACGTAAACAAAGAACAAAGTTAACAATGCAGTCGAAATTAATAATAATCTATACATATAATAAATCTGTAGACATGGCGTGTCTGTACATAGCAAATATTTTGAAAAAACCTGGTTGGGATGTTAAACTATAACCAATAGAACCCATTTTTAACATATTTGGAATTTTTGTCTGTTTGTCTGTTTATCTGTTTGTCTGTTTGTCTGTTTATCTGTTTATCTGTTTGTTTGTTCAAGCATCACGTAAAAACAACTGGTCCAATGTTGTTGACTTTTATTAATAAATATTGTGCTTATCTCCAAGTAACATATGTTTTTTGTTTCATCGCAATCGGTTCACGCAATCAAAAGTTATGCGAATTTTAAGTTTTCTAGAAGAACTTAGCATGTATTTGTGTATACTTGCCATTTCTTTTCAATAGATGGCGTTACGTGTATCAAATCACGTTGTGAGGAAATATAATCAACGAATATATTACTATTCTCAGTCCACGGAAGGTCTATTGAAATGCTATCGGAAGAAGGTACTAACTAAGCTTTTATAAAAAAAAACGAAGACAATGTTATTTAAAATTTATTAGGTACCTATCTATCTGAATGGCAGTGGAAGAGAAATACATTCAATTTCATAAGCGAGTGTAGGTATTCTAAATTTTTTATTGTGCAAGGCAATACGATAGATTAATTTGAAATACTCATATATTTTATTATGAATAGGTACTTAAATACGTATTTATAAATTTATTTACTATTAATAAAATTCAAAGTGCACTTTGTCTGTAATTAAATATTTTTCCAAAATTTCGATTCGTTGGTACTATACTATCGATACAGAAACCATAACCTTTTTTTATTTAGAATTATTGTGTCTGTTTGTCTTTCCGTCCGGACATCACGTAAAATCCCGTTGATGGATTTTGATGGGACTTTCGCTGATGTATTGCGTAAAGCGCGACAATTTTGCTGGTTATCATCACGGTATTGTTCATAGGAGCTGAGCAACGGAACATTATTTCCATATATACTGCGTAGTATAAGCTGTAGACAGAAGTAAGTGCTGCAGTGAACGGTCGCTGGCTCAGTGTCCTGCGTTAAAACCTCACTTTAAAAAAATACACTTTTTGTCATTTTTTTGGAATGTTTTTATATATTTAATTTTGTTCATTGTTGTCAGAACTATTCAAAGCCTGTCGTCGCCGTTTTATTAAGTTTATTTAAGCCTTAGGTAATGTCCCAAAATACATAGCCATGAAGGGAAAGTACTTTAAATATTAAAAATTGCAAATTTCACTCAAAGGTGACTTCATTTTATTTTTAAAAGTAAGAAATATTGCCTTTACTGATTTTTTTGCCTGAACCGGGAATCAAACTGACAAAGCTATACCATCCGATGGCACCTGTTGATAATATCTTTATGGTCAATAATCAGGATCAAATCTCTCCAACAAACACACTGTCTTAAATTGAACGAAGTGGAAAAAATAAGAACTGCATAACAGCAATTAAAAAGTGCTTGAATTTAAATGTACCTAAGTTAGTCAATTTTCGTTTTATGGTCTTCCATCAATTTCAGCCACAATGTTTATTGGAGCGATTTGGTCCGTATTATTGATCCTATCGATTTGTGAAATAAAAATACAGATAATATTTTTTCGCATTTGGGTTGGTTCGATTTCCAGATCAAACTTTTTGAAGTCTTTGAAAGCAGTACCTTTTTCTAACTTATAAAAATAAAATGAAGTCTTCTATAGGTGAAATTTTTATATATTTAAAGTACTTTCCTGTTCTACACCTCGAATGAAATCATTTTATAGACTGCACTGCGTAAAATATTTTGATTTAGTTCGCCGATCGTGACTAGATGGCGTTGTAGCCATTTTTGTATCGCCATAAGGTTTCGTTACATTATCACAATAAATATCAATATTCAATTATAATCCATTTTAGCAAGGAAATGTATGGAAATAAGCAACGCGTTTTTAGTATTATGGTTATATGAACCTTTACGGTCAATCAAGAAGAGCTGAAACTCTACATAAAGAAATGGTTTAAAAGATATAAGTGCCTTGGTGGGACGGACACCTTTGTCTATTATTATAATAAATGGAATACATATACACTATGTAGTTGCTGCGACACAATGTTGTTTTCCGAGTTCCACGCGGACGGAGTCGCGGGCACAGCTAGTAAAATAATAAAATGTTTATTCGGTTCAACAAAAACACGGTACAATATTGAAAATGTGATACAAGTACTGGAACATTAAGCGCTAAATTTTTACAATTTCCCTGGGCCCCACACTAGGATTCCCTGTGTCGTGGGGTCCAGTCTCTTCCCAAGTAACGTAAACTTATAATTAGCGTTCAAAGACTTTTGTTTTTTTTTTATAAAATATGAAAAAACTAAAATGAAAATGTTACATAATGTGATCAAAAACTAAAATTTCAATGCTGTTAAAAGGGAATTTAATGACAAAAAGGTTTAGGTGCTGCTGGGTGTGTGTGTAGAAATGTGTTGCTGAGATGTATGAATAGTGTATATGTGCAAGAGTGTGTGGAGAGTGGAATGTGTAGGGGTGTGTGGTGTGGTGTATATGTGTGAATGGGTGCATGAATTACTGTTTTTTTTTTTTTTTTTTTTTCATTATTCATACACCGTGTTCCTGGCAAAATGGCAAATATAAAATTGTTTTCTATAATTAACTATGTTTTTATAATTTTTCCTTTATATGTGCCTAGTAATCTATCTTGATGCCAAATTTCAAGGTTCTAGGTCTGCTAGAAGTATCTTAGATTTTTGATGATCGGTCAGTCAGTGAGTGACAAAATGATGTAACTTTGATCGATGATAACTCGTAAACTATAAGTTCAAATATGATGTAATTTGGAAGTTTAGCTAGTTATAATGATTACTCTAGGTTACCGAAAGTTCAAACTGCTAGCTTTGTCCACAGCGAAGATATAGGGGGGGTGAAAGGGCCGCGAATGGCTTCGAGAAAAGATGGTAACGGCCGTGCCTGCTTTGCTCGAGACTTGGCGGGGCACTACCGTGCCCCCAGATATTATGGTAATTATTTTACTCTTTTTAATTTTTTTTTGAAGTCGCGTTTTCTTTTATTAATTTATACATAATAATATTGTCTGCTATACATATACGTCCGTGTGGTGCCGGACGTAAAGAATAGCACTACCCCATCTCTTCCCATGGGTGTCGTAAAAGGTGACTAAGAGATTCACTAGAGGATGAGCAGCAGCGTTCTCTGAGTATTTTAACAACCATACTGCGATCGCCAACCCTCCTACCAATCGTGGCGATTATGGCAAACCGGGCAACACGCTTGGGGGAGGCCTATATCCAGCAGTGGACGTCTTTCGGCTGAATGATGATGATGATACATATTCTAAAAGACGAACATCGGTCCACATGTTTTATCATCAAAAATTGTATTAATAATGTTTCAATTTTCAAAAATTGAAGGCACCGACTTCTGAAACTGTTAATTTTATGTTATGGTAATTATTTTACTCTTTTTACCCGACTGCGCAACAGCAAAGACAGGGTTATGTTTTTGAAGTCGGTTTTTCTTTTATTTTTCTATTTTCAGTGCCATAAACAAGCAATGACAGCAATCGCGGAGAATTTGCTGTTATCCATTGAAGAGTTCCATTGTCTATCTCCAACGATCTTCATCAGATCTTCACTAAATTTAAATGGGACCATCTCGGGAAAATAATCTTTCAAACAAAAAATCGCTTCAATTGTGCCTATAATATTTGAAGAGTTCCCTCGATTTCTGCAGGATTCCATCATGAGATCCTGACCTGATGACCATGGGACCACTTGAAAAGTAAACCCTTTCAAACAAAAGAAGAATTTTCCAAATCCATCTAGGTGTGTTTAAAAGATTCCGACGAATTAAGAACCTCCTCCTTTTTTTGAAGTCGGTTAAAAATAGAACGAAGTGTTATCTGGGATTAAATTCATTGATTATCATCATTCTTTTGGTTTTATTGAGCACCAAACTCCAGTGTCTTCAGAGTAGGTAGACATAATTTTCAATAAAAGAATAAGCAAAATTTTTTGCTAAAAATATGTTTGTGATAGAATATTTCGATGCCACGCATAAATTAATGAAAACACGGTGACACAGCTGGCGGGCACGACTAGCGCGATATCGCTCCGCGCAGTCAGTTAACTCGGGGCGCTAAAATGACTCAGAAACTGAACACAGTGTTTTTTTTTTAAACATTGTATTTATTGATTCTAAAAAAAACCCATGCAGGGTTAATCAGTGTCACTACGGCGCGGTTTGAAATAATTGCACGATTTACACCCTGCCTAATCATGGGGTCAGCAAGCAGAGTGGTCATCACAAATATTTTTGCGGTCTGACCGCTCGTAACTGGTCCACTCCAACTGACCCAAGATACGGGACCATAGAACAAATGTGGATTACCATAACACTAAATGGTATTAAAATTGCTATCGGCACAGCGTATCGCCCTCCTCGCTTCGATTTGGACCTCTTTCTCGACGCCATAACTGACTCCATTGGCTCCTTAGTAAAATGCGACCATTACATACTGCTCGGTGATTTTAATGTCGACTTACTTAATGCTAACGGGCAAACCAAGAATGAAAAACAAGAATGAAGAATTGGGATGTGCGTAAGGATTGAGGGCCATAGCCGTGAATCGAAAAACTATTGTTATCAAAATATTGTAGAAGTTGTAAAACAATTGTAGAACCGATTTAAAAAATTGTAAATTATAATTTAAAAAAGTTATAGCACTTCAAAGGGTGTCCCTCAATCCTTACTCAAGGGTACCTATATCTCGGTAAATGGATGCAAGGAGATGCTAAATCTAATATCAAGATTTAGTAGAAGTATAGCTAAGCATCTCCGCAAAAATTCAGCACGATCAACGAACATACAAAACTTTTATAGAGGTTTTGAACATGTCCCTCAATCCTTATAGTATAACATTGCGTTTTGGCAAAGTGGCTATGTGTACAACATTATTTTTTTCGTAAACATTTAGTAGAAGTTGTGTTGTAAACTGTTAAAAAATAATAATTGTAAAATACTTCTCGGTTTAAAAGTTATTACGCTAGAAACCATGTCCCTCAATCCAAAAAACATTTGCTCGTAGCTCACTAGCAACTTTAAATATGTAGTTATGTATGAATATAAATTTTTGTAGAAACTTTCTATTTAAAGTTTATAAAGTTATTTCGCTGAAAGATTCGTTATTTATCAAGATATTAACTTACCAATATTCCTGAAACTAAAGACGTATAGGGTGACCATAAAGAACGCCAGTGGAAAGGTAAAAAGACGAAAGCGGCAATAAACCTACTTTACAGGAGAGATTATCAAAGTTTTTTTTTGTTGTATTTTATTCATCATAATTTTTTTATGAGGTAATTATCTAATGTAACTTAAATATTGATGTTATGTGATTTTTTGCTATTTCACCCGAATACGGCGAAGCAAAACGGAGGGCACGGACTAGAAAAAAAAGAAGGACTCCGCGCCACGCATATCAAAAGTGAAGCACCGTACCGATCTATGTGTGCGTGATTTGAGGGATACCAGATAAATGAAAATTTCCCCATTTTTTTTTTTATATTTTGAAAGTTCCATTTCTTTAAATGAAGCCATATAAGAAGTCCGCTTACATTATTTAATTGCAATTACAAACAGATACTTAGTTAAAACTTAAAATTAAGTATTTATTTTGTACGAGTGACAAGAAAAACGTTTTCGACGGAATTCAAAGTTCTTCATCTCTGCAGGCTCTTATTATTTTAATCCAATCATTATTCCATGGTTGATTTGCTGTAGGAAATCTATAAAAATAATCGTATTCAATACTTGCAAAAAACTCACAAAGAACACAAAAAAATTGATTACCCAATCTCTCGGGAAAATTACCCATTTATTTTCCGACAGCACTACTATGTCTTTTGAGGTTTTGTGTTCCAATAGTAATGATTTTAAAATGTCAAAAATACAATAAATCAACAGGTTAATAAGTGTCTTACTTGTGAATGTTATTCCTTGACACTTTTTCTGAGATGTAGAATTATTTTTAAACCATTTCACAACACAAGAAGGCATTATTTTATTTTATTACTTGACGTAAACAGTACCTACAATGACGGCGCGGTGCCGCGTAATGGCGGCCAGTCGGCACCTTATGATGTAAATGTGTGCGTGAGGCATGTTTGTACAAACGGTCAAATACTTATAGTGCTTCACTTTCGATACACGTGGCGCGGAGTCCTTCTTTTTTTTCTAGTCCGTGACGGAGGGTTATGATTTTGACCGGTATGTATGTATGTTCATAATTATGTTTCCTCATAACTTCAAACTACATATCATAAATTGACAAATGAGGTATCGTTGGAAGCGTCTTGATCTTCCGCTGGTTGTAGGTTATGTGACGTCGTGTGTTCCGAGGTGGTCAGAGAACTAAATGAAAATAAATAAATAAAAAATTAGGGTTGGCATAAAGTTTTCACCGATGGGTCCAAAACTGATAATGGTCAAGGAGCCGCTTATTATGATGCAAGTCAGAAAACATCACGTTTGTTAAAGTTAATAATTGTTATGCATCGATTGTGCCGTTGGAGCTCATTGCAGTTTTGGAAGCAATTAACAGTAGCAGTAATTTGTTATGTAATAAAATTGTGATATACTGATAGCAAAAGTGCTTTACAGCATATATGTAGCTCGTTGCGCCTCTGGCTACAGAGGTGCATCGCTAGCTTATGAAATATTAAAGCAAATGTATATTTTTAAAAACAGCGGCCGCGACCTTAGACTGCAATGGGTTCCATCTCATATCGGGTTAAGTGGTAACGAGGAGGCTGACAGGTGTACAAAATTAGCAATAACTAATGGTAGTGAATATAACGTAAAATTATTTTATACTGATTATCGAGCGCAAGTTAAAAAGAAATGTTATGAGATATTCAAAGAGTATTTTGATGAGAGAAGTAAAGAGAAAGGAATTTGGTTCAAAACCATACACTGTCACCCTCCTCGAATATCATGCTTTATGAATTATAAAATATGTAGGAATATTATAGTCGTTGCAAATAGATTTCGTTCAGGACATTATCCATATAAGAAATTTGGATATTTAATGAAAAAAATTGATTCCCCCAATCGCGAGGTATGTAGGGTGTTAGATGACGTACAACACTTAATTTTATATTGTAAAAAATATGCGAGAGACAGAGAATTACTGGTGCGTGACTTTAAATCAAATATGATGGATGTTGGTACATTTACATCAGTTCTAGCAAATCCCACGTCATTTGCTGCCATCACTTTATTTGGGATGTTCATGCGTCAGTGAGGTCTCGTTACTCGTTACGTTACTTATGTTCTTGTGAAATGTTATGTTGTGTAATTGTGATGTGACTTAACGGGGCTGACATATTCTTACAAGAATAAAAGCCCCTAAAACAAAAGATTAATAAAAAAAAGTTTTTTATTCATGCACCATAGCTACTCCATATTTTTTAAAGTTTTCACTATCCTTTATTATCTGGAGTAATGCAAGGATTCTAACGATATCACAAAGATTTAGATATCAATTCAGGCGTTTAGAAGTGGTAGAATAAAAAACTATCACTCTATACTTATAAACACACCCTGAAAACATTATTTTTATTGGGAAGTCGTGTAAAAAGCTCTAAACATACAGATAAATAAATGAATCAAACAAATCCTACATCATTGTTTAATTTATGGTCACCCTATACGTATTTAGTTCCAGGAATATTGGTAAGTTAATATCTTGATAAATAACGAATCTTTCAGCGAAATAACTTTATAAACTTTAAATAGAAAGTTTCTACAAAAATGTATATTCATACATAACTACATATTTAAAGTTGCTAGTGAGCTACGAGCAAATGTTTTTTGGATTGAGGGACATGGTTTCTAGCGTAATAACTTTTAAACCGAGAAGTATTTTACAATTATTATTTTTTAACAGTTTACAACACAACTTCTACTAAATGTTTACGAAAAAAATAATGTTGTACACATAGCCACTTTGCCAAAACGCAATGTTATACTATAAGGATTGAGGGACATGTTCAAAACCTCTATAAAAGTTTTGTATGTTCGTTGATCGTGCTGAATTTTTGCGGAGATGCTTAGCTATACTTCTACTAAATCTTGATATTAGATTTAGCATCTCCTTGCATCCATTTACCGAGATATAGGTACCCTTGAGTAAGGATTGAGGGACACCCTTTGAAGTGCTATAACTTTTTTAAATTATAATTTACAATTTTTTAAATCGGTTCTACAATTGTTTTACAACTTCTACAATATTTTGATAACAATAGTTTTCGATTCACGGTTATGGCCCTCAATCCTTACGCACATGAAAGTGGGTGAGTTTCTGAATAGCCTAAGCTTAAAACAGCTAGTCGATTCGCCTACCCATTTCACGGACCACAGCGGAACATTGATCGACCTTGTTTGTTCTAATCTCAAACACAAAGGGGTGTCCGTTGAGCCTTATGGTTTGTTGAATGGTCACTTGCTTATCGTCTGTGATTTTAATATTAAGCGTAGTAAATATAAACCCCATACAGTAACGTGCAGACCCTTTCAACAGGTAAACAAGGAGGAGCTTGACAGTGACTTATCGCATATGGACTGGGACAAAATTTGCGACTTGCCTAATGTAAATGACATGGTTGAGGTATTGAATAAAAACATTTTGACAATTTTCGACGCCCACGCCCCGCTTAAGACATGCTTAATCAAAGAACCATCATACCCCTGGATTACTGATATCATAAAACTAATGATGGACCTGCGAAATGATGCCCTGGCTAAGTACCGTAAAACGAAATCAGATTCCAAAAAGGCATATTACAAGCAACTCAAATCTCTAGTGTTAAGCCCCATATTTAGAGAAAAAGTAGCATACTTTAAATTTAATATTAATAACAAAATAAAAGACCCTTAAACGTTATGGTATAACTAAAAAAACACCGTGCTACCAAACAAACACATTGGTGACCTTCCTACTCATTTCAAAGACCCAGACCGAATAAATAATCACTTTTTGAGTGTTCCTGGCAACCCTGTCTGCAATATTGCGCAGCGCAATTTCTTCGAGTCTCATCGATTTGGCGATGATAGCGTCACATTCACATTACAGCCAGTAACCGAAAGTCAAATTTTGAATTACTTTCGCGAGCTTAAATCGAATGCGGAAGGCAGTGATAGGGTGACCCTGACTATGCTTTTGTTGACCCTCCCACATACACTAAAAGCCATCACCGACATTGTGAACCGCTCAATCGGCTCTGCAACAGTCCCTGACATCTGGAAGGTCGCAATCGTCAGACCGTTACCCAAAAATTCTAATCCAACGGACCTAAAAGATCTCAGGCCCATTAGTATTCTGCCTTGCCTGTCCAAGATTACCGAGAAAGCCATGTGCCAGCAGTTGTCCCAATATTTGGAAAGATATGAAGCACTTCCTGAGCTACAGTCAGGTTTTCGTAAACAGCGTGGTACGGCTACGGCACTTTTGGATGTCACGGATAATATTTTGGCGGCGCAAGATAAAGGCCTATGTACACTTCTTGTACTGCTTGATTTTTCGCGAGCTTTTGACTGTATCAATGTTGAACTGTTTATTTCAAAGCTATTATGGCTTTGAACAAAATACAATGAACTGGTTTCTTAGTTATCTCACTAACCGTCAGCAGCGTGTGGAGATCCGGTTGAGCAATGGCTCATCCTTTGTTTCGTCGCTCACCCCCGTTTGTAGGGGTGTTCCGCAAGGCTCTTTAATGGGTCCCCTTATTTTTATTTTGTATTGTGCAGACATTATAAAGTCCTTGAAGCAATATAGTTACCATATTTATGCTGATGATGTGCAAGTTTATATTTCTTTTAAGCCGAGTGACTATGACATTGCGTTAAAGGATCTCAATAGAATAGCTTGTTGGGCTGAGAACAACGGTTTGGTACTTAACCCTACTAAAACGAAATATCTGCTTTTTGGGACCAAGTGCCAAATCAGTGCAGTGCCTGCAACACTCAATGTTAGCCTTCTGGGTGAGTCAGTCAGTCGAGTTAGTGAAGCACGTAATCTGGGTCTGAACATGGACGCTGAGTTAAGATACGAAGCGCATGTGGCCGCGTCAGTGCGCACTTGTTTTTATAGGTTGAAGGTCCTTTACAAAATAAGGCCGTATCTATCTGAGGAGCTGCGAATCCAACTAGTTGAGTCACTCGTACTCTCAAACTTAAATTATGTGGATACAGTTATTGGCCCTCGACTGCTAGCAAGAACTGATCGACTGATCCAGAGGGTGCAAAGTACCTGCACTCGATTCTGCTTTACAATCCCACCAAGAACTCACGTAACACCATTTTTAAATAAGCACTCAATTCTCAAAATGAAGTCGCGTCGTAAATTGCACTTGGCTTGCCTGCTGTTTGGGGTTATAAAGTACAGGCAGCTGAGCTACCTTTACAACAAACTGAGCTGGATCACTAGTAGAAGGGAATGCGCAAGCAGACAGTGCTCGCAACAGCTTTCTACTCAGCCGCACAAGACAGCCGCCTTCAGAGGCAGTTTCAGGTACGCTGCATCCAAATGTTTGAACAATATTCCCCCGCCGATACGAGATATTAAAAGACTTGATACCTTTAGAAGCCGGCTCCGACAGTTCCTTCTTAACTCACAGAAGGAACTGGGGGTGACGATTTCAAACACGTCGTTAATTTAAATTTAGTGGTGGGTACCAACCTGTAAAAAAAAAAGGAAAATATATTGTAAACATTCGATCACAGCCAATATTTTATAATCTATTAATTTCAATATCGTCTCCAAATAATACCAATGAC
The DNA here is from genome assembly GCA_905220435.1 of Amphipyra tragopoginis. NCBI lineage: Eukaryota > Metazoa > Arthropoda > Insecta > Lepidoptera > Noctuidae > Amphipyra > Amphipyra tragopoginis. The sequence goes on from HG992015.1 coordinate 16,937,113, forward strand.
ACAATTATAATAATACCTTACAACATTTATATTCCTAAATGCCATTATAATACTTACCTACATCTATTTTTATTACATACACACCTAAAAACCAAAACAAAAATTGCGCACATCACTTATATTCCTATCATTATGTGCTTATATCTATTAACATTAAACACACCTGAAACAAATTATGTATAGTATAAAAAAAAACAAATTGTGTTATTCACCAGTTTCATACACAAAACCACTATTACACTTTTACACTTTTTGACATTTTAACTGTTCTGCATCTGCTCGACGTCCATATGTCGCTACTGGGATCCAACAGAATACCAGCGTCAGGTATATTTGCCTGGCACATGCTGAGTTGGACTCCCATTTGGTGCAACTTGGAGACACACACCGCACTTTAATTTATTATTTTTTTTCCATGTCGATTGGTTTTATGTCGGTAGATAGTTTGACACTACTGCCACAGATTGCCATAAGGGGGTGTTTGACTGTTGTTTTTATACTATAAAAAAACAAACCGTGTTCTTCCTACGCTTTCTTTAAAATAATACCAAATTGTTGTACATTTCTAAAAGTAGTCAGATACCCTATTGTCTTTTAATTTTAACGTGTTTTTTATTTTAATATTTCTATGTTCTAGTATTATGTTAAATGTAATTGTGCTTTTGTGTGTTGTGTTTTCTGTATGTGCCAAATAAATGCCTTATCTATCTATCTATCATACTTATCATAAATAATGTCAGCGTACAAAATATGATGATACGAGTACTCCATTCAATCTCGCCAGAGTTTAAGAGGGAGGTTTGCGAGCGTGAGAACTTATTTTCGAACCCACACTTCGACATTTCTACTAATACAGCTGCATCACACAATGTAGTGTACACATACCAAAAAACAAAAGCGCATCGAAGGTTTATATTGTGGCGCGCCGGGTTAAATAAACCTTCAGTGCGCGTTCGCTTCTGAAGGACTAGTAAGTATGTTGCAAAAAACGCGCAATGTATTAGCTATTTATTCACCGCACCGCGAGGCACGCGTGCCCATAGTATTGGTGTCGTGAACAAAGGGTGGGGTCACAGTGTAATCGGTATTGACAGATTTAAACTTAGAATAATTACTGTAATATATTATTGTTGATTTTCTGTGTTTCTATTTTCGAATATAATGACACATAATTTTTGTTTGGGAATATTTTAGGGTATGTAAATGTTGCAAGGGAAGATAAGAGCCAACATAAAAATGAAAACGAGATAATGTGTGATTGATTTGTAATGAAAAACAATTAATGTACCTACATAACTCAATTACTGGGTATAGTATTTTTTTTTTCTCAGTTTGATATTTTAAAATTACTTATATTTTATTATAAAAAATTTATAGGTACATCTTAGTACACACGGCTACAGATCAAGCTGTACATTTTCAGTATAAGCTGATCTCGCATTGTATAGGATTTCATTACAATGAGAGGGCAGTGTAAACTGGAAATTTATAGCTTGATGTGTAGCCGTGTGTACATACAAAAATTAATGCTTGATAAAATTATTTTCTTTAATTTATTTATTTATTGCTTGGGGCTGCTGACATCAGATAAAACATTTTCGATGTTCCGTTTCTTTGATTTTCTTTCAGATTCTCGTTTTTTAATTGCCTCAATCAAATAATTGGGCTCATTTATTTCCATTTTTCTGTCTAATCTTGAATCTGTTATTTCCGGAAGCATACAATCAAGATGAAACTTTTGTAATTTTCTTTACGTTTTCCCATTTCTATCTGAAATAGTAATAATATGCAGAAAAATATATTAACAAGAAATAGAGAACCCTTCAGCTGACAAGCTATCAAACGTCAAAATTTACAAGTCTGCCCACGGCCTTGACGTAACTACGAAACGTGGTAAAATAAGGAAATCATTATACTAATAATAAGTGAAAAAGTTCTCACTGGGGCCTCTGCGCGTTGGACCTGTGTCCCCGTGTATGCCTTCCAAAGGACCGGACATCTTCCGCACGGAAGATGAGCCGTGATCTCAAAGTGAAAAATATATATACCTATATAAAACTCACAATATATTCGGACACAGTGTCCGAATTGACATATTTTAATTTCAATATTGTTTTCACTGATGATTCGGACACCAATAAAAAAAGCTGTTTTGTACAGTCAGATAAAAAACTTTCAACGATACCTTAATAATTGTATCCGTTCTCCGCCCAGCCTATAGTTATAAAAAAAAACAGTTTTTAACCAGATTATAACTAAAGCAGCCGTTTTTAATAAATAATATTATAAACCCACATACATAGATAGATACGTGCTTTGGCAGTCAGGTAAATAAAGATGGGGTATTCCTCGAAGCGCAACCACTTTGAACCGCACCAAAAGTATTCCTTGAAACCCACCAACGATGAAACATAGAGAAGAGAACGAAGGATTCGTGATAAATTATATCGATGGACGTTTTAAAATTCAACTGTTGTTTATTTATTAAAACTACCAGGAAAGCAGAAATGAACTGGAACTAGGTGCTTAACCCATTCTTGGCCACTGTACCAATTTGGGAACACTTAATAAAAGAGGGTACATTAAAAAAGTTTTGATAATAGTTAATATTATGTTACTTTGTTGTGTAGTCGAGAGTGCGTTCATTAGATTATAGTATCGGATTATACTAATTTGTTCAAAAATCCTCCTTTTTGGACCCACTGAAGTTCGTTATCTGGAGGACAATGCAGGTAAGCATACTTTTGTTATTATTATTTGTTATAGGTGATGAATATCGTGAATATTGTTTATATTTTCATGAAACAAGTACCTAACCTAACATTCAAAGTTATTTGATTGCAGTTACTTTGCATGTATATAAAAATATGGTGACATAAATATTGGTGTGCCAATTTGGGTACAACGGCCACAAGTGTACTACAAATAACCAGTTTATTTACAGAATCAATATGCATCGCAGGCAATATTTTATTGGCACTAGTGACTTCAGGGCTTAGAAGAAGCTATCAACAGAATAGGAGAGGACAATGACGATGGTTTGGAGTGTGATTTAGCCATCATTCCACTAGAACCAAGCGTCGCGACTAACGAAAAAGTAGGTGATGATGATGTGTCACCTAGTACCGTACTAAACGATGTCCCGGGTAATGTCGAGGTTTGTGTTCGCAACGTGGGTGCTCTTTCGGAATCCGAAAATAGCAGCGGTGATGAACCTTTGGCCACTAAAAGGTCACGGAAGGTCCGTTAGGTAGGCCCAACCAGAGCAGCCCACTGTCTCTGCGCGCTGACAGTCATCCAACCTTCCAGTTTGGCGACTGTTTACTAAGTTATTCAACTTATTTCGAACAAACTGACTATCTATTGGTTTGCGAAAATCGCGTCAAAAAGGAACCATAAGATTTAACACCCGTTCAAATATTTGAGAGACTTTTTGATGTAGAAGCTTTTACAACGATTGCTGAGTTTAGCCACTCAAAATAATCGCCATAATTTCACTATCACTACTGCGGAGCTGAAAACTTATAGTCGCCTAACGTGTCACCAGTAGTACTTATTACTTCTATGGTCACCAGATACTAACTCAAACTGTCACCCCAAAGATGTTCTGCTCGCCCTTCAGCATCCAAAATTGGAAGTTTACAGTTGGGTGGCGTTGATCACGTTCCAGAAAAGCCTCCAAAATGTTTGTGATGTGCTGTGTTCGATATCAGAGGATGTTGGGGTTGCAAGAAATGCAAGAAAACCAAAGTGGGGTTGCAAGAAATACAAAAAAACCCTATGTACAGACAAAACGTGTTTTGCTAATTTTCACTCATATGAGGCCGTTGTGCCAATTTGGGTACACCCCTGTAAATTCATGAAAAACTACTTTTTTTCTTTTTATTGTCTTTTCATTTATTCTTGTAGTTACTAACTTTCAATTAATAAAAGAATTACGAAAATCCGCTTACTAGTTTTTATTTGGCCACTAATGGGTTAAGCGACTTACCTCCGGTTTCTGAATTAAATTCGGGATAAGCAATACTTATGTAGTATTTGAGTACTGAGTTGTCGAAAAGATGCTTTAAAATACGTAATTTTTTTGACAACTCCGTACTCAAATGTTACTTAGGTACTGCTAGCTTATCCTAGAATTCTCAATTCAGAAACCGGAGGTTACTACTTAGCTCAATAATGGTAAAAATACAGGTTTTGAAATTGAATCAATTGTTGTTTTGAAAAGTACCAGGGTGACAGAAATTAACAGAAAATAGGCGCTTAGACGATCTGACTAAGTGACAGTGACCTATAAGGTAAGATATATAGGACAGTTTTAAGTTTTCTATCTTATTTTATATAAGAATAATAACGAATACTTTATATTCCTCTTTGTGTTTAATCGTTGGTGCACAACTTAGTGACATCGTTTAGGCGCCCATTTTCTGTTCATTTCTGTCACCCTGGTACTTTTGAAAACGACAAATGATCAATTTCAAAACCTATATTTTTACCATTATTGGGCTAAGTAGTAACCTCCGATTTCTGAATTGAGAATTCAAGATAAGCAATACTTATGTAGTATTTGAGTACGGAGTTGTCAAAAATGCTTTAAAATCCGTCATTTTTTTGACAACTCTGTACTCAAATGTTACTTAAGTACTGCTTATCCTAGAATTCTCAATTCAGAAACCGGAGGTAAGTCGCTTAAGCACCTAGTTGCAGTTCATTTCTGCTTTCCTAGTAGTTTTAATAAATAAACAATAAGGGGCAACTGAATTTTAAAACGTTATCGATATAATTCACTACGAATCCTTCATGCTCTTTCTTCTCTATGTTTCATCGTTGGTGCGTTTTGAGGAATATTTTGGTGCAGTTCAAAGTGGTGAGTCCACAAAGCTATTTATTACTGAAAAATGCCACCTTAAAGCCACAAATAGTTTTTTTGGTAACGCTTTTTTTGTCACATATACTTTTTCATCGGACTGTACTAAAGCTTCAATAATTTGATGGTGTCCAAATATTCAGTGAAAAAAATATTGAAATTAAAATGTGTCAATTCGGTCACTGTCCGAGTCGTCTGTCTTATTGTTCAAAGAGTGAAAAAATGCAGTCATGTCACGACACTCGCAACCCACCCTTATGCCTTGTGCGTAGATGTTTCGAGAGCTCGGTTCGAATTATAAACGGACGTGCTGTCACCTTGGATTCTAGGATGGCACTGAAAATTTTTCGCGTGTGTACTCTTTTATAAAACAAATTACGGGAGAGTATTGCTCCATACTAAAATGTATGGGGAACGGAAAACAATTTCCGTAAAAAATTAACAATGTTCAGACGTAGATTACTCTCATTTGGTTTGATTTATTAAAATAATAAAACGGTAGACGTGTTATTCATACTTTTGTGTCACGATTAAACTAAATAGATTTTTATATAGTCCTTTAAAATTAAGTAAATTCTGCAAATAGAAAAGGTCGAATTAGATGTTTTTGAGGGAATTTAACATTTTTTTTTCTCGAAATGAATGATGATTTCGCAAATATCTCGCGGTGAAACTGTTGGCACATCTATTAAGGTTCTTCATTTTTTTTTTTATGTAATTCCATGCAGAGAGTTTATAGAAATTTTGAAAACAGTAAGTGCCTTTTCAGGTGTTTCTTAAGGACTCTCCTCTTAAAAATAATTATGCAATTATAAACGCGTTTCTTTACATCCATAATTACGTCTACTAGATAATAGATATGATCCTGTAGAGAGCGAACGGAACACTGCGATTAAATCACTGGGTACGGCGACGTGACAGTGGCGCCCTCTCGCGCCGGAAGGAAGGAACCCGCCAAATTAGTGCCGCAGTACTGATCCCACTGCCAGACCAAGAATGGCATTGTTTGTCCCCATTACGCAGCGCTTTGAACGCTACTGACGAGATATGACTGAGACTTGGAGACGAGTTTTGTATAAATCACCTATTGGGGTACCGTAACTCCAAAGGGAAAACGGACCCATATAGGATCACTCTTGCGGATAAAGGCAGTCTAGCGGTCACTGACATTTTTCTCGAAAACGACGTTACGTCATTTTTCTTTATACCGTTTCCCTGTTTTTTCCTTTGGAAATACCATTTCTAAAGATCGAATGTAAACAAATAATAATTGATAGATACCTTGTTCAGGCGTGAAAGCGTAACAGACAGACAGACAGAGTTAGTTTTGCATTTATAATATTAGTAGGGCTTGTTGAAGTCGCCAAAATAAGAATAACAAATTGTTAAAGTCGCCAAAATAATGAAAATAAAATCACAAGTTCATGAAAGTATTGAAGAGACATTCTCTAATCCCTACTAAATATTAAAAATGCAAAAGTAACTGTCTGTTACGTTTTAACGCTTAAACCGCTAAACTATTAATATTTCTTAGCCATCTATTGGCGGCGACGGGCGATTGTGTCATTTTTCTCGTCGAACTCGAAGAGCGCAAAAAAGCACCTGTAATGCTCATAGATGGCTCTTAAACCAAGTTGTACGTGATTTTGCAAAATCACACAATTGTATTATTTGCACCCTATTTCTTATTAGGGTGAAAATAATAGTTGTGTGATTTCGCAAAATATAGAACCTTGTCAAATACAGGGTTTTTTTTCCTAAAAAATGTATCGGGCTTGCCCTAACTTTGAACCCTAGGCACGCCACTGCCTATTACTGAGACTCCGCTGTCCGTCCGTCTGTCCGTCTGTCACCAGGCTTTATCTCATGAACCGCGATAGTTAGACAGTTGAAATTTTCACTGATGATGTATTTCTGTACCCCAAGTGTGAGTTTTTAACGTTACTACTTACTACTGTAGTTGCGTCACGCCAAAAATGTCAAACAAATTAGTCACGCTATTCGCCGCTAGAGACTCTGCCTAAATTTTCATACGTTTTTGGCGTGACGCAACTATAGTAGTAAAGTAAAAAAACTCACACTTGGGATACTGTTGCCGCTATAACAACAAATACTAAAAACCGGCCAAGTGCGGCAAAAACGGCAAAAAAATCACGTTTGATGTATGGGAGCCCACTTAAATATTTCGGGAGAATACTCTTTCGAACAAAAAATCGCTTCAAGCTTGCCTATAAAATTTGAAGAGTTCCCTAGTTTTCTCCGGGATCTCATCATCAGATCCTGACTAGCGTTGAAAATTGCGAAAGATACATTTTGTTTTTTTCGAAACTTTGTATCTTTCCCAATCTTTCCTGTATAATACATGTACTTAATTTTCGAAAAAAACAAATTTCTCGTTCGTCTGAAAAGTACAATCATACACGTATAATACTTGTTTCATGCTGTATTTTTTCATATTTAACAATCAAAGCGAAAAAAATCTTGTTTATTATATTAATTGAACAGTAATGTACACAAACACACTGTTTATTTATGTTATCGGAAATGTATATAATCCGTCATTTTATGGAATTCCTAGGAAATGTATACAATGCCTAAAATCGAAAGAAAATGTATGATATAAATTTTATTATACACATTTCCTAGGAATTCTATACATTGCCTAAACAGCAATCGGAAAAGTGTTGTTTGGGTTTCCAAAGCAGAGTCGACGGAGCCCCGCTCATATTTCTGTTTGCAGGGTTTAAAGTAACCTAACACGAAGGGGATGACGGGGCTTCGTTCGCTTTCTTTGCTCGCTCACTCATTTAGTCCTTCGAACCTAACCTAAACGTGTCGGGGTGCCACAAAAGACCGACCTCGCTTCGCTCGCTCTTGAAATCAGTTTATCTGTGTTTAATTTTTCATCGATTGGCTAATTCTACGGTATAATGTTAATTTGTATACATTTCCTATTCCCATTTAGGAATTGCATTCAATGCCTAGGAAATACATACGTTTCCTAGAAAATGTATGCATCAAAGAACCTTCGACAAATTATTTTACACATTTCAAATTTAAATGCGATAAATACACCGTAAAATACATGTAAAAAACTTAAACTTGCGAAAGATTCAACCGAAGATCCGCAAGGAAAATTTCTGTATTTTATTGAAAAATACACGGGCGTTTGAAAGATATATGTATTTTACATGACATTTTCAACGCTAATCCTGACCTGATGGCCATGGGACCACGTGTGAAGTATACCGTTTCAAATAAAAGAAGAATTTTCCAAATTGGTCCAGGCGTCTTTGAGTAATCGGGGAACATACATAAAAAAAAGATTCCGACGAATTGAGAAACTTCTCCTTTTTTGGAGTCGGTTAATAAATGATTTATGAATCTAATTAATCACGTATTTTGCGCAACGTTATAAACAAACTGTCAAAAAGCCATCTTGTGATTTAAATCGCTGACTGAAGATAGTAACTGTCATTTATTAATTACCGCTCAAAAAATAGATGGCAGCACTGTGCATTGAAAAATTTGAGTTCTTTTGTATGTTCACACAAACAACATTGTGTCAATGTGTTCCGACTTTCACGCGGACGAAGTCGCGGGCACAGCTAGTATAATAAATTAACAATCCTAACTAATATTATAAATGCGAAAGTAAGTTTGTTACCTTTTCACGCCTAAACTACTTAACCGATCATCCTGGAATTTTCCATTTATGTTGTCAGGTGTACAGAGACGGCCAGAAGGTACCTTTCATCCCGAAAAAAGGTACTGTTCCCGAGGAAAACAACAATAACGATAATAGATGGCGCCACGTGTCGTAACTAAAGCTAGTAATTAATACTTCGCAGATAATTAGTCGCATACCGCTCTGTTGAGCCAGCTTAAGTAACTACTGCGGCATGCATCACGGCCATACTCTGGATTAGTGGTGGTTAATAAAACGTATAGCGCCAAAATATAACAGACTATGTGTACATAGCGTATAGCGTTTGCTATAGCGGCTCTGACTTCGCGCTATATTATAACGCCTCAACCTACTCAACGAATAAAAGTCTAAACGCGCACAGCGGGGCCAGAACGAGATAGCAAGATAGCGTAGCGACTAACAACAGCGCGTAAGGGAATGATGTATTATTATATTCTTTAGTGTACAGCGCGTTGCGAGATAACATTTACCGCGCATCATCAAGTCCGTTTAGCGTGTTGTTAAATAAAATTATAGCGTCTCCGCGTCCAGACTGCGCTGAGTTTTGTAACACCGCGTTATAATGATAGCGTATAAAATAACAGACTATATGAATATATTTTATAGTTTATAACACATCTACAGTTTATAGCGGATTTGAACATCACTACTCTGGATGTCACCGCACCTATTGGACAGGAATATTTTCTTGGTTCATGTTTTTCAGTTCGATTTTTATTACATACTTAATTATAATCACCAGGGATCGAATTCAACTAACAACATTTTTACCAAACTCAAAATAAGCACAACCTGCACAACCGTCAGTCAGTATTTGTTTACGACAAAAAAAAACTAAAAAGAGTAAAATAATTACCATAATATTAAATTGACTGTTTCAGAAGTTGGTGGCTTTTATCTGTTTCAGTGTAGAATTGCACCGACTTTTGAAACAGTCAATTTAATATTATGGTAATTATTTTACTCTTTTTAGTTTTTTTTTGAAGTCGGTTTTTACTTTAATTTGAAGTTATTTATTAAATACGTTTTAGTGCCATAAATTACACGGTTTATGACTACAAATATAAATGACACTGTTGCGTGATCTTTCCAACAACTAGGTAGTTTTCTTTACGAATAGGTATTAGGGTATTGTATTATTATGATAGCTCCTTACAAATACATACAATCTTCTTTGTTCTTGACTGTTTCTGTGATGACAGTTAAAACAGAGATTGAAAGTACTCATTAAAACTTTTGTTGAAGGTAACCAAACCAATATTTTTTGTTTTTGATGATTTTTTCAAAAAGCGCTAAATCAATTTCGATAAAATTTATATGGGACCACCTCTGAAGTGTGGCCTACCAAACAATAGGTAATAATCAAAATCCATTCATAATTGGCGGAGAAATCGCGTAACAAACACAAAAAAAAAACATTGAGAAGAATTGAAAACCTCCTTCTTTTTGAAGTCGGTTAAAAATTGTCAAAATTATTATTGGTTTTGGTTTTTGTGTCAAATAATTTGACACCTTTTGAAATTGAAAACTGTCTTTCGGTCGGAACTGTCAGTTAGGTTGCGATTTATCAAGATTTATTTTAGGAGTATTAATTGGGCCCCAGGATAACAACTTTGTCATCTTGGTTTACAGTAATTTAAGCTATTCATCAACATCACACTAATATTATAAAGGCGAAAGTTTGTGAATATGTGTGTTTGAAAGAAAAAGAAAGAAAAAGTATTTATTTTTCGCCCCAAGCGGACGCAAACGCAATAAAAATTTAATATTTCTTCAAACTAGATACTTAGTACTATACAAAAACAAATAATAACATGGTAACCTAAACACAAAAGCAAAAAAAAACAACAATCTATGGTCACTTTATTATTTGGTATTGGTTAATAATTCTAGTCTATGGTGCATGGGTTACCTAGGCATCTAAATCTATAAAAACAATACAAAGAATAATACATTTTTATCATGCTGAATTTGCGCGTCGCATGGTGCGTAAAAATTTAGGTAATTGCTCAGCATTATGCTGTGGCTTCGGACGAACCTAATTCCAACAGCGCTGATTTTCAGCAACAACCTTCGTTCGAGTGACGCTAATGAAAGCACCACAGTTTGTACGTTTGTTACTTCTTCACGCTCAAACGGATAGACTAATTATGATAAAATTTGGTATGGAGATAGCCGACATCCTGGATTAATACATAGGCTACTTTTTATCCCGAAAAAAGCAGGTAACACCGCGGGGCGCAGCTAGTAGTACAATACTTAGATGAATGAACGCAATACGCTGGCGCCATCGAAAGTGAAATCTAACTACCTGTTTTTGGACACGCTTCCTCGAAGGATTATCATCTTGTTCTTTAATAACTAAAATTATGTAAGATTAACCCTTTCAAAGTCAGTGAACAGTTTTCAGTCTTAAAAAAATTTTGTACAACTTTTATAAGCGGCTTAAGACTTATTATACTGAGTATTGAAGTGTTAAAATATAATTTAGTACCTACTTAATATTTTCTAAAGAACTTTTGTGTGGTTATTTCATATTTAATCGCACTGAGCAAAGAGATAAGTGATAGACGAGAAGATCTCTTATAGGTACCTGTAAGTAAGAAGTACCTACTAACTTAAATGAACAAATTGAAACAGGAAAGACAAGAACAAAAAAATTATAAAGCGTATTTGCCTCATTTTTGAAGAATAGACACACAACTTTAACAACGAATGAAATAAAAACTTATCAATAGTAAGTAAACAGTCATTTTATTTAATGTAACTACGAGTAAGTCAAAAAAAATAATCGATCGCTTTAATCTATTTACGTCGCCAGTCCTATTGTTTTAAAACAAAAACTGCGATTATAATCATGTACAGAACATCGGTAAGCGAACCATACTTCTTGAATCACCGCGTGACACTCATAAACCTAATCCATTCATCGCCCTTTACTTATTACATCGACCAATCACAGCAACTGGGCGGAGTTAAAGAGCAAGACAGCAATTTCAAAATTGTTATACGTGTGAAAGAGACAAATTATTTAGTAGCATTGCGTCTATAATCGGGCGTCGAGGAAGCGATGGACGCGCTTTTCTATAAGTCTTCAGTCAAAGTTTGCAATTTGAGTCATAAACTCGCGGTCGCATTTCACGGGTTAACTATTTACGCGGTTTGTCATGAATTAAATAAATTAATAAAAAAAAACAATTAAGTGAATATTTGTGGATACAGGTGATTAAAACTAATTGTTTTATTTTATTTAATGCTAACTAAAAAAAAAACTCGAGAGGACTGAATACTAGTGAATGTAGGTACTGAATAAAACTGAATGTACTGAATATTAGTGAAGTGTTGTGTGTCTTCGCTATGTCGGAAGCCGGTCGTCGCGGTGCAGCCTACACTATAGACAACATACTCGGACACACGGACAGACAACCGGGTATGTGACAATTTTACAAATATTTTTTATAATAAAATGATGTGTGTAGTTCTTAAGGTTGAATGTGGAAACGGATTTATTTATTGTTTCGGATCTAAAACCGTACCTATTGGTTTAAGAAAATAAGCGACAATAGGGTATTTGACTGAAAAAATCTAATTAGTCCGTCAGTTAGATTATCAAAAAATATTTGACCCGTATTTTTTCTTTTTTTACGTAAACCAAAATTGAAGAAAATACGACACTTTTAAAATTGGCAAAACGTCACAATCAAGTACAATTTTTACTTGCTTCTGACGTCACAAGCCCCCACTCTCGAGTTTTGATGCGTTTTATCTTTCCAAATATTCATAGATTTAACGAAAGAAAAAATATGTGTCCATTATTTTTCAAAACTCTAACCGGCGGACTAATTAGATTTGCAATTTATTGATGTTGTAAACATGCCTATTAGATGAAATCAATATAAGTAACAAAAATTCAGATATCCTTTTAAGATAATAAAAGGAGATCAAAATAAATAATATCTCGCGTGACGCATTGAATTTTCTATTTCATAAAACTCTAACACAGCCAGTGTGACAGACAACGCACAGCCTAAACCAGTGGGCCTAGAAGCGTAAATTATATAATAACCACGCCTTTCTGATGCTATTATGAGTCAAATGTTATATGATAAAAAAAGAAAAAAGTAAAAAAAAAAACTTTTCCTTATTAATAAATTAACTTTAGTGCTTCCTTGTAAATAAAAAAATACCTTAGGTTGAACTGGCAACATTTATAAATTATCGTGTGAGCGGGTAAGAAACTTGTCACTTCACCACCCTTCCCGTCAAATAAGACATACGGCGAGAGGGGTATGGTATGACAAAAGTTGCAGCACCGCGTTCCTGCGACTGGTTACCATAGATATTTTTCGATTTGTAAATTTCATTAAATAATTAATATTTCGAAAATTAAGCTTTTTTCAACAAACTACAGGGTGTAAAAAGACCCATCACATAGCCGAAATCTACGCACTCTGTACATCAAACTAAACTACATTGACCAAAAATAATTGCTGGGAAACGACTTTTATTTTTTGGCATAAAAGAAACGTTTTTTTTTTGTAGCGCGCAATGTGTGGTTGTGGCGAAGCCACGCGTTTGCATGCGTGCAGCGGCCACACAGCTGAGCCAAGGCGGTCGTGTGCGTTTGATATTCTTTGCGTTTTTGTAACTTCAAATGCGTAATTAGTGAGGAAAAAATTAAAATTTCGATAAGGTTGTTTGGAAGAAAGTTTAGTATTATGACTTAGAATACGTTCTTGGAAAAAAACTAAAAAAAATGTATACTTTGACCTTCAATATCTCCAAAACCAATGGTTTCCCAGGTATGGTCTGGTAGAAAAGAATGATCCTAATGATGGGTAGAATATATGTGGTTTTCGTTATCGTTAAGGGTCTTTTTACACCCGATATATATAGCTTTTCTTCTCCAATTAGGCATCGGAATCGAAGGTTAAAATCTTTCGGGTACCTTGGGCCCACGGTGTATAAGGTTAGTCGGAAAAGGGGGGCCTAATCCTCAGGCCACTTAAAGTATCACTGATGACTGTTTTAAAGGAAGTGTTAAAATTACAATTTTTTTGCTATTTCCATGCAAAGTGATTTTTATTTTACTTTTTTCAAAAATTCTTCATCCCTGCTTTAGTTACGCATTCAGAAAATGGAGCTTCTAATTTGTGACCCCAAATATGACCTAAAATCTAAACACAGGATCAGTAGCTGCGGAAATATAGGTTTTAGCGTATTTTTATGAAATCTTCGAACAGCTATTTCTCTTAAACTATTGACTTTTGGGGAAAGTTGTAGAACAAAAATTATTCATTGTTATGAGTACTTTAACACCCTTTCGGATTATTACCCCCTTTCCGACTAACCTTGTATTGGGCAGGAGAGCAATAAGAAAAGATTTTTAAAAATTTGTCCCTGAAGGGGTTCAATAGGGGATGAAAATTTGTATGGAAATTTGTCATTTTTATTAACCGACTTCGAAAAGGTGAAGGTTACTAAAGTTAGAAATATGGAAATTGGTGCTTAGGCTTCTGTGTATAAATAAAAGTCAATTGTATCAGCGTTTTTGAAAATTCATCCCGTTTAAGGGGTAAAATAAGGGACGAAAGTTTGTATGGGAAGTACGTAATTTTTAACCGACTTTGAAAATAAGGAGGTTAGCAAGCAGAAGAGTATCTTCTTTTTAAATATTTATTTACACCTATTTCTCCGGGGTTTGTGGACCGTTTTGAAGAATTTTTTTTTAATTCGGTGCGGAATGGAGGAGCTCGTCGCTAAATAATTACAGCCGCATAGACCGATCTTCCGGGTTAAGTCACGCTTGCCGAGGTTGGTCTGTGGATTGGTGACCATTTACCATAGCGAGTTTCCTCCGTGCCTCGGAAAGCACGTAAAGCCATTGGTCCCGGCTGTCATTTGTAGATCTTTGACAGTCGTTACTGTTGGTCAGAAGCCAGAAAGTCTGACAACCAGTCTTACCAAGAGTATCGTATTACCCATCAGTTACTGGGTTGTGGAGGTCTGATAGGCAGTCGCTCCATGTAAAATACTGATATTCAGCTGCATCCGGTTCGACTGGAAGCCGACCCCAACATAGTTGGGAAAAGGCTAGGCAGATGATGATGATGGTGCGGAACACTCTCCAATTGGTCCCTTATAAATTTCATTAAGTTTGTTGAGTCGTATTTTTTTGTGTTTATTAGTGGTCCACAAATTTGAACACAATTGTTATTGTAATTTGTGGCACTAAAAATTATGAAATAAAAACTTAACAAACATAACCCTGTCTTTGCTGTCGCGCAGTCGGGTAAAAAAGTTTACACTGACTTTAAAAAAAAACTAAAAGCAGTAAAATAATTACCATATTATAAAATTAACAGAAAGAAAAATTGCCGATTTAGCATTTTTATTTAAAATAGCAAACGGATCCAACGACGTCCCTGAGTTGGTGAGCAAAATTGGGCTGCGCGTATTATCTTCGTTTCTCCGTAAATCTCGTTTGTTGTACATACCAGCGACAAGAACTACATATAGACAAAACTCATACATGATTAGAGCGAGCCGTCTATACAATACGGCTTGCCAGGAAGTTGATATCGATCTATTTAATACTAGTGTGTCTAAATTAAAGAGTACTCTTTGTAACCACTTCTTTGACAACATAACATCATACATAGCCTTTGATTTGTATACTTAAATTAAATCCGCGAATTAACCACTGTCTACTACTTAGTACCTACTTAAACCGTTTGTTTACTAAACATAACCATTTGTGAAAACTTGTAATTGGCCATATTCATGTTATTAACAAATTACCTACTGTGTTTGCTAGCTGTAAGTTTTCCGAAAATCTATACATATAATAAAATCGTGTTTCTTAGGTAAATAAAAAAATGTTGTCCAGAACTTATAAATCGCGCGGTAACGAAACCATAGCGCGATCTAATTCGACGCCAACGCCATCTAGGGAAGTAAAGATCAAACATGTGTTTGCATGTTTGAGTAAGCATCACGTAAAAAGAGCTGACCCAATGCCGTTGACTTTTATAAACAAATATTGTGCTTATCTCCAAGTTACATATTTTTTTTGTTTCATCACAATCGGTTCACGCAATCAAAACATATGCAAATAATCAATATCTTCTATACATATAATAAATCTGTGGACTTGGCGTGTCTGTACATAGCAAATATTTTAAAAAACATGGTTGGGGTGTTAAAGATAACCAAAAGAACCCATTTTTAACATTTCTGGATTGGTTTTCTGTTTGTCTGTTTATCTGTTTATCTGTTTGTTTGTTCGAGCATCACGTAAAAAGAACTGACCCAATGCTGTTGACTTTTATCAACATATATTGTGCTTATCTCTAAGTAACATATGTTTTTTGTTTCATCGCAATTGGATCACGCAATCAAAAGATATGCGAATTTTAAGTTTTCTAGAAGAACTTAGCATGTATTACCATTATTTTCAATAGATGGCGTTACGTGTATCAAATCACGTTGTGAGGAAATATTTATTACTACGAATAAATCCATAAATTACCTAATATTAATTGTTGAATTAGTACCTATTCTCAGTCTACGGAAGGTCTATTGAAATGCTACCCTTATGAAGAAGGTACTAAGCTTTTATTAAAAAAAAACGAAGATATTTTTATTTAGAATTTATTAGGTTTTACCTATCTGAATGGCAGTGGAATCGGGAATACATTCAATTTCTTATTGTTGTTCACAATAAAATGAATCCATGATGACTAATAGTAGGATTTTTATTCATTGAATGTTCATACTTTTTGGGAATGCTGATGCCGAAAATAAGGTCCAAATCCAAGTCGGAGTCGGTGGCCATGATTATTTGTAAGGAAAGCACTCACCCAATGCTTTCGTCGAAATTTAATATTTCGTAATCATTCTGTCTACTCATATTATAAACATGAAAGTTTATGTAAGTTTGTGAATTTGGATGTTTGTTAATCAATCACGCCTTGCGGCTGAACGGATTTGAATCTAGCTATCTATACTATTATATATTACTTATTATACTATTAATAAAACTCAAACTGCACTTTGTCTGGGGTAGGTTAGGTACTATACTATCGATAAAAAAATGAAAACAATTTTTTTGGAATTATTGTGTATCTGTCTGTCTGTCCGGGCATCACTTAAAATTCCGTTGATGGGACTTTCACTGATGTGTTGAGTAAAAAGCGAAAATTTTGCTGATATAAATACCATCACGCTATTGTTCATAGGAGCCGAGCAGTGGAACATTATTTTCACAGCCTGCGATGTATGATCACGTAAAATTCCGTTGATGGATTTTGATGCGACTTTCACTGATGTGTTGCATAAAGAGCTGCGCTTTTGCTGTTATATATATCATTACGCTATTGCTCATAGGAGATGAGCAACAGAATATTATTTCCATATATTCCACATACGGCGACGTATAAGCTTAATACGTCGGATAGGTATTATCCACGGTAAGCTTAATACGTGAGATATGTATAATATTATCACGGTATTTACAATGAGGACTGAGTAGATGTTTCCTAAGAATATCATCTAATTTCAGAGAATTTGTCAGAAATCAGCGTAGCAGAATGCAGTTGTGAGAGATCGGTGGCCCTACATGTTCTGCGTTCGAATGTTTTCAAATTATGTTTTTTTATAAAAAAAATTTGCAATGTTTTTTTTATTTTTTATTTTGGTCATTGTTGTCAGTATTATAAAAAACCTGTCGCTTTTATCTATAACTATATTTTATGTAGGTATAGTGAAATGAAAGTATAACAATCAATCGGTAGCTGTAAATATGTAACCAACGTGTAACATATTAATTCACAGTAAATATCAATATACAATTAATATATAATCCATTTTAGCAAAGACATGTATTAAAGCTATAGGTTTTATGAATCTTAACGGTCAATCAAAATGAGCTGAAACTGTACTTGAAGAAATGGTTCAAAAGATATTAGTGCCCTGGTGGACCACTTTTGTCTATTATTGTTTTATTGTAATAAATTGGGTACATATACATTATTTAGTTGCTGCGACACAGTTTTGTTTTCCGACTTCCACGCGGACGGAGTCGCAGGCACTGCTATTGGAAATAAATGTGATTAGATTTAAAAAATGATTACAAATACATTGTTTAGTTGTTGCGACACAATGTTGTTTTCCGACTTCCACGCGGACGAAGTCGCGGGCACAGCTAGTTATAAAATAAAACAGTTTCATTAGTGCCTTTAATTTGTTTCAACACCGACTTCTGAAACTGTAATTTTTAGGGTTCCGTACCGAAGCGCGGTGCTCTGCACATAGCAACACCACTCGCGACCATCTATAGCACGCATCCATAGCGCGCATCCACAGCACGCATCTTTCCATATAAAAACGTAGCTTAGTTGAATCAGTTTCCACCAGTGCTGTGCTATGTGGACCAATTAATATGATTGGTGGATATCAAACGCATCCATAGCAACGTTGCATAGCACATATCTGGTGGAAAGGCACCCTAAGAGTCTGACACTCCCTTCCACTCCGTCCAGAGCGGAAAAAGTCATATGATGATTTGATTTCTCATCCTAAAAAAAAAGAGTCTATTGGAGAATTCTGTATGTAAAATAAGTTAACCTATGCTGATTCCAAAACCATTTCGAAACTTTAGTTTTCTAAACCTTATTTTGCTACTAGCTGTGCCCGCGACTCCGTCCGCGTGGAAGTCGGAAAACAACATGGTGTCGCAGCAACTAAATAATCCATTTATTATAATAATAGACAAAGGTGTCCCACTAAGACACTTATATCTTTTGAACCATTTCTTTATGTAGAGTTTCAGCTCCTCTTGATTGACCGTAAAGATTCATAAAACCGTAATACTAAAAACGTGTTGCTTATTTCTATACATTTCCTTGCTAAAATGGATTAAAATTGAATATTGATACTTTTATTGAAGATGTAACAAAACCATATCGCGATACAAAAATAGCTACAACGCCGTCTTGTTACAATCTGCGAACTAAATTATGATTTCATTCGAGGTGTGGTAGGTATAGAAAAGAACTTTAAATATTTAAAAAAAAAACGTATAGAAGACTTCATTTAATTTTAATAAGTTGTAAATAGGTAGGTACTGCTTTCAAAAAGTCTGATCTGGAAATCGAACCAACACAAACGCGAAAAAACATCATCTATATTTTTATTTCACCAATCGATATGATCGCTCGAATAAACATAATGCCTGAAATTGATGGAAGACCATAAAAACTAACACTAAGTACCTACCTAACTTAGGTACATTTCAATTCAAACACTTATTTGTTGTTACTTCTTATTTCTTGCACTTCCTTCAATTTAAGACAGTGTGTTTGTTGGAGAGATTTGATCCTTATTATTGACCTTATAGATATCTATCAACAGGTGCCATAATATAATACCGGATGGTACATAAAGCTTTGTCAGTTCGATTCCCGGTTCAGGCAAAAAAATCAGTAAAAGGTAATTACTTACTTTAAAAAAAAGTGAAATGAAGTTTCCTTTGAAAGAAATTTGCTATTTTTAATATTTAAAGCACTTTCCCTCCATGGCCACGTCTTTGGAACATTACCTAAAGCTTAAAAAAACTCAATTAAATAAACTTAATAAAACGACGGCGACAGGCTTTGAATAAATCTGACAATAATGAACAAAAAAAAAAAAAAATATAGAAAAACATTCCAAAAAGTGCATTGAGTAGATAGAATGATTACGAAATACTAAATTTCAACGAAAGCACTGGGTGAGCGCTTTCCTTGCAAATAATCATGGCCACCGATTTCAATTTGAATTTGGACCTTATTTTCGGCATCAGCATTCCCAAAAAGTATGAACATTCAATGAACAAAAATCCTACTATTAGTCCAGATCATGAATTAATTTTATTGTGAACAACAATAAGAAATTCACCTAATAAATTCTAAATGACAGTATCTTCGTTTTTTTTTGTAAAACCTTAGTTCCTTCTTCATAAGGATAGCATTTCATTAAACCTTTCGTAGACTGAGAATAGGTACCAATTCAACAATGAATATTAGGTAATTTGTGGATTTTTTCGTAGTAAAATATTTCCTCGGAACATTATTTGATACACGTAACGCCATCTATTGAAAATAAACTAATATATGCTAAGTTCTTCTAGAAAACTTAAAATTCGCATAACTTTTGATTGCGTAACCGATTGCGATGAAACAAAAACCATATGCTACTTGGAGATAAGCACAATATATGTTTATAAAAGTCAACAGCATTGGGTCAGTTGTTTTTACGTGATGCTTGAACAAACAAACAGATAAACAGACAAACCAACAAACAGAAGAAACAAAAAACAAAAATGTTAAAAATGGGTTCTTTTGGTTATTTTTTAACACCCCAACAATGTTTTTTCAAAATATTTGCTATGTACAGATACGCAAAGTCTACAGATTTGATAAATGTATAGAAGATATTGATTATTTGCATATCTTTTGAATGCGTGAACCGATTGCGATGAAACAAAAAAATATGTTACTTATGTTTATAAAAGTCAACAGCATTGGGTCAGCTCTTTTTACGTGATGCTTGCATAAACATGCAAACATATGTTTAATCTTTACTTCCCTAGATGGCGTTGGCGTCGAATTAGATCGCGCTATGGTTTCGTTACCGCGCGATTTATAAGTTCTAGACAAAAATTTTTTAGTTAATTCTAAACCACGATGTTATTATATGTATGGATTTCCAGCTTTTGAAATTATAAGATGGTGAAGATTTTTACATAAATACACGAATTCGCTTAACATTTATTTGTCCTCTAAATTTCGTTAAATACGTTCGATTCAAAGTCTTAAATATAGAAAGAAGTTTCTGAATATCAATTTTAATCAATGTATCAACTTTTTAACCTTAAAGTTAAAAACTAACACTCTAACTAAATGTTGTAAAAGAAATCAACATCAAAACTATTCAGTTGCGTCATAGAATAGGATCACTTGTAAAAGTTTAAAAAATATTAAAAAAATAACTACCGCGTAGTAAACAAAAATATTCAAATTAGTTTCTTAAAATAGCCTAATCTTTAAGAAGAAAATATAAAATAAAAATACCAAAAAAAAAACTTTACACACCGAATTTAAGGCTGCCCGCAGATGGGACATACAAGTTGCTTCAGAGACAGTTATTCGTTATTTTTTTTAGCTGAAGCGCCCGTTTTCTGTATGCATCCACTTCGTCTTGATCGCTCGTGCAACCGTCTTGTGACTTAGTACACCGTTTTGTATGCTCGAGCGACCGCTTTTCCATTCGCGATCAGAAACATTGCTGCCTAAAGTGCGTTCGACGCGCGACTAACTATCGGCTATTTTCTCGCTCAAGAAACGTACAATAGAATACATTCTGTGTAAACAAAAAAGATGCATATATTAATAGTTGATCGCTGACTATTTACACTGCCGGCGAGGACTCGCTTCACTAGTTTGTCGCTGAGCGACAAGAGACTTTTTATTTTGTGAGCATTTTTTTGATTACTGCTATGTGGATGATGGAATTTTTATGTATGTTCGGGCATAACTCCGTCGTTTATAGACGGATTTGCAAAATTCTTTTTTTTTTTTGAAAGAGTATTCTTTCGAAATGGTTCCATTTAAATTTGGTGAAGATCTGATGAAGACCCTCGGAGATTGACAATGGAACTCTGCAATGGATAACAGCCAATTACCCGAGATTGATGTAATTGCATGTTTGTGTACTGTTAATGCCACTAAAAATCGAAAAATAAAATAACTAAAAAAAAAAGTAAAAACGACTTCAAAAAAATAAATAAAAAGAGTAAAATAATTACCATATTATGAAACTAACAGTTTCAGAAGTCGGTACCTTCAATTATGTTCAGTGTGAAATTGCACCGACTTCTAAAACTGTTAGTTTTATAATATGGTAATTATTTTACTCTTTTTAGTTTTTTTTTTAAGTCGGTTTTAACTTTTTTTTTAAAGTTATTTTTTACTTCACCTCTTGTTATCGCTAGTGGGTAACACTGGGCAATGTTGATAAAGGGAGGTAGTCGTCGACATGGATGAACGCACCCGAGGTTATAAAGGCGGCGGTCATTCCGCAACTGCCCGGTTACGTAGAAACCGTCCCCCAGGACGACCTACAGCAGTCCAATAGAAAAAAAAAAAAAAAAAAAAACGACGAAGCGGGAGCATTCCGTGTTGATCAGCTGAAGAAGTCTGACCTTTTATATCTGATTAGCTTGTCCTTATTTTATGATCTTGTAATAATTGTGTAAAGTAATATATTGTGATCTAGTTAATGTTACTAATACTAACCCAAATACAAGTACTCTCAGTGGTGGAGAGTCTATGTTGGTTTTATTTACTGTGTTTACCTTGCTCGCAATCCTGACATACCGATATTAGCTAAAACTGTAATGATAGAATCACCCCTGAATGATTATATTGTTGTGTCATTTACACTCTTTATGTACTCTAGAGGGCACCATGTTTATTTATTTATTTATAAATAGGTACACCAACAGTACATACATTTTACATTTAAATAATAAAAGTACATGGGTTATGGTTCCTATGTAAATACCAACAATTTAATGTGACGTCACATATCCTATAACCAGCGGATGATCAAGACGCTTCCAACGATACCTCATTTGTCAAATTATGATAAGTTTTACAAACTTTCGAAGTTAGTAGGGAACAGATGAACATAGATACATACCGGTCAAAATCACATACCCTCCCTTTTGCTTCGCCGTAGTCGGGTAAAAATAGCTAATAATCAGGCAGATCCATAGATTTTTCCTCATGACTTATTCGGACAAGAAGGATTTTGAAGTTGGCTCAGGGTGATGAGCAGCCCTTCGCAGTGCAGTTGCAGACCCATCCTGTTTGAGTTCGTGTGACTTGTTATGGAAAGCACTTCCTCACCGCATTAATATTAATCACTAACAAGGATCGACAGTCACATTACAATGTCGGCGGTAATATTAAAATTAAAATTTAACAGTTATATCTAAACAAGATTCTTCAATCCTTTTGTATTTACGATATTTTTTGATTGATTTTTTTAAGTGATACCTACTTTGCTATGGCTTATTGGGCTTATTGAAGTTTGTTATGAGTAAAATTGAAAGATGCGCGCGCACGCCGTCACAAAAAAGTTAGTTGTTGACACAAACCTCTTTTCTATATGACACCATGAAGGTAGTTAATAATAATAATAATAACCCCCCTCTGGGAAAGGCGTTACCTCATCATGAGATTAACGTAAAACCGGAGGGAACATTAGACTAGCTTTTTACAACCCCATCATATAATAAAAAATGTATCATGAGGTCTACTGAAAAGCTTACAAACCGCAGGGCAGCTTGTGGCGAGCTGTTGGTGAGTGGCGACACTGCGTACCTTATTGCCTCAGAGAGTCGGTCAGGGCCTCATCTCCAGTTTGCCTTTATTGGCTGGCTGGAGTGGAACCCCAAGAGTGCCCGCAGGACTCTCAACTCTGGCTTGCCTTTATCGGCCGGCCAGAGGGGGGCCGCCAGAGCTATATGCTCGGGGGTGGAAGTGTCTAAAGGCGTAATAGCGGGGAAACCCACTCCGGGTCTCTTAGACCCGCGACGGCGAAACCGGGGCCACACCTCTCTACACCTCTAGCCGCTCACACGTCTGTTGCCCCCTTCGCCTATGTACTGGCGGCTTTTCAGGGGGCCCAGCTAGAGAGCTGGCGAGTCACCGTCTGCCAATATATTTCAAATTTAAGCTTGAAAGGCAGACGCCGTTTTCTTCCGGCAATAGAAGTTATCCAGTCCATTTAACACCCCCTCCCATAGACCAGTTTTATTTTTACCATACTTCACAATAGTTTTGCGCCCACCTGGGACGGTCCATGACTGTACTCCAATAGTGCAGCCGTGGATAGTCCCGGGTTGGTGCCCCACCCCATTTTAGATTAAAGTTCTCAAAGGGGCCTCTGCGCGTTGGACCTGTGTCCCCGTGTATGCCTTCCAAAAGACCGGACATCTTCCGCACGGAAGATGAGCCGTGAATAGAGATACATAATAATAATAATAATAATTCTTTATTGTTTCAATAACAAAATTGTTACAGACAATTTTACACTAGCCTCCACACTAGGATTCCCTGTGTCGTGGAGGCCAGTCTCTTTCAATTTGTGTCAGAGTAAACAATAACAATATCATAATTAACTTATAGCGTACATCGTTCCAAAATTATGTGCATATTATTGCATTTTTAGTGTATGGAGTATAAGAATGTGTGCATTAGAGTATATGTGTGTATGAGGGTGTGTATGTGTATGTATGGTGTTTAGGGTGTGTGTGTGTGTAGTGTAGTGTATGTGGGTGTGTTTGGGTGCTGTGGTTGTATGTGTGTGTGCACGGGCGCGTTCGTGAAATTGATTCCAAAATTAATACGTTACTGAACCGTTTTCAATAAGTTTTCTGTGGTGTCATAATCCATGTTTTTAAAATAATTTTTGATGAGAGTCTTACATTTGGATCTAGTCCTATGCAGGAGTTTAAGTTCATTATTCAATTTATTGTAAATAAAAGGACCCATAAATTGGAAGCATCTTTTGCCGAAATCAGGGATGGAGTGTAATCCAACATATTATGATAGTACTCAAGAAGACATTAAGTATAGGAAACAAATTAATTTTGGTGCGTGGTGTTAGAGATGTATGTGTGTAGTATGAGTTGTAAATAACAGTGGGTGAGTGTTTTGTTAAGCGCCTTTGTGTGTTATATAGTAATGATATGTGTATGGGTATGTTGTACTTAGACTCGTGTGAAATAGTGGGTATTAGTATGTTACGCAGCAGTATGATTTTTATAAAGACAGATATTCTGTACTTGTTATTCATTGTTACATTTGTAAGTCTCCCGTAATTGTTGAAAAGAGTTTTCATTTTTAACAACCACATACTTATCGCCTTCTTTTTTTCGTAGCAAGACGCGTCCGTTGGCAATCCAACAATACTGAAAATTTTCTGATTTAGCAAAGTCGCGAGCAAGAAAGTGAAGTCTTTTAGCCTTTGGAGTCAAGTGATCCGAGACAAACAGGGTCATTTCAGGACCTTCCAGACCAAGCATTCTTGTATTGATTTGTCGGCCGGATTGAAGGGTGGTATATTGCTTGGCACCTTTTAAAAATGTATCCTTGATAAAGGTATTGGTAAACTCAGTGACGATAGTTGATGTCAGCGCATTCACCTTTGAAGGCAATCTGTAGATGTCCCTGATTTCATTCGGAGAAGAATTAATTCCAGTGGTTTTGATCAAGCTAGTAACCTGATATAAACCTCAAAGGTGTCTAAAGCTCTGCAAAAAAGAGTACATACGTATAAAATGGGGGCGCCACTAGTGATACATTTTAAAATATTCCTGTCCGATGGCACATAGCGCCTGTCCACATCTCCACGTCACGACGTCGTCAACGTGGAACGGTGCGGTAACGTGGCACGGTGCGTTGACGTAACGTGCAAATTTACGGTAACTTATCGTAAAAATGCACGTCAGGATCATTGTTAGGTAGATTTATCGTTGAATAAGTAGATCCTAAATTTTAATAAGAGAAACAGTAAGGTATGGTTTTAAAGCATCGGAACACAAAGACGGCGACTAACTCGCGGGCGTGGAGAGCGCGGGCGGAGCGCATATACGTGTGCGCTGGCCGCTAGAGGCGGACCGTGTTACGATCCGGTAACGTAAATTTGCACGTTATGTCAACGCACCGTGCCGCGTCACCGCACCGTTCCACGTTGACGACGTCGTGACGTGGAGATTTGGACAGCCCCTTAGGTAGATGCGGTGATATCCAGAGTATAGTCACGGCGCATGCCGCACTATTTACTTAAGATGCTCCAACAGGGCGGCATGCGACTACGGCTAAACTCTGGACAACACCGCACCTGTGTGACATTGGTTTCAAATTCTGTTATTTATTTATTTATTTAAACTTTATGCAACAAAAAAACGTACAAAGGCGGACTTAATGCCTTAGGCATTCTCTACCAGTCAACCAAAAGTGGTGACGAGATAAAATGACAGGTACAAAATAACAAGAACATTTCATTGGAGATATAAAAAAAAAGAACACAAAGCAATTACACAAGTACCAAAATAATTTAAATTCTCAACACTTAAATAAGAATAATTTACTATGTAAAATCCTATACATAAACATACCTACATACATTTAAAATACATATTATCTTATGAAAAGAATAGAAAGGAGGATTATGAGACAATTACGACGATTATTTATTTTAAATTATCACAAAACAATCGGATAATTTTTTGTACATAATGTTAACAACACAACAAAGTTCCGTGTGGTACCGGACGCAAAGAATAGCACTACCCCATATCTTCCCATGGGTGTCGTAAAAGGCAACTAAGGGATTCACTAGAGGATGGGCAGCAGCGTTCTCTGAGTACTTTAACAACCATAATGCGATCGCCAACCCCCCTGCAGTGTGGCGATTATGGCAAACCGCCCCTATTGGGGGAGGCCTATGTCCAGCAGTGGACGTCTTTCGGCTGAATCATCATCTTCATCATCAATGACAACGAGATTGCGGTGGTAGTACAAAATACGAAATAACGGTTTTTCTGAGACGTCATGTACCCGAGGTCACTCTCTGGATTAAGACTATTACAATGACACCTCATTTGTTGAAATCAGTTCAGAAGTTACATACATACATAGCTATTGAGGTTCATAACTAACGTGACCATTATTTTTTTCCCTCCTCCTTTAGAACGGGACACCTTCAAATTTTAATGATTTTTATAAGAATGAAACACCTCAAGGAAGACACAAGAATATTTGAAAAAAATAATGAAAATAGGAACTTATCTTGTGTAGTCTGTTGGGCTGGTTCTATATTTTTCTATGAGCAATTTGCTTTAAAATAATTTTGGTTTTTTGATACGAATGTGGGCATGACTTAATAATGATGTTATTTTTGGTTCTGGAAATGTTTTCTGAAGCGATTAATAAATGTGCGCCCGTTCTATGTATATTGAATTCATTGTCACGGATTGCCTTTTTATCAAAACGGGACATTTCTGTGTCTTTGGGGACAACGGGACACATAGCTCAAAAGCGGGACGTATGGTCACGTTATTCATAACCTCTCTGCTGTAGTCGGGTAAAAATAAGCTCTCTGGTAGAAACTCGAAGTATAACTTTTACCACGCAAACATGAGCACACGCATCGAGTTTTTTAAATATCTTGGGTTTTGTAATAGAGTCCCGTTGACACTCTGGGAACAAGTTCTACTTCCAAAATTGTAGCCAAACCGCAAACAAAACACAACCGTCAGTCAGTTTTTAACCGACTTCGAAAAGAAGAAGATTCTCAATTCGGTAGTTTTTTTTGTTTGTTTTCTCAGATCTCCGTCATTTATGAACCGATTCGAAAAATTCTTGTTTTGTTTGAGAGGTTATACTTTCTGTTTGGTCCTATATCAATTATATCGAAATTGATTCAGCGCTTTTTGAAAAAACTAACAAAAACTAAAAAAATATACACAAATCGTATATAGACGACGTTCTAGTTGTAGTGGTCCGAGAATTTGTACACTATTGTAATTGTAATTTGTGGCACTAAAAAGTATTAATACAATAACTTTAAAAAAACTAAAAATCGGCGTCAAAAAAAAAACTAAACGGAGTTAAATAATTATCGTATAATAAAATTATTTTACCCCGTTTAGTTTTTATTTTACTCCGTTTAGTTTTTTTTTGATGTCGGTTTTTACTTTTTTAACCGACTTCAAAAAGGAGGAGGTTCTCAATTCGGTTGTATTTTTTTATGTTTGTTACCTCATATCTCCGTCATTTATGAACCGATTTGAAAAATTCTTTCTTTGTTCGAAAGGGTATACTTCCCGATTGGTCCCATTTAAATTTTGTTATGATTAGACCTTGAACTTCAGAGATATGGAACGGAACTCCTCATCGGATCAAAGCAACATTCTTAAATTACTAATATTGCTTTGTTTATATTTGTTGTTGGGAACTGACTACTTGAAAAGAGGAGGGGGTGCGTGTCCCCCCTTCCCCCCCTTTGGAATGTTTTCATTATATCGTGTAAGGTATCATTTGAAAGGACTTTTTATGCCCGACTACGTCAAAGCCAAAAAGAGGGCTAAAATTATGACACTAAAACGTATTTAATAAAAAATAAACTTTAAAAAAAGTAAAAACCGACTTCAAAGAAATACTAAAAGGAGTAAAATAATTACCATAACATAAAATTAACAGTTTCAGAAGTCGGTGCAACTCTACACTGAAGAAAATAGAAGCCCCCGACTTCTGAAACTGTTAATTTTATGTAATGGTAATTATTTTACTCCTTTTAGTATTTCTTTGAAGTCGGTTTTTACTTTTTTTAAAGTTTATTTTTTTTAATGTTATCGTTTACGAAAACTGACAAAATGTTTGGTTTTGTTTATGTTGTCAAACAATCTGACAGTTGTTGTAAACGAAAGCTGTTTGAATGAACAGCTTGACTTCGGTTCGTTTGCGATTGATCAACGTTTTCTGGGGCCCAATTCCTAAAATAAATTGTTGCTAAACGCAATCGAACCACAACCGTCAGTCAGTTTTTGTTTTCGAAAACTTTCAAAATGATTGATTTTGTTTTTTTGTGTCAAACAATTTGATAGCTTTTGAAATTGAGAACTGTCTGAATGAACGGTTCGGCTTTGGTTCGGTTGTGATTTATCAAAATTTATTTTAGAAGAATTAGGCCCCTGTTAGTATGATTGGGCCCCAGGTTCTGTGACGCTTGCGTGTAGTGACGTACTATACCTAATTAGATTAATTAATTTAACGTATATGTTAAACAATTAATTAAGCTTATTATCTCAATTAATTAACTGCACACAATAGTTGAATACACACCATATATATATAGGTTACTAGTTAGTTTGATTAACCTCTTGTTAACTAATGGCGCGGTAACTGTTAATTCAAAATGTGTACCTAACTATAGTTCACAAAATGACTTCATTCGTTTTTAGGGTTCCGTACCCAAAGGGTAAAACGGGACCCTATTACTAAGACTCCGCTGTCCGTCCGTCTGTCCGTCTGTCTGTCACCAGGCTGTATCTCATGAACCGTAATAGTTAGACAGTTGAAATTTTCATAGATGATGTATTTCTATTGCCGCTATAACAATAAATCATCATCTGCCTAGCCTTTTCCCAACTATGTTGGGGTCGGCTTCCAGTCGAACCGGATGCAGCTGAATATCAGTATTTTACATGGAGCGACTGCCTATCAGACCTCCACAACCCAGTAACTGGGTAATACGATACTCTTGGCAAGACTGGTTGTCAGACTTTCTGGCTTCTGACCAACAGTAACGACTGTCAAAGATCTACAAATGACAGCCGGGACCAACGGCTTTACGTGCTTTCCGAGGCACGGAGGAAACTCGCTATGGTAAATGGTCACCCATCCACAGACCAACCTCGGCAAGCGTGGCTTAACCCGGAAGATCGGTCTATGCGGCTGTAATTATTTAGCCACGAGCTCCTCGCGCCATATACAAGGTGTTAAAAAAAATCAACTCTTTAAGAATAAATAACAATAAATACCAACTAAAAAACAATAAAAGGACTCCCATACAACAAACGTGATTTTTTTTGCCGTTTTTATAGATAATGGTACGAAACCATTCGTTCGTGAGTCCGACTCGCACTTGGCCGGTTTTTTTGTACCTATTATAAGTTTCGTGAGACACATTCATATTTATGATTATTTACGGTTTACTCACGTGCATTTTTCGGGATTGCCCGACTAGCTTCGGACCCAAACAAAGCTTTTAATCATGAGCTGAACACGCGGCGAGGTCACGAGTCGAACTTCAGTCGAGTCGTAGTTCGACTCACGACCTCACCGCGTGTTCAGCTCCCCGCAAATCCCCGCAGCTAGTCGAGCAATTCCGAAAAATGCACGTGAGTAAACCGTAACTAATCATAACTTCATTTATGTTTGGGGTTAAGTACTATGACTTGAAAGACTAATTATTATATAAAAAAACGCACCCGAATCGGTTCACCCGTTTAAGAGCTACGGTGCCACAGACCGACATACAGACACACGTAGCGGTCAAACTTATAACACCCCTCTTTTTGCGTCGGGGGTTAAAAAGGATAATGATTGGCTTTTACGATAATTCATTTCAAAATACCGAAAAAATTATTCGACTTTTGCTGTTGACTCTACACTATTGGAGTATGCCTATTTATTACAATTTGCACATTATCTAGACACATGGCAGTGTGTCAGCCAAGTGCGAATAACCCGACTACGTAAATAAAAAAGGGGGTCTAAATAGGACGAAACAAGAAAATAATTCAAATAGAAATCCAGAAATTCATAAGTACAAAAATGGTCAAGGTAGAGCCGTGGTCGCACTTACTGACCTACTATGCTTATGTGGGTGCCAGGAACACCTCCATTAAACACAGAGTAAGTGCGACCACGGCTCTACCTTGACCATTTTTGTACTTATGAATTTCTGGATTTCTATTTGAATTATTTTCTTGTTTCGTCCTTTTTAGACCCCCTTTTTTATTTACGTAGTCGGGTTATAGTTTTTTAACTTTATTTTTTATTTAATACTTTTCCGTTTCCCGACACTAGCCGTGCAATATCTACATCGTCGCATTCTAAGAAATGGTATTGACCGCGGCACCAATAGGCACAAATAGGGCAGCCGTGCGAACTGTACGACCGCATTTTAAGCATATATTTTGACTTAAACAATATGATATATACATATTTGTAATGTGCCCTTCCTTTTGGCTTCGCCGTAGTCGGGTAAAAATTTCTTTTCGCCCTTTCGGGCGACGCACCGGCCGTTTGTTACATTACCCGAACCATTCTGAGCTACTTTAGAGAGGGGTTGGGGAAGGATCGATCTTACACACAATTCAATTATTTGTGGTATAAAATATGACAACGTGCAAAGTTGAATCTGAAGCTTTTTGATGCAATTAATTGACTATTAAAACTTGCCAAGTTACATATATTGAGTAGCCATTTTGAATTTAGTAAATTGTCCATTAGAACGGTGATTTATTAAATTGTTTTTCAGAACACTGAATTCGCTAACAAAAGAATTTCTGGCAATGATTTCAGACAGTGCAAATCTCCAAGCTAACATTTTGCATCGGACCGCAAAAACTACGTTCCCTTTCAATATCGGCAACATCCGTTAGATCCCCAGTAATTATATGGCTTAAGTAAGTGAATTGAGTTACTTGTTTTAGAAGTACTCTATGCAGCATTATTATCGGGATCAAACATACAACAAACATCAACAGATCAAACTTATAACATTACAAAAAAAAACCCTAAAAAAAAGAATAAAAAAAGGTTATTATCAGCGGTGTACCGGCCCCCTGTGGCAACGCCCTTATATCAACAACATTGTAAAAATTCATCTCGAAATATTATGATTTTCATAAAGCCGCGCTTTGTGTAAGGTCATTATCACACTTGACTGATCTTTTAAGGATTACAACTATAACGCTATTGTATAATGGTAATTATTGTTGCTGCATGCGGCTTCTGTGATGCTTAGTTGTATACTTGAAGTATTTATTGTTTGAGGATGAAGTACTACCCTAAAAATAATTATGCGAATGTAAAGCAAAGTTCTTCCATACGCCACTTCATGAAACGATCGATTAATTGGTTAGATACTAGGAAAGTTGTAGTTGGACTATAAAACATAACTACATATAGTGCGAATCTATACATATAATAAAATCGTGGTTTAGAAGTAACAATGAAATTTTTGTCTAGAACTTATAAATCGCGCGGTAACGAAACCATAGCGCGATCTAATTCGACGCCAACGCCATCTAGGGAAGTAAAGATTAAACATATGTTTGCATGTTTATGCAAGCATCACGTAAAAAGAGCTGACCCAATGCTGTTGACTTGTATAAACATATATTGTGCTTATCTCCAAGTAACAAATTTTTTTTGGTTTCATCGCAATCGGTTCACGCATTCAAAAGATATGCAAATAATTAATATCTTCTATACATTTACAAATCTGTAGACTGTTGCGTATCTGTACATAGCAAATATTTTGAAAAAACCTGGTTGGGGTGTTAAACTATAACCAATAGAACCCATTTTTAACATTTTTGGATTTTTTGTCTGTTTGTCTGTTTATCTGTTTGTCTGTTTATCTGTTTGTTTGTTCAAGCATCACATAAAAACAACTGATCCAATGTTGTTGACTTTTATAAATAAATATTTTGCTTATCTCCAAGTAACATATGTTTTTTGTTTCATCGCAATCGGTTCACGCAATCAAAAGTTATGCGAATTTTAAGTTTTCTAGAAGAACTTAGCATGTATTAGTTTATTTTCAATAGATGGCGTTACGTGTATCAAATCATGTTGTGAGGAAATATATTACTACGAATAAATCCACAAATTACCTAATATTCATTGTTGAATTGGTACCTATTCTCAGTCTACGAAAGGTCTAATGATCTCTATCTTTATGAAAAAGGAACTAAGCTTTTACAAAAAAAAAAACGAAGATATTGTTATTTAGAATTTATTAGGTCAATTTCTTATTGTTGTTCACAATAAAATGAATTCATGACTTCATGTGGACTAATAGTAAGATTTTTGTTCATTGAATGTTCATACTTTTTGGGAATGCTGATGCCGAAAATAAGGTCCAAATTCAAATTGAAATCGGTGGCCATGATTATTTGCAAGGCTTTCGTTGAAATTTATTATTTCGTAATCATTCTATCTACTCAATGCACTTTTTGGATTTTTTTTCTATATTTAATTTTATTTTGTTCATTATTGTCAGATTTATTCAAAGCCTGTCGCCGTCGTTTTAATAAGTTTATTTAATTGAGTTTTTTTAGGCTTTAGGTAATGTTCCAAAGACATGGCCATGGAGGGAAAGTACTTTAAATATTAAAAATAGCAAATTTCACTCAAAGGAAACTTCATTTCACTTTTTTTTAAAGTAAGAAATATTGCGTTTTACTGATTTTTTTGCCTGAACCGGGAATCGAACTGACAAAGCTTTATGTACCATCCGGTATTATATTATGGCACCTGTTGATAGATATTTATAAGGTCAATAATAAGGATCAAATCTCTCCAACAAACACACTGTCTTAAATTGAAGGAAGTGCAAGAAATAAGAAGTAACAACAAATAAGTGTTTGAATTGAAATGTACCTAAGTTAGGTAGGTACTTAATGTTAGTTTTTATGGTCTTCCATCAATTTCAGGCACTATGTTTATTGGAGCGATCATATCGATTGGTGAAATTAAAATATAGATGATGTTTTTTCGCGTTTGTGTTGGTTCGATTTCCAGATCAGACTTTTTGAAAGCAGTACCTACCTATTTATAACTTATTAAAATTAAATGAAGTCTTCTATAAGTTTTTTTTTTAATATTTAAAGTTCTTTTCTATACCTACCACACCTCGAATGAAATCATAATTTAGTTCGCAGATTGTAACAAGACGGCGTTGTAGCTATTTTTGTATCGCGATATGGTTTTGTTACATCTTCAATAATAGTATCAATATTCAATTATAATCCATTTTAGCAAGGAAATGTATAGAAATAAGCAACACGTTTTTAGTATTACGGTTTTATGAATCTTTACGGTCAATCAAGAGGAGCTGAAACTCTACATAAAGAAATGGTTCAAAATATATAAGTGTCTTAGTGGGACACCTTTGTCTATTATTATAATAAATGGATTATTTAGTTGCTGCGACACAATGTTGTTTTCCGACTTCCACGCGGACGGAGTCGCGGGCACAGCTAGTAAGTAAATAAAAAGTAAGTTTAAAAACTAAAACCCGACTACTGAAAAATGAATGAAACAAGAAAATATTATCATCTGAAATTGTTATGTACAAACTATTCAATATTTATCGTTTATTAAATAAACAACTTACACGTAATATGTTTTAATGTATTTAATACATATTCGTAGTGACGTTCAAA
Organism: Amphipyra tragopoginis; assembly: GCA_905220435.1. NCBI lineage: Eukaryota > Metazoa > Arthropoda > Insecta > Lepidoptera > Noctuidae > Amphipyra > Amphipyra tragopoginis. Next base: position 16,970,764 of record HG992015.1, read on the forward strand.
GGAAAGCTGTGGTCCGTGGTCATAATGCCACTTTGCCCGAAAGCTTATGATCGTCTACTACTGTTAGAATGTATTGTTTTGTTAGGGTAGGTGGCATACGACCACGGACCACGGCTATCCTCTGAACATCACTATGAATATGTGTTAAGTACGTTAAAATATAATTATGTACATGTAAATTGTTTATTCAATAAACGATAAATATTGAATAGTTTGCACATTACAATTTTAGATGATAATATTTTCTTGATTCATTAATTTTTCAGTCGTCGGGTTTTAGTTTTTGAACTTACTTTTTATATAAATTACTAGCTGTAGGTACTCGACATGCGTTGCAATGCACTTTTTCCTACTTACTACCTACCGACTACTTAACTACTACCTATCTCCAGAAACAAAATCAAAATAGTAACAAAAAGTTGAAACCATTTTCATGTATGCAGTAAACAAATGAAGAATATACAGGGTGTTAACGAATTCGTGTATTTCCTTAAAACCACATGATCTGCTACTGGTATAGACAGGCCCCGCACGGGATTTAACTTGATTAAAAATAAAAAAATAAAATTCTTTTTTTTTCATGCGGCTTTGTTGCCGATCGTATCTAAACCACCTAATAAGGATTCAGTAAAAAAAATAAGAATTTTTTTTTTGCAAAAAAATATTTTTATTTTTGTGAACATTTCGATGCCACGCATAAATTAATGAAAGTACGGCGACACGGCTGGCAGGAACGACTAACGCGATATCGCTCTTTGCAGTCAGATAACTCAAGGCTCTATAAAGAATCAGAAACTGAAAACCAAAAAAAAATTTTAGATTTTTTTTTTCGTTGATTTTCGAAAATTCCTATTTAGGGTTAATCTGTGTCACCAGTAGATCACGTGGTTTGAAGGAATTACACGATTTCGTTAACACCCTGTAGACATACTGAGATAATTTGTTTTTTTTTTTAATATCAAAATTTTCTTTCGTTAGAATCTTCTCCTGACAATTAAGAACACAACAAAAAAAAAATGCGAAATCGGTCCCGCCGCTCACGCGTGTTGCCGTGACCAAAGGAAATATGGATTCATTTTATATACAAGGTTAGTCGGAAAGGGGGTACTAATCCGAAGCCCACTTATAGTATCGCTGATGACTGTTTGAAAGCAAGTGTTAAAATTTCAAAATTCGATATTTATTTTTACAAATAAAATCATTTTTATTTTAGTGTTTTCAAAAATTCTTCATCCTTGCTTTAGTTACAAATTCAGAAAATGGTGCTTCTAATTCATGACCCCAAATATGACCTAAAATGTAAACACAGCTGATCATTACTGGGGATAGATAGATTTTAGAGTTTTATTTTTGAGATATTTGAACAGCTGTTTCTCTTAAACTATTGACTTTTGGGAAAAGTTGTAGAACAAAAGTTATTCATTATTATGTGTACTTTAACACCCTTTCGGATTAGTACCCCCTTTCCGACTAACCTTGTATAGGTATAGATTTTGGGGTGATAATACATATATATTTGAAATGTGCTAATTAAGTTCTTTCATATGATATCAAACATGGCTTCATTAACAAACGTTTTTTTTTAGTTCATGGCTTTATGTACTCTATAGAGCGCCATTTTCAATTTAATGTGACGTCACATAGCCTATAACCAGCGGACGATCCAGGCCCGGTCGACTTTATACGTCGAAATTGAGACATGCCTACTAGGGATACAAAAAATGTTACCCCAACAAAAATCATTATGAAAGAGCAAAAAAAAGACCAAAAAATTCATTATTTTGGGTCTGTCATAATACTCCGTCAAAGGTACAGATTCTTAGTGTTACCAACAATGCATGTACTGAACTGTTGGTAGTAAATAATAATAGACGATAATGATATTTACAGGCAATTACAGACATTTTATAAATTAATTTCATATTTTTTTTAAATAACAATGAAAATTACTTCACATATTTAATTATTTGTATGCCAATGTTTCTAAAAACAAAACTAGAGTTTGAAGATATAAACTTATGGTAGCAATTTTAACAAAAAAATGGCAATAATCACAAAAAATGTGGCGTCCTGATGCTGATGTTTTTGTTTGTTGTTTGTTGGTTATTGACTTGACTGGGCGAATCATCATCTTGTTGGTTACGTGCGTTGTGTTTGTGTTAAGTTAGTTTCGCGTTTCTCCAGTATTTGTAAGGAATCAGGAAATATTTATATAAAATATAATAAGCTAACCACTTGAAATACGTTAATATACGCCTTTTTCGTTTATGACCATTTTGTAAACTTGTAAATTAATTAATTAATCAATGTCAATAAAGATCAATTTCACTATCATAATTTGTGTTTTTTTTACCCTTATAAACCTGCGAAAATTGAGGATAAAGGAAACTAGAAACGAATGTGTAATAGTATTACGGAAAAGTAGCGTAACGTTACTTTTTCGTGGTAGTACTATTGCAGATTCGTTTCTAGTTTCCAATTAAAAATTCATTTTGTAGGTCTAATCAGAATCCACTTTCAAATCTTCCCGCTTTGAATAGTGTAATGGTACTATGTCAGATGGCAGCACAATCGAATTCTGTCCACACTTTTTTATATGAAGTTGTCATTCTTTGGATTATATGTGTTCTGTGGGACGATCAAGACGCTTCTAACAACACCTCATTTTTTAAATTATGATACGTAGTTTGGAAGTTAGTAGGGAACAGATGAACATACATACATACCGGTCAAAATCATATACCCTCCTCCTTTTTGCTTCGCCGTAGTCGAGTAATTAGGATGGAAGAGCATAGTTTCTGTAATTTTCAAAGCCATGTTGTGTCTTTTGACCGAAACTTGGCGGGCACACTGTCGAGAATTTATACAAAACGGGATATAACGAACAGGAGGCATGGCAGTGCCCCCACCAACGCGCAACATCGAGCAGGCACAGCTATACACCCTTTTCTCGAAGCAACTCAAGGCACTTTTAAGCCCCCTATATCCTCGTATTACATGAAATTGTTACAGAGAGCTCTTAATGCATTTAACTAAATTGCCAAATTACAAGTTTCTTACTAAAACAGCTTACAAAATTTCTGCCATTAAAGTTTCGTTATTTCGTCACGCACTCAATCACTCACTCAGTGACTTACCGATCATCAAAATTATTTATTAAGGTACTCGGTACACGGTGGTCGCCAAGTCTGAAAAATTTATTTATAAACTAGCGGCCCGTCCCGACTTCGCACGGGTGACATTTATTTTTTAAATATAGCCTATGACACTTACAAATAACGTGGCTTTCTATTGGTAAAAGAATTTTCTAAATCAGTTCAGTAGATCCAGAGATTACCCCCTACAACCTCACAAACTTTGCCTCTTTATAATATTAGTATAGATTAAATTAGCTTAGCTTCATTTTACAATGAGCTCATAGATTTACCATAGCAGCGCCATCTATTGATTACTTACTCAACCCAGTCGAAAGGTATCGACATCTGTTAGAATCATTTGGAGTTAACAGATAATTGTGACTGTCAAATAATAACAGACAAATAATTAGCAATAAATTAAAATTGCGACTATAATTTGAGATTTAAACTATCCTATCTCTCAAGCTGGATCGAACTGCACATGGTGTGCGAATTTTATTATAATCGGTTAAGTGGTTTAGGAGTCCATTGAGGACAAACATTGTGACACGAGATTTATATATATTAAGATAAGATGAAATGCCAGACTTGTCTGTACATGACATCTCAGAACTTTTTACGGCAATAGAGTCGCGAGACTTGGCTGTTTTATTTACATGAACGTTTTTGATGGGATAGACTTGCCAATTTACCTTCGATTTTAGGTACGTTATTTTGACAACGCCATAAACAAAGCTGATCTGAAAGATGCACTCATATCGACTTATCCGTGATCCGTGACAAACGATTTCAGGCTTTATTGTAACACTTATAAGACTCAAAACACGTGGTGTGAGTATTTTATTGATATATTGAGAATTGAAATGGCAATTTGACAGGATTATATCGAACGCGTAAGAACTCTGTGAGGGAACATGTTATTCTTTTTCCAATCCGCTAAAGGTATTTTACGAAGATTTAAAATATTATCGTTATCAAAGACTTACATTTTATTTTATTTATTTATTAATCACCAACTTGCACTGACAGTAGTAAAACACGAAACACACAAGTTATAGGCTAATAAAAGACAATCATGAAACTAAAATAAGACAACACTAAAAATATACACGCAATAATACAAAATTAAATAGAATTATACATAATTAAATAGGATTATACAAATAAAATAGAATTATACAATATGAAATCAGATTATAAAAAATTAATAGAATTATACAAAATAAAATAAAATAGAATTAAGATGGAATAATTAATAGTGTTCCATAAAAATTAGTAGTATATCAATATATAGCAGCTATGGTTAATCTAATGTAATAAGATGGTACTAGGTGCGGCTATGGACTCCAGGTATCGTGCAGCAGTGGTCAGGAATCTCAACTCAGTACTACCGAAAACATCTAAGGACTCGTCATGTAGTAAAATGTTGTTTATATGCGTCAAGACAGATAGACTGACCAAGCGATGCCTTACGTCTTTTTCGAACAAACTGCTTACTGCTTGCACGGCAACAGTTTACACGGTCTTCGCATTTTGAACCCGCGACACAAAAAGAGGGGTGTTTGTGTGTCTATGTGGCTTCGTAGTTCCGTATTATCCGATATCAATGCATTTTTTTTTCTTGGAAGTCTAGTTTAATCGAGATGGTTATCCCTAATCCCTACTTCACTAAGAGTGGATTTTACCAACGTCAGATAACGTTATCTGAGGAATTAATTCGACATTTTGACAGACTACCTATATAAAATCTGTCAAAAAGTTTCATTTTTTCCTGGAATAACGTTATCTGACGTTGGTAAAATCCACCATAAGTAGTACAAAACAAAGTCGCTTCCCGCTGTCTGTCCCTATGTATGCTTAGATCTTTAAAACTACACAACGGATTTTGATGCGGTTTTTTTCATAGATAGAGTGATTCAAGAGGAGGGTTTTAAGCTATAAAATGTACACGTGCGAAGCCGTGGCGGGTCGCTAGTAATATTATAAATGCGAAAGTAACTCTGTCTGTGACGCTTTCACGCCTAAACCGGTGGACCGATTTTGTTGAAACTTGGTACAGAGATAGTCTGGAACCTGGAGAAGTTCTAGGCTACTTTTATCCCGAAAAATACGGAATACGCGATAAACGACATCCATGCGATCGAAGCCGCGAGCAATCTATAGTAGGATTTATATTTGATGGGAATCGGTTCGGTAGTTGTAAGATAATCAGCTCTTTTCACAGTCAGTGTAGAGATCTCTGACAAACAATGTATATTTATTCCACTTCCGCTCGTCAGATTGACTTGAAATTTCTAACATAAATGCAAACCTAGTGACAATACAAATTATAAGTAGAGATGTGCCGACTAGGCAACTAGCCGATTAGTCGGTTGTAAAGAGGCCAACTAATCGGCCGACTAGTCGGCCAAGCCGATCACGGTTTCGGGGGTATTCGGCAATTTCCGTAATTTACAGATTATTCACGCGCAAGTCGCAACCGCCGCGCCGTCTGCCAGCATGTCAGAATATATTTTGTTTACTTCGCATTGTTTCTTTTTTTATTTAATGTAATTCCTCCTAAGCAAGGTTAGTCGGAAAGGGGGTACTAATCCGAAAGGGTGTTAAAATACCCATAATAATGAATAACTTTTGTTCTACAACTTTTCCCAAAAGTCAATAGTTTATGAGAAATAGCTGAACAAAGATCTCAAAAAAAAAAGCTAAAACCTATCTATCCTCAGTTATAATAAGCTGTGTTTACATTGTGGGTCCCAAATACATACAATCATGACTTAAAAGTACCTGCCTGCCTAGCCTTTTCCCAACTATGTTGGGGTCGGCTTCCAGTCGAACCGGATGCAGCTGAATATCAGTATTTTACATGGAGCGACTGCCTATCAGACCTCCACAACCCAGTAACTGGGTAATACGAGACTCTTGGTAAGACTGGTTGTCAGACTTTCTGGCTTCTGACCAACAGTAACGACTGTCAAAGATCTACAAATGACAGCCGGGACCAACGGCTTTACGTGCTTTCCGAGGCACGGAGGAAACTCGCTATGGTAAATGGTCACCCATCCACAGACCAACCTCGGCAAGCGTGGCTTAACCCGGAAGATCGGTCTATGCGGCTGTAATTATTTAGCCACGAGCTCCTCCAAGCCATGACTTAAAAGTACCATTTTCTGATTTTGTAATTAAAGCAGGAATGAAGCATTTTTGAAAAAACAAAAAAAATATGGAGATAAAGGTTACCGAATTTTGACTTGCTTTAAGACAGTCATCAGAGATACTTTAAGTGGCCTACGGATTAGTACCCCCTTTCTGACTAACCTAGTATATAATACATTTTATTGAGAAATACATACAAAGTAAGAAGCCGGATAGTCGGCGCTCTTTGCCGAATAGTCGCCGACTACGAAAGTGGCCGGATAGTCGGCTTTACCGACTAGTCGCCGACTATTCGGAACATCCCTAATTATAAGGTACAATACGGATTGAGCTGATCTGTTCGAGGGTTTGGAACGGAAGTTTTTTAACACCAATGGAAACAAAATACTTAGCTAATAATATTAGACCCGTCGATATTGCCTCATAATTTTTTTTGACAAGATGGACTTGGAAGATGACGAAGGGTGGCTATCGGCAATCCGCAATGACTGCAGACCACTCGTGTTTGAGCTCGTATGAGTCCTTTTTTGGTTCTCAATTCGTCTGAGTGTTTTTTTTTTTGTTTTTTTTTTTGTGTGTTTGTTACGCGATAATTTTCTCGCGATAAGTGCCTATGACATTAAGTCCGCCTTGTGTACCACCAATGTACATAAAGTTTAAATAAATAAATAAGTATAAAATAAAAAACTTTAAAAAAGTAAAAACCGACTTCAAAAAAAACGAAACGGAGTAAAATTAGTTATCATTTAATAAAACTACCAGTTTCAGAAGTCGGTGCATTCAATTTGTTTCAGCGTAGAACACCGACTTCTGAAACTGGTAGTTTTTACTTTTTTATGGAAAGCATATTTCCACTGCATCCTAACTAATCCTAATCCTAACTAATATTATAAATGCGAAAGTAAGTTTGTTTGTTTGTTACCTTTTCACGCCTGAACCACTGAACCGATCATCCTGAAATTTTGCATATACGTTGTCAGGAGTACAGAAACGGACATGGGGTACCATTCATTCCGAAAAAAGTACTGTTCCCGAGGAAAACAATAATAACGTTCATAGATGGCGCCACGTGTCTTTCGAAGCGTTATTGAATTATATTATTATAGAAACTTTAGTACTTCGTGTGTTAAGAGTTTTTTAATCTAAATTAACGCGTGTGCCAACGAGGATCGACAGCCACGTTACAAAGACAGGTATTTAAAAAAACTTATTCTACACATACTCAATTACGACAGCTGCAGTTACGATCCAGTGTATGTATTTGTAACCTTAACTCACTTGACTGTCTTTCAGTCGTAAACAAACATCTGATTATTGTTTTGTTACATCTGTCGTTATCACTCACTGTTTTACAGGTGAGTTGAGGTATTATGACAATAAACAAATTAGACACATTTTAGCAAGGAAATGTAAAGAAATAAGCAACGTGTTTACTTCTATCAGGGATTCAACGCAGTATCATGGTTTTATGGACCTTAGCGGTCAATTAAGACGAGCAGAAAGTCTAGTTGAAGAAATGGTTCTAAAGACATAACTGGCTTGGTGGGCCACTTTTGTCTAATGTCAAATGGAGTGTAGGTATGCCCGATGTAGGACTAATACCCAAAAATGTAGGCTTTAACCGCTAGCGGCCCGACCGACGATCCGGATCGTCAGTGCCATTGTTTATCTATTGTGTCTATAATTACAGTACTTGATAAGTTAAATTGGTGCAACCGGGCTTTGCAGCGAGCCCTGCTATCTACCAAAGAAGCGGCACACTCATCTGAACATCTTTATTTGCTACTTTTTTATACCCAAATCACAAAGCTCAGAGGGTCTTTATTAGAATTACGATTGCCATTATAAACGGTCGTTTTACATGTAATAACATAATGAACATCCTTTAAAATCACTCTTGTTTGCTCATCGTATTGTACTCGTATTCTGATGTTCCAATTCAATTGTATCAAAGTTCTTATAAAAATAGAATTAGTATAAATAAATAGTGAATAAAGAGTGACGTTAAGTGCTTAACAATACGCGTGTTTTGTTAAACCCCGCTTGTTTAACAGGGGTCATGCGCAATTACAAGGGAATTTAAACCTTATATTGAAACTTTAAAGTGTATTTCTCGTTTCATAGTGTAATTAGCAAGTTGGAAGTGCACATAGGGTGGCGAGGCTTAAATCGGACTGGTAGTGAACGGGAGCGAAGGATTACGAGATCGATGTCATGTCAATCAAATGTAAAGCGGTGGGAACGAGCGATTAATGTATCTTTAACGATTTTAACAGTTTGATTCAACGATGCATGATCCGAGAATTACAATCAATACTGGGTGTAAACGAATTCGTATAATTCCTTCAAACCACGTGATCTACTGGTGACACAGATTAACCATAAAAGAGATTTTTTGAAAATCAACGGAAAAAAAATTCAACGTAAAATCTTAGTTTCCTATTTCTGAGTCAGTTTACAGCCCCGAGTTAACTTACTGTAAAGAGTGATATCGCGTTAGTCGTGCCCGCCAGCCGCGTCGCCGTGTTTTCATTCATTTATGCGTGGCATCGAAATGTTCAATCTAATAAAATAATTTTTTTGCAAAAAAAAACTTTTTTTTTTAACTGTACCCTTTTTAAGTGGTTTAAACTCTCAATCACCGTAATTATAGACACAATAGATAAGACAATTAAGAATCGTCCTGGGAAGACGGGCGGTACACAACCGGTTAAATACTATTACTTACCGCATGAAAAAAAAAAATTATTTTTAGTCAGGCTAATTCCCGTGCGGGGCCAATCTACACCAGTAGTAGATCATGTGGTTTTAAGGAATTATACGAATTCGATTACACCCTGTATAATATTGAATGTTTGACGACACGTTTGGTGCAGTGGCTAAGCGATTGGCTGCTGCGCTACGGGTCGTGGGTTCGATTCCCACACGGAACAAAAATTTGTATGGCCTACAAATGGTTGTTTCGGGTCTGGGCGTTTGTTTGTGAGATTTGTGTCTGTAAACGCACTCGCGATACAAGAGAAATCTTAGTGTGGGGCAACGTTTTATTTAAAAAAGAAAAAAAAGAAAAGAATGTGTCAATTTATTTATCCTAGTGCATGTTCTACTAGAAGGTACGGTCAAATAATACGTTCATCTTAATTTATAATCAATACGTAACCTAGACTCTAGCGTTAAATATTGTTTGTCCATTCAAAGGTTGTCCAGTACAGATCGCTCTTAGATATAAGGCCTACCTTTGTTAAAACTTTTAAGCAACATAATTTTAGTTACGTGGATTAGGTACGCGAAAAATAGTTTCTAATGGTTCGTGTAAATACACCGTGTCCCAGAAAGTAGTGTCAAGCGGAAGTCCAGAGGTAGAGCTCCCTTAGAGGTACCCGAAATACGCAAATATATGTTCCGCGACTTTTTGTAGTTTTCGAGTTATGTTCCCTCTATATAATATTACTTAATCAGTAATATTATATAGAGGGTTAAGAGCCTACGAAGCCTCTAAAGTGGTGACCCCGACGTGATCTGAACACGCAACCTTCTGATCTGGAAATGTAGCGAGACATTCCATTATTTAAATTCGACGATTAAAACATCTGTCTTTGTAAAACAAATATATGACACTTCTGACATAGAAAATATACTGCTGAATCGTCTTTGGATTTTCATTTACCAGCTCCGAATTAATTTATATTAATCGGTAATATTATATAGAGGGTTAAGAGCCTACGAAGCCTTTAAAGTGGTGACCCCGCGAACAATGTGCACGCAAGAAGAAATCAATCGGCACCATATCATCGGCATGATCGAAGCCCTGACAAAAGAAGTAGCTGCGCTTAAGATGAATCGTGGAAATCATCATCATCGACGATCACAACGCTTCCGAAGCCGATCAAGTTCCAAATCGCATGACCGGAGTAACACCTTGTGCTTTTTCCATCGGAAGTTCGGGAAAGCTGCACATAAATGTAGGAAACCATGCAGTTTTCAAAAAAACGCACAGCCGGAAAACTAAGAAAGACTCAAGCCGTGGCGGTGGCCGAAGTCGACAACCTATCAACATACCGCCTATTCATAAAAGACATTACGACCGGACAAAAATATCTTGTCGATACCGGCGCTAATGTTTCCGTTCTTCCCGCCAGCGTTCGTGACAAAAAGCAAAGAACTCCGAGCAACCACCTATACGCTGCCAACGGAACGCAAATCCCTACATTCGGTGAGCTAACTGTCACTCTGAATATCGGCATGCGACGTCCTTATAGTTGGCGATTTGTGATAGCTACAGTCAGTAGACCGATATTAGGCGCTGACTTTCTACATCATCATGCCCTTATGGTAGATCTTCACGGGCGAAGACTGGTAGACACCAAGACGAACATGTCAGCATCCGGATTCCTTTCACCTGCATCTGAAGGAAGCATACGAACCATAGACGACAATCTTCCGTACCACGACCTCCTAGCCAAGTATCCGGACATCACCAGACCCAGCTTACAGAAATTTTGTCCCAGTGAAGTCGAGCATTACATCGAAACCACCGGTCCACCGATTTACGCAAAGGCGCGTCCTCTTCCGCCGCATAAGTATAATGCCGCGAAGGAAGATTTTCAACTCATGATGAGCCAAGGCATCTGTCGTCCATCAAATAGCCCATGGGCAAGTCCGTTACACATGGTTTTAAAGAAAGACGGAAAATATAGGTCATGTGGCGACTACCGTAGACTCAATGCGGTAACAACACCCGATCGCTACCCGATACCACGTCTGCATGATTTCACTCACAATCTTCAAGGTAAGAAGATATTCTCCAAGATAGATTTGCAGAAGGCTTACTATCAGATAAGAAATAGAGAGGAAGATATCAAGAAAACAGCCGTGATCACTCCATTCGGCTTGTATGAGTTCACGAGAATGTGTTTTGGCCTAAGGAACGCAGGCCAGACCTTTCAACGTCATATCGACAACGTTCTACGTGGCCTACCTGTTTTCTCATTCGTGGACGATATCCTCATCGCCTCAGAAAATGAGGATACTCACAGAACAGACCTTGAAGAGGTGTTTCGACGACTCAACGACAACGGTTTGCAAATTAATGTTGCTAAGTGCACCTTCGGCCAAGCAAAACTCGATTTTCTGGGGTATACAATTAGCTCAGAAGGCATTTCTCCGACTGAAGAGAAAGCGAAGGCAATCAGATCGTACCCACTGCCTAACACTGTTCAAGAGCTTCGCCGTTTCGTCGGAATGCAAAATTTCTATCGTTCTAATTTACCCCATGCTGCTGAGCACCAAAAGGAGTTAAGTAAATTTTTTCACAATGCAAAAAAGAACGATAAAACCAAAATCAACTGGACTACAGTAGCCAAAGAAGCTTTCGACAAGTGCAAACAGGACATAGAAAACGCAGTCCTCCTCGCCTACCCATCTCCGAGCGAACCTTTTGCTCTAATGACGGATGCATCGAATACATGTGCTGGCGCCGTTATTCAGCAAAAAATTAACGGAAAATGGAGACCGCTGGGATTTTTCTCCAAGAAATTCAGCGATGCTCAACAAAAATACAGCACATACGACCGCGAACTGCTGTCAATATATATGGCGATACGACATTTCCGTCGCGTTTTTGAAGGACGCGAGTTGATCATTTACACGGATCACAAGCCATTGATACATGCACTAACGGCAAACAGTAATACTGAGACACCTCGTCGTACAAGATATCTTGAATATATCGGACAATTCACATCCAATATTCAACATATAACCGGCAAGCACAATCAAGTGGCAGACGCACTATCACGAGTAGAAGCAATAACCTGCCCGACACCTATTGATTACGACGAGTTAGCCAAGCAACAGTCACAAGATGATGAGCTTAAAGCGCTAACACGTACAGGAAAGTATGTTTTTAAAAGTATCACTATGCCCAATTCAGCAACCAAGGTTACATGCGAGATGTCAACCAGTACCGCTCGTCCATACTTGCCACCCGAATTTCGAAAAGTTGCATTTCGAGCGATTCACAACCTTAGTCACCCTGGAATAAGGACTTCAAGGAAGCTAGTCACTGCCCGCTACTTTTGGCCTTCAATGAATAGCGATGTGAATAACTGGACTCGAACCTGTGACCCGTGCCAGCGATCGAAAGTGCAACAGCACACTAGGGCACCCATGGCGAGTTTTAAACAAGCAAATCGACTGGAGCACGTGCATATCGACATTGTTGGTCCATTACCTATATCGAACGGCTACCGATACCTGTTGACCATGATAGATCGGGCTACCAAATGGCCTGAAGCCTGCCCACTAGAAGACATAACCGCAGAAAAGGTCGCGAGTGTTTTCTACGAAGGCTGGATAGCAAGGTTTGGCTGCCCAGTGACAATAACCACCGACCAGGGAAGGCAATTTGAATCCGATTTGTTCAAAAAACTAATGCATCGCATGGGAATACATCGGACCCGGACCACTGCTTACCACCCGCAGTGTAACGGGATGATTGAACGTTGGCACCGAACGCTTAAAACAGCACTCACAGCGAGACTCAACTCGACAACATGGTCTGAGGAGTTACCCACAGTCTTACTCGGCTTACGAACGACAATTAAAGAGGACATAGGTGCAAGTACAGCTGAACTACTATATGGCCAAACATTACGGTTACCCGGAGAATTCTACGACGAATCTCCTAAACATTGTGATACATCTTCAAGCTTTATGGATAAGTTAAGCGGAGCGTTGCAAAAGGCACAGGCACAAAGGGAATCAAACCAATCACGAGCTACGTTTATACACGACGAGTTACATAAATGCTCCCATGTATACGTTCGTAATGATGCATCGAGTAGACCCTTAACGCCAACATTCGACGGTCCTTTCGAAGTTATCAATCGACAAGCGAAATATTATACGATCAAGCTGCGCAACAGAACCGCCAATGTAACCATCGACAGGCTGAAGCCAGCATTTCGTCTGAATACTGATGTGGAAACAGCTAAGAACTCCTACGCGTATGTCACCCGATCAGGGAGGACATCCAAACCCTCGGTACGCTTTACTAGCGGGGGAATTATGTAGCGAGACATTCCATTATTTAAATTCGACGATTAAAACATCTGTCTTTGTAAAACAAATATATGACACTTCTGACATAGAAAATATACTGCTGAATCGTCTTTGGATTTTCATTTACCAGCTCCGAATTAATTTATATTAATCGGTAATATTATATAGAGGGTTAAGAGCCTACGAAGCCTCTAAAATTTCTTTTCATATCTTTAATGACAAACAACAAAACTTTTGATCATAGTATCATGAGTATCTATATATATAAAAATGAATCCCTATTTCCCTTGGTCACGGCATCACGCGTGAGCGGCTGGACCGATTTCGCAATTTTTTTTTTGTTGTGTTCTTATTTGTCAGGAGAAGGTTCTTATGAAAGAATTTTTTTATTTATGATTAATTACGGTTTACTCACGTGCATTTTTCGGGATTGCCCGACTAGTTTCGGACCCAAACGGAGCCCTTAATCATGAGCTGATCACGCGGCGAGGTCGCGAGTCGAACTCTCTCGTAATTAATCATAAATATGAATGTGTCTCACGAAAGTTATAATACAATGAAAATTTTGATATTAAAAAAAAAAAAACATTATGTCCATATTCTTCATTTGTTTACCGCACGCATGAAAATGGTTCTAACTTTTTGTTACTATTTTGATGTTGTTTCTGAAAGTACAATACGGCGGACGTATTTTGGCGAGTCTGAAGTTAGTTGTTTAGCTGCGCAATGAATCTTTTACATACGAAATTGTCTACTGCGCAGCTAATCAGCTAACTTTAGACTCGCCAAGATGCGTCGGCCATATTGTAGGTAGTAGTTAAGTAGTAGGTAGGTAGTAAGTAGGAAAAAGTGCATTGCAACGCATGCCGGGTACAGCTAGTACATGATAAAAATGCGTGTTGTATTCATCTAGTTAGTAGCTACGATCAAAAATGTTATTATAATTAGTTTGGTTAAGACATGAAAAGAAATCATTAACTCGAAAACTACAAAAAATCGCAGAACATACATGGTGGTGATTCGGGTACCTCTAAGAGTGCTTTACATCTAGACTTCCGCTTGACACTACTTTCTGGGACACGGTGCATAATACCAATATTCACAAATTTCACAATTAATACATGTTCCGAACTTTGTAAGGCCCACTGCCGTGGGTGTTGTTATGACGCCAAAAGTGTATGCATAAGTGTCCAAACACACAATGCCGAAGATACGCGACCGAAGTTCCGCGGCTGATTTAATGTTCCGACGTATTCGGCTGCTATGACACACCCTAAGTGCTGAAATTACGCGGCAGAAATTCAATTGCATAAACTTGTGGGCGGACGCGCGGGGCGCGAGCATGCCTGCCTCCCGCTGCTACCCGCCCCGGATCTTTGTCGGCAATCTAACCGAACTTCGGTCGCGTATAATGTGTGCTCTACAGAATACGTTGCCGCCGAATTGTCGCTAAACTTACGCCCGACCGAAGTTCGGCTGTACGCTATAACGCGACGTAATTTCGGCATAATGTGTCGTCAGTAATTCAAATAGCATTGCAGACGTAATCATGCCGAACTTCGGTCGCGTATTTTCGGCATAGTATGTTTAGACACTAAAAATCAAAAAACCCGACTGCATAAAAAGCGAACCAAAAAGATGGAAACAAGATGATGTACCCCTAGGTATAATATAATTCATATTCTTCCAACAGATCGCCTCGAACTGAAGAGCGAAAGCGTCGCGCACTCGGACTCAGAGCACGAGCACGAGCACGAGCTCAGCGAGCACAACGATCTCGATCACGGGCACGGCGAGCATAGTGAGCATGGAGAGCATTTAGAGGCGTTAGACGCCGGAAGACCGCGCAAGGTAACTTGATCCACAGTCTAGCCATTACATACAGTCGTCCAAGGCAGTTTCATAGGGCGTATACACGTAAAAAGCGGGTTGCCAGCGCCGATCTGCCAGCGCTTGTCGGTGCTAGTCCGCGCAGTTAGTCGGCGCAGGTAGCCTCTATACTGTGTGGCGAACCAGCGCCGACAAGCTCCGAACTTCGCCGACAAGTTTCGACCTACTCCAATCAGCGCTGGTAAGCCGTCATTTGTTGCTGTATTTGCAAGGGAACAAGGCGTATTTTTGTTAAAAAATGCCAGCCACTGCTTCTACCCGCTTCCTTCATGTAGCGGTTACCTGCAAGACCAGTACCGATAAGCGCTGGTAGGTCGGCGCTGGTTACCCGCTTCCTTTATGTATACGCCCATACTCTTATTGAATCACTGTATGGAGTAGATGTCTACACTGTCCTTGATCTGAACTAATGGATTCATTATGTCATCCTCCATGGTCCTCCTAAATGATTGCTGCGATGAAGGTCGTTGACGTTGCCATCATCAACAAGCTTGGCAAACTGATTAAAGGTCACGGTATGTCAGGACACTTGAAAGTCGTGACAAGTTTAACAGACAGCCATCGGTATACAGGGTTATTGGAAAAACAATAACAACCTCTTAAGGGGACATTGTACTCATCATTATGAACAACTTTTACTATGGAACCAAACATGAAATCGCGAAAAAAAAAACAGCTGTTCCCTACATTTAATTTCACATAACTCGTTGCATTCCATAATGTGTACTTATAACAGTTGTTATGTTAAAACATCGAATCAATTACGGACCCTGTCAGTATTATCCACTCTATGTTACTTCCTTCCACGAAGTTTAGGTAAATATACTCTACCTATTCCGATCTTTGGTCATCATGTACCTACCACTGTTAATAGTAAGTTCTCCCATCGACCTGTACGCTGTTTGTCCAAGCAGGTGCGCCGCAGCCGGACCACGTTCACCACGTATCAGCTGCACGAGCTGGAACGTGCCTTCGACAAGACACAGTACCCCGACGTGTTCACGCGGGAAGAACTCGCCATGAGGCTGGACCTAAGCGAGGCTAGAGTACAGGTGAGATCATCATTATCTCTTTGGAATCACGACTCACCTTACGTGCGGAAGATGTCCGGTCATTTGAAAGGCATACGGGGGAGAAAGGTCCAACGCGCAGAGGCCCCTTCGAGAACTTTAATCTAAAATGGGGTGGGGCATCAACCGGGGACTATCCACGGCTGTACTATTGGAGTACAGTCATGGACCGTCCAAAGTGGGTGCTATTGTAAACTAAGGTGAAAAATATCTGGTCTATGGGAAGGGGTGTTAAGTGGACTGGACAACTTCTATTGCCGGAAGAAAACGGCGTCTGCCTTTCAACATTTAAAATTGAAAAGTGTTGGCAGACGGTGACACGCTAGCTCACTAGCTGGGCCCTCTGAAAAGCCGCCAGTACATAGGCGAAGGGGGCAACAACGTCATCACTATTATTATTAAACAGTGATGTTATGGAGCTCTGTAACCGTGACCGAAATTATCGGGTATCTGAAAAAAAAACTATCCGAAACGTAACCGAATCTGATAAAAAGTTACAAATAATTTCAGATAGAGGCGGAGTCTAAATGGGACACGTTATGAGATGTTTTCGCCCGGCCGAGCCGACACACTAGCATTTTGTTTTCACTATAATTTTCTTTTTGCATTTTTAAGTAGATAACAATTAAAATGAGTAGCTACAACAATCACTTATAAGGCTAATTGTTTTTTTCTGTGATTGTGGTACCAAATGATAACCTCGAAATAAAGTCAAATCATTACCATTAATTAGTAGTAAAGAGTTGATTGTCAAATTCTAAATTAATGCGAACGAAGCGACGGCAAATGCTAGTACCTAATATTATTAATATACGCGTATCCATATCCAGATCCGAAATTACATATTCATAACTTTTCTGGTATTAAACACCCTGCAATGCGAAGGACTTGATGTTAAGTAGCAACTATCATCATTATCATATCAATCCGTAAACTGCTGATCACGGTCATCCCAATCGTAGTTACTATGGAACGGGTAAAGGTAAACAAACTGTTTCAATTTTTGGACACGCGCATTATTCGCAAAAATCTGCACTTAGTAAAGTGTGATCCATATCCCAGTGTGCCATACCTTGTGGGACGCCACGCGCACCCACGCATGATCCCGTGATCTGCGCGCCGTGTGCAACCACGCGCGTCGATGCGTTGTCAGTATGTTGCACTATGCGTGTTTTATATACAAACTGAAGTACTTACGGCCAACGTTAAAAAACGTAGCCCCGCGCATGGGGGTGTGAGATCGGCTCATTATATATTATTGCATTACCACTATTTGCATTACATTAATGTTTCACAGGTCTACCCATCACGTTATAATATTGCTATAACGGATAACTATGAAATGTGAACCATTTAATAACTCTTATTAAAATTTTAATCAGATATAATTAACGTAGCGTTGTGGTAATATTCTCTTACGAACGTTACAGGTTCAATAATTATTAATCAACTAACTAATAACTAGCTTTATTAACTTTGATTAATTTAAATAAATTACTATTACCGAGAATTCTGTTCACGTTTAATATGAAATTTTTGTTTTACCATAAAGTAGGAATATAAAATATAGTCAATTTATGAACGGTGCTAAATAATTTAATTATTTGTTTAATAGTGTAAGGACATTTGTAATGTTACTAGCTAAAGCCATAACGGCTAGACGGACTCTAAAGGTTCAATGCATAGCGGCGACCGTTTACTTGTCATATCCGACAGCTTCCTTGTCATATCCGGCGGCTTCCTTGTCATATCCGGCGGCTTGCTTGTCATATCCGGCGGTTTGCTTGTCATATCCGACGGTTTTCTTGTCATACCCGGCGGCTCCGATAGGACAAGTGTAAGATTCGGTTGAATTACAAAAAACTTTGAAAAAACTCGGTCAAGAGCGAGTCGGTTTTGCGCAATCTGGATTCGGTACCAAAACTATATTAACCGGTTGCGTACCGCCCGTCGTCCCAGGATGACACTTAATTGTCTTATCTATTGTGTCTATAATTACGGTGATTGAGAGTTTAATGAACATTTAGCAATATTCAAGAACTAAGTCTTAATAAATTTAAGTCCTATGTAAAGCAGAAACTTTGCAATAAAGCTTTCTATAAAGTTAAAGATTATATGGACGATAAAAATGCTTGGAATTGAGCTGCTCGCTCTCATCACAGAAAAATCATTGTAATTCTTTTGTAACTCTTATTTTGACATTTTGCATGATTGATTATTATTATTGTTGAATATTTTTTTTTACTTTGACATTTTGATGAATAATTATTCAATTATTAATATGTTGATATTATTTTAATTTTATTTAATTTTTTTATTGTGAATGTGAGTACCGTGTAGGCTAGTATCCTACTCGAATTTCATAAGTGTTTGGCGGTTTTGAGTGTTTTTTGTGACCTACGCAAATGTCTTGCTGATTGGTGGCGTCGTGCGTCGGGTCGTTGAGCTCCCTAAAATAAGGTTGAGCTACACGATGGCTGATGCATGCGTACCGTCAGTTTAGACAGGTCGACTCAAAGCTGTTTGGCTCTTTCCTCAAAAGGCCATTCCAGACGTTGCCCTACATTGTTACACTCGCATAGTTTTTGATACTTACTACAATGTCTGGACTTTAAAAGAGACGTTGACCTCTGAGTTTGTTTCGGCTTTTCTTCTCAGAGCGAGTCAGATAGGAAATGCCGGCTCCATCTAGTCTTAAAAAAACATAAGTATAAAATTGACTTGTAAAAGTGTCTGTAACAGATTTATTTACAGAAATATCATTTATCATTTATCATTTATCATTTGGTCGATTGAATTTAAAGTAACACAAAAAAGTCGTTCACTTAAGCAACTATCAGAATGACGTTATCTGTAACTCAATACCTACTAATCCTGGTAATATAAAAAAATTACCTTCAGAAACCTGGAAGATTTAGGAGGTTCTGTTCGCAAATGTTGCGATATTTTTTTAGAATCCTTGGACGTAGCCCTCTTCCAACAAACACGAATAAAAATAAACTTGAGGGTGTCCGACTTATCTCAATTTTCGAGAAAAACGTCTGTGACTGACGGAAGGACGCATGAGTGATCTCATAAGGGTTCTGTTATTCCTTTGGAGGCTCAGAACTCTGAAACAATGACTCTTCTCACGGGAGTACATGATATACAAAGAATATCTCGATGCCTCCCACGTAAATTATTGTAAGCCACAAATTGCATTTTTTTGTGTTTTAAACATAAAATTAAAAAAAAATGTATTACTATCTGTTCCAAATACCTATAATAAACAGTATAAAATAAAAAAACTTTAAAAAAGTAAAAACCGACTTCAAAAAAAACTAAAAGGAGTAAAATAATTATCATTTAATAAAACTACCAGTTTCAGAAGTCGGTGTTCTACGCTGAAACAAATTGAATGCACCGACTTCTGAAACTGATTTTACTTTTTTAAAGTCGGATTTTACTTTTTTAAAGTTTTTTTTTTTATACTGTTTAGTGCCACAAATTACAATTACAATAGTGTACAAATTACAACTACAACTAGAACGTCGTCTATATACGATTTGTGTTTTTTTTTTGTTTTTGTTTATTTTTTCAAAAAGTGCTGTATCAATATCAATAAAATTTGTATGGGACCACCTCCGAAGTATGGCCTACCTACCAAAAAAAAAGAATCATCAAAATTCATTCATAATTGGCGGAGATATCGCGTAACAAACATACAAAAAAAAAACAAAAAAAACATTCAGATGAATTGAGAACCTCCTCCTTTTTGAAGTCGGTTAAAAATAGCAAAATCATGCATCATTTTTCGATATTTTTATATTTGGGACAGACAATATACATAAAATTAGACACTTTTACGTGAAAAACACAAAAATGCAATTTGTGGCTTACAACAACTTACGTGGGAGGCATCGATGTAGTCGCACATCCAACCAAATTGTAAAGGCTTGTCCGTAGAGGTGCAAGGGTAATTAAAATTAGTTCTATTCTCATCGCGCAGCGGCACAATGAGCGCAAATTGTCGATGGCCAGCGCTCACCGCAACACGGCACCAAAGCTGTAAAGCCGGCCACACACTAACTGTTACTTGACAAGCATGCACGAACAATGGTACTTGTGCGTACTTGTAACAGCATCACAATGTTAGGCAATTTCGTCCAAACTTTTAAATAGTAGACAGTTATAAGCTTGCAAAATCCGATAACGTGTTGATAAACATCGTAACGCTACGTAAAAATACTGAAGTACCTGAAACTTACCTTACATAGATAACCTAAAAAATACATTATATGCCTGAAAGCATGGGGGGAGGTGCTACTCTAAAAATCGAGCTACGAAGTTTCGGTTGACGGATCGCACGTTTTCCAACCACAGAAATGTTTCGGATCCGACAATGAATTCGATTTTAGCGATTAGACATTTTGTGTTTCGGTCACCTTACTCCCAAACGTTGATTGACATTTAGTAATTCAGCTAGCTAGCAGACAACTAGCTGTACCCGGCATGCGTTGCAATGCACTTTTTCCTACTTACTACTTACCTACTAACTACGTTCAGAAACAAAATCAAAATAGTAACAAAAAGTTAAAACCAATTTCATGCATGTGATAAAAATAAATGAAAATATAGAAATTTTCTTTCTTAAGATCCTTCTCCTGATAATAACAAACACAACAAAAAAAAAATTAGCGAAATCGGTCCAGCGCTTACGCGTGATGCCGTGACCAAGGGAAATAGGGATTCATTTTTATATAGTAAATTAATAAATATACGATCAAAGTATTGTCAAACAACGAATTACTAAATGTCAATCAACGTTCGTCGTCGTTGTTTGGTTCCGAAACGAAATTTCGACGTTCGTTTTTAACAGTAGGTCTCCTGACGTTATTTGTATACGATATCTTCCACTAGCTGTATTACCGAGGTTAGATTGTTAGAAGCGCGTTCGCAATTATGAAGGATCTTTCAATATTGATTCACCAGTATTTCCAATAACGCTCCAAAGCATCAACTTAGATATATTTTTGTAATTATCAACCTACAATTACACAAAATAAGACCACTGTTAATCGCATTAAGTGCACAGTCGTATCTCGCGTCACACTGGCGCGGCGCGCGGTACAATGGTCGCTAATTCGCGCGTCATTACGCTCTTGTCGCGAGAGCGCTAATGTTTGCAGCGTCGTCGCAGCGCCGCATTATCGCGACTCCTTCGCTAATTGTCGCAGATATTGTAATCAGGCCTCTTGCAGACTGCCGCGTTTTGTACAAGAATGAAATTATTAAGTTCCGTTCAAAGATAATAACGGCCAATGTGCATTTACAGCGTCCGTTCTTTTCTACTTTACGAGTGAAGGCTGCAACTGTAGGTAATTGTTTTTTTCCATTGCTTGCAATTATCGCAACTCGACCAAGATTCATATTTTCGCGATAAATGTTCTCAGTATTCAGCCTATGGCGGTCATCGCTGGAATTGGCTTATTCCAGAGTCACTATAATTATTGGGCAAGCAGTAAGGCAGGTGACCCTCTCAGAGCCAGCTTTTTTGCTTTACCTACTGACGCTGTAGCCTGTCATCGGCTTTCGGTATTTAGAATGGAAACTTGTTCAAATAACATTTTACATTCATTCGGCTATGTGTTCCGAATATAATGTTAGCCAATCTGAATCATGAAGATTTTATCATTCACCTCTTGGAAAATAAACGGAATAGATGAGAAATATGTTTTTAACCGACTTCAAAAAAGAGGAAGTTCTCAATTCGGTTGTTTTTTTTATGTTTGTTTCCTCAGTACTCCGTCATTTATGAACCGATTCGAAAAGTTCTTGTTTTGTTTGAGAGGGTACCTACTTTCCGTTTGGTTCCATATACATTTTATCGAAATTGATTCAGCGCTTTTTGAAAAAAATATACACAAATCGTATATAGACGACGTTCTAGTTGTAGTAGTGGTCCGAGAATTTGTACACTATTGTAATTGTAATTTGTGGCACTAAAAAGTATTAATAATAAAACTTAAAAAAGTAAAAACCGACTTAAAAAAAACTAAACGGAATAAAATAATTATCATAATTATAATAAAATTATCAGTTTCAGAAGTAGGTGCAATTCTACGCTGAAACAAATTAAATGCACTGACTTATGAAACTGATAATTTTATTATAATTTTGATAATTATTTTACTCCGTTTAGTTTTTTTTTTGAAGTCGGTTTTTACTTTTTTTTTATTGCAGTCAGACAACCTGTAATTCAGGCCCTTATTTTGTTCCAAATTCCGTGCGTTGAGGGTTGTCTGGGCAGACAATTTGGCATCATCTTTGTGGAGAGTGCTGCCTAATCCGAGCACCTGCAGTCGCTCCGTCGCTCGTTACACCCATTCAGTCGCCGCGAAGTCGCGGATGTGTGATTAAAATTCTACCTTTGTCTCTAAGTAATATCAATTTGTACGTTTCGACCATCATGTTTTGGTGCTTCTAAGTAGATGTTACGAGTATTGCGATGCGAGTTCAACTGGTTTCTGCGTATCAGCTTGCCTTGACGTCAAACGATTGGCATGACTACCGTCTTCTACTGACACTTAGAAACAATCCCTACTAATATTTGACTTGAGGACACGTTTGGCGCTTTGGCTAAGCAAGTGGCTTCTGGGCTACGGGTCGTGGGTTCGATTCCCACACGGAATAAAAATTTGTAAGGCCTACAGATAGTTATTTCGGGTGTGGGCGTTTGTGTATGTGAGATTTGTGTCTGTAAACGCACCCACGACAAAACAGAAATCTTAATGTGGGGCAACGTTTTTAAAAAAAAATAAAAATATTATAAATGCGACAATAACTCTGTCGGTCTGTCTGATAAGCTTTCGCGCCTAAATTGCTGAATCGATTTCGATGAAACTTGGTACAGTAGGCCTAGCACGAATATTTTGACGTATAGTAACGTAAACGTAACATTGATGTGAGTGAATTTTAAATCGAAAATACAACTATTCTATAGCATTTTAGTTTAAATTTATTAATTTAGCGACAGCCACAATTTGTATCATACATGTATAAAGTATAGCATAGCATAGAAAACAATGAATAAAGTTTTCAATTCGATTAAATATTATGTGCGAAACGAGTATTTCCAATTCAAAATTCACTCGCGTTAACATTACGTTTACGTTACCATACATCACAACATTCGTGCTAGGCCTACAGAGATAGTTTGGAAGCTGGAGAAGGAGATAGGCTACTTTTATTCCGAACTAAAAGACTTAAAAAAAGTAAAAACAGACTTCAAAAAAAACTAAACGGAGTAAAATAATTATCATTTAATAAAACTACCAGTTTCAGAAGTCGGTGCATTCAATTTGATTCAGCGTAGAACACCGACTTCTGAAACTGGTAGTTTTATTAAATGATAATTATTTTATTCCGTTTAGTTTTTTTTGAAGTCGGTTAAAAATACGGAATACGCGAAAACGACGTCCATACGGGCAAAGCCGCGAGCGTCCATTAGTACCTTCATACCTAAGAAGCTATACCTTCTCATTACCTAGAACATACTGGTTAACTACCTAATCTAATTCCACTGTACCATAATGAGTCGTAATCTCAAGTAACAATGGTTAAATTAAGCGCGGTTTGGCGCGGAGTGCTCTTTAACTGCAGTTAAAGCGAGCGCCTGCAATTTGGTAATTAGGGACTTCATGCGGTCTGCGGGAGAGAGGGTGGGGATAATAGCGAGTATTAGACACCATACTTGAGGGATTTGCGGGAACTTTTGGATGATTTAGGTGTCTATGGATGTATGATGATGAGCCTTTAATTTGGTGGAATCGGATGCGAAAGGTGGCTCAGGCGCAATCCAAGCCTGTCTAGCTTTATAGTGCGATTGGGTGAGTTGATAAAGAATGCTACACTACAGGGGGCCAATTCTACTAACAGAAACTTTTATCAATTGCAATTGGATCGTTCATTCAGACAGTTTTCGTTTACAAAAACTATCAAATTGTTTGACAACAAAAAACAAAACCAAACATTTTGACAGTTTTCGTAAAGGAAAACTGTCTGAATGAACGATTCAATTGCAATTGATAAAAGTTTCTGTTAGTAGAATTGGCCTCCAGGGTGAAAACCAATTCGTGTAATTCCTTCAAACCATAATCTATTATAATGGTATAGATTAACCCCGCACGCGATTTAGATTGATTAAAAATTAAAATAAACTTTTTTTTTCCATTTTTTTTATGTGACTGAAAATTTCGATGCCATGCTTTTATGAATGAAGGCACGGCGACACAGCTGACGGGCACGACTAGCCCGATATCGCTCCACGCAGTCAGTTAACTTGGGAAACTAAAATTACTCAGATACAGAATACCATGGTTCATTTTTTTTAACTTTTTTATGTTTATTCTGAAAAAAAACCTATGCAAGGTCAATCAGTGTCACCAGTAGATCACGCGGTTTGAAGGAATTACACTAATTCGTTAACACCCTGTATATCTTTCTGTGCTAAGGAATGGGGGGACAGTACGAATAAACTGTTTTTGGGGTTCCTTTCCTACCCAAAGGGTAAAACGGGACCTTATTACTAAGGCTCCGCTGTCCGTCCGTCTGTCACCAGGCTGTATCTCATGAACCGTGATAGTTAGACAGTTGAAAATTTCACAGATAATGTATTTCTGTTGCCGCTATAACAACAAATACTAAAAAACAGAATAAAATAAATATTTGAGGGGACTCCCATACAATAAACGTGATTTTTTTGCTCGTTTTTGCTTGATATTGATAACGGCTACAGATAGACGCTTGAAATGTTCACAGAATAATAAGTTATACATATATTCACTTTAAAAATAAATAATTAAATTAAAATAAAACGAATATTTAAGGGCTCCCATACAACAGACATGATTTTTTTGCCGTTTTTATAGATAACTAGCTGTACCCGGCATGCGTTGCAATGCACTTTTTCCTACTTACTACCTACCTACTACTTACCTACTATCTACATGGGCATACTGTGATAATTTAGTTTTTATTTTTTTAAATATCAAAATTTTCTTTCATAAGAACCTTCTCCGGATAATAACGAACACAACAAAAAAAAAATTGCGAAATCGGTCCAGCCGCTCACGCGTGATGCCATGACCAAGGGAAATAGAGATTCAATTTTATATAATTATACAGATGGTACGGAACCCTTCGTGCGCGAGTCCGACTCGCACTTGGCCGGTTTTTTTATTTCATTTATACCAATACAGGCGCTAATGAAAAGTCTAATTTACGTGCTCGGTTCCAATTAGTCGTTTTCTATGAAGAAGAGCCGGCAAGAAACTCACGATCACGGTCACGATCCTTAGGACCTCTTAACCTTAACCATAGGATATGGTATTGCCCAGTACCTGATTTACCGAGGTGTGATGGCAATTGGTCCGTGTCATCATCATCATTCAGCCCAAAGACGGCCACTGCTGGACATAGGCCTCCCCCAAGGGGGGGTTTGCCATAATCGCCACGCTTGACAGGCGGGTTGGCGATCGCAGTATGGTTGTTAAAGTACTCAGAGAACGCTGCTGCCCGTCCTCTAGTGAATCCCTTACAGCGGTTACGCACTGCATCCGATCCGAATCCATGAAAATCATCTGCCTAGCCTTTTCCCAACTATGTTGGGGTCGGCTTCCAGTCGAACCGGATGCAGCTGAATATCAGTATTTTACATGGAGCGACTGCCTATCAGACCTCCACAACCCAGTAACTGGGTAATACGATACTCTTGGTAAGACTGGTTGTCAGACTTTCTGGCTTCTGACCAACAGTAACGACTGTCAAAGATCTACAAATGACAGCCGGGACCAACGGCTTTACGTGCTTTCCGAGGCACGGAGGAAACTCGCTATGGTAAATGGTCACCCATCCACAGACCAACCTCGGCAAGCGTGGCTTAACCCGGAAGATCGGTCTATGCGGCTGTAATTATTTAGCCACGAGCTCCTCGATCCGAATCCGTGAAAATACGGATATAAAAAACTCGGACCGAATTCGGATATTGCTTTACGCACTGCATCCGATCCGAATCCGTGAAAATATCGATCTAGAGTCGGAGTCTAAAACTCGGACCGAATTCGGATATCGCTTGCGCACTTATCCGATCTCTGATCCAAATTCAAACAAGTCAGGGGCCATCTTTGGCATATCCATTTGACGTCCGATTTGAATCTGAGGTAGTGCGAAAGCGTTCATACAAACATTACTAAGGCAACTTCGGTCCGTCAATATTTCTTCCGAATTGGAGACTCACGGATGATGGATAGAAATCGGATGACGGATGCCGGATGTAGTGCGTAAACTACCATACAAATAGTTCTATGGCTACTTCGGAACGTATTTTCACGGATTCGGATCGGATGCAGTGCGTAATCGCTCTTAGTCGTCTTCTACGACACCCACGGGAAGATATAGGGTAGTGCTATTCTTGACGTCCGGCACCACACGGCATAATTATTCGCTCCGTGTAAAATACTGGTTTAACCGCATCTGGTTAGACTAGAATCTGATTCCAACTTGTTCAGAAAAGGCTATGCAGAACATACGAGCATAAATTAACAGACGAACTTAATACCAAAGATATTTCATAAGAGCATTCGTATTTGCAGTTGTTAAGTACCAACCCTATTGGTAGCTAAGTATTAGGGGTGCCACACAGTTCTTAAATCACACTCAACGCAGTGCAAATTGCTTTTAATCCACTCCATAGATGCCGTTCGCCGACAAAGGACGCAGTACTTTTATTCTTCGTCACGCTTTTAAAATGAACCGTATTATCGTAGTTATAGGACTCGTATTGCCGTGTTGTTTGGAGTTTTAAGTTGAAATTTGGAATGGAATGGAGTGGGTCTCAATAAAAATGTCTAGTGATTGCGCTATGTAATCGACACGAGGCGCTCTATTCATTGCGAGTGGTCCTTGACGAACAGAACGAATTAAGTCCATGTATAATTCATGAATTTCATTGCTGGCTTGGGAACTTAATATCTGCATTCCACTAATACTTTTCTGTATTGTATAGAGAGCTAAGTGTGAGCGAACAGGTTGGTCATAAAAAAATAATAGTAAAAAAAACTTTTTAAAAACAAGCTTTAATTAGTTGCCCTAAAAAGAAGAAAAACCACTTTAAATTAAATCAAACCAATCAATTTAGTACATGAATTACACAATTTATTAAATGATATAAAAGCTTGTCGCGAGATTTACCTGTGTACTAACTAGTCTTGCTTGACATACTTTTTTTCATAGCGGCAATAGAAATACATCATCTGTGAAAATTTCAACCGTCTAACTATCACGGTTCATGAGATACAGCCTGGTGACAGACGGACAGCGGAGCCTTAGTAATAGGTTCCCGTTTTACGTTTTAGGTATAAAAAGTATTTTCATGCCTATCAATGTAAATCAAATTAAGTAAATGCTGTTCGTTGGTAAACGCATCACTTGAAAACCGCTGGACCGACAAGGCAATTTTTTTTTACAAGCTTTTATTTAACTTGCAATGTATGTATGTTTGTCCGGACGGTGGAGCTCGTGGCTAAATAATTACAGCCGCATAGACCGATCTTCCGGGTTAAGCCACGCTTGCCGAGGTTGGTCTGTGGATGGGTGACCATTTACCATAGCGAGTTTTCTCCGTGCCTCGGAAAGCACGTAAAGCCGTTGGTCCCGGCTGTCATTTGTAGATCTTTGACAGTCGTTACTGTTGGTCAGAAGCCAGAAAGTCTGACAACCAGTCTTACCAAGAGTATCGTATTACCCAGTTACTGGGTTGTGGAGGTCTGATAGGCAGTCGCTCCAAGTAAAATACAATTGCATCCGGTTCGACTGGAAGCCGACCCCAACATAGTTGGGAAAAGGCTAGGCAGATGATGAGATGATGTACGAGTATGTATGTTTGTCCGAGTGGAATCTTGCAACTGAATTTTAAATCAGTTATCTTTAACCGATTGAGCTGAAATATAGTTGTATCACTAACAAAATATGGAGCAATTCCGAAATAAACCTTTTATTATTATTATTATAGTATACACGCTTATTTTGGATGACAATGCATGCTTAGCTGTGTGACGTCATTCTAATTAAAATATAGCGGATCATCCAAGATGGCGGACTAGTTATATTTTCTGTACTACCACAGTATGGGTATCAAATGAAAAGAGAACTAACTAAGGAGAACACGAAAACAGACATAAAAACATTCCCAATCATAACTAAAAAGTAAAAAATTAAATAAAAGCTTGTTTTTAAAAACTTTTTTTCTGAATATTCCTAACTAGACGTCGATCGCGGCTTCGCCTGCGTGGATGTCGTTTATCGCTTATTACGCGTTTTTCGGGATAATAGTAGCTTATGTCCTTCTCCGGGTTCCAGACTACCTTTGTACCAAGTTTCATCAAAATCAGTTCAGCGCGGCAGCGATTTAGGCGTGAAAGCGTAACAGACAGACAGACAGTTAGTTTCGCATTTATAATATTAGTAGGGATGAGGTTTTTATGGCAAGACTTAATTTTATAAAGTTGCCAGGAAAATTTGCACATTCGGGAAAATCTGAAAGTTCTTTTTGCTATGGGATTTTTTTATGACAGGACAACATCTGTCGAGTCTTCTACAGGTTGTTAACAAATTCGTGTAATTCCTTCAAACCACGAGATCTACTGGTGACACAGATTAACCCTTAATGAGAATTTTTGAAAAACAACAAAAAAAAAAATTAAAAAAAAAAGATTTTCTGTTTCTGAGTAATCATTTTAGAGCCTTGAGTTATCTGACTGCAAAGAGCGATATCACGTTAGTCGTGCTTGCTAGTCGTGTCACTGTCGCCGTGCTTTCATAAATTTATGCGTGGCATCGAAATCTTCACACAAATAAAACATTTTTTTTGCAAAAAAATAAATTCTTATTTTTTTACTGAATCCTTATTAGGTGGTTTAGATACGATCGGTAACAAAGCCGCATATTTTTATCAAGCTAAATAACGTACGGGGCCTGTCTACATCAGTAGTTGATCATGTGGTTTAAGGAATTACCTACACGAATTCGTTAAATACAAATTCATTCAAATTCTGTTCCATACAAAAGTGCAATACCTACACGACCAAAATGTATGGAACAGCTGATGTTTTTTTTTTTGATATTTAAGAGTTGGTCTCATAGTAAAAGTTGTTCATATTCATGAGTATCTGTAAAAGTTTGTCCACCTATTTTGATTGGACCTTATATAAGCTCAAGTTTTAATACATTCTGTGGTAGTGGTAAGTGACCGTGTATAAACCACTTAATATGGATTCAATAAAAAAAAAAAACATTATTTTTTTGCTCATTTATTTGCCACGCGTCCATGAACGAAAGCACGGTAACACAGCTGGCGAGCACGACTAGCGTGATATCGCTATTTGCTGACTGCACGTAACTCGGGACTCTAAAAAAAAACTTTAAAAAAGTAAAAACCGACTTCAAAAAAAACTAAACGGAGTAAAATAATTATCATTTAATAAAACTACCAGTTTCAGAAGTCGGTGTATTCAATTTGTTTCAGCGTAGAACACCGACTTCTGAAACTGGTAGTTTTATTAAATGACTAGCTGTGCCCGCGACTTCGTCCGCGTGGAAGTCGGAAAACAACATTGTGTCGCAACAACTAAACAATGTATTTGTAATCATTTTTTAAATCTAATCACATTTATTTCCAATAGCAGTGCCTGCGACTCCGTCCGCGTGGAAGTCGGAAAACAAAACTGTGTCGCAGCAACTAAATAATGTATATGTACCCAATTTATTACAATAAAACAATAATAGACAAAAGTGGTCCACCAGGGCACTAATATCTTTTGAACCATTTCTTCAAGTACAGTTTCAGCTCATTTTGATTGACCGTTAAGATTCATAAAACCTATAGCTTTAATACATGTCTTTGCTAAAATGGATTATATATTAATTGTATATTGATATTTACTGTGAATTAATATGTTACACGTTGGTTACATATTTACAGCTACCGATTGATTGTTATACTTTCATTTCACTATACCTACATAAAATATAGTTATAGATAAAAGCGACAGGTTTTTTATAATACTGACAACAATGACCAAAATAAAAAATAAAAAAAACATTGCAAATTTTTTTTATAAAAAAACATAATTTGAAAACATTCGAACGCAGAACATGTAGGGCCACCGATCTCTCACAACTGCATTCTGCTACGCTGATTTCTGACAAATTCTCTGAAATTAGATGATATTCTTAGGAAACATCTACTCAGTCCTCATTGTAAATACCGTGATAATATTATACATATCTCACGTATTAAGCTTACCGTGGATAATACCTATCCGACGTATTAAGCTTATACGTCGCCGTATGTGGAATATATGGAAATAATATTCTGTTGCTCATCTCCTATGAGCAATAGCGTAATGATATATATAACAGCAAAAGCGCAGCTCTTTATGCAACACATCAGTGAAAGTCGCATCAAAATCCATCAACGGAATTTTACGTGATCATACATCGCAGGCTGTGAAAATAATGTTCCACTGCTCGGCTCCTATGAACAATAGCGTGATGGTATTTATATCAGCAAAATTTTCGCTTTTTACTCAACACATCAGTGAAAGTCCCATCAACGGAATTTTAAGTGATGCCCGGACAGACAGACAGATACACAATAATTCCAAAAAAATTGTTTTCATTTTTTTATCGATAGTATAGTACCTAACCTACCCCAGACAAAGTGCAGTTTGAGTTTTATTAATAGTATAATAAGTAATATATAATAGTATAGATAGCTAGATTCAAATCCGTTCAGCCGCAAGGCGTGATTGATTAACAAACATCCAAATTCACAAACTTACATAAACTTTCATGATTTTAAAAAAGCTTTCGACACCGTTGACAACGACATCTTACTAACGAAGCTCGCAGAAGTCGGCTGCACACCACATCTATTGCAATTCTTCGCCAGCTATTTGCAAGATAGACAGCAGTACGTAGACTATAATGGGTGTGAATCCGACCCATATTACACCTGGTCCGGTGTGAGCCAAGGCAGCAATTTGGGGCCCCTCGAATTCATCATAATGATAAACGATTTGCCGGAAGTCATCAAACATGGCACTTGTTTATTGTTTGCGGATGACCTTAAGTTGCTGCTCGAGGTTAATAGTGAATACGATTGCGAACGATTGCAGGAGGATATAGATAGGGTAGTGGAATGGAGTCAGGACAACAGGCTTTTCTTCAACGTGTCGAAGTGCTCGGTGATGAGTTTTACGCGCGCGCGAGCCCCTCTAATGCACGAGTACGTGGTGGGCGCCGTGCCTATGCAACGAGTCTCTGAGGTGCGGGATTTGGGGGTTGTTGTCACTCCTGAGCTGTCGTTTCGCGATCATATTACGAGGATCTGTAAAAGGGCGTTTAGGAACTTAGGATTTGTTCTGAGACAGACAAGGCACTTCACTAACATCGCAACAGTCAGGGTCCTGTATGACGCACTTGTCAGGAGTCATCTGGAACATAGTGCTGTCATATGGGCTCCTCATGAGGCCAAGTACTCGTTAATGCTGGAGCGCGTACAGAACAAGTTCACGCGCCACTTGTATAAGAAATTATATGGGGTATACCCGTTTTACCCGTTGATGTACCCCACTCTGTTTGTGCTCGGTATGGTCGGGTACAACCAACTGAGGGTACGACGGGAATTCACGCTTGTCGCGTATCTGGTTAGGTTACTTCGCGGCATTGAGCATAACCCAGGAGTACTGCAGCGCCTGAGTGTATGTGTACCAGACCGCTATGTGTGGAGGCGGCGCCGCCCGCCGCTGCTGGCCGTGCCGGTTGCCAAGACTAACCTTCTCGCCAAAACACCATTGACCCGCGCAATTCGGGTTATTAACGATCTTCACCTGAAGATCGACGTATTTACAT
Organism: Amphipyra tragopoginis; assembly: GCA_905220435.1. Taxonomy (NCBI): domain Eukaryota; kingdom Metazoa; phylum Arthropoda; class Insecta; order Lepidoptera; family Noctuidae; genus Amphipyra; species Amphipyra tragopoginis. The sequence goes on from HG992015.1 coordinate 17,003,027, forward strand.
GCTATTTGAGTGAACTCGCAAAAATACTGTTGTTTATTTTATGTTATAGTGTAGATTAGAGTAGGCTATGTGTTGTTTTTATTTCCTATATTTTAAATACTGTCTGTTTTATTTTAGGGGACTTAGTAAAGTAGTTTTTATTTTTATATATATTATTTTAAGTTGTTTAAATTTATCAGAGTTTTAATTACTAGGTAAGTTAATGTTAAGACCACTCTATCGCATTAGGTGTACACCTGTAAAGATAGCTGTAAGGGAGATTTTAATAAATAAATAAATAAATAAATGTTTATAATATGAGTAGACAGAATGATTACGAAATATTAAATTTCGACGAAAGCATTGGGTGAGTGCTTTCCTTACAAATAATCATGGCCACCGACTCCGACTTGGATTTGGACCTTATTTTCGGCATCAGCATTCCCAAAAAGTATGAACATTCAATGAATAAAAATCCTACTATTAGTCATCATGGATTCATTTTATTGTGAACAACAATAAGAAATTGAATGTATTCCCGATTCCACTGCCATTCAGATAGGTAAAACCTAATAAATTCTAAATAAAAATATCTTCGTTTTTTTTTAATAAAAGCTTAGTACCTTCTTCATAAGGGTAGCATTTCAATAGACCTTCCGTAGACTGAGAATAGGTACTAATTCAACAATTAATATTAGGTAATTTATGGATTTATTCGTAGTAATAAATATTTCCTCACAACGTGATTTGATACACGTAACGCCATCTATTGAAAATAATGGTAATACATGCTAAGTTCTTCTAGAAAACTTAAAATTCGCATATCTTTTGATTGCGTGATCCAATTGCGATGAAACAAAAAACATATGTTACTTAGAGATAAGCACAATATATGTTGATAAAAGTCAACAGCATTGGGTCAGTTCTTTTTACGTGATGCTCGAACAAACAAACAGATAAACAGATAAACAGACAAACAGAAAACCAATCCAGAAATGTTAAAAATGGGTTCTTTTGGTTATCTTTAACACCCCAACCATGTTTTTTAAAATATTTGCTATGTACAGACACGCCAAGTCCACAGATTTATTATATGTATAGAAGATATTGATTATTTGCATATGTTTTGATTGCGTGAACCGATTGTGATGAAACAAAAAAAATATGTAACTTGGAGATAAGCACAATATTTGTTTATAAAAGTCAACGGCATTGGGTCAGCTCTTTTTACGTGATGCTTACTCAAACATGCAAACACATGTTTGATCTTTACTTCCCTAGATGGCGTTGGCGTCGAATTAGATCGCGCTATGGTTTCGTTACCGCGCGATTTATAAGTTCTGGACAACATTTTTTTATTTACCTAAGAAACACGATTTTATTATATGTATAGATAATTATTTTACTCCGTTTAGTTTTTTTTGAAGTCGGTTTTTACTTTTTTAAAGTTTTTTTTTATTTCATACTTTTTAGTGCCACAAATTACTATTACAATAGTGTACAAATTCTCGGACCAGCACTACAACTAGAACGTCGTCTACATACGATTTGTGTATTTTTTTTTGTTTTTGTTGATTTGTTCAAAAAGTGCTGAATCAATTTCAATAAAATTTATATGGGACCACCTCTGAAGTATGGCCTACCAAAAAAAAAAGAATCATCAAAATCCATTCATAAATGGCGGAGATATCGCGTAACAAATACACAAAAAAAAAAAAAAAAAAAGAACATTCAGACGAATTGAGAACCTCCTCCTTTTTGAAGTCGGTTAAAAATTACTCAGAAATATAAAACAAAGTTTATTTTTATTTAATTTACAAAAACCCTCTTAGGGTGAATCTGTGTCAGTAGTAGTAGTAGATCATGCAGTTTGAAGGAATTACACGATCGTTTACACCATATTGCAGGTTATGTTTGTGACCATCTTTGGAGTACGGTCCTGTTCATCATTGTATTGTATTATGGTCATAGTACTCACTTAATAAGAAAGCAGTGTATAATAGGTACTGTATTGATAAGATTGTCCCATTGGTCCCAACTCCTGTCACGAGGTGTTTAGTCGGCCATAATTGTCGACTCGACTACCATTGTACGAATGCAGCGACTCAGTAAAACGGTCTCATTTGAAAATTATGAAATTACACCAATTTTTCCTTCTACAATGTCTTTTTATTAGCGCAATGTGGCTCGACTAGCTCAATTTGTTTCTATTCTCCATTCGTTTAAATGCAAAAGTGAGCTTTACACCACTGTTATAACGTACATTTTGGTACATGAATGCAAAGGAATGGAAACCACGTATGCGTAATTGCTTTTCATTACGGTTCCATTGTAGTCGAGAGGTGCGGACGAGTGGGGGGTGAGGAAAGCGGGGAGGGCGTCAAATTGCCAACAATTACACAATAAAAAAAATTAAAATCGCCCACAACTCGGATTGGAGCCATTATGCGGAAAGAATCCGGTTCTGATTTTTGGTTCGGAATGTTCGAATGTTGAGTCTTATAGTATTGTAGCGCTTGTAAATGGCTAATTACCGCTTTGTCACGTGGTGGTATTCTGCAGTGGAAGTTAACGAAGTGATCTGTGGATGGAGACTACAGCGAAGTCTCCATGCTTCGGACAATATATCGCCGGGTTAATTCAAAAACCAACTAACTGCCCAAATCATGATTTCGAGTAATGGCGTTTTGAAAGTTTGTGTCCTATTTCATATGCTATCCTAGATAAGATAGTATACGAGATTTTAGAACACAAACTTAGATAAGATAGTATGTGAAATTTTAGGACACAAACTTTCAAAACGCCGTCACTCGAAATCATGATTTGGAAAGTTAGTTGGTTTTTGAATTAACCCGGCGATATTAAGCCAAAGGTTCCAGATGTAATAAACCAGGCAAGCCCCAAATAAAATACACCCAAAGAACCACGAGGGCCAGTTTTCAGCCATTTGCACCCATTTGCTCCCCGCTACCTTCACAAGATCATCTGACCATCTTGTCATCCTTTGCCCCGCTTCCCGATATTTGGTTGCTCTAAGCCTTTCCATCCTAACGGCTATCAGTCCTCTGAACAATGTGGCTAGCCTTTGCCACTACAACTTGCTTATTTCAGAAAAACTTAGACATCAATAAGCTTTAATTATGGTATTGTTCGCAGGTTTGGTTCCAGAATCGACGCGCGAAGTGGCGCAAGCGAGAGAAGGCGCTTGGCAGAGATCATGCGCCATTCATGCACCATGACCATGGTGAGATAATATTACTTACTAGCTTTTACCCGCGACTTCGTCCGCGTGGAATAGTTACTTTAGGCTAAGTTTTTTCACACACGTCTCGGGTGCATTTTTTTATCATGTCTGTACATCTCTCCGATAAATATAGTAAGCATAGATAGATATGTTTGGACTTCCATACGAACTTTCATCCCCTATTTCACCCCAATGAAGGCCGAGATGTCAAAAAAGAGCGCATGAACAAATGTTTATTTATTTCTTATTACGTGCGTAAATACAAAGTTTCATGGTTTTATCTTCAATAATGACGGACATACAAACTTTCATCCCAGATTTCAACCCCTTTAAGTCTTTTTTTCGCGACAAAAAGTAGTCTATATCCTTCTTGAAGGTCAAATCTATCTCTGTACTAAATTCCATCAAAATCGGCCTGAAAGCGTAACAGACAGACAGATATACTTTCTTATTATAATATTAGTCGGGATTGTCTTCATCAATACGTAAACTCTCAGTGCAGTAAATAGGGCTCTCAATGCACACGTTGACCACTACAATTAACGGCGAGCAACGATACTCGCTACGCTTAGCAGTCGCAGTATGATGTTATTAGCAGAAAGGAAGACGCTTCTGCACCATATTAACACTCCAAAGGTCAGCCAAGTTTAATTTACTTTACGACAGCCACGACTGTATAGGGTACGCTGCAATAGCGGCGCTAAGACCCTTGATGTAGGAGTGGCTGAAGAGGTTTCATGGCGCCCTCAGCTTCCGGCTGACGCAGGTACTCTCGGGACATAGCTGTTTCGGGAAATACCTGTGCCGCATAGGCCGGGAGCAGACGCCCGGTTGTCACCACTGCACAACTGCGTCGACTGCCCGAAAGAAACGGCGCTGCACACGTTGCAGGTGTGCCCTGCGTGGACGATGCAGCGCCGCGAAGTAGTCGCGCTGTTCGGTGGTGACCTCTCGCTTCCGGCTGTGGTTCTGTCCATGGTCGGGAGCGAGAGTGCGTGGGAAGCCTTCGCCTCCTTTTGCGAGAGGAGAGGAGAGTTAAAGAGGTGCCTGGCAACTCTCCATTCCCGCGCCAGACACACTGGGTGCCGAAGGGCACGCGACGATCTCCGGCCAACGTAGTGTGTGGCCTGCGGGCGGCGGGTTAGGGGACCTATCGCCCGACCAGTAACAGGCCCGAGAACGCGGTGAGCAGTAATATACGCGCGCCTCTCATGAGGACGTGGGGCTAGGCCCCACAGTAGGAGAGGTCCAGGGGCTGGCGGCAGCTGCGAATCACGCGACCACGGCTAAGGGTCTGGAGAGGGAACACTGTGGGTTATTAGCCGGTAAGAGTCCGGCATAACCCTTCGCTTTCCCCGGGCGGAGGGTACACAAGCGGAATTTCCACGATAAAAAAACCCACGATTGTATAGAGGGTGGCCTATTGTTTGTCGAGAAACACACGGCTTACGCTGGATGGAAGAATATTTTTACGAAAATTCTATCGAACGCTGTTTCAACTGCTGAAATCTTTGCTTTTATTTTCGAAACAACATTAATAGCCCAAAACAAACACGTAATTACAATGAAAAAATACTTTCCTTGTCAAACGACACACATCCTTTTATAATGACAAGGTACAGTCATCAACGAAACTCACAAGTTATATATTTCACGTAATTGGCGCCCGTTTATCGGCCACAACGCGGTAATGAAATACGAACGCGATTGCACCCGATGTTTACCGATCATTACCGATCGTTTACCGATCGCTATCGGCCGTGTGAGCAAGCAATCTGTACATAAACTAGGGTTGATGGTCGTTTGGAAGCTTTTCATAATGGCCCTATTAGGAGTTAAAATAGATTTATTGGATTTTCGTAGTTTTGTGGATTTCGGACAGCGGAAACGTAAGAATTTTACAAATTAAAGATTGAATAAATGCATTAACTTAGTACGACCAACAGTTAAACTCAAAAAAACGATGGTTTCCGTAAATTTTGTAAAGCCTTGTTTTGTCACGCACTTATAAGGCTCAGAATATTATGATACACAGAGAGTATATGGAAACCACCTCTAAAATAAATTTGAGCCCTTTATTGGGCAGAAACGTTTGTACAGCGCTTGTGACCACCCCACGAGTCTGACTTTAATGTCGATTTTATCGAAACTATTGTAAGAATGATCTTGATCACCCTTATGCTAGAAACGCATCGACCTTAAACGGACACAGCGCAGACGCGACCACCAACATGAATTTAGCCAACATGATCTCCAGTGACGCCAAGTTATTGTGGTTTCATAATATACGTGCCTTAAAGTAGTGCCCGTTTAGTAATTATTATGTATACGTATAATAAAACTTATCGTATGGTTAGATAATGTAAGAAACAATTAATCATGTGGCAAATTGTTTGTGTGCGCGAATTAAAGCAGCAACCATTAAAGCAGATCGTCGATCCACTACTGAATATCATAAAAAGTAAGTTCAAAAACTAAAACCCGACTCCTGAAAAATATATGAAATGAGAAAATATTATCATCTGAAATTGTTTTGTGCAAACTATTCAATATTTACCGCCTATTAAATAAACAACTTACACGAAATATATTTTAATGTATTTAATACATATTCATAGTGATGTTCAGAGGATAGCCGTGGTCCGTGCTCATATGCCACTTTTCCCTAAAGCTTATGATCGCTTACTACTTAACTGTTAGAATGTTTTGTTAGTGCGTATACACGTAGAAAGCGGGTTGCCGGTGCCGATCTGTCAGCGCTTGTCGGTGCTGGACCGCGCAGTTAGTCGGCGCAGGTAGTCTCTATACTGTGTGGCGAGCCAGCGCCGACAAGCTCCGAACTGCGACGACAAGTTCCGACCTGCTCCGATCAGCGCTGGTAGGCCGTCATTTGCTGCTGTATTTGCAAGAGAATAAGGCGTATTTTTGTTAAATAGTGCCAGCCCCTGCTTCTACCCGCTTCCTTTATGTAGCGTTTTCCTGCAACGCACCAGTACCGACAAGCACTGGCAGGTCGGCGCCGGTTACCCGCTTCCTTTATGTATACGCCCTGAGGGTAGCTGTAGTTTAGTTCATTACTTTTTCTTATATAGGACGCCATGTTAAATTTAATGTGACTTCACATAGCCTATAACCAGCGGACAATCAAGACGCTTCCAACGATACCTCATGTGTCAAATTATGATAAGTAGTTTGGAAGTTACAAAGGAACAGATGAACATAAACACATCAAAAAAAGTTTGCGATCACTGAAAAATCGAAATCTTTTTTGTTACGTTTTTTTATAAAAATTAGAAACAGTTTTATTTTTTAATTTCAAACTGCGTATTTCTATTTAAAGAAAACTCACAAACAAAGATTTTTCTTGATAAAGTTCAATTTAAAAAAATATATCAGCTTACGCTAGTGATCGCAAACTTTTTTTGGTGCGTGTACAAACATACCCACATACATACCGGTTAAAATCATAACCCTCCTTTTCGCTTCGCCATAGTTGGGTAAAAAGGGTTAGATAGATAGATAGATAGATAGATACACTTTATTGTACACTAAAAGAAATAAAAGAGTAGGAATACACATGATCAAGAATAGTACAAATGGCGGTCTTATCGCTTGAAGCGATTTCTTCCAGACAACCATTGGATGGAAAGAATTGCTAAGGAAAATATAAAGGCAGTTTGCAGCGTACAAATATATAACCTAATAAAAATCTGGAATTAACTAAATAACTAAATATAAATACATAATATAACACAAAAATATATAAACATATCATAAATATACATATATACATACTCAAATAAGGTAAAAATATATAAATACATATAGACAATTCAAAAAAAAAAACTACTAGACAGCAAGATAATGTTCCTTCACCATTCTTTTGAAGGAGAACAACGACTGAGCACGCCTCACAGACACAGGTAGTGCATTCCACAAGCGTATGGCCTGGACAGTGAAGGAATGATCAAAGAATCTTGTGGAATGCAGAGGCATCTTCAGTTTTAAGTTTTCCGATGATCTCAAGGATCGTGAGTGTGAATCACGCATGAACTCAAAACGTTCTTTAAGATAAGAAGGGGTTGTAGGATTGAATAGAATACTGTATAGTAGGGAAAGAATATGAGTACTCCGACGAAGGCGTATTGGAAGCCACTTGAGTTTAGCACGAAATTCTGACACATGATCATATTTACGTAAACCAAATATGAATCTTATACAAAAATTTTGAAGTCGCTCAAGTTTGTTAAACTGGTCCTCGGTGAGATCAAGATAGCTGGCATCGGCATAGTCAAGGATGGGATGAAGAAGAGATTGTGCAAGCGCAGTTTTAGTAGCAGTGGGTAGAAAGTTACGAAGCTTTCTCAAGGATCCGGCTGACGCAAACATCCTACGACTGGTTTCTTGCAATTGTGGATCCCATGAAAAGTTCTTGTCCATAAAGATCCCCAAGTTTTTTACTTTTTCGCTAAAAGGTACCTGGATACCGTCAAAGTAAACCTGTGGAAGTTGCAACCAGTCGATTCTCGAAACCATCCGAGAGCTGCCCAAAACAATGACTTGTGTCTTCGTAGGGTTGACTCTTAGTCCGTAGGATTTGCTCCACTCAGAAATTTGGACAAGATCTTTGTTGATATTGACGATGGCTTCTGATAAACGTCCCCACGGTGCTTGCGAGTAAATTTGTAGATCATCTGCATAAAGGTGGTAAGAAGAAAGCAGTTGATTAGAGATTGAATTAATAAATATTGCGAAGAGTAACGGGGATAAAACGCCACCCTGCGGCACACCAGCAATCGTATTACTCCATGAAGATAACTTACCCTCAATACTAATACGCTGTCGGCGGCCATGCAGGTAACTACGAAACCAATCAATTGCTGTTGGAGATATGTTAAGCGAGCTAAGTATGCCAAGCATAATGTCGAAGTCAACAGTATTGAAAGCATTGCTAAAATCCAGCAATGCCAGTACCGTTAACTTCCCATTTTCCATGCCTAGCCTGATGTCATCCGTAATATTAACCAGGGCTGTGACAGTACTATGGCCAGGACGAAAACCGGATTGGAAGGAATTTAGAAGTCTATTCTTACAAATGAATGTACTTAACTGATTGTGAATTAGACGTTCTAAGACTTTGGAGAGGAATGGAAGTATGGATATTGGACGATATTCAGAAAAGGATGCTGGATTGGGTTTTTTTGGTAAAGGAATAATTTGGGCGTCTTTCCAGGCATTTGGAAAAGCACCGCTAAGGACAGAGTTGTTAAGGATGTGACATATGACAGGGAGGATTTCGTCGAGGATAGGAAGGATCATATTACGGCTGACACAGTCACTTCCAACTGCGTTAGACGTTATGGACAAGATGCTCTTCTTAACATCACAAGCAGCGAATTGATTAAAGACGAAAGGGGAATAATCGGGAGTCGGAAGAGTAGAAAGGTGATTTAGAGTATTTGCTTTAGTTGTCCCATCAAAATTGGACGAGGCCGTGAAATGTAGGTTTAAAGAATTAATATCGAGATTGTCAGGAATTGTATCCTGACGCGATTTTCCGATTCCCAATGATCTAAGAAACTTCCAGACCTTCGCTGGATCTCCATTTTCCACTGAACTATGAATATGTTGGCGTTGAGCATTCCTACACACCTTATTGCAGTGATTTCTAGCGCTCACATAATGTTCCCAGTTCAACGGGGTTGCACGAGATTTATATCTAGACTTCGCCGCTACTTTTCTCGACATAATCCGTTTGATGTAAGCCACGGCGACGGTAGATGTTTCACCCTTATAGCCCGAACAGGAGCATGGACGTCGAAGAGTTGAATTATGCGTTCGGTAAATAAATTAACTTTTTCGTCAACTGTCTCCAAAGTCGTGAGAGGCACCCAATCAATGTTATTGGCATCCGCTCGGAGGGCTTCAAGATTCATGTTACCAAAAGTGCGCTGCAAGAGAATTTTTGGCTTTGCCTTAGGAGGACGAATTTTATACGAAAGGAACACCAGATCGTGATATGAAAACGCGTCAGCGGAACACTGACCGTGTTTAGCGACATGATCACGAGAAGAAACAAAAATTAGGTCGAGAAGTGATGGAACAGAGTTTGGGAAATGATGAGTAGCATTCAGAGGGAGAATAGATAAGTTGCTAGATTCTATAATAGAATGAAGAGAAGAAGAACGGAAATCATTTTTAAGAAGACAGGTATTAAAATCACCCATTATTATAGTATGACTGTAAGAGGCGACAAGATTTTCAAGAATATTTTCTAAAGAGGAAAAGAAACTAACCCTTAGGGTCCACTGTTTTATAATGTGTGAACCCTAGTAAGCTTTACAATTCGACTCGTGGGCTGGGTGTCAGTCACATCGAAATCACCAACAATTAGTAGCGATTCCGACGTAATTGCTCGTCACCCTCAAACACCGCGCGCCCTCCGATTTAAAATCCTAGTTAAAAACTTCACATGTGTGCACATTACGCATTGATTTACATTTAATCATTGTGACTATTATGTCAGGCTTTTTATATTCTCGTTCACCGTTACAAGTTAAGACTGGCTGTTTGATGACTAGATGTATCCCACCAAAAACATTAAATGTAAAAAATGCCAAGCCTCTGTGCAATCTTTCCACCGTAAAAAGTTTTGAGATCTTATAGAAGCCAAGTCCTATTTAATTTATTTTGTAGTTAGTTATCTATCGAGTGACTGTATCAATAGTTTTATTTCTATTATAATTATAGTGACTTGGCAATGAGCACAAGAAGAAACAAATATAAAACGGCATATTTGGAGGAGGTGATTAAGTAACGCATAACGCACGCGTAAAGTTGATGGGTATGAATGGAAAGGATGGTACGGCCGTGCCTGCTTTGCTCGAGCCTTGGCAGGGGCACTGCCGTGCCCCCAGATACAGAGTGTAAGCGAATTAATTTAATTCCGTTAAACCATTAAGTAAGCGAATTAATTTAAGTGTGAATTTAAGTGTAAGCGAATTAATTTAATTCCGTTAATGGATAATAAATTCAATTTATTGGTGTAAATTAAATCCGCACGGGTTTTAGCTTTATTATAAATCAAAAAAAAAATTTTTTTTTGGGGTATTTGTAAGTAAAAAGTGATATAAACCACCTAATAAGTTTTCAATAAAAAACAAGCAAAAAAATGTTTGGCCTAAAATTACTTAAAAAAAAAATGTTACTAGTAGACCACGCGGTTTGAAGAAATTACACGTATTCGTTTACACCCTGTATAATGGCATGCATTGAATAGGTATACAGGGAACCGTTATGGCATGCTAAGATGGTTTATTTAAATCAAGTGATGATTACCCACAGATGATGCTACTGTCGCCCATCTACCTGATATAATCCCGTCGCCTCTGACTACTACCACAGAATAGATAATAGTACTAATAGACGCTATTACCCCGAAAAACTATATATTTAGTAACCATTTTTAGCCATTATTGTTGTTTGAATGCCAAGCTCTAGGTGTGCTGCTGGGGGTGTTGACTGACTATCAGAGAATGCTGCTGCCCATTCTCTAGTGAATCCCTTAGTCGCCTTTTACGACACCCATGGGAAGAGATAGGGTAGTGCTATTCTTTACGTCCGGCACCACACAGATGACTCGACGGATGAATCGAAATCTACTGAACCAAAATCAAAACTGTCCCTATATTACCTCAAAGTGACAGTTTAGAAATAATTGTTAAGGAAACTCGGTTGAATCGCTCGATAGAACGATAATTAGAGCGTCATTTTCCTAATGCTTGTATAATGACGGCGCTCAGTTTACGCGATGCGGCGATAACAACAATTACTGGCAATCCGTTTACCGGCTGATTATTGACTGTTGTATGTGTTTGAATGTGCGTGCGTACGCGCGGCGTGTGTTAATGATTAATGATATTTATTTCTGTAAATAAATCTGTCACAGACACTTTTACAAGTTAATGTTTTTTAGGGTTCCGTTCCCAAAGGGTAAAACGGGACCCTATTACTAAGACTCCGCTGTCCGTCTGTCACCAGGCTGTATCTCATGAACCGTGATAGCTAGACTGTTGGAATTTTCACAGATGATGTATTTCTGTTGCCGCTATAAAACAAATACCTTCTAAAAAACAGAATAAAATAAATATTAGAGGTGGCTCCCATACAACAAACGTGATTTTTTTGCCGTTTTTACAGATAATGGTACGGAACACTACGTGCGCGAGTCCGACTCGCACTTGGCCGGTTTTTTACTCCCCTTGACTAGCTCTGAAGCTACGTTATCCCTGAGTGCTATAGGCTAAATTTTACTATCAAAACATTAAGGATCCGTAAGAAAATTATAATAATGTAACCGAAGGTATCAAAAATTTGCTTATTAAAGTTATTATTTGGCGTGCGCTGCAAAAACTATTGATGATGCATAAAAATAATGTACTACATGTTTATAGTACTCTTCATTATCCACAAAAAAGTCATGTATTATAGTTAAGTCACATCAACTGTTTTTTGTTCAAATTAGTCGATCAAAACACGGGTAGAATCGAAAGATGAAGACATTCCTATCATGATATTAATACTGTTGTACCTACGTGTGAACTCGCTTATACATCTACATACGCCATTGCCGAATAAAAACGTACACGATAAAAACGGACCTGTAAAACAGACTGCTGTATATTCGGATCGGTATGTTTTACTGGATCTGAAATACTGTCATGTGTGTGAACTCACTCATACAACTACGTACCTCATCGCCGAATAAAATTGTATACGACAAGGGCCGGTGTGGCATGGCGTGGCAAAGGATGTTTTTCGTGGACAAATGATTTTCGACCTTATTTCCATGAACTTAGCACTGACATTATTTTATTTTAATCGAAACGTCTCGCGTGATGTCGTGATAAGTCGCATCATTCCACGAGATACTGTGACGCGTCGCGAGATACTACGGCACGTCGTGGCATTCCAAAAGATGCCACGGAACGCCGCTGCAACACGTGAGACGTATAGGTTACTGTTGTATGATAAGAAAAGCGTCTCTCTTCTTCCTCAGCGACAATGCATTTTAAACCTTATTTTAATAGATTTAGCCCTTGTATTTGCTTAGCATACCGCGGATGTACCGCGGGATGCTTCGTCGTGCCGCGGCATACCGAAGCATCCCGCGGTACGACGTGGTATGCCGCGAGATGCCACAGGATGATTCGGTATACCGAAGCATGCCGTGCCACTCCATGCCACACCGTACCGGTAGTGGGCGCCGGCCCAAGCGGACCTGTAAAACGGACCTCTGTGTGAACGAGCACTTAGTTTAGCTGGTTCCCGGAAAATACGAAGTGAAGCCACCCTTTCCGTGGTCGTCGTTGAATGTAACGGTTATGTCAAGAGATTAGGATACAGTACGACGAACTTGTATGCTGATGATGCTGACGTGCATTGGTTACGTATGATTTAGTCAGATTGATAATAGTTTCTACAGAATAGGGGACAAATCGACTAATAAAATTATTGCCAAACGCAAACGAACTACAACCGTTAGTCGGTTTTTTACCGACTTCAAAAAGGAGGAGGTTCTCAATTCGGATGTTTTTTTTTTATGTATGTTCGGGCGTATCTCCTCCATATGTGGACGGATTTCCAAAATTCTTTGTTTGAAAGAGTATTCTCCCGAGGTGGTCCCATTTTTTAATGAAGATCTGATGATGACCCTCGGAGATTGACAATGGAAATCTTCCATTACCCGGGATTGCTGTGATTGCATGTTTGTGTATTATTAATGCCACTAAAAATCGAAAAATAAAATAACTTAAAAAAAAAAAGTTAAAACCGACTTCAAAAAAAAACCTAAAAAGAGTAAAATAATTACCATATTATAAAACTAACAGTTTCAGAAGTCGGTACCTTCAATTATGTTCAGTGTAAAATTGCACCGACTTCTAAAACTGTTAGTTTTATAATATGGTAATTATTTTACTCTTTTTAGTTTTTTTAAGTCGGTTTTTACTTTTTTTTTATGTATTTTTGGCCGTATCTCCTTCATATATAGACGGATTTGCAAAATTCTTTTTTTGTTTGAAAGAATATTCTCCCGAAATGGTCCCATTTAAATTTAATGAAGATCTGATGATGACCCTCGGAGATTGACAATGGAACTCTTCCATAGATAACAGCAAATTACCCGCGATTGCTGTAATTGCATGTTTGTGTATTGTTTCTGCCACTTAAAATAGAAAAATAAAATTAAAAAAAAAAGTAAAAACCGACTTCAAAAAAAACTAAAAAGAATAAGGTACTTAATTATTTTACTGTTTTTAGTTTTTTAAATCGGTTTTTACTTTTTTTTTTAAAGATATTTTATTGTTTACGAAAACTGTCAAAATGATTGGTTTTATTTTTTTGTGTCAAACAATTTGACAGCTTTTGAAAACGAAAACTGTCTGAATGAACAGTTGGGCTTTAGTTCGGTTGCGATTGATCAATGATGGTGTTAGTAGAATAAGCCGTCTGATATACATGTGTGTGCGTGTGCGCGACATTGTGTTAGTGTAGTTTTTTTTTACAAAATGACTTCGATGTATTGGGGGCAAACATCCCCATACATGGCTATTATTAGGGTTCTTGTTTGTGTATGTCTGTATGTGTCGTTTGTATAGTTACATGTGTGAGTGGCTCGTTACTTGCACGGCACGCGACAAACTTGATAATTACTTATGATTTGTATTGATAAGCTTACTTCATAATATTTATTTATGATTTTATGATGAGCTGGCGGTCTTTAGGGTCTTGAACATTGTAGATTATTTTGGAATTTATTATTATTGTTTTGTTGACATATCTCATTAAGAAGCCAAGTTTCGCGACTGTTTTGCCGAAAAAAATTCTGAGATGTAATGTGGAGCCAAGTGTGGCATTACATTAATAAAAATGCTAGAGATCGCTCGTGGCCTCGCCCGCTGGGATACTGTTTATCGCGTATTCCGGGATAAAAGTAGCCTACGTGTGCTCCAGATTCCAGACTATCTCTGTACCAAGTTTCATGAAAATCGGTTAAGAATTTTAGTCGTGATTAGGTAACAGACAGACAAACAGAGTTACTTTTGCAATATTAAGGATTTTTGGGATTTGGTAATCTCGCAGCATAAGGCCGTTTGTCCACCACACGTCCGTCATCCGAGCGCCGTCATCTTGGCCACTGAGATTTTCAGTAAATCGGCGCTACCGCTACAACTCCGCCGAGATCGTGACGGACCAAAATGACGGCAATACAAAATGCGTCTGCTCTTGTCCACTACATCCGAGATTGACGGCGCCGGTGCTCGGATTTTTGTCTTATGTTGGGAACCACCGAGATCGGTCGCAGTGGACACACGATCGCCGTCACATCGTTCCGAACTCGGTCCGAAATAATCTCGTTTCTCGGTGACGGCGGCGGTGAACAAACGCTTCAACGATAACTGGACTACCTACTTGTTTACCGTGACACAAATTTCTTTATATTTACAAGGTATCATGCATCACAGTACAGGAGGAGCTCGTGGCTAAATAATTACAGCCGCATAGACCGATCTTCCGGGTTAAGCCACGCTTGCCGAAGTTGGTCTGTGGATGGGTGACCATTTACCATAGCGAGTTTCTTCCGTGCCTCGGAAAGCACGTAAAGCCGTTGGTCCCGGCTGTCATTTGTAGATCTTTGACAGTCGTTACTGTTGGTCAGAAGCCAGAAAGTCTGACAACCAGTCTTACCAAGAGTATCGTATTACCCATCAGTTACTGGGTTGTGGAGGTCTGATAGGCAGTCGCTCCATGTAAAATACTGATATTCAGCTGCATCCGGTTCGACTGGAAGCCGACCCCAACATAGTTGGGAAAAGGCTAGGCAGATGATGATGCATCACATCCTCTTTGTAATATGTGATAATGATAATTAAGTGATAGTGTGTATATGTTACCGGCAATCTGTGTAATCTGGTATTCTATACAATGCCTAGGCAATGTATAGAATGCCTAAAACGTTCAGGTAATGTATGAAATATTATTTATTTTATACTTTGCCTAGGCATTCTATACAATACCGAATGCGCAGCCGGTAATGTGTGAAAAATACGAGAGCGGCGGAGGGGAAGACGTGCGAGCAGGCAGTAAACTCCACGCGAGGCACAATAAAAACAAATGAAAAACTTAAGGGGATGTTTGGAAGGTTGTTTGAAATAGGAGCCCCGCTGTGCGGGCTCCTATTTCTGTCTGCAGGGTTTAAAGTAACCTAACACGAAGGGAATGACGGGGACTTCGTTCGCTCGCTCACTCTAGGCCCCGTCATCCCCTTCGAACCTAACCTATCCGTGTCGGAGTGCCCCAAATGAATGACCAAATCTATTTACTTCACTTCACACATTGCCGGTGGACCAGCAGGTATTCTATACAATCCCTAGGAAATGTATATGTTACCGGCCAAACCCGATTTCAGGATAAACTAGTTTTGCCTAGGCTAAACTAGTTCTTCCTATACGTGATAGGAGTAACTAGTATAGCCTAGTCTAAACTAATTTGGCCCAAGCCCGATAGGATAAACTAGTTTAGGCTAGTCCAAACTAATTTGTCCTAAGCGCGATAGGATAGACCAGTTTAGCCTAGGCCAAACCAGTTGATCCTGATATAAATACGTACACTCTAGGATAAACTGGTATGGCCTAGTCTAAACAGTCTAAACAAAAAAAATTTGCAGAGTCGAAAGTAATTGAGCAAACATGTCATTTGACGAAGGCAAAGGTGATCTCAGAAACATCATTGGTGGAGCTTAAGTCGCTCAAACTAGGTGGAGCTTAAGTCGACGGAGCCCCGCTGTGCGGGGCTCCTATTTCTGTCTGCAGGGTTTAAAGTAACCTAACACGAAGGGGATGACGGGGGCTTCGTTCGCTCGCTTCGCTCGCTCACTCTAGCCCCCGTCATCCCCTTCGAACCTAACCTATCCATGTCGGGATTCTCCTTAACCACCCTGCTAACATTATTAGTCGCCAAGTCATTATTTATAGCTCCTCGCCTCATTTTATTAGTTGCAAACACTTAGTCGCCTTTTAAGTTATTAGTCACCTGGAAAATAATAAGCCAATTCTAAGTGCCACCAAAAAAACCGTAAAAATTGTAAAAATAAAAAACAATTTTAATAATTGAGATATGATTATTGCTTCTATTAAAAAAACACTTCTTATTTGTTATGGTATGATTGTTTGTATTACCAATTATACATAACTTTTAACGACGAATCAGTATGGTTTTAATAAAAATTATTATTTTTCCAATTACGGAGTATTTCAATCAGTTTATCTATTTATTTTGACTTTCTAGATATACTATAATGTTTAGACTAGGCCATACCAGTTTATCCTAGAGTGTGCGTATTTATATCAGGATCTACTAGTTTGGCCTAGCCTAAACTGGTCTATCCCATCGGGCTTAGGACAAATTAGTTTGGACTAGCCTAAACTAGTTTATCCTATCGGGCTTGGGCCAAATTAGTTTAGACTAGGCTATACTAGTTACTCCTACCGCGTTTAGGAGGAACTAGTTTAGCCTAGGCAAAACTAGTTTGTCCTGAAATCGGGTTTGGCCGGTAACATATACATTACCTAGGCAAAGTATGTAATGGACAATAATATTCATAATACCTATTTCATACATTGCCTGGAGGCCCCAGGCATTCTATACATTGCCTAGGCATTGTATAGAATACCTGCATTATACACATTGCTGGTAACATATACATTTAATAGCAAACCGCCACGGCAGGTGTAGCCATACCAATACAAGAGTGTTATTGTGAGCGCTATCACCTGCCCTAACCATATTATACTAAACAAACATTTTATTATTTATTTAATAACTGTACTTGTGATTTTGTCAAAGGGTGCTTTTACTAGACTATGTAAAGTGAAAAGTGTTATCAATTTGATAAATATCGGTTAATATTTATGAACTAGTACTAGGGGTCGCTCGTAGTCTCGCCCACGTGGATGTCGTTCAGTGGCGAAGGCTCCATACAACTCGATTCCTATCGGCTTCCCTTTCGAAACGCGTAGTTACTGGAATTCACGCATCACACTTGAGCAAGGTAAGCATTTTTTTGTCCGGCTTCCCTTTTAAGAAAATTCACCCTACGCCACTGATGTCGTTAATCGCGTATTCCGTAGTTTTCGAAATAAAAGTAGCCTATGTCCTTCTCCAGGAACCACACTATATCTGTACCAAGTTTCATCAAAATCGGTTCAGCGGTTTAGGCGTGAAAGCGTAACAGACAGAGTTACCTTCGCATTTATCACCTCTTTCAACAAAAAAAGAATTTTGCAAATCCGTCTACATATGACGGAGTTATGCCAGGAAATACAAAAAAAAATACAAACATCCGAATTGAAAACCTCCTTCTTTTTTGAAGTCGGTGAAAACTGTTTTTTTTTATTTTTTCTATTGGACCGTTTCTACGTAACCGGGCAGTTATTGGCAAGACCTGATAGGTTTCCAGCCAATGGTGGGGAAGTAAAATATTTAACCTAAGCTAACTACTTGCACTACACTAACATCATGACTACTAGCAACAGCAGCACTAAGGGCGACCCCTAGTAGGACTTGGACCTCGGCTTAGGCCGTAGCTGGGGGATTGGGGGGAAACAGCTTGATGAGGGCCGAATTATCTGTGTGAAGAAAACTGGATGCTACTTACTATCCTTTTGAAGTCGCCTTTTACGCCACGGCGTTGACTTATTTTTGCCATGGTAACACGCGGTTTAGATTTGTAGACTAAGAGCAGCCATACAATAGGGTATTTGACTGAAAAAATCTAATTAGTCCGTCAGTTAGATTATTAAAAAACATTTGACCCGTATTTTTTCTTTTTTTACGTAAACCAAAATTGAAAAAGATATGACACTTTTAAAATTGGCAAAACGTCACAAGCAAGTACAATTTTTACTTGCTTCTGACGTTACAAGCCCCCACTCTCGAGTTTTGATGCGTTTTATCTTTCCAAATATTCATAGATTTAACAAAAGCAAAAATACGTGTCCATTATTTTTCAAAACTAACTGGCGGACTAATTAGATTTGCAATTTATTGATGCTGTCAACTATTCAATGTCTCCTGAGATTTATGTACCTTTACTAACTATTGTGATTGTTTCAGTTGTGGGCGAATGGGGCGGCGGCGGTCCACCCGGCGGCGAATGGTGGGCGCTTGGTCTTGGTGCCGGCTTGGGGGCGTTGGGCGTACCAGCGCCGCTGTGGCATGACGCTGAACCAGCTGCCGCCTTCAGAGCTTTGCTGCATAGGTAACAATACTATTACTGAAATGAGATATGGGCGCTCAGTTCCGAGTAGCTTGGAGGCGATCAAACCAGGGGTATCCGTGACATGACGATGACCCGGACAATTAACATTGATTAAGATTTTTTAAACAATGTTTGATTATTCCTTATTAGGCTAAGCGCGCTCTACGAATTTTAATCGTTGCGGATAATAATCGCCAATCTGTGAACAATACCAATATACCAGAGTCCGCGCACTGCGACAAGAAATCGTGAGTGACGTGAAATAGCAGATGCGAAATCGTATGAACGTTTTATACCCTAAGATGTTGTACAAAGGCGCGCGTACTGCGGAAAACATCGCAAGCGCAGCGTTTTACTTGTGTTCTTTGATGATTTCAGACGTAAGTGAGTCCGAATCGCCAACACCGACGCCTTCTTTTGTAAATTCATGTTTTGATTTTCACTCCGTCCATCGTGGTGGCACTGACTGTCTTTAGCCTCCGCTATTTCGCAGGCGATAATAAATTGTAGTGCGCGTAGGAAATATAATCGTTTGCGATTTTATTTCGCAGTTTAAAAATCGCAATGATTAAAATTCGTAGTGCGCGCTTAGCCTTAGAGGTTGCTATCAGCTTTGCCCGCGTGGATGTCGTTTATCGCGTCCTCCACGTTTTTCGGGATAACAGTAGCTTATGTCCTTCTCTGGGACCAAATTTCATCAAAATCGGTTCAGTAGTTTACTTATGAAGAAGTCACAGACAGACAGAGTTACTTCCGCATTTATAATATCAGGAAGGATTACAACAACTAATGTTGATTTAAATTAAAAATTTGTATGGCCTGCAGATGGTTGCTTCGGGTCTGGGCGTTTGTTTGTGAGATTTGTGTCTGTAAACGCACCCACCATACAAGAGAAATCTTAGTGTGGAGCAATGTTTTGTTTTAAAAGAAAAAAGAAATGAAAAAATACCTTGTTACTTACATGATACTTCTCCAACAGATACGTCCTCGCTCTTCCACCGCCAGCGCTTCGTCCCCCTGAACCGGAGCCATCTCCCTCGTCACCCCCATCTCCCCCCTCGCCGTCCCCCTCGCTGGCCCGGCTGGCAAGCGCCGAGGCCCTTCGTCTGCGGGCCCACGACGCGCTGCTCCAAGACCGAGTGGTTCTTCAGCATAACAATAAGGTGCACACGTAACCTGAAGCGAGCCAGTGGGAGCTTGGCCCGTATGTGTATTCTCCTGGACATTCTTAAATGCGTTGCTGTGGCTAATGTTGATGGGTTTAAATGTGTATTTATTGGAAATAGCAGGTTAAGTTGGTTGACGTCTTAAGGTGCGTACATATTATAACATACCATGTTACAAAACGTTGTTATATAACATGTTTCAGTAATGTGGAGACTGAATGTTATAAAACATGTTATAATAACAAACGTGTTATAATAACAAACGTGTTATAATAACAAACGTGTTATAATACCAAACGTGTTATAATAACAAACGTGTTATTTAACATGTTATTAATATTTACAACAATGTCAATAAACTAGGACGAACCCAGCATCTACGTTTTCTTTTGTTATTTAAAAGTAAAACAGTCGCTGCAGCAGCTAGCAAAACGTCCTCTCGTGTCGACATTGTGAACAGCACTGCAGAACGACAAACGAAAATGTTATATAACATGGTTATATTGCATTGTTATTCTACCGTGTACAGTATTGTTATATGTTGCAATGTTATAAAACAATGTTACATATTGTGGACGTGTTATATAACACAAGTTACATAACATGTTACTTAATCTGTACGCACCTTAAAAATTGAGATAGGGCCTGTCCACATCTCCACGTCCACGACGTTGTCAACGTGGAACGGTGCGGTAACGCGGTACGGTGCGTTGACGTAACGTGCAAATTTACGTTACCGTATCGTAACACGTTCCGCTTCTAGCCTCAAGCGCACACGTATATGCGCTCCGCCCGCGCTCTCCACGCCCGCGAGTTAGTCGCCGTCTATGTGCTCTGATACTTTAAAACCATACCTTACTGTTTCTCTTATTAAAACTCAGAATCTACATGGTCAACGATAAATCTAACAATGATCCTGACGTGCATTTTTACGATACGGTAAAGTAAATTTGCACGTTATGTCAACGCACCGTGCCGCGTTATCGCATCGTTCCACGTTGACGACGTCGTGACGTGGAGATGTGGACAGGCCCTTAAGGAGAGCTGCAGCTCTACTTTATAGAAGTTTGTGTAGTCCCCAACGCTATACAAAACATAATAATGGGTGCATGCAGGCATGCTTTCATGTAGTCAGTGCAGCATACTGCGATCATGTGTTCCAACTCTAATATAGACTGCAGTGAGGTTTACGTGGCGTCCAAAAAAGGCCACACTTAACTCAGCGATACTCAACCTTGGGCTTAACACAAGGACCGTTACGAATACAAATCGGTAAAGAGAGAGGAACAAACGACCATACAGTTTTATTATAAAACCTAAAACCTTGATGGACCCGAGGTTAAATATCTCTGCTACTAGAGGACTATTCAAATCATTTTATCAATAGACATTGAATGCACCAACATTGACCATTCTATAGCAATATTAGGTGGTTTGAATTATACTTAGTTCACATAACATTAGTGACTGCACAGTTTGGTTTACAGTGAAGTGTATTGAGTATACGAAAACAATAAATTGTATATTGCACATTATTATTGTAGATTATTATAGTAAGTGTAAGAACTAGGGACTCTCAGTGATCCAATAAGGATGAGTGATGCCCGCCTAATATCTGACACACACCTTATTCTAAACATCTGAAGTCTATACTTTCTTTTATATTACTTTCCGTGGAATTTTCTAGAAAAGCAATGTATTTACCAATGGCTCCTGAATGCAATACCGGCAGAGAAACTTGCGCTGTGGCTATGGTCTGTGCCACAGCAATTATGTTGAGTAATGGCCGATTTCCTCGGATATGGGTGCTTATGCTTACATAAAGAAACAGGTTTTCTAGTCCCGACTTATCGGTGCAGACTATTACTATTGTATTTCAACCTGTTTCTTTATGTATAAGCACATAAGGGCCTATGCACGCGGCGTCTTTTCTACGCGCCGTCGACGCGCGTTTCCATCAAACTCCATACAAAAAAAATCACAATGACGTTTTTTAAGTATGAAGTATGACAGAAAAGCGCGTCGACGGCGCGTAAAAAAGACGTCATGTGCATAGGCTCTAAGATAAACACGGACCTATTTTACCCGCACCGATAGGTATCGAATTATCTGTACCGGGAACCCGCTTCTTTATGTAAGCACCCTAAGACGCATATTTTTCCAATATGTTTTTAGCATTCGTTTATTTTTTACTATTTCTTAATTTTTATGGCTATGTGCGTTTCCTCAAGACGCAAATAAATCTGTTTTCTTTTTTTTTCTTTTCAATTGTTTATTTACACTTGAAATTCTTAGAGGTACACTCACAGAGTAGTAACGAAATGGAATGCTAAAGCACATATTTCTCCCCAGAATCGAACTACTTAGTTAAATTTCTGTGCAAGGAATGTATGTCGTTGGACGGTTGCTTGATGCATATCATTCGAAATTTTACGGCGTTGTTCATTTGGCAGAAGGGTGCCAACGCAGTACTTCAGCAGATTCTCTTTGGTTTTTGAATCGTGTATTTCAATTATGTCCACGATATGCTATTGTGAGAAGGAGCCATGCTATTATTAAGACGTGTGCCTTAACGTTCGACGTTACACTTGTATTATATAAAACTATCATTTTCTTTACATTCCTTTAGATCTCACTATGTATTGTAGTCAAGTAGAGTAGAATATTATTGTAAATAGACAATTAAAAAAACGATGTATTTTGTATAATTTCAGCGTTAATTTAATCAGAACTGGTTTCCGAACTCTGTAATTGATTTAACATCATTATAATTATGTGACTGATTTTAACTACCAATTAATTATAATTTAAATAGTGTATCTAGTTAAATAAGTACTTACGTAGACATATTATTCAAATTATTTGAATTAAAGAACACAGTTCTATAATTAATAGTATACTTAAGAATTAAATAACTTGTGCATTTTATTCACTGCAACACCAAATTGTATGAAAATCAAATGTGTTTTAAATGTAAATAATAGAACATATTCCTTACGTATTTAAGCGCGTCTGGAAAACATATACTCAATGGGCTTTATTACAAAAGATGGTTTAAACCAAGACTAAGGTAAACCCAGGTTTAAAATATACCCATCACTTTCTTATGTCATATAACAAAAAAAGACGGGGCTATTTTAAAACCTAGGTTTTTCTCTTAGACCATGTTTTGTAATAAGGGGGAATGTGTTACTGGAGAAATTTTCATGTAGTATCATTCTTTGTTCATTACCGGCAGAAAATCGAAGAAAAGACATCCCGTACACGTGAACGTCACATTTCTTTCTTTAACTCCTTTTTGCGAAACTGGCGATCATTTATCACCGTGTTTCCTTCCACTCGCATACCTCGTAAGTTGGATGAATGGAATTTATTGAAGGAAATATTCTTCTGAGTAATTCATTTCCTTCCTACTCTGTAAAATATGACGACAAAAAGGCTCACGACCTGTTACTGTAAATTGAGGTTTTCCTTCCTCACAACATACTTAAACGCCAAACAGTTTTTGAAGTATATTTTTCTATCTAGAATTTTTGGGTTACATTTTGGCGAGTATTATTTCATACTAATGCTACATACCTACATGGAGTATATTTTACTACTCCCCTACTCCCCGATGCAGTACTTAGAATTGGAGTACTCATAAAAATGTACCAATGATAAATTATTCAGGTATATTATAATTTTTTTCAGGTATAGGCTGGAACTATTATAGCAATGATATACAGAGTGTAAACGAATTCGTGTAATTCCTTAAAACCACAGTCATAATCTACTACTGGTTTAGATTACCCTAGCAGGGGATTTAGCTTGATTAAAAATTACAAATAAATATTCTATTTTTTCTTTATTAGGTTGTTAAATCACTTACCTAGGGGTAAGTGATTTTAAACAACCTAAGAAGGTATCATAAAAAAATAAGCAAACAAAAATTTTGCTAAATATAAATAAACATTTCGATGCCACGTATTAGCTAGCGGGCACCACTACCGCGATATCGCACCACGCAATCAGTTAACTCGAGGCGGTAAAATTACTCAAAAACACAACACCACGTTTTGTTATTTGAATACTTTTTTTTGTTGAATCTGTAAAAATCACTTGCAGGGGCCTAATTCTGCTAAAATAAATCTTGATAAATCACAACCGAACCAAGGCCGAACCGTTCATTCAGACAGTTCTCAAATTCAAAAGCTATCAAATTGTTTGACACAAAAAACAAAATCAACATTTTGAAAATTTTCGAAAACAAAAACTGACTGACGGTTATGGTTCGATTGCGTTTGGCAACAATTTTTTTTAGGAGAATTGGGCCCCAAGGTCAATCTGTGTCACGGTTTGACGGAATTACACGAATTCGTTAACATCCTGTTTACGCAATATTTGTGCTGATGTCTTTCTCTTTATTCGCCTGAATATAATCATTGTAATTCTTGTTATTCTTTTTGGTACCTACATGAATGTTAAATACCCTCTCCGCTAGCTCTGAAGCCCCGCCTCCGACGCGCAGTACAATGTATATAGTGTAAATTTTAGCTCTTAGTCATCGTAGTGCACTTACACGCGTTATGTACCGATGTATTAATATTTATTGGAACGATTAGAAGTAGTCAGTTTGCAATAATGTGTCAGTGTAGTCGTGTTAATAAATACAAGTGATAACTTATTTGTTGTTTTCATGGTCACCCTATATTGCAAATATCCTATTCTCCTTATCACACGCTCAGTTTATCGAAGCTCATTTCTCATTGGAGTGCATTAAAAGAGCTTCCACGAGTGATGATACCTACTTCGGTGAGTGTGCTCAAGAACTCCACAACCTCATCCCATCGGTTCCCTTCTACTATTGCACTTTTAGACGCACTGCAAGTTACCATCCATACCTAGTTTCCATTCCACCAATTGACACTAAGCGCTTGCAAACATCCTTTATAATGCGCACGGCAAAAGAGTGGAACTCATTACTTGCGTCTGTGTTCCCGAACCCGAATCTCTTCAAAGTTAGAGTGAACAGGCTTCTTCTGGGTAAGCTCGCTCCATCGTAGACTTTGTCTCTGTCACCTCTGACCTTGACCAGAGTCAAGAGCAAACGCAACTCAAATAAAAAAAAATATCTTCGGTACGTCCAGCGCACCCGCGGCAATCAGTCCCCTCTACAAACATTCCTAACTCAGCTTTTCACTAAGGCATGAGCTATTTTCCAATAACTCGAGAAGAGAAGAAGAAGCCTTTCCCAAAAATAAGTGCCCAACCCAATGACATAGTCACAAGTTGGGCAATCGGGTTGGTAACGACAGTCTGTAGCCTAATTCACGTAATTTCAAGACGCGCCGATCACGTTGCGGTGACGCTGCAGTTATGTTCTCGCGAGTGTATCTGACAGCGATCGCCAATTAAAAGAATACGAAAAGCGTTGCTTTGGTCGAAACTTAACTGCAACTGAACTTCTTTAACTAAGTGAATCTGGCCACAGATCTCTTGCAGTAGTGTCGCAGCTATCTATGAGCAAGTTAAATGGATCACTTGCCACCTGTCGTCAGAGTCCTGGCAATCAGCAGCAGGACATATCGCCGGTAGCCCAGATAAACTTTCCAGATAAAATCTCCTGAGCACGTCTGCTACACCAGTTGTAAAGAATGTGTAGAGCATTCAATACCTAATACGTATACATAACCATAATAAAATGCTTATAGAATACGAGGCAGGATAGTTTCATGTCCCTTGAGGTAGTCAGCGAGTTCCTTCTCATAGTTACGGCGTTCGCCAATGGCCCACACAGCCATTTGATAGAAACCGGCGGCAGCAAACAGACCGGCTGTAGCACATTTAGTCATGCCGGTAGATGACAGCCAGTCCGATCGCCGATCTCGTAAGTGTAGTTAGGGCAGGAGACGAAGTTGAAAAGAAGAAAGGAGTTACCATCGGGCACCGGAATGCATCTCACTTTGTACCAGGGGAGCGCAGGTTCTTTTATTTATTTATTTACTAAGGTTCACCCACAGCACATATATACACAAACACACAATAAATTTTAAGGTAACATTCTAATATATGTGCCAATTACAGGTGAACACAACATTTACAAGAGAGACGCCAGATTACCGCTTAGTTGCTAACTTAAGTACTATCAATTAAAAACAATTTAAATAGAGAACAACAAAAACATAAAAGAAAATAAAAATACAATAATAACAATAATTAAAACAAAGTAAACAACAAGTTCTTGAATAATAGGTGGAGGCTCAGGTGGTCCAACTCACCCTCACCCAAGATAAATCCTCGGAGCCTCAAGTAAAAACAGGTGATAGCTAATGTGGCACTCCACATAATTAAACAGTCACTTGTAGTTTTAAATTTAATAATATTTATCAATTTATCATAAATAGAAAATAATTATATCAAAAATCACTCCATCGTAAAACAATTCCAAAAACAAAGTCAAAATTCAAAATTAGAATGTCATAAAAAGTATAAAATATAAATAACAAGTAGGTGAAGATGATGATGAAGGTGATACTACAACTTGTTAAGTATTTTTTACCTTGCTTACCATGTGAGCTTGTCTGCGGACGCAAGCTAAGTACCTGGGGACCAATTCTACTAAAAGAACCGTTGATCAATCGAAACTGAACCGAAGCCGAACTGTTTATCCAGAAAGTTATCCTTAACAAAAATTGAGAAATTGTTTGACATCAAACATAAAACCAAATATTTTGACAGTTTTCGTAAACGAAAACGGACTAACGGTCGAGGTTCGTTTGCGGTTAAACAACTGTTTTATTAGTAGAATTGGCCTGGATAGACGCACTAACACAGTGTAAGTATTGTAAACGACACAACAACATAATCGTTCAGGGGTGATTCTATCATTACAATTATGCTACAGTATGCCAGGATTGCGAGCAAGGTAAATATAGTAAATAAAACCAACATAGACTCTCCACCACTGAGAGTACTTGTATTTGAGTTAGTATTAGTAACATGAACTAGATCACAATATAACACTTTACACAATTATTACAAGATCATAAAATAAGGACAAGCTAGACAGATATAAAAGGTCAGACTTCTTCAGCTGATCTACACAGAATGCTCTCGCTTCGTCAAATGACCACCGCCTTTATAACATCGGGAGCGTTGATCCTATCGACGACTACCTACATTTTTTTGTCAACATTGCCCAGTGCTACCCGCTACCGATAACAGTATTATTCTTATAGATTTCATCACTCAATCTCCTCACTTCACCACCTTTCTATTTACCGATCACTGAATCGTTCATAATCAGCGAAACTTTTTGTTCAAACCTCCCTTCACCCCCTCACATTAGGGTGTATGAGATGGGAGCACATCAAATTTGCTTCTCCGTCAATTGTTCCACAAAGAACTCAAGTGTTTGAAGAAAGATTAATTTGGTAAAAATTCGGGCGTCTAGCAGGGAGCGAATTAAGCCGAGCACACACATGTCGATGTAGATACAGCCATTTTTGGGAGCTGGTAGGTACCTTATTATTTGATTTTGGCGAAGTCTAATTTTGATAAACAAATGCCATAATAAGATGCATTATTACATGCAGATCGTTGACTTAAGCAGTTCAAATAAATAACTTTAAATAAAAGTAAAAACCGACTTAAAAAAAACTAAAAAGAGTAAAATAATTACCAAAATATAAAATTAACAGTTACAGAAGTCGGTGGCTTTTATTTGTTTCAATGTAGAATTGCACCGACTTCTGAAACTGTTAATTTTACTCTTTTTAGTTTTTTTTGAAGTCGGTTTTTACTTTTTTTTTAAGTTATTTTATTCGAGATAAAAGTAGCCTATGTCCTTCTCCAGGTTCCAAATTATCTCTGTACTAAGTTTCATCAAAATCGGTTCAGCGGTTTAGGCGTGAAAGCGTCACAGACAGTTTTACTTTTGCATTTATAATATTAGTAGAGATTGCATGCAGCCCGTTGGTTGTGGTCCAAAAAAGGGTTAATGTGGTGAAAGAAATATTTCAATAGAAAGTATTCATAATAGATGAACAAAAATTCTCGATCACAGTCTTCTGATAGACAACGCCAGTAAGAGTAATACGCACATACTTATAGACATTACGCTGTTAAAGAATTCTACAAATCAATTCATAAAAGTAAAAACTGACTTAAAAAAAACAATTAAAAGAGTTCAATAATTATCATATTATAAAATCAACAGTTTCAAATGTCGGTGCTCATCTGCGCTGAACAAAATTAAAGCACCGATTTCTGAAACAGTCTACAAATCTCGGAAAAATTGACGACACGTTTGGTGCAGTGGCTAAGCGATTGGCTTCTGCGCTACGGGTCGTGGGTTCGATTCCCACACGGAACAAAAATTTGTATGGCCTACAGATGGTTGTTTCGGCTCTGGGCGTTTGTTTGTGAAATTTGTGTCTGTAAACACACCCACGATACAAGAGAAATCTTAGTGTGGGGCAACGTTTTTTAAAAGAAAAAAAAAGAAAAAAATTGATGTACGTACTCGTATATACATTTAAAAAAAAATGCATCGATATGAAAACCTCCTCTTTTTTTAAGTCTGTTAAAAATTAGATGTTCTAAGCCGGAAATAACGCCGGAAATAACAATTAGTGAACTAACGAGTCACAGCAAAATTACGGAATAGCATAATAATTATCCTACTACTACTACTACTTTTAAATCTATTCAAATCCAAACCCAAAAACATATTCAACTTCATAATGAAAATTCAGAGTACAAAACCGAATTACATCACCCACCTACTTTCATAGGCTTCAATAGTTAAGGACTTCTTAACTCGGCCGAGAGCCGTCGCGTGGCGTTGCGTCGATCTGCTTAGCGCCGCTCAGCCCGCCCGTAATCTCCTTAAACTGTTACTTATTGTTCACGACGGGAGAGGGGGTGAGAAGGGGAGGAGGAGGATCACGCCCATTCGGCAAATGTCTTCGACGAGCCTGTAATTGGTGAACATCTGACATATTTATTTCGCACTTTCAAAGATACTTTGTGTGAAATGAGTTTGGTAGAATTGTAATTAAGAAGAGCTTCTTTAGAGATGATTTAAATCAGACTTATGTGCCCACGTACTTTCGTAATAATGAGAGCAGATATTTGAAACTACAATACCTATATGCTTCTTATGCCTTTACCACGAACTTCTAAATTGGGTGTACTTAAAGAAGATTCGCTTCAAGCTTGCAATCATCCAACCCACTTAGTAAATACGGAGAATCGTATTCAAGTTCATTTGCTGGTTTATTTCTCACCACGTAACTTATTTGAATCGATACAACGATAGACGTATACGTTGTAGACTAGACTTTGTGGTGGCTCTTGACTAAAGCGCAAGTAGTAAGCAGGCAAGGTTTTCACATCTCGTGGATCTTAAAAAATGACTTTAAAAGCGACTTCAAAAAAACAAAAAAAAAAGAGTAAATAATTACCATAATATAAAATTAACAGTTTCAGAAGTCAGTGCCTTCAATTTGGTTCAGCGTGGATTAGCACCAACTTCTGAAACTGTTAATTTTATAACACGGTAATTATTTACTCGTTTTTAGTTTTTTTGAAGTCGGTTTTTCTTTTATTTTTAAAGTCATTTTATTTTTTCTGTTTTAAATGGCATAAACACTACATAAACATGCAATTACCGCAATCGCGGGTAATTTGCTGTTATCCATTGCAGAGTTCCATTGTCAATCTCCGAGGGTCTTCATCAGATCTTCACCAAAGGTAATGGCCCATTTAGTGTGAAAAATATACCTACGGCGTACAGAAATGAAACATGGCGAGAATCAAAGACAAATGATTATACTTTTCAATGGTAAGTGGCGCATTACTGTGGCTGATGGGGATCATGAAATAATAATAATAAAAAAAATGTGTCCGCTCACACGTTTGTTGCCCCCTTCGCCTATGTACTGGCGGCTTTTCAGGGGGCCCAGCTAGTGAGCTGGCGAGTCACCGTCTGCCAACACATTTCAAATAAAACTTGAAAGGCAGACGCCGTTTTCTTCCGGCAATAGAGGTTAAACGATCCACAAAACACCCCTTTCCATGGACCAGATATTTTTCACCACATTTTACAATAGTCTTGCACCCATCTGGAACGGACCATGACTGTACTTCAATAGTGCAGCCGTGGATAGTTCCCGGTTGGTGTCCCACCCCATTTTAGATTAAAGTTCTCAAAGGGGCCTCTGCGCGTTGGACCTGTGTCCCCGTGTATGCCTTCCAAAGGACCGGACATTTCTTCCGCACGAAAGATGAGCCGTGAATAGAGATACAAAAAAAATGTAATCTTAGGTAGATTAAAAGTATGAAAACTTAACTTATAACTTGTGAAATTCGGAAAAAGTACAGATCACAACGACGAATGACGAAGGACTGCGAAGGGCGAGGTTAGGAAGGCGCTGCCGATGTTTTTCTACCCGCTGTGGGCCAGGCAAGGCATTGTATTATTGCGCGAGCGCAACAAAGCTGGTTATCAACTCGGGTGAGACAGAGACAGCAATATACGTGTCATTACCTGACCGAACGAGTTTGCTTTATGATTGTGATGATGATATTTTTATTTAACAAAACAATGGCAAAGTAAGTCTGTTTGTTTCATTTTCAAGTCTAAACCACTGAACCGATTTTGATTAAATTGCCATGTAGAGATATACCTATTGGATTTGGAGACGGACATAGTATACTTTTTATCCCAGTGACATGTTTCCATGGGATAAAATAATTTACAGACGGGCGAAACCGCTGTGGTGCAGCTAATTATTATCCAATTTTTATTGGTCTACTGCAAGATCTCTCCATTGAATAAATTTTTTCTTTTTACATATAATGAAAAGTGGGTTATGCCTGCATTATTTACCACCATTTTCGTTTTTGTACAAAAACATTTTTGAATCGGGTCGGATTATGGGCCATGACCTTTAAATGGGATCATTCCGGAAGAAAACTCTTTCAAACAAAAAAAAGAATTTTGCAAATCCGTCAAGGTATTTATGACGGAGTTATGCCCGAACATGCATAAAAAAAATATAAACATCAGAATTGAGAACCTCCTCCTTTTTGAAGTCGGTTAAAAATGCAAACGAACCACAACCGTTACTCAATTTTCGTTTACAAAAACTGTCTAAATATTTGGTTTCGTTTATGCTGTCAAAAATATTACAGTTTTTGTAAACGAGAACTGTCTGAATGAACGGATTTAGTTCGGTTGCGATTAATCAACGTTTCTGTTAGTAGAATTGGCTCAGGCCTTGAGTTCCAGTCCTTAATTTAGGAACGTGTTATTGGGTTTTCTGTTAAACCTAAAATATTCTCACCTATTACATTGGACCTCCTTTGACAACTTTGTCAACATACCTTCGTTGACAAAGTTGTCAAAGGAAGTCCAGTGTGAAAGATACCGTTTTCCATGAAATGTAAGTGCTCTGTAAGCCTAGCACGAGTATTTTGACGTATAGTAACGTAAACGTAACGTTAATGTGAGTGAATTTTAAATCGAAAATACAACTATTCTATAGCATTTTAGTTTAAATGTATGCGACAAGCACAAGTTGTATCATACTCAAATATGAATAAAGTTTTCAATTCGATTTAATATTATGTGCGAAACACGTTTCCAATTCAAAATTCACTCGCGTTAACGTTACGTTTACGTTATCATACGTCACAACATTCCTGTTAGGCCTACTGCTTCCACTTCGAGGAAGAATCGTGACGTGAATTATTTTTGATTTCCAACAAGTTCGTGGGTATATTCGTCAGTGTATCACGTGCCCGTCCGCTCCTAACTCGGTTAACTTTATGATGGACTTGATAACGGCCCCGTGTGCACAGCGGATTAATAACAGAGGCTTCCTGTAAAAAGCTTAAGGATCCTCTCATTTTGAGGTTGAGTTAGTCTCGTAAGCCTGTTTTTGGCTTATTAATAGCACATCCTATTCCTTCTCATAGATGCTGTTACTTCGTAAAAGGTTGGTGAAATAATATCGGGATAGGCTGTAAGCATATTATGTGTTTCCCTGATAGCTTACAATATTTCCTTTCAAAAAATCTAGACAGTTACTAATTCTAAGTAGAAATTACCGTTTCGTGCATTTCTTCAGAATGGGTCCTTCCATAATTTAAAATTTTTGTTCTTCGACCTGCAATTTAATAGGCGAGGAATCAAAATTAGATTCCTAATCTCAGTCCAGTTTCCTGGTTGACATAATCTTTAGTTATGTGGCGGCATCTTGTAATGTAACAGACGGCCCCAGGATCTCCTGAGAGCACGTCTGCTACACCAGTTGTAAAGAATGTGTAGAGCATTTAATACCTAATACATAGCATCAATAATAAAGTGCTTATACGAGTAAGAGTCAGCATAGCTTTACGTCCCTTGCAGTAGTCAGCGAGGTCCTTCTTGTATTCCCAGCGTTCGTCGATGGCCCACACAGCCATCTGATGGAAACCGGCGGCAGCAAACAGACCGGCTGTAGCATTTAGTCATAGTCATAGTAGTAGACGTAGACGACAGCAGGTCCGATCGCCGATCTCTCAAGTGTAGGTAGGGCAGGAGACGAAGTGAAAAGAAGGGAGAAGGGGTTACCGACGGGCACAGCTTCTTTGTCTGGCTTTCCAGTTGGATCATGCCACAGCTGTTAATAATACCAAGGGAAACACGGAGAAATTCCACAAATGCTTTTTATTAAACTTGATAAGCTTCTTATTTCAGTTTATAACATTTATCAATTGTACGTCCATGTGTAAAATAAATAGAAAATATATCGTATCAAAAACATCACCATGGTGTAAAACAATCCCAAGTCAAGTCCCCATTCGAAATCCTATCTGTCATCAATAAAAAAGTATAACATATAAAAATGGCCAGTCGGTGAAGATGACGATCATGAAGGTGATACTACAATCTATCCACGCCACATGCGAACTATTCAAGCCTACATCGCGATATCAAGATTTAACACGCAGATAGTATATATACAACCTCCCAATATCAACTGTTGGGCAATACCCCGCCAGGCAGAAGACTCCGCCTGGTTGGAGGATCCCTCCCTATGATTGAAGGAATACCACACCTGGTTCCACCACAGATACATAGACCTTATCCGTAACAGATTTTTTGGGTGCGCTGATGTGGACAGTGATAGTGGTGGTTTCGAAAAACTAGTCACGATTCCCTTTCACAAAACGTTGCCTTAGAGGTGCGCTTCCTTGGTGAGCAGGGTGCAGGCTAGTTCTAACAGTATCCTAAACATGATAGCAAGCAAATTAGACTGTGTATATTTGGATAGCTGTTGCGCCGTCTCTCATGGGATGAGGCAGCGGTGAGTCATGGTCATGTATAAAATGTATAAATCCCTTACCAACATTGTTTTTAGTATACTAACTTATTGAGTCTTAGTCACTTGAATAAATATTTTTCTATTCTATTCTTAAACCCCATTAATTACTCAAGTACTGTAATTATAGACACAATAGATAAACAATGGCAGTTGTCCTGGGACGACGGCGGGGCGTTACCGGTTAAAACCATTATGTCTAGCCCAGGTAGGCTAGCCTAGGTAGCCCTTCTTGGCTTCTGAAATTTCTCATTGGCTTAAAAATTCTCCTTGGCTTCAGAAATTCTCAAATTTCATGTCAATTGGTGTTATTGGTTGATCAAAATGTAACAGATCAGTTAATTTTTAAGTTGATCAGCCTTTCAGAAACCGGTTATGAGTCATAATTAAAAAGTTTATAACGAGTAGATCTTGTTTAACAGCGTCTTTTCAGAAACAGCTGTTGTAATTGACAATATCAACTGACGCACAATGCTCCGCGAGATGTCGGGAGTCGCATCAGCAGGTAGAGACACAACAGAAGTCTTAATTGCATCGGCAAACCGTATTCTATGACAAATAAACTTGGGAAGTTGTGCCGTACATGTAAAAAAGATAAAGAAACATTTATTTGGACACAGCACAAAGAGACACAACAGATAAAAAGTGTGATATAATTTTAAAAAAAGTCTTGGGTATGTGAAGCATATTAAGTACTTGACGCTGGTTTTCGTCTGGAATCTTTGTGCTCCACGTATGTGTAGTGTATGTAAAGAAAGAAAATAAATAAATACGCAATAAATAAGGAACAATCTAAAACTGTTTGTAATATAATATTCAATATTTAAATATGGCAACATTTCGTTGCATCGACATCGTCGCTCACGCAGGCATACGTTATCTGTGCGCACAACTGTCAAATGTAGACTGCATAGTTTAGATGCACGTGTAGCATGGGTATCGGCATCCGTTTTTGATGGCAGAAATAGGTGTAAAGGTAGAACTTCACCGAGTGAACTCTTTTACAACTCTTTACTTTTATTGTTAAAGTTAGAGATTTTAAAAGAATGGAGTTTCTTGCCGGCTCTTCTCCATAGGAAACGACTAATTGGAACCGTGCACCTAAATTCGACTTTTCATAAGCGCCTGTAATGTAATGTGAATTAAAAACTTTTGATTTTGATTTACTACTACTAAAACTTGGAAGATTAACGTCAATTCATCTCCAAAGATTATTTCAGCCTTTGTTCTTCCATTACTGTGAGTAGGTCCTTTTGTGCTACTTCAATTTGAATTTCGTATGAGAGATCTTTTAAAATTACTGACAGAAATCATGTACTTATTACTTATCCTAAGGTCCTATGAGGAAGTCTTGCCAAGTACCCTTCTATTTGACATGAAAGTTACGGTTTTGACCTTCTGCGTTAGCCTTGCGTTGTGTCTGCACCCCGGGTTGCGATAACAATGCTTCTTCACCGCTGTGCCTGTCCGAGGCACGCGTTCATTGTCTCTTATTTTAATTACTTACTGGAACACAATAAATACCTCTTTAAAGCAGTCTGTGTTTCGATCGGGTAAGTGTTAAGATGGATGTTATAATGATTTTTATCGTGAACAAGATTGTGTGTACTGTGTACTTGCACAACTTGTGGTTCTCCGCAAATAACATGTCACCTCTTCTTCACCCGTAGGTATCTTAAAAGAAGAGTAGGGATTATATCAATGGAATGGGCAGGAGCGTCCTTAAGGTTGCGGAATTTGTTCTAAAGAGTTACCGCGGTCCTGGAACGCAAACGGCATTAGGAGGAACACGGATGGGTTTTAGTCAGTAAGAGTCTGACACTCCCTGCCGCTCTGCCCAGAGCGGAAGAAGTCATTTGACATACAAAACTTAAAAAAAGTTTCCTTTTTTACCGACTTCAAAACAAGGAGGAGGTTCTCAATTCGGTAGGTTTTTTTGTTTATGTATGTGCACCGATTACTCCGAGGTTTCTAGTCCGATTAGTGTGATTCTTTTTTGTTCGATGCAGTATACTTGCCATTTGGTCCCATAAAATTTTCATCCAATTTGGTTGAGTACTTTTTATTTTGTGAGCATTTTTTTGATTACTGCTATGTGGATGATGTAATTATTTTATGTATCTTCTGGCATAACTCCGTCATATATAAACGGATTTTCAAAATTCTTTTTTTGTTTGAATGAATATTCTTCCGGAATGGTCTCATTTAAATTTGGTGAAGATCTGATGAAGATCCTCGGATATTGACAATGGAACTCTCCAAAGGATAACAGAAAATTACCCGAGATTGCTGTAATTGCATGTTTGTGTATTGTATATGCCACTAAAAATAGAAAAATACAATAACTTAAAAAAAAGTAAAAACCCACTTCAATAAAAACTAAAAAGAGTAAAATAATTAAGTCTGCTACTAACGACAAAATGCGATCATGTTTTTTTCTGCTAAGCGTGGTGCTTATGGCAATATGATATGGATTATGACTGCTAATTGGGTGGACATCTTCAAGAGTGCTTGTCGGCTTTGATGGGCTCTTGTGATGTGTTACAGGGCGAGCAAAACTGCAAGCGATTTCAATACCCAAAGCCAAACGTAGAAGTAACGAATTCAAATT
Source organism: Amphipyra tragopoginis (assembly GCA_905220435.1). Lineage (NCBI taxonomy): Eukaryota > Metazoa > Arthropoda > Insecta > Lepidoptera > Noctuidae > Amphipyra > Amphipyra tragopoginis. The sequence continues at coordinate 17,038,701 of HG992015.1, forward strand.
AAATGTCATTACCCAAAATGTGAACCAAAGTAACTCCGTATCAAGTTCGCAGTCGAGACCCGCTCGTCGCCTCATTATTAGTTTTATATCGTTTATTCTCTCTCGCAAACAGGCGGGTAATCGTTGTCCCAGTACTAATTACATTTTGAATGCCACCCCACTGCAAATAATGTTGTAGAATTTTATTAAAGCCAGTTCACAGGATTGTCGAGTTCTGGTAGACTAAGAATAATGTTGATGCTGTAATTAAAACGAAAGTAGCAGGAAATGGTTGGAATTTTCTATATCTTAACATTTGGATTTAAATACATTGTAAAATTGTAAACAGTCGACAAACCGAAATGGGAGATTGTACTCATCACTATGAACAACTTTTGCTATGAGAACAAATACGAAATCGCGAAAAAAAAATCCGGTCCCTACATTTTGACGAGTTATGCGAACATAAATGTAGGGAACAGCTGTTTTTTTTTTCGCGATTTCAGGTTTGGTGCCATAGTAAAAGTTGTTCATAGTGATGAGTACAATCTCCCATTTCGGTTTGTCGACTGTTTACAATTTCACCCTGTATGTAAGTATTTTCGTGTTATCCATAACATAAAACATCACGCCTGTATTGCCCAAATGGTTGGGTAGAGGTGTATAGTACACCCACATTTCGCCGAAGACCCATTTAGTCGGCCGCGAGTTTATTACCATGAACCGGGCACAAATTCAGACTCCGGGCTGCTACTAAGAAATTCTACTTGGAAAACCCAATAACACTTTGCCCAACCTAAGGATCGGACTCAGGACCTCAGGCTCAGCTGTCGTGCTTGCAACCTCTAGACCAACAAGGGAGTCCAGCATCCTTTAGCTCCTAGCAACCAACAGCGATTACCAATAGTTCTTCCAAGTTTGATTACTCTATGACGGTCATTGGAAGGCCCATATTTAGCAACGGAAGGTTACACGCTGGTAGTTCTGATGAGGTCAGCACCTCTGTGGTCTTTGGGTACGAAAGAATATCAAATACTTTCATGGGTGCTATCATCATCATTCAGCCGGCAGACGTACACTGCTTGATATAGACATCGCCCAAAAGGGGGGGGGGGGGTTGGCATAATTTGCGAATTTGGCGATCGCAGTATGGTTATTTTAAAATAACTTTAAAAAAAAGTAAAAACCGACTTAAAAAAAAACTAAAAACAGTAAAATTATTACCATATTATAAAACTAACAGTTTCAGAAGTTGATGCAATTTTACACTGAACCCACCGACTTCTGAAACTGTTAGTTTTATGATAAGGTAATTATTTTACTCTTTTTAGTTTTTTTTTTGAAGTCGGTTTTTACTTTTTTTGAAAGTTATTATAATTTTCTATTTTTAGTGGCATAAACAAAACACACACATGCAATTACAACAATCTCGGGTTTTACCCATTTTGGCTGTTACCCATTGAAGAGTTCCATTGTCAATCTCCGAGGGTCTTCATCAGATCTTCACCAAATTTAAATGAATTTTATAAAAAAAAACATTTCGGAATAATACTCTTTCAAACAAAAGGAGGAGGAGCTCGTGGCTAAATAATTACAGCCGCATAGACCGCTCTTCCGGGTTAAGCCACGCTTGCCGAGGTTGGTCTGTGGATGGGTGACCATTTACCATAGCGAGTTTCCTCCGTGCCTCGGAAAGCACGAAAAGCCGTTGGTCCCGGCTGTCATTTGTAGATCTTTGACAGTCGTTACTGTTGGTCAGAAGCCAGAAAGTCTGACAACCAGTCTTACCAAGAGTATCGTTATATTACCCAGTTACTGGGTTGTGGAGGTCTGATAGGCAGTCTCTCCATGTAAAATACTGATATTCAGCTGCATCCGGTTCGACTGGAAGCCGACCCCAACATAGTTGGGAAAAGGCTAGGCAGATGATGACTCTTTCAAACAAAAAAAGAATCTTGCAAATCCGTCTACTTATGACGGAGTTATGCCCGAACAAATTTAAAAAAAAAAATAGAAACATCCGAATTGGGAACCTCCTCCTTTTTGAAGTCGGTTAAAATATTCAGAGAACGCTGCTGCCCATCCTCTAGAGAATCGCTATGAAAGTCTTTAAAAGAGAGTACTCATTTGATCGTTTAGTTGGGAACCAGCATTAAATGGCAACACATTTATAATTTCTGTTGTTACTTCTTGATGAAGCACAGGTATACTTAAATTAGTAATCCAGTCTTTGCCTATGTCGGATTCTTCTGACCGGTATGTGGAAGCTATAAGGTACGATGTCGTTTGATTATTCAGATGCTGCTGTCCATTCCCGTTGGCATCATTTAGCCCTCGATACAAGAGTGGCATATTCTGTACCGAAAGCCACACACTACTATTCCCATACCTTTGAATTCTTTTGAATTAAACCGCTAAGCCAAACTGAACCCAAGATGACGCCTTCTTTCAAAAGCTCGGCAAACCACGAAGCCCAGATGAAATTATCGTTGTAACTGCGGCTTATGACCGGAATCAATACGCGATGATGGCAATAAAAGCTAGATGTTTGCCATCCCCCCCCCCCCCTTCCGAGCGCGTCACCCTCGCCCCGCCCCCGCGGCGCCCGGCAATTTAGCCGATATTAAGTTTATACAGCGATTTGTACCCTTCTTTACACCGGCCTGGCTTTCGGAGCGACGGGTACAGGGATCGAAGAACGTAAATAATGGCGTTTTGTAACGACGAGTAAAGATGTAATGAACCGATATTGGTTTCGATTCTATAGTTGTATAATTTCAAGAGCATAGCTGTATGATCCTTGGAAAAGTATAGACCACACCCTTTCTTACTGTGACTTTCATAGAAGATGACTAAGAAAAATTATGTAAAGAAGGTAAAAACTATATTCTCCTTTGCGCTGGTAGCAAAATACTGCGATTAGGCGAGGTGCTTTTAAAAGTGTACCCAACGCAAATGACTGCAGATTTAATGCACCGTCTTCCGTAGTTAATGTACACTATGAATATACAGTCTTCGTAAGCAGTGCTTATACATCATTCAACTAACGACAGAAAAGCGACCAGTACCCCAAATGTGATTTGAGTAGTTTACTACACGTTTCCGCAACGAATAGTTTACTATGATAAGTGTCAAACAAATTTAAGTCACGCTATTCGCCGCTAGAGGCGCTGCCTAAATTTTCATACATTTTTGGCGTGACGCAACTCAACAGTAACGTAATAAATCCGGCCAAGTGCGAGTCGGACTCGCGCACGAAAGGTTCCGTACCATTATCGATAAAACGGCAAAAAAATCACGTTTGTTTCATGGGAGCCCCCTTAAATATTTATTTTATTCTGTTCTTTAGTATTTTTTGTTATAGCGGCAACAGAAATACATCATCTGTGAAAATTTCAACTGTCTAACTATCACGGTTCATGAGATAAAGCCTGGTGACAGACGGACGGACGGACGCACAGCGGAGTCTTAGTAATGGGGTCCCGTTTTACCCTTTGGGTACGGAACCTTAAAAACTCACACTTGGGGTACAGTTTCTTTAAAGTTTAAATAATTACTCTGTCAAGGCCAGATTGCGGTGAAAAATAAAGGGCGAATAAAATCAAGAGAGCGTCTTTCTCATTCAGTGTGCGTTGCCACCTAAGCCTCAGTTGGTGAACGTTATTATTGGGTCAATTGCCCCTCCCCTGGCGATATTAGTTCCACGCCCGCGGCTGATCGACCAAACTCACCTTATATTCATTATTACAGTATTATATTCAATATACTTTTATGTATTCAGGCCGGATTAAAGGTTGATTGAATTTTTATATGACGGCTCTGATTCTTCTTCTTTTCATATTACGCAGCAACGTGAAAATGTACCTCTCAGTGAATGCTATAGATATTGCCATAACCACCACACCTGAAAGAAAGAAAGAAAGAAAGAAAATAAATTTATTCAGCCAAGGACACAATGACAGCATAAACAATAAAAACATAAAAATAATTAATCATACACGTTATGCTGTCGAGCATGCCCATGCCGAAAGGGTCACCAACTCAGCATATGCTGGACGTCAAACACCCAGCGCTGATTTTCAGTTGGTACCCTTGCAGTGACACACGGACGGAGGTAATTTGAAATATATGTTTTATTTATGCGGGTTAGTGTTTTATAATGTGTCAATAAAGTAATAATGCATATATTATTGAGATAAATTACAATTGCAAAAATATAATAAAAAATAAAAGATAATAAAAATAAAAGATAAAAAACTACTTTTAATTTAGGACAGTCAGTCAAAAGATATGGCAACGTCAATTGTAATAGCAGGCGGCGCGGCGGTACGCACTTCCTGTTGAGATGGGGCGTTGTCATTTTACTAAGATTCACACTACTTTTGGCTCGACCACAGGCTTGATAACATGGTACCCACAAAACACACTTTGGATTGGAATATTAAAATTTACTATTCTAATATCTAGCAAATGTTAATCTTAGATAGTGTGAAACAAAAATAAACTCAGCACAGCGATTAAAATTATCGAACATCAACCTTAATGCTGGGGAATGAATGATTATTCATCACAATGTCCATTAAATCGGTGAGTGATATCAAATTATATTTAAAAAAAATTATGAGTAATAAATTATGAATAGTAAATTAATTGAATTAAATTGATTAAATTAAATTAATTAAATAAAAGATTTGTCAACATTAACTGTATCATATTCAAATTGAGAGGCAAGAATAAATAATTTTAGCCTAAGTCTAAATGTGTATAAATTTTTCAGGTCCCTAATCGGAGGAGGAATGTTATTCCAACACTTGGACGCTGCATACCGGAAGCTTCCCCGAAAGGCTGCAGTTCTGTGATGCGGTATGGCCAGTTGCTGAGCACAACGTCTACCCTCGCGCTGCCGGTGACTATTGACCCACGTTAATTTAGAGTGCAGGTATGACGGACACTTATTATTTATAACGCCAAAAAGTAGACAAGCTAGGTGCATTTTCCGACGCGACTTCATTTTTAATATTTTGTGTTTATTAAGGAAAGGTGTAATGTGACTCCTTGGTGGCACGTGAAAGCAAAAACGTGCACAAGCATTTTGAACTCTTTGAATCAGTCTCTTGGTGCGCGCTAAGAGCCTGGGTCCTATCACAGTATCTGCGTAATTTAGTTTTGATAGAACCAAACTTTCAACAAGCTGAATGCGCAATTCCTCGCTTAAATATGGACGCATTTTGTACAAGACTTTTAGACGGTAGAAACAGTTTTTGACGCAGTTTAATATGTGAGTCTCAAAATTAAGACTTTGGTCCATAATTAAACCTAGGTTTCGCGCTTCACTCACACACTCAATTTGTTGTCCCATCACAGTCACGTCTCCATGGTTTGGTTTTATTTTATTTAATTGGCCCTTGGATCCGAAAAACATAAATTTCGTTTTGGCTGGGTTAAGGAGGAGCGAGTTTTTTTCAGACCAATTTACGATCCTTTCTAGTTCTTCGTTTATAGTTTTTACAGCGACATTATAATCTTGTGGTTTAAAAGAGAGGTATATCTGTAGATCGTCAGCATAGATGTGATGTTTACATTTTTTTATAACTTTAATAATATCAGCACTATACAAAATGAACAAAGTTGGACCCAATATCGATCCCTGTGGAACGCCCTTGTCTACGGGGGTCATGTCAGATGAAACAGTGGAGCCATTTGCATCACGAATCTCAACAAGTTGGGCGCGGTTACTAAGATAGCTGTCGAACCATTTTGTTGCGGATGCATCAAAGCCATAGTACGCCATCTTTGAGAGTAAAAGAGATAAATTTATAGCATCAAATGCCCTGGAGAAGTCCAACAATACTAATAGAGTACATAGACCTTCATCTTGGGCTGACAATATGTTGTCCGTTACATCTAACAGAGCTGTTGCAGTACTTCGGCCTCTCCTAAAACCTGACTGCGCCTCTGGAAGAATGTCACTGTCCTCGAGGTATTTAGATAGTTGAGCATTTACTACTTTTTCCAGCACTTTAGATAAAAAGGGTAAAATGCTGATAGGTCTTAAATCCTTTATGTCTGTTGGGTTGTTTTTTTTTGGAATCGGACGTACGATGGCTATTTTCCAGAGGTCTGGGAAGGTCGATGTTAAAATAGAATGATTAATAATGGCAGTAAGCGTTTCCAAAGTTTGAGGGACAGTTAGAAGAAACATATTTAATGTAATGTGATCAATACCTTCAGCGTTTGACTTTATTTTAGACAAAATTTTGACAATGTTAGTTTGGTCAACAGTTTTAATAGAGAATACATTTTTGCCAAATTTATTAAACTCGTAGTAGGTTAGATATGATAGTGGTAAGATTGTGGTGCCTGGAACATTTAGAAAATGTGCATTAATTGTATTTGGGTCATTAAAATGCGGAGGCAGCTCAGACTCATTTTTAGGTGGTAACAAAGTGGCTTTTAAATTTTTCCATAATACATTTGGGCTTTTTATTTTATTGTTAATATTAAGTCTAAAATAAGCCACTTTTTCGTAGTATAGAGACTTCTTCACTAGGCTTTTTAATTCCGTGTAATATGCTCTTTTACTCTCAGATTTAGTTCGCCTATATTGTCCATGAGCTTCATTACGCAAACTCATCATAAACTTGATGTTTTCCGTAATCCATGGATACGATTTTTCCCTCAAAATACGAGTCCTACGAGGAGAGTATTTGTCAAACAGTGAGATAATATTATAATTGAGATGAGATACCATAGCATTGATGTCGAGAAAAGAGGTCGCCGCGAGCCAATCAATAGAATCCACGTCTTGTTTAAACCGCTCAATAGGTATATTTGTTAGACTTCTGCCGGTTATGACCCTAGGTAACACTTTCTCCCTTTTAAAATAAAAAACAGTTGAGATAAATGCATGTGCTCCCAGTGCCTCAATCGGATCCACTAAAATATCTCTTACCCTCGCGTCCGTACACACCAGGTCTATAAGGGTCTCACTGTTGGTTGTAAAATGGGTTGCAGACGGCACCATTTGGTTTAAGTTGAGACTTTTGAGAAAAGCATTTAATTTATCCATTTTTGTATCCGATCGATTAAGACAATTAATGTTAAAATCTCCTAGTAGAATACAAGTGCATTTACATGATGACATTGAATTTATTGAGCTAGTTAGCGCGTCCAAAAATATGTCTACATCTAACCACGGCGGTCTGTATGCTGTGCCTACGGCGATTTTAGTACCATTAACAGTCAGAGCTAGCCACATTTGTTCGACAGATTTATGAAGAGGGTCGATGGGGTGTGAATGAGAACGCACGTTAATTCCGCGCTTAACATAAAACCCAACACCGCCACCGCGGCCGCCGCGCACGCTCACCGGCCGCGGTACGTGCCGCAGCCGGTACCCGGGCACGGCGGGCGCGCGGCCCTCCTCACCCGTCCTTAGCCAGGTCTCGTTTATTGCCATGATAGCAACATCATGACGCTCCATTGCGGCAATAAACTCATCATGGTTAGTGCCCAGTGAACCAGCGTTGAGAAATCCAATTTTAAGGTATCTTGTAGTCACCATAACGCTGTGTTAAATGTGTAGTAAATACCATAAAATAATTAAAATAATGTATTAAAGCGCACTGAAGAGAATTCAAAAATGTAAATTGAAAGTAGATAGACATAATAATACGAGGCTTTGACGGGTACAATAATATTATAGCATTATAAAAAATATTGGTATACAAATTATACGTACATAAGAAAGTAGTGTGTAATAAATAAATAGTTGGAAATAGGTATGAACAGGAAATGATATGAATGAATATGATATATGAAGGCTTGATCAAAAAGTAAATAGTTATCATCAGACTTGCGCCACTGCAAAGAATGCCCTCTGAAATAACGTACCCTATAGGCAGGGCATACCACGGCCAGGCATTCACTACAAAAAAATTAAGTTGCAACTTAAAATAGTGCAACGACAATTTAAAACAGACTAAACAGGTAGCAATAAAAACAACACAGAAACAATATTGTAATTTGCAGTACGATAAAAATGCAATCAAACAGTACCGTTGCCAAAAATTCGTGTAAGATCTGCATCAGAGCGAAACCGTTGTGAAGGAAAACCGTCGTCTTTCTTTACATACATACGGCCATCCTTAGTCCAGACATATTTGTACTTATGCCGCTGCCCAGCCTCGCGAGCGTTATAAAACAACTTTCCGTTCACAGGAGTCAGCCGCTCATTCAGGTAAAACCGCTGTGGCGGCCCGCGTAGTTCGAGGTCTGCAGTAGTAAGACCGCGACGCACGCGCGCCGCTCTCAGCAGTTGGTCGCGTGAAGCGCGACGCGCTAGTCGCACGATGAGGGCGCGCGGCCGCGGTGGCTCCGCCGCGTCAACACCACCGGTAACGGTAAAGTTCCGGCGGACCATACCGAAACGCTCTACGTTAACAATATCCCGCTCATCTAAACAAACCCCCAGCTTAAGGGATACTAGATTTAGGAGGTGAACCGGGTTTTCCTCTTTCGTCTCCGGTATGCCAGTGATGATGACGTCATTTTGGAGTAGCTCCTGGTCACGATCATTAAGTTGCAGCTTCAGCTCGGCGATGGTTTCCTCAACATGGTCGTAGGATGTTGGTACCTTCTCCTCAAATCGTTTTTCGAGGTCCGACATCCTACTCTCCACAGTGTCCACACGCTCCTTGCACGAGGTGACGTCAGCCTTCAAGTCCGCCATTACGTCTACCAACACTCGCAACTCCGCTCTCATGGCGCTCATCTCCTCTCGGAAACAGCGAATCTCGTGAGCAACGTCGAGAGGTTTAGTTGTTGGTACGTCGTTTGTCGGGTTGTTCGTCGGGTTGTTCGTCGGGTTGTTCGTCAGGTTGTTCGTCGTTGTTGTAGGCTGACTTGTGGCAACGGGAGTATCCGTGCTGCCATCAGACGGTCCCTTGACAGGAGTGGCAGAGTTATCCGCCCTGGGTATCTTGGCTTTACAGCCCGGGCACAGCCAATTTGGGGACACCTTTGCTGCCGCGGTAATTCCGACACAGATATTGTGATATGCTCCCGTGCACTTGCTGCAGCGTATGCATTCAGCTGTGGTCGACATAAATTTGCCGCAGCCACCACACTTAGCCATATTTGAGCGATTTGTTATTAGTACAATATCTGCCTAATTCCACTGTTTACTTGTAACTTTGTGTACCGTTATCAGTAGTTCAGGTTGAGGTACCACCAAGGAATCACAGATGGCGCTGTTAGCAAGTAAATATAAACGTTATTTTATGTACGTTATCAGATTAGTATGTGCTGATTGTGCTATACACTTGATGCTGTCTATTAAACTGTCACTGTACCCAGCCACACCACTCAACAATTCCGCAATAAAAAATATTTTTGTGTTAATGATAATTTGTTATAAGTATCGGGTAGATTATATTGTTCTGCACTTTTTATCAGATTGTTTTATGTCTTTATTTTGTTATTTTTAATACACTGACACTGTTCCACAATGTATGTTAAGTATTGTATCACAAGTAACACTGCCACGAATAAAGTTTTGTTTGTAAACACTGTGTTTTATTTCTATTTTATTTTTTACTCGTTATCGCTCTAAGCTAGTCAGCTGTTACCGGCGTCCGTGACGTCACACCTGGGAGGCTGACAGGTGATCGCAGTACGTTTTAATGATTAACACCCATGAAGTTGAAGAGAAGAGATGAAACGCATGTGACGAAAAGAGTTATGAATATAAATGTGGATGGATGGAGAGGAAGAGGGAGGCCAAAGAAAAGATGGATGGATGGTGTGAAGAATGATATGAAAAAGAAGGGTGTCAGTGATATCATGACGGGTGACAGAATGGAAGAAGAAAACGTGTTGCGCCGACCCCAAGTAACATGGGATAAGGACAGGAAGAAGAAGAAGAAGTTACAGGGGATATCTTAAAACCGGGTACGCACGAACGAACACGAACATTGAACACGAATAACTATGAAGGTGTTCGCCGAACACTCTGTTCGGTACGTACCACGCACGTGCAAACAATGTGTTCGATATTCGTGTTCGCGATGTTCGTGTTCGCTCGTGCTTACACGGGTTTAGAAAAATCCTATGGGGGTCACAAAGCATCCAGTCCCGAATTCCATAACCGTCTTTTTACACGACTACCCAAAAAGAGAGAAAAAAGTAGGTTTATGTTTTCAGAGTTGTTGCAAAATTCCTATCAAAGACTATTGAGGTCAGTCACAATTAGTTATTTATCAACAAGCTTGTTAAGTTGAAGGATTTAATAATTATAATAAAATTTAGGTCCCTAATTTGTCCGCGAGACTCGTATTTTTAGGGTTCCGTAGTCAACAAGGAACTGTTACGGGGTGGGATGTTGGAGACTTTAAAAAAAACGACTTTTTAGATTAACTAAAACGGTTTAATACAAAATTAAGTATTACAAAGAAATTGTGTCCACATGAAAGTCCAAAACCGATCTGAACTGTGTTACGCCGGAAATGCTTACGATGAATTTCGATTGACGTCATGAGACCTAATTAGTAATATGAAGTAAACAACTGAAGCATAGTCAGCAGTTTACTTTTTAATAACTTTAGCATATAAAATATTATAACAGCCCCCCCGATAAGATTGATCATCACGGATTAAATGAGATGTGATGAGAAAGACTGAAATTTATCTGAATAAAGAGAGATTTTGATGTGGACATTACAATAAGATCACTATAACTATTATTATTACTTAGAAAAATAAAAAGATAGAATTAAAAAGACAATTATAGAAAACACAAGAAATAGAACATATTTAACTAATATTCATGAAACTTACTTCATGGTGTTACGTTTTACAAGAGTTGGTAATGATTTTACAGAGCTTTTGTCGTTTTCATTTTCACAAGAGTCTGAAATATAGGCAACCGTATTATCATGAGTTTTAGAAACATGAGATTTAGTATCGTTTTTATTGTATATTTTAACACAGCAACTTGCTGGTTTAGTACATATGTATTTTCTGGCTTTAAACAAAAGTAAAATCAAGAACATCACCGACAGTATATAAGTTAATGAAAGATAATGCGTGCTGTACTTCTCTAAATGTGAAGGCTCTTCAATTTTATTCAATTGTTTTTCGAAATCGTCAAGATGAGTACTAGCTTTTAATAATGAATCAAAACTATTGAACTCGCTTAATTTTATAAGAGGCACTTCGTGTAAAGTTTTGTTTAGCTTTAAGTTTTCGCAACAGTCATCATTTAATATATTAAAATTGGATACATTAGTTGTTATGTTGAAAGTAATGCTGTCATTTGGTACAAAGGTAAGAGTTTTATAGAACGCTTTACAAGATTTTGGAAGATGTAGAATTCCTGTACCCAACAAGATTTCGACGTGATCTTTCAAATCACCGTTACATATTATATGTCCTTTACTTGGCTCGGATTGTACAAAAATCCACCGATTATTAGAAATTTTTTGGAATAAATCAACAGAGCCACGCAGAATTCTTGTTTGGCAGGGTTTTGGTAACTTAGTGACGACATCTGTTAACAAAATTGTTTCACACGTAGGACTTGCAATTGTTGAGTACACATTGTTTAACGCGCACACATAACACTGATTTGTTATCACTTTGCACTCACTAATACTTTCGAATTGTGAGTAAAATAATCTATCCACCGTTATTGCCAGATACTGTTTACGAGGAGCGATTAAGACAAAAGTATTTGCAGTTTGGTTGTCAAAAGAAATAGGTAGGGGAATATTATGAAATAGGTTATAAACTTGAGAAAGAACCAGTGGTATTTTTAATACAAGTATCAGCTTGCTATAATGATAGTAACATATGATATCTGATACATTTATTATTTCATTCATGTTTTGTAGCGTCAATGGAATAGGTAAATCAGCATGTCGGGGTAATTGGTTAGCGTGTAACTCGAGCTCCTTGTACAACTGCATAGGACTTAGTACTGTCGGGTGCAAAACGTTTATTTTACTTAACAATATGGCATTATTTATATCATCAATGTCGAAAGATAATGTTATAATGATGCTTTCTAAAGAGTTTAGTAACAACGTTAATTGGGTTTTGATTTCTAGTTTATCATTGGTACATAAAAGACTATCAAAAGCTTTTTCGATTTTATTCAGATTATGATTCAAACGGTTCTCATTATCTTTAACTTTCGACATTGTGTTATTGAATGTAGAAATAGTAGACTTAATGACATGAATATTATCGCGCATTAGAATAGTTAACTGTTTTTCATCTGACTGTACTTTGTTAATAGCGTTTGTAAACTTATTTGCGTCATCCGAATCTAAAGTGCCAAAGAACGTTTTTAATAAAGATCCGCCTGCATCGATTAAACCACGTTTAAAACGTTTAACTTCATTGACTTGTACAAGATATGAAATGGATGAAAACTTTTTAACATTGTTACTATGCTGTGATTTTAAGGAATTCAATGAGTTTAAACAGTCAATTTTAACTTGAGCTGATGATGCAGAATCACAATATTTAGATACTTTACTGAATAAATATTCGACATTTTCCAAGTGTGGTTGTATGTGACTAAGATCTACGTAGGTAATAACATTCCAATGGTCGCTAGTAAATTTTATATCTAATAACTGATCGAAATATAACCCAGGACTGTTAACGAATTCTGTGACGAACTTGTCCGCGTAAGTTGACACCGAACATCTGTAAACAATAGACATAAGAACGCATATTATAGAAATTATTATTAGAACGCAGGTTTTATTTCGTCATAGTGATGGCGAATATGTTTTTTTTCTACTTGTAATGTAACTGTATGATTACCATTTATTTTTATAATTTTATAGGGACCTTTCCACACTGGGGATAAGGCTTTGTTTTGTTTGTGATGGCATCGAATATATACCATATCACCAACGTTATAGGTTATAGGACGAGAATGGGAATCGTAGTATTGTTTAGAGCGCTCCTTTGAATGTTGAATATTATTCAGTGCTTTTTGTCTACTATAATACAGCCTATGATTGAGAGCGCGTATGTAATCTGTGTATGTATTATTTTCGAGAGTATCAATAGATTTTGGTATGTAAGGTTTATGACCGAATATGAGTTCAAATGGGGTAAAACCTGTCGTCGAATGAATGTTTGTGTTGTATGCTAGCATTGCAGTATTCAGATACAAGTCCCATGTATGAGAGTTCTCCTCGACATAAGATCGTAAATATTCCTTTAAAGTGGAATGGCTCCTCTCTAATGCACCGTTGGTTTGAGGATGATATGGAGATGCGTATATATGTTTAATACCGAAAAGTCTCTCTAACTGTCTGAACATTTCTGAACAAAAGTTAGTGCCCTGATCTGTTACGATGTTTCGAGGTATTCCTAGATGTGAGATGAAATGAACCAACCGTTGTGCGGTTTCTTGAGCGGAACATGTCTGCATAGGATAGGCCTGAGAATATTTCGTCAAGTCATCTTGGAGAGTTAGAATAAACCTGTATTGGTCTACTCTTGTTTCCGGAAGTGGCCCTACGATATCTAAATATAGTTTTTCATTTGGTCTAATAGCTGTGGAAGTTATGATCATGGGAGCTTTATTGGATTGGCGCAATGGTTTGTTAACTTGGCAGGACTTGCAACTCTTAACATAATTTTCTATATCTTGGCGCATATTTTTCCACCAAAACAGGGTTTTCAGCCTATCGTACATGCGCGAGATGCCTGGATGTCCTGCGGAAGGTAAATCGTGATTGTCCTTCAAAATGCGAAGAACTTCACTGGGAGTTGGAAATAGTATATTATTGTGATAGATATGAATTTTGACACCTGTTTTGTCAAATAAAAATCCTATAATATTATAAATTTTAGTAAATGATAATTTTGTAAAGGGATCTTGAAAATCGGATATTGAAAATTCTTTTTCTTCTGAATACTCTGTAACTATCATATCTCGGTAGTCTCTTAACATGTTAAAAATATTTTTGTAAGACATTTCGTCATAATGATGAACGCGTAAAAATAAATGTGTAAATATATGTTTATCATTAGATGTGCTTTGAAATGTATATAACTCACGTTCTACGTTTCTTATGTCAGGAATGTTTTCGTCGAATTTGGAAATTTGTATAATTTCGGAACAATATGGGATTGAGTCATCCAAGTCGATTGCAGAGGGATAAGTAATCATTTTACATTTAGTTTTCAATAATGATTCATTATGTTCTTCTATTACAGTGTCGTAGGTAATTTGTTGTTGTTGACTAATTCTTAGGTATTTTTCATATATTTCAGAAGTAGAAGGAGTATCGGGATCTACGGCGAGGATTGGGTTACGAGATAAGGAATCAGCGTTACAATTTATTTTACCCTTTTTATAGACAATTTCGTAATCAAACTCTTCCAGTCTGAGACGCCAGCGGACTAACTTGGAACTAGGATCTTTACAATTGAATAACCATTGCAGTGGTTTATGATCAGTAACTATTTGGAATTTTCGACCGTATAAATATGGCCGGAAGACTTTTGTACCGAATATTATTGCGAGGCACTCTTTTTCAGTAGTGGAATAGTTACCTTCGGACTTATTCAAGGTGCGAGAAGCATAAGCAATAGGGAGGTCTTTATTTATTTCACCCTGAGATAGGATAGCAGAAACGGCGTAATTGGAAGCATCTGTCGTAAGTAGAAAGGGTTTAGAGAAATCAGGGTATTGAAGGATTGGTGCCGTGGTAATTTTGCGTTTTAAGGTTTCGAATGCTGTTTGTTGTTCAGTAAGCCAATTAAAATTAGAATCTTTTTTCAAAAGACTTGTAAGGGGTTTCGTTATATGGGAAAAATTGTCTATAAAACGTCGATAATAGCCGACTAGACCCAGGAATGACTTAATATCTCGAGGATTTTTGGGAATTGGAAATTTTTGTACGCATTCTACCTTTTTAGGATCGGGTTTCACTCCGTGTTCAGATATTATGTGGCCTAGATATTGAACTTCTTTACAAAGGAACTCGCTTTTATCGGGTTGAAGTTTTAGGTTGTGTTGACGTAGTTTTTCGAAAATTAACTTAAGTTTTGAGATATGTGAGGTTAGATCATGACCAAATATAACAATATCGTCGAGATAGGTAAAACAGTGAATACCCTGTAACCCACTAAGTACGATATTCATGAGCCTTTGGAAAGTAGATGGTGCGTTTTTTAGACCGAAAGGCATTCTATTGAATTGGTAGTGTCCTGGTTGACCAGAGACACCCGGAACACTAAAAGCTGTCTTTTCAGCGTCCGATTCTTTAGTACAGACTTGATGGAATGAAGATGCTAAATCAAGGGTGGTAAAATATTTACTATGTCCAAGTTGATCTAGGATATCCGTGATGTTAGGTATAGGATAAGCGTCACCGATAGTGATCTCATTAAGTTTTCGGTAGTCTATTACTATACGCCATTTTGGTTTTCCGGACGCATCTTGTTTTTTTGGCACTACCCAGATAGGAGCTGACCAAGGAGAGATCGATGGACTAATGATACCCTGATCTAACATGTTTTTTATTTGCTTGTTAACCTCATCTTTGTGACATTCGGGAAAACGATAACTTTTGGCATGTATAGGAGTTTCGGACGTGGTACGGATTTCATGTTTAAGGGTTTTAGTGGCAGTTAAAATATCACCTTCTAAATAGAAAATATCATTAAATTCGGAACATAACTGACGTAAGCATGATTCTTCTTCTTTATTCATATAACCACATCTTAATGCATTTTGGACTCTCTTGTCATGATCTAAGTCTGTTGAAGTGGTTGGAAAACAGGAAAAGGTATTTTCAGCTAACTCGTAAGATACAGAGGAGTTTGGTTCTAAGATAAACGAAACTGGTTCTAATGTTAACCTTATTGGATTTAGACTTACTTCGTTTTCAGAAGTGTTTAAGACAGATATGTTAATTTTATTATTGGATTTTACACGAGTGAGACACTTTGAAAATAGCAATTTCGGATAATCTTTTATTTTAGTTGTCATACTCAAACCTTCCTTTAATTCGGGATTTGTAACTAAACACTCAATCATGATTTCAGTACGACCTGGGATTATATAAACTAACTCAGTGTTTAATTTAAAACAAACAGGTGGATTACCCGGTAATTGTAATTGAGACGTTGTATAACATATAGAAGCGCAATAATTTGAAAGAAAGTTCGTTCCTAAGATTCCGTCATAATCAAGGTTAACTCTGTCTACAACATGAAAATAGAAAGGAAATTCGCTATTATTATTGTGTATGATAGATAACATAAATCTACCTTTAGTTTCAGTGTAAGATCCGATATCGTTTATTCCCTTAAACTTAACTTTATTTGAATCGAGACTTGGTATTTTTGATAAGCTTGTGTTTTTTACGAGGCATATAGAGCTTCCTGTATCAACTAGAAGCTTTAAAGGTCTTTCTGAATTTGAGGTTTGTACTTCGATAAAGGGTAATGAGGTTTTCTTATTTTGAGAAATATCGTAGATTGTAGGGCATTCCTCAGAGTTATCGAACAGACTATCGATAAGATCTAAGTTAGAGCTAGTAGTAACAGAACCAGTGGGAATAGTAGACTGTACGCGTACATGTTTGTTTGGGATACATGCATTGCCAGTGGGACTTTTGTCCGAAATAGAAGACAATGACAATTTGTTGCTGTTATCGAAGGGCTTTCTTGAAGCCGAAATAGAAGATAACAGTTTGGAGTTTGAAATAGAATTTGACTTAGAAATATTAGAAATAGGATTTGATTTGTTAACATTAGAATTAGAATTCGATTTAGTAGAATTAGTAATAAAATTTGATTTAGTAGAAATAGAATTGGATTTAGTAGTATTAGAAATAGAATTATTATTAGTAGTGCCTTCAACTAGGAATTCGCGTTGGCACTTATACGCGAACCCGGCATTTAGTTTAAATCATAATTATTATCTATTTCTTGGATATGCGGTGGTGATGACATTTCAGGAGTCTCTATGCAATGTTGTTGTTGAAAAGAATTCCTTGGCTGAAATTTCCGAGAATTGTTAAACTGTCGTTTTCGACATTCTGAAATATCATGGCCTACGTTTTTACAATATTTACAAACAATAGGTGTTGCATTACTTGGATGTCTCAAGTTCGACGTTGACGGACTATTATTAAATTGCATGCGTTGCACTTGGAGTCGAGTATCGACACGTCTTTTATTATAACATTCCGTTTCTGAATGACCCTTTATGTTGCAAATTTTACAAAATTTTGATTTAACCTGGACCAGTGTGCTTTTTTGGGTGTTTAAAATCTTCTCCTCTTCTATAGCAATATTGATAGCAGCGTTAAACGTCTTTGGATTTCGACAACGTACTATGTTACTAACATTTGAATGCAAGCCAATCATAAATGTGTAGAGTGCAAGGTCTTCAGTCATAGCAATACGACCTGCTAACTCCTTTTTTAGAGTATCGGAATTGTGTATCTCAGCCTGGAGATTTGTGAGGCAGGTTTCGATTCTTAGTACGTATTGAGCAACAGTTTCATTAACTTCCTGTTTACATGACTGTAAGTCTAATAGCAAATGGTTATAATGTTTGCGTTCGCCGAAATTTTGCCTTAGGAAATCTTTCAGGCTTTCAAAACTGTCGAATATCCTATTAGAGCATGCGATTTGGGCCTTTCCTCTTAATTTAGAAATGATGAATTTAAGTAAAAGTTCTTGTTGTGATTCTGACGCTAATTCAAGAGCATTCTTACAATTGGTTAAGAATGCAGGTAATACGTCGCGTTCTCCACTATACGTATCAATAAAGTCACAGAGAACTTTCATAGGATAATGTTCAGAAATCATTGGGACAGATTTGCCTTCTCCTTTGAGAGACATTTTATGAAAATTTAATTTATAAAAGGTTAAGCGATAGACTCCCAAACAGATATGGCAATAAACGTTATAGCGAGACAACTTTACTCACAACAGAATAAGGAACTGGAACAGCATGGCAGCAGAACGCAGAGACGACCGCAGAGAGGACCGGTAAATCTGCGGTATTCGGCGATGACCTTCTCCAGGTCAAATGTAGCACCTTCGTAGTCAGGAAACAGCGCGACGCCAGGAACTTGCGATTGGCGACAGAGACAGAAATCGTGGATGGACACAGCGACGGGAATCAGTGATTAAGAGATAGCGACGGGAGATAGTTCAGAGTTCGTGTTGACACAGAGTTCTTGTTGACACAGAGTTCTTGTTGACACAGAGTTCTTGTTGACACAGAGTTCTTGTTGACACAGAGTTCTTGTTGACACAGAGTTCTTGTTGACACAGAGTTCTTGTTGACACAGAGTTCTTGTTGACACAGAGTTCTTGTTGACACAGAGTTCTTGTTGACACAGAGTTCTTGTTGACACAGAGTTCTTGTTGACACAGAGTTCTTGTTGACACAGAGTTCTTGTTGGTTGGCACGAGCGAAAATGTGCAAGAGATTTTGTTTGAGATACGGCGAAGTGGACACGTGTTTTATTGTTTGGTTAAGAACTCGCGAAAATCTACCAAACATCCCACTTCTGACACCACTGTTACGGGGTGGGATGTTGGAGACTTTAAAAAAAACGACTTTTTAGATTAACTAAAACGGTTTAATACAAAATTAAGTATTACAAAGAAATTGTGTCCACATGAAAGTCCAAAACCGATCTGAACTGTGTTACGCCGGAAATGCTTACGATGAATTTCGATTGACGTCATGAGACCTAATTAGTAATATGAAGTAAACAACTGAAGCATAGTCAGCAGTTTACTTTTTAATAACTTTAGCATATAAAATATTATAACAGAACCCTTATAGTTTCGCCATGTCCGTCCGTCCGTCCGCAGCTTAGCTCAGAGACTCTAAGGACTAGAATTGGCTGTTTTCCATTGAAGAGTTCCACTGTCAGTCTCCGAGGGTCTTCATCAGATCTTCACCAAATTTAAATGGGACCATTTCGGAAGAATATTCTTTCAAACAAAAAAATAAGTTTGCAAATCCGTCTATAAACGACGAAGTTATGCCCGAAAATACATAAAAAAATATTTATAAACATCCGAATTGAGAACCTCCTCATTTTGAAGTCGGTTAAAAATTTCGTACAAATTCCATTGAAAAATTACTAAGCCCTCTTTTTAGTCCGCATTATTGTGCAACTACGGATACGGAACCCTACTACTGCGCGTGGCCCGACACGTACTTTGCCGGTTTTTCACTATCACCATTATAGTCATCGGCGCGTCAACTTAGGTTGAATAACTTATGTTTTACTCTCGTTACAATGAACAATACAAAATTCTACAATACTGTGCTGCAACAAAATATTGTCATCACTACTATACTTGGCAAACTGATTTTTAACGTGTTAAAATGTTGAAGCAATGGTTCTGCCAATCCGCCTTTTACTACCCTCTCTAGAAACAAAACGAACAGGGGCCAGTACCCCAAGTATGAGTTTTTTTCGTTAACTACTGTAGTTGCGTCACGTCAAAAATGTATGAAAATTTTGGCAGTGCCTTAAGCGCGGCGTTCAATACTAAAATTCGACCTATAATTGAAAGCCCTGCCTATAGCCGCTGCCTGAATGTTCATTCATTTTTAACCGACTTCAAAAAGGAGGAGGTTCTCAATTCGTCTGAATGTTTTTTTTTTTTTTTTTTGTATGTTTGTTACGCGATATCTCCTCCAATTATGAATGGATTTTGATGATTCTGTTTTTGTTTGGTAGATCATACTTCAGAGGTGGTCCTATATAAATTTTATCGAAATAGATTCAGCGCTTTTTGAAATAAACAACAAAAACAAAACAAAAATATACTTAGATGACGTTTTCGTTTGTGGTTCCCTTATGCAAAAGTTTTGATAAGGACTTTCAATCTCTGTTTTAACTGTGATCACAGAAACATTAGCCAAGAACAAAGAAGTTTGTATGTGTTTGTAAGGAGCCGTCATGATAATTATACATTAATTCTTAAAGAAAACTACTTAATTGTAGGAAAGATTACGCAATCGTGTCATTTAAATTTGTAGTCTTAAACCGTGTAATTTATGGCACTAAAACGTATATAATAAATAACTTTAAATAAAAGTAAAAACCGACTTCAAAACAAAAACTAAAAAGAGTAAAATAATTACCAAGATATAAAATTAACAGTTTCAGAAGTCGGTGCAATACTACACTGAAACAAATAAAAGCCACCGACTTCTGAAACTGTTAATTTTATATCTTGGTAATTATTTTACTCTTTTTAGTTTTTGTTTTGAAGTCGGTTTTTACTTTTATTTAAAGTTATTTATTGGCGCAACGCTACTACAGTAGTAGTTAACGAAAATCACTCACACTTGCGGTATTGTTTTAGTCCGCATATGAAAGTTATTAAAACTGCTTCCTTACAAAGCTTTCTACTTGCTATGATGGGTCTTACTCATTAAAACAAACAAACCCTATGAACATTTCTTTCGTCCCCAAGGACCAATAAATTAATCAACAATGACTTCTCACAAAAGTCAATGTTCATTGAACTGCAGTTAATGTGTGCAAATATGCGCGCGTACGTCTGACCGGGCACTTTGTGCCGGACTATTCGCGAATTACCCGGCTAATGTGAACAGGGGTTAATGATGATGTTGTGCCAATAGTTTGGCGTGGGAAAAGGGTCGCATTGTGTACTAATTAATTCGTTTTCAATGCAATTGTATTGTAAATAGTTAACTTATTTGATTGTCAATGGCGCTGTGATTGGTTGGAATTGACTATAATTTGCTAAAGAGATTTGTATACGCGATTTTGAGTTCGAATTTGGATGAAATCTGCTATTTGTGTAAATAAAACAATATGGAATATGCACGTAATTTTTTTTTCTCCTAATCAATAAAACACAGTAATATAAACCCAAGAACAGTATTAAAAGTCAAAAGGAAATACAGTTTGTTGCTCAAAAAAACTTCAACAATTTTCTTCTACAGTTCAAACATCCGTTATTGTCGCGGCCATAATATGACATCATAATCCACGATACTGCTTTGTTTACATCTCTTTTTAGCCACAAATCATATACTTAAGTAAAATTATTTCTTGTGTTTTATTCAAGCAGAAAGCACTTACTACCTTACCCCAGTGAAAAAAAAAACACCATTCAGACGAATTGAGAACCTCCTCTTTTTTGAAGTCGGTTAAAAGGCGACTTTCTTTAAGATCGGCGTACAACTTCCGTACACATTTATTTTGTGCTTTAAAGCAAACGTCAAATCGGGCCTATTACGTTGTCCGAACTGTAGTGTGGATATACTAGGAGTATTTAACCGACTTCAAAAAAAGGAGGAGGTTCTCAATTCGGTCGGTATTTTTTTAATTTTTTTTATTTATGTATGTACACCGATTACTCCGAGGTTTCTAGTCCGATTAGTGTGATTCTTTTTTTGTTCAATGCAGTATACTTGCCATTTGGTTCGTTCCATAAAAATGTCATCCAATTTGGTTCAGTACTTTTTATTTTGTGAGCATTTTTTTATTACTGCTATGTGGATGATGTAATTATTTTATGTATCTTCTGGCATAACTCCGTCATACATTGACGGATTTGCAAAATTCTTTTTTTGTTTGAAAGAGTATTCTTCCGGGATGGTCTCATTTAAATTTGGTTAAGATCTGATGAAGACCCTCTGAGATTGACAATGGAACTCTCCAATGGATAACAGCAAATTACCCGAGATTGCTGTAATTGCATGTTTGTGTATTGTTTATGCCACTAAAAATAGAAAAATAAAATAACTTTAAAAAAAAGTAAAAACCGACTTCAAAAACAACTAAAAAGAGTAAAATAATTACCATTTATAAAACTAACAGTTTCAGAAGTCGGTGCCTTCAATTAGATTCAGTGTAAAATTGCACCGACTTCTAAAACTGTTAGTTTTATAGTAATTATTTTACTCTTTTTAGTTTTTTTTGAAGCCAGTTTTTACTTTTTTTTTAAGTTATTTTATTATTTATTTATTTACATTGCGCATTAAATAAATAAATACTCCTAGTATTTTGACAGGTGTCAAATCGGACCTAATCAAAACCTGAGTACTAAAATAATAGACTGTCGTTATTCCCCAATTGATTAGCAAACGACACAACATAGTTTATCGAGTCCCTTTAAATATAATACAATATTATCGATACACACAATATTATCGATATGCACAATATTATCGTAACACGTGGGCACTCGACGCGTGAGATTTGCCGCGTGGCTGATAATGATGATGATTGTGTGTTGATTGTTGATACACCTGAGGAGTAAGGGTTCCTGCCGATGTTTGCTTTCACTTTTGTTTGGAGACTAAAACATTAAAATAAAATTGTTTTATGTTGCTTGTATATTTTGTGGATGGTTCCGTTATCAAAGTTTTAAGAGTTAGAGGGGTTACGCACTGCATCCGATCCGAATCCGAGAAAATACGTTCCGAAGTAGTCATAGAACTATTTGTATGGTAATTTACACACTAGATCCGATTTTCGTCATCCGATTTCTCTCCGTGATCCGTGAGTTTCCAATTCGGAAGAAATATTGACGGACCGAAGTAGCCGTAGTACTGTTTGTATGAACGCTTTCGCATTACCTCGGATTCAAATCGGACGCCAAATGGATATGCCAAAGATGGCCCCTGAATTGTTTGAATTTGGATCAGAGATCGGATAAGTGCGCAAGCGATATCCGAATTCGGTCCGAGTTTTTTAGACTCTAGATTCGTATTTTCACGTATTCGGATCGGATGCAGTGCGTAATCGCTGTTAGAGCGTTTGTCCACCGCCGCGCCGTCACCGAGAAAAGAGATTATTTCGAACCGAGTTCAGAACCACGTGACGGCGATCGTGTCCAGCGCGACCGATCTCGGTGGTTCTCAAAACAAGCCAAAAATCGGTGCACCAGCGCCGGCAATCTCGGATGTAGTGGACAAGTTCAGACGTGTTGCTGGCATTTCGGAACGTCACGATCTCGGGTCGAGTTGTAGCGGTAGTGCCGAACTACTCACAATCTCGGCGGCCGAGATGACAGCGCTCGGATGACGGACGTGCGGTGGGCATCCAGTCATAGTAATGTATGTATCGCTACTTCGGCAACGTCATTTCGTTCTCGGTGACGGCGGCCATGAACAAACGCCCTTAAAGGATCAAACATTGCAATCAGCGGAAATGCTGGCTGTTTAGAGTGTCTTTGTTTTATTAACCGACTTCAAAAAGGAGGAGGTTCTCAATACGGATGTGTCTATTTTTTTTTATGTTTGTTCTGACATATCTCCGTCATTTATAGACGGATTTGCAAAATTCTTTTTTTGTTTGAAAGAGCATTCTTCCGAAATGGTCTCATTTAAATTTGGTGAAGATCTGATGAAGACCCTCGGAGATTGACAATGGAACTCTTCAATGGATAACAGCAAATTACCCGAGATTTCTGCAATTGCATGTTTGTGTATTGTTAATGCCACTAAAAATAGAAAAATAAAATAACTTAAAAAAAAAGTAAAAACCGACTTAAAAAAAAAGAGTAAAATAATTACCATATTATAAAACTAACAGTTTCAGAAGTCGGTGCCTTCAATTAGGTTGAGTGTAAAATTGCACTGACTTCTAAAACTGTTAGTTTTATAATATGGTAATTATTTTACTCTTTTTTGTTTTTGTTTTTTTTTGATGTCGGTTTTTACTTTTTTTATAGTTATTTTATTCAACTAACAGTCGAACAAAACTCAACACTAGTTACTTTTCGTCGCAATAATAACCAATATTATACCTTTTATAAACAAGGAACCGTACATAGATACGGTGTCAGCTGTCGTTTCCCTGCACATGATCGATGGTGTAATAACACCATTATCACTATATTAAATTTACACCTCTCTGACGTCACAAATTATCAGAAAATGAGCTTCATTACACTCGAGCGATAACGTTCGCGATATGAGTGTAATTGGTCCTTAATATTGCGTTTATTGTTTTAGGGTGAAGTTGTGTATATCCCTTTATGAGTAATCGCTTTTAGATAATAATGTAACGAAGTTGTGTATGTTAATATGAGGTGGATATAAGAATTAAGCGTTTTCCTCTAATACTGCCAGGACCTCTCATTCTTCTGCCAGCCCTTATCTCAAGTTACCTGGGGATACTTCCCTAGTAGCCGTCCCGCTATCATTTACTTCCTTTTTATTCATATCATCTCTCACACAATCCATCTATCTTTTCTTTGGTCTCCCTCTTCCCCTCCATCTATCAACATTATATTCATCACTCTCTTAGTTACATGCATTTCGTTTTCATCCCTCCTCATCCCATGCCCATACCAAGATAACCGGTTCCCTTTCAACTTTCCGATCACAGGCGCAACTTTCAAACTTCCTCTAATATACCGGACGAGTTTTTTTACCGCTTGGGCAAAAATTGGGTTTAAAGAAGGCTTGGGCTTAGTAATGTTTTTTTTTCTTTATCTTTTGTGAAATTGATATATCTATAGATACCTACTATAGAAACTCAAATTATACTCAGGTGGATATGATTTGAATTTAGATATTATTTAATCGAATTATTTACTTGAAAAAATCCGCGTTTATTGATTTAGTATGAAAATTTACTTCAAATTAGTAGTATTTATTGATAGATAAGTATCATTAAAGGCAATTAAATAAAAAACTATCCCATAGGGTTCTACTCCGTTCACCTATTAAACCCATTTTTTTTCCAGACGGTAAAAAACGTCATAGGACCTCTCATAACCAGCCCGGAAACGTCCACGGCTGAACATGGACCTGCTACGAGGAACGATAATAGTGGAAAGAGTATTTTTCACATCGCTTCGCAAACGGATCGCAGTTTGGTTATTATTACAAGACAGGAGGACGAGGAGGTCGTTGGTCTAGCGTTCGCAAGCGCGACTGCTCGATGAGTTGAATCTCCAGGTCGGGCAAAGTGTTGTGTGGAATTTCTCAGTAGCAGCTCGGAGTCTGGATTTGTACCCGGTCGATGGCAATAAGCTCGCCCCATATTACATAGGACGTAAAACATAACGGCGAAATGTGGGTGTACTAATACACCTCTGCCAACCCTTCGGGGAATACAGGCGTGAGTTTATGTTATGAAGACGTTTAAGCTATCCATTATATTCCTGAAATGAATGCCTTAGTTACAGAAGACGATGATGATAGTCATTCATTTCATTTCTAGCCTGCGTCATCTCACTGCTGGGTAAAGGACTTCTAGTTTCTACGATCCAGAGCCAAAGTGGACCACTGGTCATTGGTTTTGTCTAGCCCGTCCCGCCATCTTCTTCGAGGTCTGCCGCGACGCCTTCTGGCTGTGTCAGGGCTCCATAAAGTGGTTATTTTAGGTCACAGCTCATTGGGCATGCGGCACACGTGGCCGGCGCGTCCTAATGAGTCGCCTACTAATGATGATAGTCAAATAAACTAAAATCTAATCGTCTCTATTGCAGCATAATCTGTTTAAAATATGCTCGCATTGATACATACACAAACGCAACGCCCTCTTTACTCAACGCAGTCGGTTAAATCTGCAGTCAGTGTGCAGTTAATCTGTTACGTTAACGAGTGGTATACAGCACTTAATTGGACAGATACACCGAATGATATACAGGTTGTTCTAAAGAGAAATTTAAAATTTTCGTTGTGACGTCGACTACGGCATAATAATAATGAATTCTTTTCCGTGCTTGGTTTTACATTATCCTGTAGACGTTCATTGCTGACATAGACCTCACCTCACGTATACCTCTAAAAATACAATCTGTATACGGTGTCATTAGACTGCACAATCGAAGGACGATACTGTCACAATCAACACACTCATACGAATAACTGATCGCATCTTCGAGCCTATGTTGTTATTGAGACTGATGCTGCTGCGAAATTCCTAAGACCTCATTTACGGAGGGGCGTCTCTCGGCGCGTCGTACGATTTTTTTGTTTACGGATCGGCGGCGCGTGCAGCGGCCCGCATCATCACAACACGCGCAAACACAAACATATGGCAATGTACGATGTTGTTTATGAAGATGCGGCGCGTGCGACGCCTAGGGCCCCGCCGCGTTTGACGCTACGTTTTACAATGGACGAAGAATTGCAGGAATAGCTGGTCGCAACGCTGCGTGCACCGCCGCGATGCCATCCGCGGGCTCCGCCTGCATTTGAAGCAAACGCGTGTAAAATCGCTTCTCCGTAAACGCTCTCATACAACGCCATATGTTTGAATTCAGTGCGGGCCGCGCCGCACAACGCGACGCGCAACTCCCAGTGTCTCCGTAAATGAGGCCTTAGTATTCGCCTTTCACGTCACCCATGGGAAGAGAAAGAGTGGCTTATTCTTAGCCGGGTACCATACTGTCAAAATCACAGCTTAGAACAATCAATTTTGTCTTTGACGCCTAATACTCTTCTTCTTTCTAGTCGGCACGAGCTGAACGGGAATAGCCGAGGGCAGATTTAATTAGGTATCGTCATTAAGAGTATCGAAGCTCAACGTAATAATATTATACTTCACAACATTTTCGATACCTGACAATTCAGTACGCCCTTTAAGCATCGCCCTGTATTTGGCGCTTTACTAAGCCAATCGAAATAATTGGCGTGTAACGATCAATTAGCCGGCTCCGTGCACCACATTCATACTGTATCACGTAATACTGGTCCTTTTCACCGCGCCGGACATAAGGACCAGCGACTGGACGGGCAGACGAAATATAACAGATTTGTGTGAATACACAATGATCTTGTATCTGTTGTTGATGGTTGGTTTGGTGGTGACTGTGAAGGGTTTTGGCGGCGAAGGTGGTAAGAAAAGAAATACAATGTGTCCGGTTATGGACTAGCAATACTCTAGGTACTTATATAGCAACTATTCTAGTATACAAGTACACTACACACTAGGGTCCAATCCACTACCCCGCTATTTGGCAGCCATTTTGCTTTTTTGTTGATATATTCTCTATCTTAAAGTAATGAAAATATGAACCCATTGTATCGTAATTAAACGATAGACAATATTATTGCCCTCCGAATAAGCCTACTTTTATCTCAGTAGGACCAAAACTTTTAGAGATATGATTTTTTTTGTACACACGTACTTACAGAATATTTAAAAAAAAAATGGAAGGGAATTGGACCCTAGTGTATAGTGTATTTGAGTACTAGAATAGCTGTTATACAAGTACCTAGAATATCGCTAGTCCATGACCGGACACATTGTATAAAGATTAATTTGGTATTTCACGAAGATTTTATTTTCAAGTGAATCTGTCGTCAAATGATTCTCAGTTTATCTTTGTAAAGCTTCAAAATGATCTGCGTCGTTAATGAAAATCGTAATGCTGACTGTGCTTTGACACGTTTGGTGTAGTAGCTGAGCGATTGACTTTTGCGCTACGGGTTGTGGGTTCGATTCTCGCACGGAGCAAACATTTGTATGGCTTACAAATAGTGGTTTCGGGTCTGGGCGTTTGTCTATGTGAGATATGTGTCTGTAAACGCACCCACGATACTTACAGGAGAAATCCTAGAGTGGGGTAAAGTATAAAAAAAAACAGAATACTTCAATGTGGACTACGCAATTATAACAAACATAACAATGCTTTAACATGAGCATAATTATGCTTACCTCTGCTCTTGTATAATAATTTTAATTCTGTAGTGTCATTCTGTAAGAAACCCACCTCAATATCGACGGTTAGCTCGATAACCATAATGTCACAGTATGTATAATAGAAGCAAATAACACACAGATAATTGACAATACAGTCAATAACGCGTAGTTTTGTTATCCACGCTGTGTCACGACAAGTGACAGTTGCGATCGAGGTGAGATTCTTACAGAATTGCACTGCTGATAATAATATTGGCGCTTTAGCAAATCTATTTTCTTATGTCATGTAATTTAATCACTGTTTTTGTAAAGGGGATAGAACCTTTGTAGCATAGGCCCCCCCGCTGCCATTTTGATTTTTTTTTCAAGTGTCGGCGCACGATTACACTAACATACAGGATAGAGGACACTTAGACAAACAAAAAATATCAGGGATATGGTGCCGTAAAGTGCCGTTCACGTTCATCACGTTGCCGAGATATTTGGACTTAAAGATTTTTTTTCAAGATTGCAGCGCACTTTGTTACTTGTAAATATGGACAGAGAACACTCAAACAAACAAAAAATATTCAGAGATATGGTGCCCTAAAGTATCACGTTGCCGAGATATTTTGACTTAAAGTTTTTTTATTGCAGCGCACTTTGTAACTGGTAAATATGGGTAGAAGACACTCAAACAAATAAAAAATATTCAGAGATATGGTGTCCTAAAGTGTCACGTTACCGAGATATTGTATCGAGATAATATTGAAAAAAAATCTTTGAGTCCAAATATCTCGGCAACGTGACACTTTAGGGCACTATATCTCTGAATATTTTTTGTTTGTTTGAGTGTCCTCTACCCACTTATGTTAGTCTGATCTTGCGCCGCAACTTGTAAAAAAAATTAAAATGGCGGCAGGGGCCTATGCCAGCTTCCATAGAAAAATGTTCGAACCCCTTTGCATTGATTTGACTTCATTCCCCAGACCCTCGCGTGAGTCGCTTGCGGGGTGTGCCTATGCCGGGCACGCTGAGCTCCGTCGGTGGAGGTGGCGAGGAGTCGCCTCCGATCTATCGGCCCGGTAGTCAAGCGTGAGTAACCTACTTATCTACTCAGCTCATCCAGTCCACTCCTCGACACAATACATCTCTTGAAGAAGCAGGTAACCAATAACCAACCAAGATGGGCAAGCCCACACCGGAGATGCTGGTCAATTGAATGGTCATTAAATCCCGCCGTATTTGTCACTGTCAGGGTTCCGTCCTCGTCACTCCACAGAAGAGTGCACTGCGTGGAGTTAGTTGTCATTTTTTGGGGTTCTAGCAAGATTGGGGAATATTGTCAGACACCCTACGGTAAGGCCAGTAATGAAACTATAGGCTCCTGAGTTCTATGACAACCCGCTTGTCACGTTCGATTGACAGATCAGTCAGAGCGATAGCTATTTAAGAAGTAGCTAGTAGCTACGTGCCCCTAATCCCTACTTAATACCTATTCTAAATGCGAAAGTAACTCTGTCTTTCTGTGATGCTTTCATGCCTAAACCGCTGAACCGATTTTGATGAAATTTTGTACAGAGATAGTCTGGAACCTGGAGAAGGACATAAGCTACTTTTATCCCGACGAAATCCACGCGGGTGAGGCTGCGAGATACCTCTAGTACAAGATAACTAAAGCAGCAGTCACATCTAATGATGGAAACTTTTCACCCAACAGCTACGTAGTCTCCCAGTTCGTGAAGCCAAAGCCGCCGCACCAGTACTGGGAGGAAGAGACTTCTCTGACCATCGTCCCTGAGAATAAGAACTGCCTGCTATGTGAATCGCAGGACACAGGCGCCTGCCGGTCCATGCCGTCCTGCGTGTATTGCGAACCAACTGTTACCGCCCTGTGCGAGAGAAGCACGCCTTGTCTTAGATGTACTGGTAAGGAATACACGGATTTGAATGAGATTTTGTAGATCATACGGTATTTCTAATATCACCTCTTTGTAGGACAGAAATTTTGTACAGCGCTTGTAACCACCCCACTAGTCTGACTTTTAATGTCGATTTTTAACCAACTTCAAAAAGGAGGAGGTTCTAAATTCGTCTGAATATTGTTTTTTTTTTGTATGTTTTTTACGCGATAGGTATCTCCGCCAATTATAATTATTGGAAATCCGTGCAATTCTACACTGAAACAAATAAAAGGTTCCTTACCCAAAGGGTAAAACGGGACCCTATTACTAAGACCTCTCTGTCCGTCCGTCCGTCTGTCACCAGGCTGTATCTCATGAACCGTGATAGTTAGACAGTTGACATTTTCACAGATTATGTATTTCTGTTGCCGCTCTAACAAAAAATACAGAAAAAAGTAAATATTTAAGGGGCTCCCATACAACAAACGTGATTTTTTTGCCGTTTTTATAGATAATGATACGGAACTCTTCGTGTGCGAGTCGGACTCGCACTTGGCCGGTTTTTGAAGATGGTTATGACATACATTAGATTGCAATTGACCACAAAATTAAATAAGCTAAGAATATGAAGTGATAATTGCCAACATTAATTGTTCACTAGTGTTTTCTTGCTAAAACACTTTTATCAGGCGTCGGCAACGAGCTCACATTTTAATCATGTTCCTAGAATTCAGGATTCGATGTGATTAAAATGAAAGTACTAGCACAAATTGAAGAGATTAAATAATAAATAATTTACGAGCTTAATTGATATTGAAATCATAGCCTGAAGCAGTTGATTCGCTTAATGCATGCAAATAGTATAATTATTTTCATGGGAACAGATCCGTTTCGGTTACATTATTGTGTTTGCGGGAATCTCCCGCTAAATATATACCAAACTAGCTTTTGCCCGCGGCTTCGCCCGATTTTCCATACAAACTTTCATCCCCTATTTAATTCTCTTAGGGGTTGAATTTCGAAAAATCCTTCCTTATTCCTTGTCAACATTATAAAGGGAACTTCTGTGCAAGATTTCAGCTTTCTAGGTCCAAGGGTTTGGGCTGAGCGTTGATGAGTCAGTCAGTCAGGACTTTTTTTTATTTATATTTAAGTAGATTATTATTTTAATACTTTTGCTCATTTCTCAATTGGCGTGTTGCCAATCTCATCTTGTCTCATCAACGATATTATTCAGTTTTTCTTTTAGCAAATTCTCAATTATAGTCGCAGTGCGCGCAAAATAGCGGTAGGCGCGAAGTATCTGCCCAGTAGGCGTGGGTGATTATTCGAAACATGTTTTTAAAAAATAACAACGTAAAGTTCTAAATGCAGATGTTTCACACTGATAATAATATTATAATGAAAAATCAAACTATACCACTGCCGTCAAGCAATAAGACAAGAATAAAAACAATCTGAAACGAATATTAATGTTAACGAAGGAGAACAATGATTTGTTAATTTTTTTTTAAGGAAGTTCTAATATTCGTCCGCTTACGAGAAAGATATCTCTGAGGGGGTTATCCGTCCTTGTGGTGCCGAGCGTAAAGAATAGCACTACCCCATCTTTTTCCGTGTGTTGTAAAAGGCGACTAAGGGATTCTCTAGAGAATGGGCAGCAGCGTTCTCTGAGTACTTTAACAACTATAATGCGATCGCCAACCCGCCTGTCAAGCGTGGCGATTATGGCAGACTCCCTCAACGTGCGCTCAGGGGAGGCCTATATCCAGCAGTGGACGTTTTTCAGCTGAATGATGTGGGGTTTATATATTAGCTGATCATCATCATCATATTATAAGCATCCACTGCTGAAAATGGGCTTCATAATGACCGTCACTATGAGGTGGCCTATTCTTTACCGGAAACCATGCACAGGAAACTTTCATAGTATGCATAGATAAGTGACGATACGTTTGGTGCAGTGGCGATTGGCTTCTGCGCTACGGATCGTGGGTTCAATTCCTACACGAAACAAAAATTTGTATGACCTACAGGTGGTTGTTTCGGGTCTGGGCGTTTGTGTATGTGAGATTTGTGTCTGTAAACGCACCCAAGATACTGGAGTAATCCTAGTGTGGAGCAACATTTTATTAAAAAGATAATCAACTTCTTATTAATTCCAGTGATAAAGAACCCGTTCTTCAAGTGTACTCCGGGCGAGAAGTACATGGACGAGTGTGACTCCTGCCGCTGCACTGACGGACATAATGGCTGGTGCACCAATCAATACTGCGAGTTCCGCTCCCTCTACTTGTATGCGATGAAGCTTAGCGATGGAGAGTTCTACTGATAGCCGCCGGTTCTACTGATGATCGTCAAATCTACTGATAGCTGTCAGTTCTACTGGTAGCCGTCAGTTCTACTGATAGCCGTCAGTACTACTGATAGCCGTAAATTTTACTGATAGCCGTCAATTCTACTGATAGCCGTCAATTCTACTGATGATCGTCAATTCTACTGATAGCCGTCAGTTCTACTGGTAGCCGTCAGTTCTACTGATAGCTGCTAGTTCTACTGGTAGCCGTCAGTTCCACTGATGATCATCACTTCTACTGATGGTCGTCAGTTCTACTGATAATAAAACTATCATTTCTACTGATAGCCGTCCGTTTTACGGTAGCCATCAGTTCTACTAATAGCCGTCCGTTGTACTGATGACTACCGGTTCTATCGACGTCCTTCACTAATTGGAATGAATGTTAATGTTAATAAAGCTGAGTTTGGCTTGGTTATCTGTTCTTATTATGCTAAGGTTGGTGTTTGGTGCACCAATCATTTTAACGAGTTTCCCTCTCTCTATATAATTACACGTGATGAAACCGAGCGTTAATAAAAAATAAAGTTAAAAAACTATAACCCGACTACGTAAATAAAAAAAGGGGTCTAAAAAGGACGAAACAAGAAAATAATTCAAATCGAAATCCAGAAATTCATAGGTACAAAAATGGTCAAGGAAGAGCCGTGGTCGCACTTCCTGTGTACCTACTAGGTGCCAGGAACACCTCCATTGAACCAATTCAATAATTTGGGCTAGCGTATTCTTAGCCAATAAGCTTATATATATTATGTTTTTATTATCACCCAGGAACATGGTGCTGCCCCTCTTTAAGATAGCTATCTTAAAGAGGGGCAGCACCATGTTCCTGGGTGATAATAAAAACATAATATATATAATAAGCTTATTAGCTAAGAATACGCTAGCCCAAATTATTGAAGATGCCAATGTTGGCATAATTATCACGATTGGCGGGCTCGGGTGGTGCATTGTTGTTGCTCACAAAACTTGTAGGTTCAACCACATTCAAAATTGTTAAGCTCCACTCGTCCGCAACACTTTCACTATTGTATGTAGAAATCAAATCAATATTCAACCGGAAATCCTTCCTTATTGATGTTATTCACCAAATTCTTAGTCAAAACATTTTAATTATGGCAGCGATACCTCTACAGATCTTGCCGACGCATCTGACTACCCGAATCGTGGCTAATTGACACAAATATTTACTTCCATACAAATTATTCGGCCATCCATCTGTGTTTCCGACAACCCTATTTTGCATGGTCTTGTGCTGAAGGAATAAGATTCAAATTCGTTTGACAGGATTAGTGAGAGCAGGGTGGGTGGTCAAAAAAGGATTATAAGGAAGTAATTATTGGCTACCGTGAGATAGTGCGTTTTAAAGCCTCGAAAATTTGGATAACACTTTTGAATGTTGTTTTTGCAACGATAGTGAAGTTCTTTGTTTGACGTCTTTGAGAAATTTAAAGAGATTTTTTTTAAGTTTTTTGCAAAGATTATGAACTAAGTAGCTTACAGTACAGTAGTGGTTAAGTAGTTTGGTAAATACTTAAGATAATGAGAGTTAGAAGTGTGGGAAATAACAATTCCTAAGAATATGATTCATGCTAAGCTTGTAACGTTTTACAAGTTTTTAATTCTGTATTGTATTTTACACATTTTAAGCAAATAAAGGTTCTGGAGTGGCAACCGCGTACCGGGAGTTGCAACGTGGGTAGGCCTCTCACAAGGTGGACCGATGATCTGAAGACCAATTCTCGTAATAAAAAATGTTCAAAATATAGTTTCGATCTAGTCTCAGTCTAGTCTCAATCACATAAATATGGCAAATGGTATTCTTGTTCGTTAACAAACAACATCAAACGTGAGATTATATTGAAATGAGATTGAAAGTTGACTGAAGCCAAAAGGGTATTCTGGTTACATTATGTACTGAGCCATTTTGACAAGTTGGAACTCTCATTTATTTCCAGAATTTTAGTCTACGACTGTTGATATCGGTATGTTATCAGTAATAGATTTTATCTTGACTGAATTGACATTATATCGAGACAGACTGAGATGATACTAAAACCGGACCGAACTTTAAGTGTGTCAGAATATCATTTTTTTACTCAATTCATAATTTAATCTCAGTTCAGTCAACCTTCAGTCTTACTTCAAATTAATTACGAGGATTGGGCTTCTGGTGAAGGTCACGGGAATCCGCTGGATGCGAGAAGTACAGGACCGGTCGATGTGGCGATGCTTGGGGGAGGCCTATGTCCAGCAGATACGTATTTCGGCCGAAAGAATGGATGAAAAGCAAATCTATACAAGGTGTAAATTAAATAACGCACAACCTCTTAAGGGGTCACTGTACTCATCATTATGAACAACTTTTACTATGGGAACAAAGCAGAAATCGCGAAAAAAAAATTCCCTGTTCCCTACATTTTGATGAGTTTTGCGAACATAAATACAATTTATCGAAATTGAACCAGCGCTTTTTGAAAAAAAAAAAACAACAAAAAACTAAAAAATATACACAAATCGTGTACATATAGACGACGTTCTAGTTGTAGTAGTGGTCCGAGAATTTGTACACTATTGTAATTGTAATTTGTGGCACTAAAAAGTATTAAGGATATAAAAAAAACTTAAAAAAAGTAAAAACCTTCACATTAAAAGAATTATCATATAATAAAATTATCAGTTTCAGAAGTCGGTGTTATTCTACGCTGAAACAAATTGAATGCACCGACTTATGAAACTGATAATTTTATTATAATTATGATAATAATTTTACTCCATTTAGTTTTTTGTTTGAAGTCGGCTTTTTCTTTTTTTATTTCTTGTGTGTAGGTAGGTACCTGAAATATCAATTACATGCTCACAATACATTTGTGCACATTCGCAAAATGTTCACAAAATGACGGCGCGTCTCACGTTACACGTTATAATTATGTACATTGTATGAACGTGTACATGAGACCGGAAGTCACAACAATATGCAACAGTTCGTCAATGATGTTTCCTTTAAGTTCAAACAGTACAGATGTATTGTTAATAGATGTGACAGTGGAACAGGTAGCCTACTGTGATATCTAGCGGACTGTGTTCAGTTGCGTAGCTACGTAACCAAGGGCCCCAGTGCAAAAATGAAATTGGGGTCCTATTTAAACTAAACTAAATACTTTGAAGGTGCAAAACTACTTCATCATCACCTCCTTATCGCCCACTGCAGGGCATAAAGCAAAGCTATTTACTAGTAAGCATTATGTATAAAGGTGCGTACATATTACATAACATAACATGTTATAAAACGTTGTTATACAGCGTGTCCCAGAAAGTAGTGTCAAGCGGAAGTCCAGAGGTAGAACATCCTTTGAGGTACCCAAATCACCCCCATGTATGTTCCGCGATTTTTTGTAGTTTTCGAGTTATGAATGTTTTTCATGTTTTTTAATCAAACTCTGACTATAACGATATTTTTGATCATAGTGACGTGAATAGTTGAGATACATGAGTAATAAATTTTTCTAAATTAGCTGATTAGTGACCTTATCCAATGCATAAACATTTGTAACCATAGATGTAACAAGTGCGTTACAAAGCGCGTTACAAGTCACAGGATAGTAAATTTCGAAACGATCAGATCAATAGAAGTTGCTCATATCCCTTCGACAACCAAAAAAGAGCTGATGATCTTCAAACGGCTAAACAGATTTTCTTGAATCATAGCTAAGAATACTCTCGATAAAGTCACCTTTCAAACAAAAGAAAAAACTAAATCAAAATCCGTTTAGGAGCTACGATGCCACAGACAGACACACAGACACACACGTTAAACTTATAACACCCCTCTTTTTGCGTCGAGGGTTACTAAGAAAGACGTTATTTGTTAGTTTTAATCAATTTTTCATTCCCCCTTTTACAACTGGAATTTTCGATATTGTATGCTTTGAATGAAATTTTTATTATGATGTCGTAGAGATAGCTCGTTGAAATTTACAGGGTAAATAGCTGATAAAATGGATAAGTTTTTAAAATACATCTGACAAAAAAAGTTTAGGGAGATTTATTTTTAAATCGCCCACAAAGATTTAGGAAACATGCAGGATTTTAACTTTATGAGAATTCAATATTTTTTTGTAACGCATTTGTTACATCTATGGTTACAAATCTTTATGCATTCGATAGGGTCACTAATCAGCTAATTTAGAAAAAAAATTACTCATGAATCTCAACTATTCACGTCACTATGATCAAAAATGTCGTTATAGTCAGAGTTTGATTAAAAAACATGAAAAACATTCATAACTCGAAAACTACAAAAAATCGCGGAACATACATGGGGGTGATTTGGGTACCTCGAAGGATGTTCTACCTCTGGACTTCCGCTTGACACTACTTTCTGGGACACGCTGTATAACGTGTTTCAGTAATGTGGAGACTGAATGTTATAAAACATGTTATAATAACAAACGTGTTATTTAACATGTTATTAATATTTACAACAATGTCAATAAACTAGGACGAATCCAGCATCTACGTTTTTTTCTTTTGTTATTTAAAAGTACAACAGTCGCTGCAGCAGCTAGCAAAACGTCCTCTCGTGTCGACATTGTGAACAGCACTGCAGAACGACAAACGACAATGTTATATAACATGGTTATATTGCATTGTTATACTAATGTGTACAGTATTGTTATATGTTGCAATGTTAAAAAACAATGTTACATATTGTGTACGTGTTATTTAACACAAGTTACACAACATGTTACTTAATCTGTACGCACCTTTAGATCTGCAGGAATCATAATCCCTACTAATATTAAAACTGCGAAAGTAACTCCATCTGTTATGCTTTTTTGCTGCGATTTTGATGAAACTTAGTACAGAGATAGTCTAAAACCTAGAGAAGGACATAGGCTACTTTTATCCCGAAAAATACGGAATGCGCGATACACGACATCCATGCGGGCGCCGCGAGCGACCTCTAGTTATCAATAAAACAAATATGTCTATCGCAGTCCACCGCTAAACAATGGCCTATAGCACAGTGTACCTACTTACTACATACAGTGGGTCAACGCCCACACATTTGACAGGTACTATGAAATGTCAAAATGTTTTAGGGGCGGAGGTTATGTCCCAAGTATGCAGTATGGCTACTCGGGACATAACCTCCGCTCCTTCACCCCGCAACCCCCCGCACGATTGCTCTGCGACAATGTTCTACGTTGACCGACTGTAAGGAGTAAGATATAGGTAGACTGTGCCTATACTATGAGCGCCAAAGCACTTGATCCTCCGACTGCCTCCACCAGTCAAGCTCGGCGCCGTTTGACAAGTCGTCAGACCATCGGTTTGGGAGTCATACCGAAGAACGTGTGCTGATTCGTCTGCTCCAATTTTCAATTGTACGCTCAAGAAAAATAACCTTTTCTTTCAACTACGTAGTAATGTTATCATTAATCACTATAAAACCGGTCACAAAGGACGTATTTTTTGCTTAGAACCAAAACAGTGCAGAAATGTGCTCATTATTGCACTGTTTTACATTAATGCACTGTTTTTTTTTTTTAATTTTTTGTTATATATAAATTTACCACAGAGGTTTAATGTCTCCCATTAAGTTTAATATGAAATGTATGCATTAGATCAAAAAGATTCTGGCTGAAAATAAAAATCAGCCAAATAAAACCGACTTGGTGAAAAAAAACAAATGGCGCGCATTTTGTACCATTGTAAAACTTTGATACTTTTTATTTAGCAAGAAAAGATTAAAAAAATGTTACACAAGGATATTTTATCACGGTAGGTAGATTGGTATTTGAAAAAAAAGTAGATTACGCACCTTGCTTAAGTGAGTAATTAATGCACTGGTGATAATTTAGTGCCCTTGCTTGCGCTCGGGCACCAACATACCACTCGTGCATTAATAACTCACTTTGCGCTCGGTGCAACAATCTACTATTAATCTCCTAGCAGACCATTGGCAGCCAGCCCTCCTCTCAGTATACTTTTATGAAAGGTCCACTGCTGGGCATTAAGCCCAAAACATCAATAACCACACATGTCGTATCCAGCATCTCTCCCCAAGCTTATGGAACTCTTCACGGCACAAATTGCCCCGTCATTGTACTCATTCAAGGACCGCCCGCCGGCACACATTGTGCGTACGCGCATAAAAAGTGCTTGTAAACCCATCACACGTCATTAGTGCGGTTATGAAGGATATAATAATGCTTGTGGCTAAATAAATATAAATATTGAGGGGATCATGTTAACGGGTTACTTTTTTTTGTTAGGTAAATGTGTTATTTATGAGATGTTGAGTTATAATAGAGTTGAGAAATGTGGCAGGGTTGTAATTGTTTTAGGCGTTTTTGTGTATTGAAAGAAACAGGAGCTTCGATCTTTGTTGCATCATTTAAAAAGTAGTAGGTAAATGGTTGTAAATTTTGAACCGAATGAATTATGAATTAAACCGTACCGCGTCCAATTTTCCTTGAAAAAATGTGTATATTCGGTATAGTATGTCAATTTAATGTATTAGGAAGACTTATAAATGATAAATGTTTGTATTTTGATATAATAAAAAAAAAATTAAAATTTTCTATGTGACGATTAGTCGAGTTAGTATGTATCAATTATTTTATTATGGCAGCACTGGTTGTTTATGGATAAGAACGGTTTTGTTTTGATTGTTTGATTTTCGATTCTGTTCCAATTACAACTGCAAATCATTTTAGCACATTCTACAATTGAGTAGTCCGCTTGCAAACCGCACTATGTCACAATTTTTGTGATTTTTAGATAATGGCGGGAAACGGGCCAGTATTTAAAATAAATTCATATACATCAAAAATACAGTGCCCAAACTTGCTATATTCTGAGCAAATCGGTATTAAATGTTGGATACTCTTGCAAAACTCGCTATCTTACTTAGTTTTCCGGAACGGAACAATTCTATTTTTTCAGTTTATCGTTTTTTTTATCCAAGCACATAACGGCGTTTGCAAGTGGACTACTCAATTTCTTTTTGAGTTAAGATCGAACGACGACCTTGATAGTACCATTGTAGTAGTACCATTTGTCAAACGGTGTAAATTAGCGGGATCACCACCCAGGACAAATAATTTTTCATAAAAAATCTGTTAGTTGTGTAATACAAAAATGTATCACTGTAGAATTACATTATCTTACTAAATCTTATTTTGTAAATAAAAGAGTGCTATGTGAATTTTTATTTAAACTTTTCTTGACGCTCTGGGTGATATCCCTACTAATATTACGAACGCGAAAGTAACTATATCTGTCTGTCTGTCTGTCTGTTGCGCTTAAACGCCTAAACCGCTGAACTGATTCTGATGAAACTTGGTACAGAGATAGTCTGGAACCCGGACATATGCTACTTTTATCCAGAAAACCGCGAAATATCTACGCGATAAACGACATCCACGCGGGTGAAGCTGCGGGCGACCTCTAGTTTCAAATATATGAAAGAAGTAAGAGTAGCTTGAAATATTTGTTCCTGTGGTATTGAGTCACTGGTGCCGATTCTGTTATGGACAAATTAAACTTAATTTAGGCTATTGCCATCTTTTTCACTCTAATGGGTTATAGCCATTTTTGTATCGCGGTATGTTTTCGTTACACTATCACAATAAATATCAATATTCAATTATATGTAATCCATTTTAGCAAGGAAATGTATGGAAATAAGCAACACGTTTTTAGGATTATGGTTTTATGAACCATTACGGTAAATCAAGAAGAGCTGAAACTCTACTTTAAGAAATGGTTTAAAAGATGTAAGTGCCTTGGTGGGACACCTTTGTCTATTATTACAGTAAATGGAATACATATACATTGTTTAGTTGCTGCGACACAATGTTGTTTTCCGAGTTCCACGCGGACGGAGTCGCTGGCACAGCTAATTACCATAATATAAAACTAACAGTTTCAGAAGTCGGTGCCTTCAATTAGGTTCAGTGTAAAATTGCACCGACTTCTAAAACTGTTACTTTTATAATATGGTAACTAGCTGTAAACTTAATTTAGGCTATTGCCATCTTTTTCACTCTAATAAAATAAGAAAGAGACAGACGTAAATAAGAGCTGTCAAATTTAGTTGAACTAAGAGTTCCATACCTACAAATTTAGACGACATTTAAAACGTGTCGACTAAAAACACGGTGAAGTTCAAGGCGTAAACTAATTTGACATCTCTAACTTAGTTGTTGTCTATCACCGTTCTTTTCTCGCGCTATCTGTTAGTAAAAGATGAAAAGGTGAACAAGAGAATCGGCACCACTGTCAAACTTTCTCTACGATATTCCTTCAACACACACAATCTGCTGTTAAAATGAACAACGCCAAGCCTCTAAAGATGTTTCAGTTGAACAATATGACATAAGTATTCCGATTCCTTTCATTCATTCATTCAAATGTATGTAATAAATGTATTAATGTTCATGATAGCACGCTTCATATGTTTGTAACACATAATTATTAGGTCTTTGGTAGGCACATTTGGTAAACCCCGCAAAAAATAATCGCTTACACTTTCTTGCAAAATTATTGGGTCGTGCAAATGTTTCTGTTACTATAGGAATATTGTAGAGTTTAAAAGACCAAATCACCATGGGAAGTGGTACATTTGGTTTTATACCGCGGCCATCGTTGAAAAATTTGTCGGTATACCTATGCTAAGCCTATCACAAAAATGAATTGATAAACGATTTTTCTAACAATGCAGTCCGAGATGATATATTTGAAATTGTATTTCTTACTTTTTATGTATTATGTTGTGGCGTTTCAATAAATTGACATTTATCTCGGTTGAGACTGATTTTACTGCATATTAACTTTTATTCGTCATATTATTCTCCATCTAATTAATAACGTAAGATTGAGGGCCGTGAAAAAAAAACAGCACCATTTTTGGTCATTGTCTTGTGTACGAAACATTTTTGTACATATTTTGTTACCTAAAATATAGCTATTGCATAGACTGTGATTCTGCTCAATTAGTGATTTTCGTAAATATCACGACGAAATTTATAATACCAACAGAACATTTAGCATGAATCCATAATATGTTACTTTTCCTATAAATTGCACGTAAGTGTACGCCCAAATAACCCAGAAACCGCATTCACACGGACCGACAAACGACAAAAAACGCGTATCAATGTCGCCCGCTGTGCTGCGACAAATCGCTGAAGAAATAGTCGGGTATCACCCACAACTCTCCGTAACAATAAACTAGTGTTGGTTTACTCGACCGTATCATATTATGCGATTTTTTTCACCTATTGTGAAGAATGCTCGATTGCCAGTTGACATTATTATTAAGTTTTGTATTGTCACAAAGATTTTACCTACTATTCACCAAAAAGCGTTAAGCGGAGTTTAATTTGTGGTAAATGGGCGACGGAAATGCGTTTTTGTTACTCTGATCCTGGCTTTATAAAGCCAATTGTAGTCGATGAACGTAAGATGTTTTATTTTGATGTACATACATAAATATGATGGTTGTAATACCTACAGATCTAAACGGGTTATCAGAGTTGCAATCAGTGTCAAAAATTGTAGTTGAAACCACGATTAGAATCATAAGTTTGTTAAACAGGTGATCAAAATTGCAGGACAGCATTCTAATAGCGCAAAACACTTGTAATCGCTATGGCTTTGATTTTGACATGTCAACAATTTCCACAACTATGTACCTACTACGTAAGGGTCAGTTCACACCGAGACGCGACGCGACGCGACGATTCTGGAAGAGGCCAGTGATTTCGCGCTGGGACGCTCGCCGCCGCGAGACGCATCGCAACGTCGGGAGGCGCATCGTAAAATCGTTGGCAGCACGACACCTCGCTGCGCAGCGAGACGCCGCGCGGCGCAGCGGAACGTGTCTACATTCGCTGCGTGCACCTGCTCCGCCGCGTCCACCCGCAGTCTACCATTTGCAAGCGCATGAACAGTGGCCTCAGGCTGCGCCTCGCGGCGTCGCGCTGCGTTGCGCATCTTGCGAGGCGCAGCGCCGTTCTTGCACGCCGCGCGTACCGGCAATGCACCGCTGCGTCGCGATGCATCGCTCTACGCCGCGAGGCATCTCGTGGCGCAGCGCTGCATGGTGCAACGTATTCTGAATTCTCACAATTAAATGTGTATCTTTTTGTGAAGTTATATTTGGAGTTGCTCTATTAAAATGTGCGCGCAGCGTCGCGTTGCGTCGCGTCTCGGTGTGCACTGAGCCTAATGAATATTGTTGTATTGTCAAAATCAATGCCATAGCGATTACGAATGTGTTGAGCAATTAGGATGCAGGTTAAACAGCCGATAAGCCTACAGTTGTTGAACTATTTACACACAATTTAAGAGAAGCTTTAAAATATCTTAAAAGAACTCCAACTGCATCTAATTATCCCCACTAATATTGTAAATGCGAAAGTAACTCTCTCTGTCTGTTGCGCTTTCACGCCTAAACCGCTGAACCGATTCTGATGAAACTTGGCACAGAGATAGTCTGGAACACAAAGAAGGACACAAACTACTTTTATCCCGGAAACCGCGAAACATCTCTGCGATAAACGACATCCGCGCGGGTGAAGCTACGGCCGACCTTTAGTATTACAATAACTAGCGACCCGCCCCAGCTTCGCACGGGTACTATAATATGCATGTATTATACATATAAACCTTCCTCTTGAATCACTCTATCTATTAAAAAAAATCAAAATCCGTTGCGAAGTTTTAAAGATCTAAGCATACATAGGGACAGACAGCGGGAAGCGACTTTGTTTTATATTATGTAGTAATGTTGGTCTCCAAATTATCCGATATTTCAATTTGTCCGAATTTACTGCTAGAAATAAGCTTGTGGCCTTGGTTCATAGATGTTTACAACTGTCGTGGGTGTTGAAATAGGTGATTTAAGATTTATTACAAGAGCGTACAGCTTCCTCTAATTTGCTAGAAAAACATGCTGCGATTATCAATTCGCCCGTAAACCTTGATGTTTACGGAAATATCACCTATCACGGTTCATTGTCGCAGTTTGTGGGCTGATCTGATTTGATTATATCGAACTGCAGTACTATAGGACCAATTATGTTGGTTCATATTATTGATTCTACTGCAAAAATAGTCCCATAAATTGCATCGAAACTCCCCGTTCCAGTTGTTATCAGAAGGAAAATTGCGTAACGTAATGAAACACCGATCATGACAGTTGATGTGTCAAAAACAATATTCATTGCGTGGTACATACCTAACGGTACGGACCTGTCAAAATCAAAGTCATAGCGATTACGAGTGTGTTGCGCAATTAGGATGCTGGACAGGGCCGCTCTCAAAAGCGAGGTAATGTTGAAGTTTTTCCAAGGAGCAAGCCGCGAAGACACCCCTCTCACACTCGTAATCGCTCTTTACGAGTGTGTTTTGCAATTAGAATGCAGGTTTATGTAAACTGAATGCAAAATATCATCCAACTTATCGTCACCCTCCCCACTAACTGTCGTAACTAGCAATTGATAATTTTTCAGTAGTTGCGTTAGCTGTGGCTTTATTTTAATGAATTAATAACTTTTTATATTGCTCTTGGCTTCCTCTTTTAAGTTAGTAGTTGCCCTAAAGCTCTAAGGTATCTATTTATTTATTTCTATTCATTTGAAGCAGACACGTCACTCTCTGAGAATTTCTCTGAAAAATTATCAATTCCTAGTTACGACAGTTAGCGGGGAGGGTGACGTTATGACGAAACACAAGCTAAATTTGCGTCGACGATCAGATAAATTGGGTCTCGTTCTACAGACATCCTGATTAACAAATCTCCTGAATCTCAGCATTCTTGTTATGGCTACCCTGGGCACGACTAATTTTCAGGTGCAATGTGGTATATTGTCTTCTATGAGATCTATCAACAACCTATAAGAATGGAACGGACTCGAGGCCTCTTCTGAAAAGGAAACATTGGCATAGGCGAGCCGGTTAATGATCGTAGAGTCAGCTTATGCTCTGATAATGATGCTGTCTATCACTACAGCAACCACTAATCAGCCTATTGAAATCCACTGCTAGACACAGACCTCTTCTAAGTGGCAGTTACAGCACTCTGAACGAAAATAACATCAACATGCCAAGAAACACCACCAAGACTCCGGAGTCATAACGTCGCATTCAATTTGTAGGGCGATGAGCTGGCCGGACTGTGTCTTCCATTATACGGGATCATTGTCGAAGCTTAAATAAAATGCATTGATCGATGATGATGAAATCTAGACGGCTGTACGAGTATAAACAGACGATCGACGAACGACGTCTTTAGTGCCAGCGACGGAATTGGTCCATTCACATCGATCCTGCTGGTTAAGTGTATTGATATTTATAAACACTACGACAAATCTCCTACTATCAATGTTCCCAATGTTCTAAATCGACGTAGTCTTAGAATGTACGTAGCAACACACAGCAGACACATCCTTCCATTTGCGTCGTAACTATATCAGATTTCTTGAACACACATCAACACGTGGACTAGCACATTTTTAGCTACGAATCGAAATCTACGTACAGGTCAAGTTTCTAGCACAAACCAGAAATACACAAACATTAAACATTGAAATCAGTAATCGCATGAACGTCTCCAAAAATAATCCAGGATAAAGTTTTCTAACGCAGTCCAGGGTTCGGTGCCCAGCTAATTTAGAACTGATGCGACGTAGATATAAAAACATTCGTAATTACGACAGAAAAATAAATAACAAAATTGTCGTACGTTCAGTTCCAGTGAAGGAATGATACTAAAACTACTGAATTCTGAAACTTGCGCGGGAGTCAGTGGATGACGACAAAATGTTTGATTACACCGTTTGGTTAACTGTAGTTAATACTAGGTCTGTTACAATTATCTGCTTGTTTGCGTTTTTCAATGCGATTAATATTTAAAATGCGGCATTCTTATGAGTGCTGGAGTTCCCATATATTATCAACTATTAAGTGTGATTACTTGTAGTAGGTTCTAAATAATTATTCTTTTAAGTATTT
This sequence comes from Amphipyra tragopoginis, assembly GCA_905220435.1. Classification (NCBI taxonomy): domain Eukaryota; kingdom Metazoa; phylum Arthropoda; class Insecta; order Lepidoptera; family Noctuidae; genus Amphipyra; species Amphipyra tragopoginis. Next base: position 17,083,610 of record HG992015.1, read on the forward strand.
TTAAACTTATCAATAAGTATACGTTGGCGGCACCACCGTGCTCCCGCTAACGTCGAGCAGTCACAGCCGTACACCTTTTTCTCGAAGCAACTCAAGGCACTTTTAATCTTGGTAACAGATGAGAGCAAAAGCCTTAAAATTGTGTTGCAGAAAGTAAGTAATTCACTAAATTTGGTTTTAGAGTTTTTTAGCAATTGCTAAATTACAAGTTTCTAACTTAAAACCGCTTACAAAATATCTGCCATCAAGGACTTGTCACACAGGATGCGTTCTGCGTCTTACGGGCCGGTCAAATCGAACGCAGCCCGCATCCTATGTGAACATCATTTGCGTTTTGTATATATTTTATGTAATTACGATCTGACTATGCGAGCACAAGCAAAAAACGTAGGAAACGCACGGGTCAAGCAGTCGGGGTGGGAAGGTAGCGGACGGGTTGCCCGGTTGCGGGTAGGCGGGCAGCGGGCACAGGGCGACACGCAATCAAATATAAAATGGCCGCTGTTTGCCCTGCCCTCAGATCGCTGACCGGTTGCCCTGACCATGAAGTTCACATAGGATGCGGGCTGCGTTCAATTTAATCGGACCGTAGGACGCAGAACGCATCCAGTGTGACAAGTCCTAAGTTTCATTATTTCATCACATACTCACTCACTGATTCACCGACACCTTCGAAGGTGCTTCTAGCAGACCCATAGGTACTTGGTTTTTTGTACATGAATGTTTTTGATGGGATATAAAATGCCAAAAACAGTTAACGTAAGGAATTTGGATTAGAGTATTACTGTTTATTCCAAGAGTCATCTAATACTTTTAAATTACTTACATTAAAACTGTTTAACCAATGAACTTGCTTGAAGAAACATTGCATTAACGGTGAAAGAAAACACAGACAGAAATCCAAAATAAAAAAAATTGTTTGCTTTGTGCAGTCCACCAACCCGCACCAGATCAGCATGATGGACTAACGCATTAAACTCTTGTCATTCGAACGCGGCATCCTACGTGAGCGATCTAGAAGCGACGCGAAGCGGCGCGGCGCGACGCGGAAACCACAAACAGTCAAAAACAGTCAGTAGATACCTATTGAAGTGGGCTACGTGACCAAACGCACGTGGAGTGCGGTGCGGCGCGGCGCGAAGCGAAGCGAACGCAATCAGTTGGCTTGATATTTTCGCGCGAACTGGATGCGGTACCGTACAGTGCTACTGAATGACGGCGGCGCGCGGCGGGTGATTCGCGAGCTCGTAGGACAAAGCCGCCGCTTCGCATCGCATTGAATTCGCGCGTCACCGCATTGGATCGCTTCGCAATTCGCGTCGCTTTGAACCGCCTACGTAAGACGCCGCGTAAGCCCCTCCGCACACGGATCGTAAGCGTAGTGGTCTCGTAAGCGTATCGTCATGACGTAATGAGTACGAGACCTGCAGAGTTCTACAAACGAATCATCGCGTAGACGTATCGTATTACAGCTTTCCTTGAATATTCATTTAGGGTGCTCGACCACGGCAACTTTTTGTAGCGATGCTGTCGCGCATGTGTATCGATACAGCCGCGATGCTGTCGCTGGCTGTGTACCTTCGCCCAGATTCTGTAGCGATGCTACAGCATCGCTACAAAAAGTCGCCGTGGTCGAGGGGCCTTGATTGTATAGACAAGGGAACGCTTCAACCATTTACACGAATTCAATCAGTTTTTCAGTCATATCTAAAAGTACAGAAATTATTTAAAAGTTATTGGTTTTTCAAAAGATTTTTTTACGCTTGCTTTTTTACGTCAGTACGCTACGACTATCGTAATGACGATAAAAATCTCATACGATTCGCTGCAGCACCGCTTCGTATACGGACTTGTTTGAAAATGTACATGCTCGTATTGCTCTCGTCCTACGCGCGTATTACGATACGCTTACGATACGACGCCGTGTGCGGAGGGGCTAAGAAGAGGCCCTTGCCTATCAGTGGAACAATAATGGGCTTATTATGAAGGTTTAAATACCAATACTGTTTACCTATCTTTGCATATTATGATAATCGTAGTGCACTCATTTAAAATGTAGGGTACTGTGGTTCGCGAGCTCTTTATACCATCTTAGTAAAACATAACTCTAAAGTTTAGAGTAATACTTTAGTAGGTTTTAGTGTAGAGTCTAATAAACTCAGGGGCTTACTTAGTGCAAAGTTATTTTACACTTAGTAAATTTACATAACGATACAAACTTGGCTTTCAAACCTAACAGCCTACGTAGACACATTTTCTTCATATATCACTCTATCTTTGCACATGCGCAGACTAATAAGATAAAGGGTATTATGAAATCTCTTATTTGATTCTAGCCTTTTGTAAGAATCAAAGTGAGGTCGTTGACTGACGGCCAAACACAACTTAAAAGAAAATAATTGGTCGTTAAACAGTTTCAGAAGTCGGTGCAATTCTACACTGAAACAAATAAAAGCCACCGACTTCTGAAACTGTTAATTTTATATTATGGTAATTATTTTACTCTTTTTAGTTTTTTTTGAAGTAGGTTTTTACTTTTATTTAAAGTTTTTTATTGATCTAAATAATGTCTGCCATCTCGTTACCTTAACCTCCAGTTAACTGTAGATTAATCAACACTCTAACCTACAACAGTTCAACTGAAACATACACACACATACAAAACCCACACTCACATGTTTATAGTACGCAACACACGTGGGGATTGCCCACGCGCATGTTACCAAACACAGCTGCCAACCAACCAGATAACCTAGATCCCCCGCTCCCTTCTTTCAACTCTAAATTTGTGTGAAGTGCACGGAAACTGTTGGTATCATAGGTCTTGTTGTACTGGTCATTGTGTTGGCTTCAGCACCGCTGTAGTAAGACGCGTACGCACCTTATTTAGTGGTCGCTAGAGAACTTTCAGTGACTCGCGGTGTAGTAGAGGAGCCGATTAGAAAAGTTTTTCAATTATTTCAAAAGAACGATTTTCTTATTGGTATGATTTGACAATCAAGACGTGAAAATTGAAGGTGAAATGGATAGGATAAAATAAAAATAATAATAACTAATTTATTCTAATCAAAACCAATACAGAAGATATAGACAAGGTGTAACATAAATAATGCACAACCTCTTCAGGGGTCACTGTACTCATCATTATGAACAACTTTTACTAAGGGACCAAATTAGAAATCGCGAAAAAAAAAAACAGCTGTTCCCTACATTTGACGAGTTATGCGAACATAAATGTAGAGTGCCATTTTTGCCAACAGGAGAAAGACTTCCATTTCGATAACTTCACTTCGAAGACTCCGCTGTCCATCTGTCACCAGGCTGTATCTCATGAACCGTGATAGTTAGATAGTTGAAATTTTCACAGATTTATTTTATTTCTGTTGCCGCTATAACACCAAATACCAAAATACGGAATAAAATAAATATTTAAGGGGGCTCCAACAACAAACGTGATTTTTTTGACGTTTTTATAGATAATGGTTCGGAACCCTTCGTGCGCGAGTCCGACTCGCACTTGGCCGGTTTTTTATTGTTTTCTGCCTCTTGAATTTTCCATATTTTCTAAAACATGAAATACAAAGTGAATTATAACAAATGTATGTTTAGATGTTTTTATGCAATTAACGCCTAAACAAATTTGGCTGTTTGGTATAGAATTAGAACGTATCTTGGATTAGCAGAGAGCACATGCTTTTTAAACCCCGACGCAAAAAGAGGGGTGTTATAAGTTTAATGTGTGTAACTGTGTACCTGTGTGTCTGTCTGCGGCATCGTAGCTCCTAAACGGATGAAATGATTTAGACGCAGTTTTCATTCCAAAAAAAAATACTACGTCTTTCAATCTGTGTAAACGGGTATGGTATGATAGGAATTGACATGAAGATGATAATTCCCAATAGGAATATATATATACTAAACAGGCTCCGTGTGGTGCCGGACGTAAAGAATAGCACTACCCCATCTCTTCCCATGGGTGTCGTAAAAGGCGACTCACGCGACGTCTTACGCAGGCGATTCAAAGCGACGCGAATTGCGAAGCGATCCGATGCGGTGACACGCGAATTCAATGCAATGCGGTGCGAAGGTTTTGTTCTAAGAGCTCGCGAACCGCCCGCCACGCGCCGCCTTCATTCATTAGCACTGTACGGTACCGCATCCAGTTCGCGCGAAAATATCAAGCTAACTGATTGAGTTCGCTTCGCATCGCGTCGCGCCGCACCGCACTCCACGTGCGTTTGGTCACGTAGGCCACTTTAATAGGTATCGACTGTTTGTTGTTTTCGCGTCAAGCCGCGCCACTTCGCGTCACTTCTAGATCGCTCACGTAGGATGCCGCGTAAGGGATTTACTACAGGATGGGCAGCAGTTTTCTCTGAGTACTTTAACAACCATATTGCGATCGCCAACTCGCCTGCCAAGCGTGGCGATCATGGCAAACCCCCCGAACATGGCTTGGGGGAGGCCTACGTCCAGCAGTGGACGTTTCTTGGCTGAATGATGATGATGATTCTAGGCAGTGTGGTTCCAATAAAGACTATGTCATCACCTCTCTTCACTTGGGCTGTGATAAACGGATAGGCAATGACAGCCTTGCGCTAATGTCAACATACTGCGATCATCAAGCATACTGTCAAGGATAATGATGGTAACTATCCCTGAAGACCGTACATTCTAGCAGTCTATATACTCGACAATGGACGACTACGGATAGATAATGATGATGAAATATTTTTAATTCATTTCGCCAATTGGTCGATTTGTTGATTGCTGATTGAAGCAAACCAAAAATAATCACTCGACTGAATTTCTTAAGTCAATAAGTAACATTCCTGTAAGTGCAGTCGTGCTCGTCGAGCTTCCCCCACACACACACAATGCTTAAGCAGATTCTGGTACATGACTTCTACGGACTCGTAGACTGTAGATCGTGCAGTACGCACGCGCGTGTGTTGCTGCCACTGCCACGGCTATTGTCTCTGCGCAAAAGGTTCAGGTCTTCTAAATCGAGAAGAGACCAAATAGTGCTATATCTGTTTGAGAAGGATAAGTGTTCGGTGTACCTCTAGCAGTCTGTCGTGTCACTCGTATCCTGTAGCGTACCTAACATAGATAATCACGCGGGATATGATCAGGGAGCTACTTATACTATATTATTATACTTAGCTGGTTTTAAAACCTAGCTGAATCCAGCAAAACCGCCCTTTCATCGAGTTCCGTCGTCGTGTTTTAAGCCGGGTCTGCAACGACAATTTTCTAATAAAACATGTTAGCAAAACAACAAAGAAAGTTTAAGCCGTGGTGTTCTTAAAAAATCGGGAGTTTTGAGTGGGAATCCGGGAAATCCGGAGACATTTACTAAAATCGGGAGATCCCGGAAAATCGGGAGACCTGACAACACTGATGGCGTCTTCCTCTAGTGAGCGCGAACACAAAATGCGTCACTTCCCCTCCCCGCAGGCGAACGCGGGGGATGTTATCCATTCGTCTCGGCAAACATGTTATTGTGTTTTTGCTAACAAAACTGTTAGGCCATAACCCTATGCGATTAGCAAACAATGTTAACCTGTTTGCAAACACGAAAACTAGGAGTGGGTTGTAACAGGTAAAATCACGTATTTGTTATGCCTGTTCCTGTTACACGTAAATAGCAGTTCCAAAAACCTGTTATAAAATAACAGTCTGTTATTTCATACTATGTAGGAACAAACTATTGTGTGTTCTCTTTTACCACAGATAGCAACGTATAACCTGTTTACTGTAACAGCAGGATTTCTTTTTCTAACTAAGGTGTTAAACCTATGCGAGAAAAGGAAAGAGCTTGTGACGGCTGTAACAGGGTGTCACAGAGTAACAGTAACATTTTTTATCTTATTCTAACTAAGGTAAATGTCATAAGCATGAATAGAGAAAAGCTTGTGACTGTCTTAAAGGGGATTTTGTTAGCTCGTGGAACAGGAACTGCTTTTTCAGTTTGTTTGTCACAGTTACAATCTGTTATCATAAGATACCTGTTTAAATAGCTGTTACGATAAATACGCCTCACTCCTAACGAAAACACGGCGCAGCGGACCCAGCTTTAGAAAACAATGTTCTTAATAATATAAGATTCTTATGGATTCCAGATATTCCAATAAGAAGTACAGTCCAGCACTCAGTTCTCAACTATGTTGAGGTCAGCTTCCAATCTAACCAGATGCGGCTGAATTCCAGTATTACTCGGAGCGACTGCCATCAGACCTCCACAACCCAGTTACTGGGCGTAGCCGATAACTTAAGGAGAAAAAAAAACCGGCCATATGCGAGTCGGACTCGCGCACGAAGGATTCCGTACCATTATCTATAAAAACGGCAAAAAAATCACGTTTGTTGTATGGGAGCCCCTTAAATATTTATTTTATTCTGTTTTTTAGTATTTTTTGTTATAGCGGCAACAGAAATACATCATCTGTGAAAATTTCAACTGTCTAACTATCACGGTTCATGAGATACAGCCTAGTGACAGACGGACAGCGGATTCTTAGTAATATGGTCCCATTTTATCCTTTGGGTACGGAACCCTAAAAATTACCATATCATACAGGGTGTAAACGAATTCGTGTAATTCCTTTAAACCGCATTTTTTATTGGTGACACAGATTAATCCTAAATGGGTATTTGTCAAAATCAACAAAATATTAATCAAAATAAAATCACTTCGTGTTTTGTTTCTAAGTGATTTTAGTGCCCGAAGTTAACTGAATGCAATGAGCGATATCGCGCTAGTTGTGCCTGTCAGCGGTATCACCGTGCTTTCATTCATTTATGCGTGCCATTGAAATGTTCTATCACATACAATACGGCCGACGTATCTTGGCAAGTCCAGCGAGCACCTAGTGTTGACCTTTTGAAAGCACCAGGGATCTGGTCTACTTGAAATAAAAACTATTTGACTTTGACTTTGAGGCTGAAGTTAGCTGATTAGCTGCGCAGTTGACAATTTCGTTTCTAAAAAATTCATTGCGCAGCCAAACAACTAACTTCAAACTCGCCAAGATACGTCGGCCGTATTGTACCTACATTTTAAATTTACCAACATTTTTATTTGCTAAATTTTTATTTTGAAACATGTCATTTTTAGGTGGTTTAGATACGACCCTTACCACAAGACCGCTTTTTTTATTCACGGTATATCCTGTGCGTGGTCAATCTACACCAGTAGTAGATCATGTGGTTTTAAGGAATTACACAAATTCGTTAACACCCTGTATAGTTAACAGTTTTAGAAGTCTTTGCTAATCCACGCTGGACTAAGTTGCTCCACAACCACCGACTTCAGAAACTGTAAATATAATACGCTAATTATTTTACTCTTTTCAGTCATTTTCATTTGAAGTCGGATTAATAAAGATACACATCGGATTGATTACCTCTCCATTTTTGAAGTCGGTTAAAATATGAATAACAGCAACTTTTAGAGATTTATCTAAATATCGTGGCAAATTCGCTTTGCTTTACACGATTAAATGGAGTCGAACAAAAATCTTAAATTGCCATTCCATTGGTTATTCAAATAAAATGTCGAATTACTCCTGTACGACACTGCGAGCCTGTTTAGACTCTCTCACCAAATAAGACGGTCCTCGCGCGCATTCTGCAACATTCTATTAATATCTCCCTCCACCTGCCGCCACACACTATAAACAATCTTATTAACACGACATAGAAGCCGTTTCAGCTTACACGACACGTCCAAATCTTCTTTTTACCTGCCGTGTTATTATAAATTGTATCTCATGGGCATAAGTAGGTTTTCCAACAACAGTTTCTGTGCAGGATTCTCGTAGGATACGACACACACCGTGTCGTAGGCGCTGTCTGTGTCGTCATTGCGGAAACCGCCTTAAATTGTGAATACAGCGGGCCCCCGCTTCCACCGCTGCAATATTTATATTGCACTTTAAACTTTCGGCGGTTGAAATGAAATTTGTTCAACGGTGCTGTGTAAATCCAGAAATAACTCAACTCGAACTGCTCACACCAATTCCAACCTTATCACATTACGTTAAAGTTTTAATTGCCTTAAATAAGTTTATAGAACTTAAGCCATATTTAGAATCGACACGCTGCGGGTTTCGCCTGAAATGGTGTCGCGATGCAGCGGTTCTATCTCTTTCTGGCTAATGGACAGATACATCTGAAAGTATATCTGTCTTTGTCTAGTTAAATTGGTTGGTGGGCACGTGTTCGTTTTAGTCAATAGAATATTTTGAGAGTGCGTACCGCGGATAAGTTTGTGTTTACGTTTTGGAGTTGTTCATTAAACGTGAACTATTAATACACGTGTAGGTAATGGCAGAACTGGCCGGTTTGACTAAGATTTTATGAATTGAGATCGTGTTACGTGCGAATTTGAATGACAGGGGAGTTTATTAGTTTCCTGTAATAGACACCGCTACTGCAGTTGCCACCGTGAATGATTCGGCGAGCAAAGACGATTGAAAAGTGATACTTTACAGAATCACTAGAAAGACTGGGGGTGTATTTAACCAACCTATTATTAACTGTTCATTAAGCTAATAGGCATGTTGACAGCATTAATAAATTGCAAATCTAATTAGTCCGCCAGTTAGAGTTTTGAAAAATAATGGACACGTATTTTCTCTTTTGTTAAATCTCTGAATATGTGGAAAGATGAAACGCATCAAAACTCGAGAGTGGGGGATTTTGATGTCAGAAGCAAGTAAAAATTGTACTTGCTTGTGACGTTTTGCCAACTTAAAAAGTGTCGTATCTTCTTCAATTTTGTTTACGTAACAAAAGAAAAAATACGGGTCATATACAGGGTGTTAACGAATTCGTGTAATTCCTTAAAACCACATGATCTACTACTGGTGTAGACAGGCCCCGCACAGGATTTAGCTTGATTAAAAATAAAAAATAAAAAAATCCTTTTTTTTCGTGCCGCTTTATTACCGATCGTATCTAAACCACCTAAATAGGATTCAGTAAAAAAATGAGTTTTTTTTTTTTGCAAAAAAATTTTTTTTTTTTTTAAATAGTTTCGATACTACGCATAAATTAATGAAAGTACGGCGACACGGCTGGCAGGCACGATTAACGCGATATCGCTCTTTGCAGTCAGATAACTCAAGGGTCTAAAATGACTCAGAAATAGAAAATCCATTTTTTTTTCCGAAATGCCCATTTAGGGTTAATCTGTGTCATCAGTAGATCACGTGGTTTGAAGAAATTACACGAATTCGTTAACAGCCTGTATTTTTTGATAATCTAATTGACCGTCTAATTATATTTTTTCAGTGAAATACTCTATTCGATCTCTAAACTTTTTAATAGCTATAACATTTGCATTTCACCACATTTCAATAATGATAATGACAAGATTATTAAACCTATAAGTGTTATATTTGTAGGTCACATTTAGCGTATCTGGTGTATAGTCCCGGATTACTCATTAATACATACAACCATACGTACATAAACTCACGCCTTTTTCCCATGGGGGTAGGCAGAAACTGTAGAACGCCACATGTAACGATCCTTACATACTCCTTTCGCTTCGTCCACGGTCATACATCTTGTCATATACGCACGCCGGTTGAAAGTACTACGCACCTGTCCTTTTTCAAGAACATCACTAATAACATCGATGTATGTCCTTCTAGGGCGTCCTCTAGTAGCGTTTCCACTGACATTCGATTTATAAATTCCTTTTGTTAATCGTCGTTCACTCAATCTTTCAACATGCCCAAACCACCGAAGCATACTTCTTTCAATTTTTGTCACTACATCATCTTTTAAACCGCAACTTTGTCTTATCACATCATTCTTCAATCTGTCATTCAAAGTTACACCGCACATACTTCGCAAGGAACGCATACTTATTAATATGTTGGTGAAACACTACCTTAAACTTGTAATGAGGGTTCATCATCCACAACCTCCTGTCCTGGTCCCAATTTATTTGTGGTGCAGCATGTCTTTACCCGACTACGGTAAAGAGGAAGGAAGTTAATTGTGAAAGGAAATTATTGTGAAACTAGAGGTAGCCCGCAGCTTCGTCTGCGTGGAAGTCGTTTAAAGCGTTGATATTTAGCGGTTTTCGGGATAAAAGTAGTCTATGTCCTTCTTCGGATTCCAGACTATCTCTGTACCAAGTTTCGTCAAAATCGGTTAAGCGGCTTAGGAGTGAAAGCATAACAGACAGACAGTTACTTTCGCATTTATAATATTAGTAGGGATTAAATATTGATTAAGATTATGTAAGGAAATTAATTGTGAAAAGGGTGTCCAGCATATTTTGGCACATCATGGAAGCGCTGCTTGCGAAGGTTAATGTCAACAATAAGTCAAATTCTGTACATTTTTATTTAGTTCCATGTAGGACCTCAGAACAATGCTCAATGACCTTAGTAGAGCTTCGACGTAGTTCGAGTAGACGAAAGAGTGGGTCTTAAAATGAACATGGATAAGACAAAGATCATGTCAAATATCCATGTAACACCCACTCCCATGAAGATCGGAGACTCTACACTCGAAGTTGTCGACGATTATGTTTACCTAGGGCAAACTGTCCAGTTAGGTAGGTCCAACTTCGAGAAAGAGAAAGAGGTCAATCGTCGAATCCGACTCGGCTGGGCAGCGTTCAGGAAGCTGCGTAGAATCTTTTCGTCCCAACTACCGCAGTGTCTCAAGACGAGAGTCTTTGACCAGTGCGTGTTGCCAGTGATTACATACGGCACTGAAACGTGGTCGCTCACAATGGGCCTCATAAGAAGGCTCAAGGTCACCCAAAGGGCAATGGAGAGGGCTATGCTCGGAGTTACCCTGCGTGATCACATCAGAAATAATGAGATCCGCAGGAGAACCAACGTAACCGACATAGCTCGAAGAATTGCCAAACGTAAGTGGCAGTGGGCGGGGCACATTGCTCGCAGAACGGATAGCCGATGGGGCCGAAAGGTTCTGGAGTGGCGACTGCGTACCGGAAGACGCAGCGTGGGTAGGCCTCCCACAAGGTGGACCGATGATCTGGTGAAGGTCGCGGGAAACCGCTGGATGCGAGAAGCGCAGGACCGGTCGATGTGGCGATGCTTCGGGGAGGCCTATGTCCAGCAGTGGACGTTTTTTGCCTGAATGACGATGATGATGATGATATTTAGTTGTATGTTTCACCAACAGTCAAGATATACTGGACATGCTGACTAGAACAAATGACATACAGATTAACAGGTGTTGAGATTTGGCAGTGACAATGCGATTTGTCGCCAGACAGTACTCTTTGTTGTTAATATTTATTGACGAAAAATTAATCGTTTGAACGCCAATCTAATGGACATTAAAATTAATTGCGGTTAGAATCAAAGGATTGCATTCAACGAATGATTGAATTTGTACTTTAATCGTAAATGAAATCAAATTATTTTAGAAAATTACTACTAAACCTCATAATTAATTAGTACATTAAATACAATTTGTTTGTTAAAGTTCATTATACAAGGTTAGTAAGTAAGGGGGTACTATTCGGAAAGGGTGATAAAGTACACATAATAATGAGTAACTTTTGTTCTACCACTTTCCTCAAAAGTCAATAGTTTAAGAGAAATAGCTGTTTAAAAATTACATAAAAAATTTGCTAAAATCTATCTATCCTCAACTATGATCGGCTGTGTTTACATTTTAGGTAATATTTGGGATCACGAATTAGAAGCTCCATTTTTTGAATTCGTAATTAAAGTAGAGAAGAAGAATTTTTGAAAACACTGAAATAAAAATTATTTTACATGGAAATTAAAATGATCGAGTTTTGAAATTTGAACACTCGCTTTAAAACCGTCGTCAGTGATACTTTAAGTGACCCGCGGATTAGTACCCCCTTTCCGACTAACCTTGTATAATGGTGAAGCTTCAATTGCAATAGGAGAATCCGGTATGAGACATCTAATCATTTTACGTGTAATTCCAACTCCCTCTACAAGTGTAGAGTCCCCGTCGCGAGAAGCTATAAATTTTGTAAACACACATTTAGGGGTTCGCAACCTTTGGAACAAATAAAAAAAACTGTTTTGTAATGATTTTTATTTTTATATAATGGTTTTTATTTTATTTATATAATAATAAATAATAATCTACGAAAACAACACAAACAAACTGAAACGCATTCAAAACTCAAATGACTGCTGTCATTGTCATTGACAGTGTCAGTGTGAACTTACTTCAAAATGGCGGGCCAAAAGTTGACGTTCCATGAGTCAGACACGTTCCGGTACCACAAAACATTAGACGATAGCGCTTTATATCGCTAAAATATAACCCGACTAAGTGAAATTGCTCGTTAGTTTCGTATTACACGTATGTAACTTTGAGTTGATTGAATTTGGGATTATTTGTTGTTGATTGAATTGTCGCTACGTAACTTTGTAGAAGTTCTTTATTTCCAAAATTTATAGCTTCTCGGTCACGAGAAGCTATAAATTTTCCCCGTCAGGGGACCTTAGATGGACATTAAAGTAATTGAAGACATACCTCATTCATAATCTACTCTATTATGACTCCCGAGAATTTTAAAGAAAGCTTGGCGTGTCCCAAAGTAGTATTAAAATGTCTTTCTTGGCTTAGCCGAATCAACGTTATTAATCATTGAAAGAACGGAAGTGAAAAATTACAAAAGTGGTTTGTTAAGATTACTTAAAAAATAAAAAAAACTTTAAAAAGTAAAAACCGACTTCAAAAAAAAACTAAACGGAGTAAAATAATTATAATTATCTATACATATAATAAAATCGTGTCTCTGGAACAATTTGTATTTTTTTGTCTAGAACTTATAAATCGCGCGGTAACGAAACCATAGCGCGATCTAATTCGACGCCAACGCCATCTAGGGAAGTAAAGATTAAACATATGTTTGCATGTTTATGCAAGCATCACGTAAAAAGAGCTGACCCAATGCTGTTGACTTGTATAAACATATATTGTGCTTATCTCCAAGTAACATATTTTTTTTTGTTTCATCGCAATCGGTTCACGCATTCAAAAGATATGCAAATAATTAATATCTTCTATACATTTACAAATCTGTAGACTTTTGCGTATCTGTACATAGCAAATATTTTGAAAAAACCTGGTTAGGGTGTTAAATTATAACCAATAGAACCCATTTTTAACATTTTTTGTCTGTTTATCTGTTTGTCTGTTTATCTGTTTATCTGTTTGTTTGTTCAAGCATCACATAAAAACAACTGATCCAATGTTGTTGACTTTTATAAATAAATATTGTGCTTATCTCCAAGTAACATATGTTTTTTGTTTCATCGCAATCGGTTCACGCAATCAAAAGTTATGCGAATTTTAAGTTTTCTAGAAGAACTTAGCATGTATTAGTTTATTTTCAATAGATGGCGTTACGTGTATCAAATCATGTTGTGAGGAAATATATTACTACGAATAAATCCACAAATTACCTAATAATCATTGTTGAATTGGTACCTATTCTCAGTCTACGAAAGGTCTAATGATCTCTATCCTTATGAAAAAGGAACTAAGCTTTTACAAAAAAAAACGAAGATATTGTTATTTAGAATTTATTAGGTCAATTTCTTATTGTTGTTCACAATAAAATGAATTCATGACTTCATGTGGACTAATAGTAAGATTTTTGTTCATTGAATGTTCATACTTTTTGGGAATGCTGATGCCGAAAATAAGGTCCAAATTCAAATTGAAATCGGTGGCCATGATTATTTGCAAGGAAAGCGCTCACCCAGTGCTTTCGTTGAAATTTAGTATTTCGTAATCATTCTATCTACTCAATGCACTTTTTGGAATTTTTTTCTATATTTAATTTTATTTTGTTCATTATTGTCAGATTTATTCAAAGCCTGTCGCCGTCGTTTTAATAAGTTTATTTAATTGAGTTTTTTAAGCTTTAGGTAATGTTCCAAAGACATGGCCATGGAGGGAAAGTACTTTAAATATTAAAAATAGCAAATTTCACTCAAAGGAAACTTCATTTCACTTTTTTTTAAAGTAAGAAATATTGCGTTTTACTGATTTTTTTGCCTGAACCGGGAATCGAACTGACAAAGCTTTATGTACCATCCGGTATTATATTATGGCACCTGTTGATAGATATTTATAAGGTCAATAATAAGGATCAAATCTCTCCAACAAACACACTGTCTTAAATTGAAGGAAGTGCAAGAAATATGAAGTAACAACAAATAAGTGTTTGAATTGAAATGTACCTAAGTTAGGTAGGTACTTAATGTTAGTTTTTATGGTCTTCCATCAATTTCAGGCACTATGTTTATTGGAGCGATCATATCGATTGGTGAAATAAAAATATAGAAGATGTTTTTTCGCGTTTGTGTTGGTTCGATTTCCAGATCAGACTTTTTGAAAGCAGTACCTACCTATTTATAACATAAAAAAATTAAATGAAGTCTTCTATAAGTTTTTTTTTAAATATTTAACGTTCTTTTCTATACCTACCACACCTCGAATGAAATCATAATTTAGTTCGCAGATTGTAACAAGACGGCGTTGTAGCTATTTTGTATCGCGATATGGTTTTGTTACATCTTCAATAATAGTATCAATATTCAATTATAATCCATTTTAGCAAGGAAATGTATAGAAATAAGCAACACGTTTTTAGTATTACGGTTTTATGAATCTTTACGGTCAATCAAGAGGAGCTGAAACTCTACATAAAGAAATGGTTCAAAATATATAAGTGTCTTAGTGGGACACCTTTGTCTATTATTATAATAAATGGATTATTTAGTTGCTGCGACACAATGTTGTTTTCCGACTTCCACGCGGACGGAGTCGCGGGCACAGCTAGTCATGTAATAAAACTACCAGTTTCAGAAGTCGGTGCATTCAATTTGTTTCAGCGTAAAACACCGACTACTGAAAGTGGTAGTTTTATTAAATGATAATTATTTTACTCCGTTTAGTTTTTTTTTGAAGTCGGTTTTTACTTTATTAAAGTTTTTTTATTTTATACTTTTTAGTGCCACAAATTACAATTACAACAGTGTACAAATTCTCGGACCAGCACTACAACTAGAACGTCGTCTACATACGATTTGTGTTTTTTTTTTTGTTTTTGTTGATTTTTTCAAAAAGTGCTGACTCAATTTCAATAAAATTAATATGGGACCACCTCTGAAGTATGGCCTACCAAACAAAAAAAGAATCATCAAAATCCATTCATAATTGGCGGAGATATCGCGTAACAAACACACAAAAAAAAAAAACATTCAGACGAATTGAGAACCTCCTCCTTTTTGAAGTCGGTTAATAAATAAAAGAAAAACCGACTTCAAAAACAATAAAATAGTCGGTTTTTACTTTTTTTTTTAAAGTTGTTTTATTTTTTCTATTTTTAGTGGCATAAACAATACACAAACATGCAATTACAGCAATCTCGGGTAATTTGCTGTTGTCCATTGAAGAGTTCCATTGTCAATCTCCGAGGGTCTTCATCAGATCTTCACCAAATTTTAATGGGACCATTTCGGAAGAATACTCTTTCAAACAAAAAAAGAATTTTGCAAATCCGTCTATATATGACTGAGTTATGCCCGAACAGAAATATATAAAAAATCAAACATCCGAATTGAGAACCTCCTCCTTTTTGAAGTCGGTTAAAAATAAATATCCTGGGGGACTAGACATGGTGACAATATCTGAACGCTAGAAAATAGAAACATCAATGAATTGTACCGAATTAACATAATTATGCTTTATACATTTAATTGGCGTATTTATTTCTCTGGCGATCGAATATTGTCATCATTCATCTCTGGAAAGACACGCTTCTGATTTATATATAATTTCCACAAATATTATCAGACTATGTTATCTATCCGAACGTGACGTAGCTAAGAATATGAGAGCTTCACAAGTGGGTGTGAGCTGTGAGCAATAAAACTCGGCGCCGGTCAAGCATCTCAACGTGGAACAATGTAATCGTGGTAAGAACTGACGAATACTGGTTTCATAATAATTTAATATTGAATGAAAACATTTGATTATAGAGATGAAGGGTTCACGTTCAACAGTGGATGCTTACGGCTGATAATGACACATTGGAAATGATGAAGTTTTGTCAACTGAGTTTTTAAGCGACTTCAAAAAAAGGAGGATTTCAATTCTTCAGAATCTTTTTTTATGTATGTTCCGCGGCTACTCAAAGATGCCTGGACCGATTTGGAAAATTCTTCTCTTATTTGAAAGGGTTAAAGCTTCCCAGGTGGTCCCATGGTGATCAGGTTCGAATTTGGTAATGGGATCTTGGAGAAATCGAGGGAACTCTTCAAATGTTATAGACACACTTGAAGCGATTCATTTTTTGAAAGAGTATTCTCCCGAGGTGGTCCCATTTAAATTTGGTGAAGATCTGATGAAGACCCTCGGCGATTGACAATGGAACTCTTCAATGGATAACAGCAAATTACCCGCGATTACTCTAATTGCATGTTTATGTATTGTTTATGCCACTTAAAATATAAAATAAGATTACTTTAAAAATAAAAGAAAAACCGACTTCAAAAAAAAACTTAAAAGAGTTAAATAATTACCATATTATAAAACTAACAGTTTCAGAAATCGGTGCATTCAATTTCGTTCAGTGTAAAATTGCACCGACTTCTGAAACTGTTAGTTTTATAATTGGTAATTATTTTACTCTTTCAATGTGAAGTGTCAAATAATAACATCATGCTTCGATCTTATTTCAGGGTTTTTTTTTTCAAGGGCATTCGTTTTTAGAAGTCAGCAGGATAGATCGATATCATTTACCAAATATTTTGGGCATAATTTGGCATATTTAGCTGCAAGCAACGTTAGGCTGTGACCGACATTATTTTCTCCTTAATTTCTATTTACAAGTTATGAGTAATACCTTCTCACCTGACATCAATTAGCTCTGTACAAACGGGGTATTTATTTAGAACTAGAGGTCGCTTCCGGCTTCGCCCGCTTGAATGTCGTTTATAAGCGTATTCCATATTTTTCGTAGCTTATGTCTGTCTTGAAGTTCCACACTACCTCTTGTGGCATATGCAAATCTCGCGACAAGCTTTTATATCATTTAATAAATTGTGTATTACATGTACTAAATTGATTCGTTTGATTTAATTTAAAGTTTATTTACTTCTTTTTAGGGCAATTAAATAAAAACTTGTTTTTAAAAAGTTTTTTTACCATTAATTAATTTTTTAGTTATGATTGGGAATGTTTCTAAGTCTGTTTTCGTGTTCTCCTCAGCAAGCCCTTTCATTTGATACCCATACTGTGGTAATACAGAAAAAATAACTAGTCCGCCATCTTGGATGATCCGCCAAATTGGAATTAGAATGACGTCACATAGCTAAACATGCATTGTCATCCAAAATAAGCGTGTATAACAAATTTCAGCTCAATTGGTTAAAGATAACTGATTTAAAATTCAGTTGCAAGATTCCACCCCGACACATACATACATAGGTACATTGCAAGTTAAATAAAAGCTTGTAATAATAGATCTATCACTTCAGGTCATTAATGTTATGTAGCGTCAATTTTAGATATTTATGAGGAATTGTTTCGAGCTCAGTGTGTCAGTGAGCCACCCACTCATGAGCCTGAGAAAATATTGAACGCACCACATTATATATAGCGACGTACCTCTGTGTGATATTTAATACCAGCTGACCGAAACACGTGAAAAGTTATTAGGCGGAAAACTATTTTATTAGGAACATTTGTCTTTTTAGTACATTAGGGTTCAAAGAGCGTAAGGGACATAAACTACACTTACGCCCCATCTACGCACCCGAGCCTTTGATTTTTAACCGACTTCAAAAAGAAGGAGGTTCTCAAATGGTCTGTTTTTTTTTTTTTGTATTTTTGTTTCTCGATATCTCCGCCAATTATGAATGAATTTTGATTATTCTTTTTTTGTTTGGTAGGCTTGACTTCAGAGATGATCTCATATAAATTTTATCGAAATTGATTCAGCGTTTTTTGAAAAAATCAACAAAAACAAAACATATAATACTTAGATGACGTTTTGGTTTGTGGTTCCCTTCAACAAAAGTTTTGATGAGGACTTTCAATCTCTGTTTTAACTGTCATTATAGAAACATTAGCCAATTCTACACTGAAACAAATACAAGCCACCGACTTCTGAAACTGTTAATTTTATATTATGCCTAATTATTTTACTCTTTTTAGTTTTTTTTTTAACTTGGTTTTTACTTTTATTTAAAGTTATTTATGAATAAATTTAGGAAAGGATCTAATGTACAATTTTTTTATTGCTATGTTTTTTATTTTCATTTTTATTTTTTCATTTTTATTTTCATGTTACAAAGTGAACTTTTGTAAGGCTAGAAGGACGACAAAATGATGTTTAACGATAGTAACTAGTTTACCTAGATTTTCAGTCATCGGCTCAGTCAAAATTTATCTTTATCTAACTCTATGAATCTTAAATCATTAATGTTTTAAAGAACTCATTATTTAGATTTCAATCCAAATAACACAAACGTCAATTTATTCAGGAGCGATTATCTCCCAGAATCACTTAAAAATAGCTTAAAAACAATGGACGGAACTACATGCTACATAACTACGTAAAAGTTTATGAAAATACGAATCCAATTCGAACTAAGACTAGAAATATAAATAAGAAGATATAACTAAATAAAAGAATTAAAAATAAACCGCTCCCTATTCGAACAATGACAACAATAACATTAGCTGGGCCGTTTATTTGCACTATTTGCACGACCTGTGGGAACGCACACTGGCTGCCAAATTATTTGTCGCCTAATTCATTCGTTCCTTTTATTTGCGTTTATCAACTCGTAAATGATTGGCAATAAAAGTGATGGGATTTATAGTGAGTTGATGACATGATTGATTGTACTTTTTTTGATGTGTTGCTGAAGAATTGTTCTCAAGTCCTTGAAAAGTACAAAGTAGGTATAATTTAATTAGTTTTTGTGACACAAAATTACATAGGTACTGGTTAAGAAAGTCAAATAGACGAAGATGTAATAAAACAACTAGCAGCCTATCTATACATATATTAAAATCGTAACAATGCTAAAGGTACAAGTCCGAGACGGGCTGCAAACTGCAGACTGCACGCAAGTCGCCATCGGAATAGCGCCTTTAAGGTGTGCACTTTAAAGGTGCTATTCCGACAGCGACTGCAAAACTGCAACCGCAGACCGCAGCCGCAGATCGCACCGCAAGCGATACTACTTTTGCAGTTTGCGGTCTGCAGCGCGTCTCGGATTTGTACCTTAAAGTCTCAAGTACTGTAATTATAGACACAATATAATAATTAATACACAATATAATATAATAATAATAATAACACAATATAATATAATAATTATAGGCCCCTTAAACATTGATTTTATTTTGTTTTTTAGTATTTGTTGTTATAGCGGCAACAGAAATACATCATCTGTGAAAATTTCAACTGTCTAACCATACGGTCCATGAGATACAGCCTGGTGACAGACGGACGGACGAACGGACAGCGGAGTCTTAGTAATAGGGTTCTTAAGAACACTGCGAAGACCTTGGTCTTTACAGTCACTGAGCAATGCACAGCCGATCTAAGGGCCGAAACATCTTTGGGAAGATAAAATAATATTACCTACCTCCCTACAGTTCTCAAATAATCAAAAAATTGCACCATCATCACATTACCTTCAATAAATTCAATAAACACAATACGTCAGTTCAATAAGTATGTTACGATAAATCTGTCACATGTAAATCTATATTAGTGAAGTCCCAAAGGAAATATTGCCAATTAATTGAGCAAACGAGGCGCGAACGACCGCTTATTATCCGGGGGATAGAATCAACATAATAAAGGACAAATTAAGTGCACAGCCCCCGTCCAACGATCATCGCACAGAGGATTAATGACGTGTGCGCACTTTACACGCCGGGACACGAAAAGTGTACAGTCAGAGTTACTGTTTACGATTTTTGGCTGGTATTTCCTTTGGGTGTATGAAAATGTACTAAAACCAGTCTATAATTGAGACATAGTAGCTAATTAATGATAGAAAATTAAGTTTAATAGATGGGAATTTGTGTTACAAATAAATATTCAATAAAAGTAAATAAAAAATACAAAACCCCGCCTGCATAAAAAACTAACTAAAAAAATAAGAACTGAAAAGATGTAAACAAGATGTACTTCTAATCATAACATAAAGAACGTAAAATTTACGTAGGTTTTCAAAAAATCATGCTTTTAAATCATAACGCACAGTCGGAGGCTACGTACCTATGGTTTTGGTCAGTCAGTTTGCGAATTACATAACCCTGTCTTTGCTTTCGCGCAGTCGAGTAATGATTAAGTTATGGTTTCTCCCTCATTTCATATTCACGAAATTGAGTTTATTTGCTTTTTCATTTAAACAAAAATTACATTTTAAGAGAAAGTGATATTTCACTAACATGTCTTTAATCAACAAGCTATAACTTTAAGCAGAAATCTTCTTTTCTGCCTCTCGCGAATCGTCTTTACCATTGGGCTTTATCGGTAGGAACATTAATCAGCAAGAATACCTACATCGACCACTTACATTCTAGCTCCATAACCATCAATCGCAATATAAACCGACACGACCAATAGTACGCCGCTGTACCCATTCCCCTGTCCCGCAGTGTACTGGGCAGCAAATCGTCAATTAGTGCTATGATTGCAGCGCGCCACGCGACCTGCGATGTGCACTTTGTAACGCCCCCTTGCGGGATACATCCGATATCATAGGGTAAGTGATCGCAGATACGACATGACTGCAAGTTTTGGTTAAAGTATGACAAATTTGTCATGAACGGAAGACATAAAACTAAGAAGACGAGGTTTTTTAGTCTCACATTAATAAGACTAAGAAATAAATTCAGTGATTTTCTGAAACATAGCTTTAACCTCTTCGTTTTTTTTAGTAATTTATAAATAGTTATGTATAAGAATGGTGCTGAGGGGTGTAGGCACATGAATAAATAAACCGAACAGAATGAAAGCTTCTTAACAGAGTTCAAAATTCTTACCTACTTTCATAGGGCTGTCTACTACCTATTTCACGATCGTAAGTACCTACCTATCTAATAGAAAAGGCCAAATGAAATCTTACTAAGACGACCTACAAATACTTTGGTACTATTCTACAAACCTACTAAAACAAAAATACGAAACAAATAATATGCCAATATAATTACTTACAAATAATAATTCTTATGGGAAAGCCTTATCGTCATCTTAGTTATTTTGGATATTATCTACTCGTAACTAAATATTCTGTAATAAGCATTAAACATGAGTAGGATAAGTAACTGACAAGATCCTTTGGATATACAAAATAAGAAGTCTCCTTGTTTTTCCTACCATTATTTGTACACATACTTACACACAGTACAACAGTTTGGCATCTTTAAAAACAATTAAAATAAAACGTCCGCGTCTCGTACCGCTGCCGCTGCCGCTGTGACAAACCTTAACTTTGTCCGCTTACTGAGCCGCCTCAAACCGGTTTGTACGCGAGCGGGCGCCGGCGCACTCCCCGCGCGCCTTGTCGGTGACAGTCACGCACACATAAGCTGTGCGTGTAGTAGTGTACCTACGCACGGCGTTTAGTATGAAGCTTTCATTCTGCTCGGTTTATTTATTCATGTGGTGTAGGTACCTACAAAAAAAGCTGAATTGAAGAACTATCAATTACTATTCTACAAGGTGTTAAAAAATCAACTTAAAGTTTATGGGGTTACTCGGTATCGGAAATGGAACAACTTTTGTTTTAAAACTTTTCGAAATTAGCGTTTATAACTTGCCATACAAATCAAAAAAATATTTTAATTGATTTGTGTGGAAAAGCATAAAAAAATTGGCGAATTTCGAAAAGTTGTAGAACGAAAGTTGTTCAATTTCCGATACCGAGTAACCCCATTTTCTGAGTTGATTTGTAACACCTTATATAATGAAAACTGCTAGCTGTTACTATTTAATAGACTTTTAACAAAAATTTTTATATGTAGGTTCTATAAAATAGTTTTAAGTAATTGTTAAAGCACTAATCGCAATCTTAACCGAGCAATAATCAAAATATAACATACTGACAACGTTTGTTTAGATCATTTAAACAATAAAACTGAATTAATCAATCATGCACCATTAAGAATAAACGACGCTACAGACAATATCCATTTAATGTGTGTCGTATCTGCCAAAATAATAAGCGAAGTTATTAGTCTTTGACAGCGCTGTGCGTGTGACTCGACTTATGATTTAATACGCTCACTTATTTGATCTGTCCTCTCTACAGAAATCAGATTTTATTAATTTTGCTACAGCACGTCGTATTTTAATATTGAAATGATTTCGAATTAAGATGTGCGGAAAGAGTCAAAGTATGTTTATGAAAATTGTAGTTTTTTTTATTGCGGCCACTTCTATTTTTCACGTATAATTGTTATTATTTTTAGTACCTATTATGGAACAGATCAATTCAATATATCGCCTAAAAGGTTATTTGATAACCTTTACAATGAGGGTAGTTTTTTATCAATACTAATCCATGAAACCAAAACTAATAACCAGGACACTTGAAAAACGGAGTGGCTCGATTTATTTGCCCCCAAGTGTAAATGGCAGTTTAAAATTCCTTTACCTGTTGTCTACACAGGACAGCCAAATGTCTCATGTTTGCAGACGATTTGAAGCTATTCTTGGGCATCGGGTCCATAAAAGACAGCGACGCGCTCCAGCGGGACATTGATAATGTTGTAGCGTGGAGTGCGTGCAACTCTTTAGACTTTAACTATACGAAATGTAAAACCATAACGTTCACTCGATCTCGTTCACCCAACGCTTACACATACAAAGTCTCTGATGTTCCGCTTGAACGTGTCACAAAAATTCGGGATTTGGGGGTCATTCTCGACACTAGTATGACTCTCAACACTCACATACCTATTATCTGTACTAGAGCCTATAAGTCACTGGGATTTATTATGAGGCAATCAGCACGCTTGCAGGATAGGGGGGCAATCATGGTCCTATACTTTGCTTATGTGCGCAGTATCCTGGAGTATAACTCAGTTATTTGGGATCCACACGAGGTAAAGTATCGGACAATGATTGAGAAAGTTCAAAGAAAATTTGCTCGTTTTTTATATAAAAAACTATTCGGCTACTATCCTTTTTTGTATCCTTCGCTGTTCGTTTCTGGTATGGTGGGTTTGAACACACTGGAACTAAGGCGTAAATGTGCTTTGATGATCCATTACTACCTAGTGTTAAATAGCAGGGTCAACAACCCTACAACCCTTGCTCGTTGTTCCCTCTCAGCACCTGATCAATACACTCGGCTGCGCAAGCGTCGTCTATTGGCGGCACCGCCGGTACGTACATGTACTGCTCAATACGCTCCCACAAGTCGTGCTGTATCAATGCTCAACGCCCTGATTGCTCAGCAGCCAGATGTTGATATTTTCAACAACAACCTTAAACAGTTTGTTGTTTACTGTTTCGAGTTCTTGATGATTTGATGATTGAGAATCATGTTTAAAATTATACTTAATAAGAAATAACATGTTAGCTTACTGTACGTGTTGGGTAACTGTAAGTACAGTAAGCAATTGCTTTTAAATAAATAAATAAATAATACAAGATATCTTTGTCAAATAACTATTTCATTAATAAGATTTTTCTATTGTTACAGAATCAAGTTTCCATTGATTTCCATTCTACCATATGAACTTGTTGACGGCGATTGAAATGAAAAGAAGAAGTCGATTAGACCTACCAACCTAGTTTCTTAAGCAATAAATGAAATTGAGGAGCTTAGGAACAAAAAGTGTTTTTTACACTTTTGATCCTTGGATATTATCGATTTCTGAACACATTTGTTTCAAATAGTGCTATTTTCCAAGAGAAAACAGCATCTCCAAGTCGCATTTCGATCAAAAATCACATTATACAAAACAAACAGGCCTACTCGTAAATAGCTTTACTAGATTTCTGAACAAAAATGAAAAGTGTAAATAAAACTTTTTGCTGTTGACCTCCTCAATTAAAGTTAGCTATTTAATCTGAATTTTGACATTGTTATTTTTTAGTCCTTAGATCCTGAGTTCTGTAATCTAATTTAGATATTTTATACCTTCAATAGGTATTTTTTTAACAAAACTATCTTTATCTAGATCTACGCAATATTTTCAAAGGGCTCTTCTGGTGTATCCTTTTGTATCGCTAATTATATTCATAGCCACTATCGTACCATCAGCATCAGTCCCACATCATTGTGTTACACCGCGATGCCGATAACAAACAATATGCATTCGAGGACTCGCGACTATCGAATACACGCGTATAGATAAAACTAATAACTTTCAATAGACAGGATGCATCGGAGATACAATCCGTAATAAACAGACGTAACAACCACATGTTACCATTTAAAAGTCGACTTTGTACGTAAAGAATAGGGTTGAGAATTTATTGTAGGGAGATCCAGCATGATTGATAAGTGTTTTACAATCCCAGTAAAAAAGATCGTTGGATAGGGTGCGCCGACCACTCGACCGGCAAATATCGTAGATTAAACTTTTTTGCGAATCAATTTGTACGCCAATTAGGGGGATGACGCGGACGTTTTCATTTAAACAATTATGTGGATCAGCGAGGCAAGCTTTAAATGCTTTAATAAGACTGTGTTTAATAGTAGGTATTTCGAATTCATTCAAGTATATTTTAAAATGCAAGTTTGGCCATAAAACATTTTATTTTTGTTGAAATTCTTTAGCTGTGCAAATCAGTAGAGTTAAACATGAACCGATCTCGGATGCAATCGATAAAATATCTTATGTATGTCCATTTGCAGGAAGCTTAAGGATAGAATGTACTACAGTTGTTTGATAGGATGGTGGAATCGGTCTTAAATCAAAAGGCGGAGGCCTTAAAAGAGAGCTTCTTGATCGCTCTGTTTCATGGTTTCCCAAACAATTGAGCTGAGACTAACGTTGCTACCATATAGGATTGTCATTAGATACGATCGCTTTTTCCATACACGATGTAACTAATCTATCTATCTATAAATAAAAAGAAAAGTCCTGACTGAATGATTGACTGACTCATCAACGCCCAGCCCAAACACTTGGACCTACAAAGCTGAAATTTTACCCAGAGATTCCCTATATAATGTAGACACGGAATCAGGAAGGATTTTTCGAAATTCAACTCCTAAGGGAGTTAAATAGGGGATGAAAGTTTGAATGGAAAATCGACACTTAACGGGTTCAAAATTTCACGCAAGCGAAGCTGCGGGCAAAAGCTAGTTCATATAAAAGTGTTGCGCAGCACAATATTGGAGGACAGATTAGACTTTCCACACTTAAATCGTGTTTCGTATAGCATGGATACCGGAACTCGTCGTATTTCCGCACTTCTTTAAGAAGGTTTCTTTAAACTACATAAATAATGAGAAGAATATCTTTTCCGTCATAATTAAGTAATCGCTTACAGTACAAATAAACGATACATTTGTCCTTAGTGCCGTAGCTGTGAGCAACAGATGTTCTTCGCGTTGGCTTGTGGCTATAGATATGTGTGCGCAGACGATGTGCGACTCCCGTGGGGCCAGTAGAAACACGTAATTTAATTGATTTGATCAAGTATTATTGTATCCACTGCCTACGTCATTATTCTAGTAGTCACGAGCGTGGCTACTGAGCATCAAGTCCTGGCAGTCAATATCCTTGGCATTTGGTTTTTCTGTAAAGAAATTCTCAATAGTTAAAGATAAAGAAAAATTTATTTGGACACAGCACAAAGAGACACAACAGGTAAACAATGTGATACAAATAAAAAAGTCTTGAGTATGTGTCTCACGGCTGGACCAAAAAGGTGTCCAGATCAGCTTAATGTCAAGCACTATAAGTACTTGACGCTGGTTTTCGTCTGGAACCTTTGTGCTCCACGGATGTCAGTCAGCGGTCATGCCCGTTCACTTAAACCAACATGTGTGTTTAAATGTGTAGTTGTTGTACTAGAGTTTGGAATCATGTCCGATAAATAGCAATAGGCTCTAATCTTATTATATTGGACTGAATACAATCCTGCTTACCAGCTCTGGAAATACATGGGCTTGTTATGTTTTAGTCTTAGTAGTGCTACTGATATAATTTGGAGTTCGTCAATGACATCAAATGAAATCTGCAACAAACTGAATATGTACACAAGGACCATGCTGTTTTAGAATGTTGCATACGTCCACGCTGCATTTATTGATTTGCGGTCTCCAATCAGAATCACGAAGATGAAATGGTTCTTTTTGCCATGTCTGTTAAAGAACCGATGGCAGTTAAACTAGATGAGTTCTTTTTTGCGTAGAATAAAAATTAAATGCAGTAGTTGTGGTCTTTTGGGCCGAAATCCTTGCGAGTATAGTAAGCTAAGCCTTCTTGTTGCATGCATCATGATCATATCAGTTTTTGGTTAAGTTAGGGAATATTTTAGTTTTCATAGCAAGACATTGTTTGGATACACCAATAACATGCCTGATAAAAATCCTTGAGCCACCGCTCAGTGCACTTCTAGAATAGTTAGTTAATGCCAATACTTTGATTTGACCGAATACTTAAAAGTACTCTCCACTCAGCCTGTCACAGCCTACTGCGACTACCGGCAGGCACCACGTTGTAACTTTTGTACCAATTTTGCTGGTCCAATTGGAATTTAGGACCAAAAACTGGATGGGCAATCCACCTTCTTCTGTTCGACAAAGCCTCATCAATACAACGGCAGAATCATCATTCAGCCGAAAGACGTATGGTTGTTAAAGTACTCAGAGAACGCTGCTGCCCATCTTCAAGTGAATCCCTTAGTCGCCTTTTACGACACTCATTGGAAAAGATGGGGTAGTGCTATTCTTTTCGTCAGGTCCCATAAGGAACAACATTCAAATTCGCTGTTCCAATAAGCTGCTTATCAGTTCCCGTTCGCCGCTCTCCTGGCTCCACAGTGCTTACGAATCGGCAGTGAACTTGCGCTCCTATTTATAATCCTCCCTGCTGCGCCTGAAATAAATACATTACTATCGATACTGATCGACCAGTGGACCTGAACGTTCTGATATGTGTTGTGATGTTACAATGTTGCGATCGTAATTCATAAGCATGAGCTTGTGAGCGAATACGAGTACAGTCGCAACTATTTGAAATAACCCTTCGTTTAAATATAGGGTTGTTGATTAATGCCCGATTCCTATACTCTAAAAAGAGTCGTTTTGGTTACCAATAGTAGCATTTTTAATTGCCAAACTTGGCATGTAAATAGACTCGTAAGCAATTTTTTTTTACCTGTAGTAGCTACCTACGTATGGGAGGGTCTTCCTTGTAAAACTATGGGGTCTTTACTTCATTACTGGTAAAGAAACAAGAGTAATATTAACCAACTAGCTTTTGCCAGCGGCTTCGCTCGCATTAATTAAGCTTAAAAAACTCTTAACACACTACTAAAGTTTCTATCCTAACTAATACATATTTTAAATGCGAAAGTAAGTTTGTTTGTTTATTACCTTTTCACGCCTAAACCACTGAACCGATCATCCTGAAATTTTGCATATACGTTGTCAGGTGTACAAAAACGGACATAGGGTACCTTACATTACGTTATTGTTATTTTCCTCGGGAACAGTACTTTTTTTTCGGGATAAAAGGTACCCTATGTCCGTTTCTGTACACCTGACAACGTATATACAAAATTTCAGGATGATCGGTTCAGTGGTTTAGGCGTGAAAAGGTAACAAACAAACAAACTTATTTTCGCATTTATAATATTAGAACTTAGGATAGGATTAGGAAGTTAGGATTAGGATAGCGCTCGGTAAATCATAGGAATCGGCCATAAATGGTAGGTCAATATCATGGGATTGTGTTCATAGTTCCCACCAAATAATATACAACCATTCCCTTGTACGTCATAAAAGGCTACTAAGGGATGGCCATCATGATTGGCAAACGGATTACTGATCGCATTATCTTGTTTTTAGCAGATAGGAGAACACTTGATATAATCATCATTTACGACACCCACAGGCGGAGAGGAGGAGGTCATCTTTTTTCATAAAAGTTAAAAAAAACTAAAACCCTACTACAGAAAAAACCCAACTGAAAAGCATGAAACAAGACTGAATTTAATTGGTTTTGATCCGTAGTTATACATATATTGCAGGGAACTCAAAGACCGGATACACGACGCCACCATCAGCAGGACATTTTAGTGAGCATAACAGACTCATACTACCTGACAATACGCAGTTGTATAATAATAATATGAACAAAGGTGTATCATCAATTGCTGCATGATTCTCATACTTTACAGTTTAGAGAGTACGTAGGTATAGTAAAATAAAAAAGTATTAAAATAATAGATTCATAACCCTCCCTCTATGCCGCAGTCGGGTAAAAACTATATTCAGTCACATCTAGTGGGAGTAGAAGACGTCTACAATGCAGTCGCCTTTTACGGGTTACATGATAACGACGAAAGAAAACGATGATTCACATTCACTGTTGTAGCGCTGTAGTATTGCGTCTGAGCTGGCACATAACTCTGGCAAATAAATGTGTTGATGTCAAAACAAAGTTTTTTTGTATTATATCTTGTTTACATTATTTTCATGATGTTTTTCATTGACGATGGCATTATAATATAATGTGGAATAAACTACTATTAGTCTGTGTATTTATTTGTTCTCTATATCCTAAATGTTTAGATGGATGGAAGAGAAAAGGAAGACCAAAGAAAAGATGGATGGGTTGTGTGAGAGATGATATGAATAAAAAGGGAAGAATGTAAGAAGAACATATTTTGCGCCGACCGACCCAAAATAACTTGGGATTGAGGGCAGGGAGAAGAAAAAGATCCTAGATGTTAAGATCCTGGTTGCGGATTTTTTTTCGAAAAATTTACCGCGACCCTGGAACGCAAAGGGCTTTAGAAGAAACACGGATGGGTTTTAGTCAGTAAGAGTCTGACACGCTCTTCCGCTCCGCCCAGAGAGGAAGAAGTCAATTGATGATTTCCCAAATTTAAAAAAAACTGTTTATATCCTACAACAGGCAACTCGCAGTTCGTAAAAGACATGCCAGGGTTGCGGTGCATGCAGCTGTGAATCCCGCGACCCCGGCCATAGATCAGGAGAAGGAACACCGTGGGTTTTTAGCCGGTAAGGGTCCGGCGTAACCTTTCGCCTTCTGCGGGCGGAGGGTATCGATGAGGATTTTAAAACGATAGAAGAAAAGGTTCGTAAAAAGCCACTAAGATATTATGAGAATAAGGTAGAGAGGAAGCTTCTCCCCTGAGATAATATCAACGTACTACTATCACCAACCAGTCTGCCAGGCGTGGTGATTATGACAATGATTGCTTACGACCGTTAGTTATCGCAGTCTATGCAGAGGGCCACTTGCTTGTCCACTTGCTAGAGTTTCCGAAGTGCATGTAAGTACACTTGTACCTTTGAAGACCTACACATTGATGCGACGATCAATGTGGCCATTACTGGGCTAAAACACTACCTATCCCCCTTATTACAAAAGATGGTCTAAGAAAAACCTAGGTTTTAAAATAGCTCCGTCTCTTTTTGTTATCTGACATAAGCAAGTGATGGGTATGTTTTAAACCTGGGTTTACCTTAGTCTTGGTTTAAACCATCTTTTGTAATAAGGGGGTATAGGTTATACTGTCTACACGATAAAAAAGTTTCAGAAGTCGGTGCTATTTCACGCTGAACCAAATTAAATGCACCAACATCTGAAAATGTTTTTTTTTTTAAATGGTGATTATTTTACTCTCTTTAGTGTTTTTTTTAAGGCATCTACAATACATAAACATGCGATTACTGCAATTGCGAATGATTAGCTGTTATCCATTGAAGAGTTCCATTGTCTATCTCCAAAGGTCTTCATCAGATCTTTACCGGGGACCACGTCGGGAGAATAAACATTCATACAAAAAAAAAAACATTAAAATTGACGATATCGCTGAAAAAACGAACAAAAAAACTTACTCGTTGAATTGAGAACCTCCTCTTTTTTTGGAAGTCGGTTCAAAAGAAGAAGAAGAAGAGAACCATATTCAATCATGGATGTCAGGCTGTTTATCATCAAGATCATCCTAGGTTTAGTATCCCTGGCCTATTTGCAACCTCTTGTTTTCCGATATCGGCTAAAATGTAATGTGCACGTATATTAGGAAACGTAAGAGGCATTGGAGAGCACACAAAAGCGTTTGTATTTGACATTTATTCAACCGATGTACTTCTACGAATACAAACGAAAGCCGTACCTAATGAGCTCGTGCTAAATTTCTTCTTGGTACATAAATAGAATAAGTACTCTACCTACCTACTAATGACGTAGTGATAATACGATGCAATACAAATTGTTTATAGGCAACTAGATTTATTATTGAACCTGTGATTTTCATCTAAGAATAGGTCACCTATCTCGTAAGAGTGGCCGTCATAAGAGGCAACTTAGAGATTACATTATCAGGTGGGCGAGTAGCAGCATCTATGGTACAAAGATATAATGTATACGTACGAAATCATATAGTGCAGTGACGCACTGTAGTTCTCTCACATTTTTCAGTCGCAGTAGTCAAAAGGAAAATGTATGGAAATTGGAGCCATGAAGTCCTGGGCTCTTCCGTAGATCCTTCTTGTAGATGCCAAAACGTAGGTACTTCGCGTAAGACTAGACGTCACGATATCAAGGAACTTGAGAGTGCCCCCGCCATCGGCGAGCAGGCACGGCCGTACACCCTTTTCTCGCACTTTTAAGCCCCCTATATAGATCTTTGTAACAGATGAGAACGTTAGCCTGAAAATTAGGCTACAGAGAGTAATTTATTAATGTATTTAATTAAATTTCCTGAATTGATAATATGACCAGTTGCTCATACGCTTTTAAAACAATAGTGTATAATATGATCAATTCATTGATAAACTTTCGAATAACTAATTTTGAAACACGTACCAACTTGTCTATAAACTACAGCCAGTATTTGCAATTACATTTACGTTAGGTTAAGCTTTCATAAAAACAGAATATTTTAAGCAGATTCGCTGAAAAAGAAATACCCTTAAGAAAATCATAACTTGCGCTTCAGCAACGTCATTTTAATCGCCGGGCGCCGCTTCGGAATCTGCCGCGTCCCATTTCAAACTCGCTTAAAGATAGAGAACATATTCTAACACCCTAGCATCGGCGCATGATTACACGCTTCACACCTGTTACCACAAATAGACGCGGCCAATGCACCCGATGCACTTGCATCATACCTCTAACACTCCACACAAACTAATACAACTTTATCTCATTGTAAAACATACATTGATGGTTGTACATGTCACCTCTATATTCGTTGTCCAACAAAGTCGTCAATGGTGATAAAAAAGAGTGATAGAAACGGATGTTTTGAAGCGATTGGTTGGGATATAGTAGCGGTATTGGTATGCAATTGAGAGAATCAATGAATGGTGATGTGACAGTTCGCTACCGTGATCCAAATATATCTTGTTTGTTGTCGTAGTACAATTAAACTTGGACTAATGAACTATAATGTTGTGTTACAATGGCGAGTTCTTTGCTAAACAAAAACACAAATGTTTTCGATTTCAGTCAAATAGACCGAGCGTCTGCCTGTAGAAGGCAGTTGAATGGATGAGAAAGGTGGTAGACCGAGTGTATAGAGCAACTTGAAAGAAGCCAACATTGTGTGTGGACTTCGGTAGGCAAATTCAATTGATTGAACGATCAAATCTGTAGTGTCATTCTGTAAGAAACCCACCTCAATATCGACGGTTAACTCGATATCCATAATGTCACAGTATGGATAATAGAAGCAAATAATGATGGATGGATTAGTATAATTAGCCTCCGACGCAAAAAGGGGGTGTTATAAGTTTGAAGGTTTTAACTATCTGTGGCATCGTTGCTCCAAAACGAATGAACCATGCGGGTTTTTTTGTTTGAAAGCTAGTTTAATCGAAGTTGGAAAATTCCGAGCAAAATTTCCACTTATTTTTAATTCAGAATAACATAAATGATAATAGGCTGAATTCACTGTTTCAGTTTTCGGTACACCGTCCCTTACACCTGGTATATAAAGATGAATTCAGAACCTTCCGCTTTGAAGTTGGTTAAAAACTGCTGTAGTTAACGTGAACGCATTTCTGTGAACGGGTTAAATACAGAGATACTGAGATTTTACTACGATTTCCACCACCATTATGTGTTTCTGTAAGATATTTCAACGCTGCAACGTATTTAAAAGAATTGTTTTGATCTAATTCCGTCACCGCTTGCGAAACTGTTGGAAGGTCGGTATCATACTAAAATACCGGAATTTGGAAGACTATTCCTCTGTTAGATAAGAAAGTAATGAATCGTCATACAATATGAATGCTAAATCTAATAGTTTCCCGAAATAAATCACTATTTAAACCTAAACGCTAAGAGAATAGCAATATCAAGTTCTAATCCCTACTAATATTACGAGTATAAATGTGAAAGTAACTCTGTCTATCTGTCTGTGACGCTTTCACGCCTAAACCGCTGAACCGATTTTGATGAAACTTGGTACAGAGATAGTCTGGAACCTGGAGAAGGGCATAGGCTACTTTGATCCCGAAAAATACGGAATACATACACGCGGGCGAAGCCGCGAACGACCTCTAGTAAATAATACCCACCAAAAACATGAAATGTAAAAAATGCCAAGTCTCTATATGCAATCTTTCCACCGTAAAAAGTTTTAAGATCTCATAGAAGCCAAGTCCTATTCAATTTATTTTGTAGTTAGTTATCTATCTAGTGACTGTATTAACAGTTTTATTTCTATTATAATTATAGTGACTTGGCAATGAGCACAAATTAAAAGCTGCTTGCTGTGTGGAATTATGTGCGACTGTTATTGACGAATTGATATCTATGAGTACTATGATTACATTAGTTGTTATGCTGATGTGGGATTTATGATATGCAGACGTAATTTTACGGCCAATGAGTAGTTATGGTCACCATCGACTACGTGCGTCAATACATATTTAAGAAAACCTAAGTTTATGTGATAAGAACATCACAATTATTATCTATAGGTACCTATGTTTAATGGTCAAATCAAAAGAACTTAACTAATCCTGTGATATTAAACATTACGCGTGCGTTATGCATTACTTTCACCTCCTCCAAATATATTTGTTTCTTCTTGTGCTCATTGCCAAGTCACTATAATTATAATAGAAATAAAACTGTTAATACAGTCACTAGATAGATAACTAACTACAAAATAAATTGAATAGGACTTGGCTTCTATGAGATCTTAAAACTTTTTACGGTGGAAAGATTGCATATAGAGACTTGGCATTTTTTACATTTCATGTTTTTGGTGGGATCTCATTTATTTTTTGTAGGTGGGTCTCTTTCTTTTCTTTTTGGGTGACATAATAATGTCTTGTTCATCAACTGCTGCTTTGCTTAGAGCCTATTCTCTGTCTCTATCTCTTTTGTTTTTATAAATAACTAACAAACTAAATATATAACAAACTATTTATGTATTAAATTAGTATTTTTAACAACTAACTATTTAAGTAATTAATAACTAGCTGATTCGGATGTCCATAAACTTCGTTTCGCCGAATATAAATTTACGTTATTATATTTTTTTAGTTTCTAAGTGGTTTTTTTCATAGATAGATGGCGCTATCATACGAATTTCGCATGTGGACACGACACCCATGACGCGTATTTTGTAAAGTATCACAGCGCCATCTTGGATTTTGACTTCGACATCCTTTTCATCATCAGCACCCCCGAAAACAATGGACACGATATCCAAGACGCATATTTTGTAAAATTTTACAGCCGCCATCTTGGATTTTGACTTCGACCTCATTTTCGTCATCAGCACCCTCGAAAACCTCGGACACGACACCCATGACGCATATCTTGTAAAATTTCACAGCCGCCATCTTGGATTTTGACTTCGGCCTCATTTTCGTCACCAGTGCCCCCGAAAACCATGGACACGACATCCATGATGCATATCTTGTAAAATTTCGCAGCCGTCATCTTGGATTTTGACTTCGACCTCATTTTCGTCATCAGCACCCTCGAAAACCTCGGACACGACATTAATGACGCATATCTTGTAAAATTTCACAGCCGCCATCTTGGATTTTGACTTCGGCCTCATTTTCGTCACCAGTGCCCCCGAAAACCATGGACACGACATCCATGATGCATATCTTGTAAAATTTCGCAGCCGCCATCTTGGATTTTGACTTCGACCTCATTTTCGTCATCAGCGCCCCCGAAAACCATGGACACGACACCCATGACGCATATCTGGTAAAATTTCACAGCCGCCATCTTGGATTTTGACGTTGACCTCATTTTCGTCATCAGCTCCCCCGAAAACTATGGACACGACACCCATGACGCATATTTTGTAAAATATCACAGCGCCATCTTGGATTTTGACTTCGACCTCTTTTTCGTCATCAGCACCCCCGAAAACCATGGACACGACACCCATGACGCATATTTTGTAAAATTTCACAGCCGCCATCTTGGATTTTGATTTTGACCGCCCCCGCCCTCTGGAGGGAAAACTTATGAGATATTAAAACTTTAAACAATTTAAATTAGCCTTTAAGAATGTTATCTAGATACAGTAATAAATGGGTTCATATAGTTACATACTTAGTATACACCTCTGTCCTACCCTTCGGAGAATACAGGCGTGATGGTATGGAATCTCATTTCTCAGATTTTGCCCTAAATAAATAACAATTTATAAATAATCTACACCAATTCAATATTTTTTGTACGTAAACAAAGAACAAAGTTAACAATGCAGTCGAAATTCATACACCATGTTCCTGGCAAAATGGCAAATATAAAATTGTTTTCTATAATTAACTATTTTTTTATGTTTTTATAATTTTTCCTTTATATGTGCCTAATAATCTATCTTGATGCCAAATTTCAAGGTTCTAGGCCTGCTAGAAGTATCTTAGAATTTTGATGATCGGTCAGTCAGTGAGTCAGTGTGTCAGTGAGTCAGTGAGTGACAAAATGATGTAACTTTGATCGATGATGACTCGTAAACTATAAGTTCAAATATGATGTAATTTGGAAGTTTAGCTAGTTATAATGATTACTCTTGGTTACCGAAAGTTCAAACTGCTAGCTTTGTCCACAGCGAAGATATAGGGGGGGTGAAAGGGCCGCGAATGGCTTCGAGAAAAGATGGTACGGCCGTGCCCGCTTTGCTCGAGACTTGGCGGGGCACTACCGTGCCCCCAGATAGTAACACAAAAGTATTTATTCACAGATTGTGACCACTTTTATACTTACACACATACAGTCCGCGAAGCCTAAGCTGAGCTTTGCATTTGTGTGAGAATGAATGCAGACGCGCCCTTTGCTTGGTTTAAACCGGTTTGTACTGGTTTTTGGCAATCGATTCTATGTGCACTCACACAAATGCAAAGCTCAGCTTACGCCTCGCGGACTGTACCCAAGATAAGACAACGAAGGCCAACGAACGGGGATTGTTACCGCTTACATCCGAATTATACCGGATTCGTACTAGAACAAAGTTTGGCCAAATTAAAAAATTGATAAACGTTTGATGACCTTGGTTTGGTCTGTACGTACTATTTTAAATATTCAGGAATTAAAAGCAGAATTGAAACTTATTTCACGTTTATCGATAATCGTGTTGACGTTGATTCGATAATAGTAGATAGATAGATATACTTAATGGTACACTAAAAGAAATAAAACAGAAGGAATACACGTAATTTAAAAAAAACAGTACAAATGGCGGTAGCCTCATTGTTCTGTCTAGCCGTGTTCCAACTATTTTGGGGACAGCATTCAGTCTAACCAAATGCGACTGAATACTTTATTTTACACGGAGCGACTGCCATCAGATCTCCGCAACCCAGTTACTGGGCAATGCCGATATACGAAGGTTAGACCGGTTGTCAGACTTTCGGCTTCTGACGACTGTCATAGGTGTTCGTATGACAGTCGAACAATAGCATCACTGTGGCATGCAAAATTACTACTGCCGCAGATTTTTTCCTAATGTACGTGAACCATACTGTAGATCAACATTACTGATAGTAAAGGCCGATTTACACGAGGATAGTGTCTAAAAGCGAGACTCGTTCTGGCGTTGTCTTTTTCTACGATGAAAACAAAGGTAACATGAGACTCGCTTCGAGAAAGTATCTCCGTGTAAATGAGCCTTAACTCTAATACTAGATACTGTTTCCTTGAGTTCATTTATGTAGTTAGCACGTAAATAATTGTCACCCGATGGAAGAAAGGCCGTGAGCGCCAAACTGACCAATCACAGCGCAGTTGCTACGTCGTAGTACCTTATCTACAGCCTACTACGACGTAGCGCCTTACATACAACCTCTTCTACGAAGACTACACTGTGCTACTTGCTTGTGTGAAGATTATGTAGGTATGTATTTGTTTTGTGGTTCAATACTATGACTTTACAGAGGAATCAAATCATGGAAACAAACCACTGTTTCTAAGTTTTATGCTGTTAATATCTTCTTATATAATTCGATATGACAATATCCAATACCTAGTCATGCGATTTGCTCACTCGCCAAGGTACATTCTCTTCAGATTTCTATTAGGTATTTCCGTGAATTCTGTCGAAGCATGTGTAAAAGCAGCGTCACCCATTTTTGCACTGATAACAGAGTATATTAAGAAACTTATTAGCCACAATAATTTGTAGAATATATGGTAGGAAACAAGAAACATTAAAATTACAATTAATTTTTGAAATTACGATTACTAGTAATAAAATATCTACCTGTCTGCCAACACATTTCAAATTAAAACTTGAAAGGCAGACGCCGTTTTCTTCCAGCAATAGAGATTAACCGGTCCACTAAACACCTCTTTCCATAGACCAGATATTTTTTTACCATATTTTACAATAGTTTTGCAACCACCTGAGATGGTCCATGACTGTACTCCAATAGTGCAGCCGTGGATAGTCCCCGGTTGGTGCCCCACCCCATTTTAGATTAAAGTTCTCAAAGGGGCCTCTGCGCGTTGGACCTGTGTTCCCCGTATGCCTTCCAAAGGACCGGACATCTTCCGCACGGAAGATGAGCTTAAAGAAATATTCATCAACAATAATTCAAAAATTAAATTGCTATCAAGCAAAAATGTAAGAGCTCTTCCTCTCCCCTCTAAAATATGCTGTGTCTAACAGGGTCCATAACTGATCCATGAGGCGCGATTCCATTAGGCAAGTCTTGTATGCAAGTATGACGTCACATTTGCGTACAAGTTGCTTATATTGGAAACATATATTCAAGAGTGTGCAAATTGCATGCAGGTTTTACTTGCATACAAGTGGAGATGTTCAACGATTGAGTTGGACATCATGGGTGTCAATCACTCGTTCGCAACTCGAAAAGTGCAACTAACGTTTGCGCGTTCAATTTGCACGTCACTTGAATAAAAAATGTACAAGTTCAAACTGCTTTATACAAGTTGTAGTTTGTATGCAGGTTTGTTCAAGTTGTATGCAATTTGCAACTTGCATACAAGTAACTTGCCTAATGGAATCGCGCCGTAAGTCTTAAATCTACCACCTGTTAAAATTACATTATGGAATACAATAGAGTATTGAGTTAATATTGAGAATGGTATTTTTCTCTCAACATTGACTTATTTCCCTTCTCTGTCATTAATTCATGTCTTATGACGACCACACTCCGGTTTTGACGTGAATACGTTTAGAAACTGAGAGCCACTTCAGAAATCTTTTTTCCTGCAATTCTTTCTAGGCTTTATCGTCGTAATCATCAGGTGCCAAGAGGATTGCCTAATACGGCAAAGAAATCCGTAAATACAAACTACCCGAATTAAATTCAAACTGTGTACTTATGGACGGTTCCTATAATTTACGGAGCGTAATTGGTTAAAATTAAGACTCTTGTATCTTTATCCTAATCTATACATATAATAAATCTGTAGACATGGCGTGTCTGTACATAGCAAATATTTTGAAAAAACCTGGTTGGGGTGTTAAACTATAACCAATAGAACCCATTTTTAACATTTTTGGAATTTTTGTCTGTTTGTCTGTTTATCTGTTTGTCTGTTTGTCTGTTTGTCTGTTTATCTGTTTGTTTGTTCAAGCATCACGTAAAAACAACCGATCCAATATTGTTGACTTTTATAAATAAATATTGTGCTTATCTTCAAGTAACATATGTTTTTTGTTTCATCGCAATCGGTTCACGCAATCAAAAGTTATGCGAATTTTAAGTTTTCTAGAAGAACTGAGCATCTATTTGTGTATACCATTTCTTTTCAATAGATGGCGTTACGTGTATCAAATCACGTTGTGAGGAAATATAATCAACGAATATATTACTATTCTCAGTCTACGGAAGGTCTATTGAAATGCTATCCGAAGAAGGTAATAACTAAGCTTTTATAAAAAAAACGTAGCATTAGCATCTATTTGTGTATACCATTTCTTTTCAATAGATGGCGTTACGTGTATCAAATCACGTTGTGAGGAAAATAATATAATCAACGAATATATTACTATTCTCAGTCTATGAAAGGTCTATTGAAATGCTATCCGAACAAGGTAATAACTAAGCTTTTATAAAAAAAACGAAGATAATGTTATTTAAAATTTATTAGGTACCTATCTATCTGAATGGCAGTGGAAGAGAAATACATTCAATTTCATAAGCGAGTGTAGGTATTCTAAATTTTTAATTGTGCAAGACAATACGATAGATTAATTTGAAATACTCATATATTTTATTACGAATACTTAAATACGTATTTATAAATCTATTTACTATTAATAAAGTTCAAGGTGCACTTTGTCTGTAATTAAATATTTTACCAAAATGTCGATTCGGTGGTACTATACTATCGATACAGAAACCTTAACATTTTTTTTTTAGAATTATTGTGTCTGTTTGTCTTTCCGTCCGGACATCACGTAAAATCCCGTGGATGGATTTTGATGGGACTTTCGTTGATGTGTTGCGTAAAGAGCGACAATTTTGCTGGTATATATATCATCACGCTATTGTTCATAGGAGCCGAGCAGTGGAACATTATTTTCACATACTGCGAAGTATAAGCTTAATATTCGGATCGTAAAATCGCGTGAATCGATTTTGATGGGCCTGCGCTTATGCTGGTATATAAACTATCACGCTATTACTCATAGATGCCGAGCAACGGAACATTATTTCCATATACTGCGTGGTATAAGCTGTAGACAGAAGTAAGTGCTGCAGTGAACGGTCACTGGCTCAGTGTTCTACGTTAAAACCTCACTTTAAAAAAATACACTTTTTGTAATTTTTTTGGAACGTTTTTATATATTTATTTTGTTCATTGTTGTCAGAACTACTCAAAGCCTGTCATCGCCGTTTTATTAAGTTTATTTAAGCCTTAGGTATAGTCACAAAACACATAGCCATGAAGGGAAAGTAGTTTAAATTTTAAAAATTGCAAAGGCCAATGCAAACTATTGGCATGTTTTACTTTTTTCCTTTCGCCAGAAATGAAACCTAGGTTATATGTTAGAGGACAATACGAGAAATCAATAGCAAAAAGAACCAGGTCTATCAACCGTAACCGAACGAAGATAACCAGAGAAGTATTGCTAGTATCTTTTTGTCAGGCGTTACCCGCGTTACCTATTTTTCTTATATTATAATTAAATGAAAATACAATCATACGTGATATTTTGAGGTTTCCTTTGATAAAATAGATTAAGTTGATTGTTGCTGTTACATTTTTTTCGCACTGGCAGTTTTTTTATCACTAAAACTAGTAAAAAAACTGATAAACGTATCGAATCGATACGCGTTAGTGGGAATACGTAACAGTGAAGCCACACTGCTCCGTTGCGTTGCGTTGCGACGTCGCAGCGCTAGATTTGGACCAATGAGATGTCGCAGGGCAATATTTGGAATCTCTAGGTTGGTCCAAATCTAGTGCTGCGACGTCGCAACGCAACGCAACGGAGCAGTGGGGCCTCGCCCTTAGTGTTGCGATAGCAATTTTAAACGTTGCACACAATAAGTAAGTATCGCTAACCCAATCACGGGCGTACAGTGATTGACAGGAGTCGATGATCGCTATTGCAACACTATTTAACGCGTATCCACTATAGGATAGGTCTTCTGGGTTACTTTTCTAAATTGTACTATGGAATATTCTTACAAAAAAGAAATTACATAAACATAACTTCACGCCTTCTTCCCCGAAGGGTTGGCAGAGGTGTATAATACACCCACGTTTCGCCGTTATGTTTAAGTCCCATGTAATAGGGGGCGAGCCTATTCTCATCAACCGGGCACAAATCCAGACTCCAAGCTGCTACTGAGAAATTGCACACGGAAAAACCCAATAACACTTTGCCCGACCTGGGGATCGAACCCAAGACCTCACGCTCAGCAGTCGCGCTTGCGACCGCTAGACCAACGAGGCAATCACAAAAAAGAAATTATACAACCATAAAAACCGAAACCAAAACTATTTATTAAATAATTAGTAGGTACTTCTAGTTTTACAAAAATCTTTGCCTTACCTTATCATAGAACAATTACATGCTACTAAATTCTTATAGATAAAGTTAATTAATCGTAATCAGTAGGTACTCGTCTCTCTTTTCACATCATGTCTTATTATGAAATCCAGAAATTGAGCTGGAGGACCTAAGTTTTGTTGATGTCTACCCCACGCCATATACCATAATACAGACATGACGTGGCTACAACAACCTGTGTTCTCTTTCCAGAAATACAGGAACAGTAATGTCCTTTTATTGCTGCTACGCCATCGTTAAGCCCTTCTATCAAGAAGATCTAGAAAGAATATTTAAGATAATAATGTGGAAGCGGGGGACGCAGAATGACTCATTAGAGTTGCCGAGTAGGTAGTATTTAACAATGGGAAACTTAAAATATCACACACGGAGTACTTTTATTTAAGAAAAATAACGCCTGATAAAAAAACAATAGCAATCTACTAAACACTCTCTAACTTGGTTTTGTTACGGTTAGTATACCTAGCTCTTTTTGCTATATATTTGTCATACAGTCCTCTAACATATGGCCTAGGTTTCAATTCTGGCGAAAAGAAAAAAAAAAACATGCCAGCTATGTATGGCAAAAGTTGCATAGCCCTTTCACTCAAAGGTGACTTCATTTTATTTTTAAAAGTAAGAAATATTGCCTTTACTGACTTTTTTGCCTGAACCGGGAATCAAACTGACAAAGCTATACCATCTGGTGGCACCTGTTGATAATATCTTTATCTATACTACTAATAAAACTCTCTGTCTGTACATTAAATATTACGGCAAAATTTCGATTGGGGGTACTATACTATCGATAGAGAAACCAAAACAATTTGTTTTGGAATTATTGTCTGTCTGTCTTTCTGTCTGTCTGTCTTTCCGTCCAGGCATCATGTAAAATCCCGTGGACGGATTTTGATGGGATTTTCGCTAACGTGTTGCGTAAGGAGCGAGGATTTTGCTGATAGATATACCATCACGCTATTGTTCATAGGAGCCGTGCAGCGGTACAATATTTAAAACCCCGTGGATAGATTTTGATGAGACTTTCGCTACAATGTTGCATAAAAAGCTGTTCTTATGCTGGTACATATACCATCTCGCTATTTAATTGTTCATAGGAGCCGAGCAGCAGAACATTATTTCCACATACTGCGATATATAAGCTTAATATGTCGGATAGGTACCTATCTACGGATAAGTTTAATACGTGAGATATGTATTATCGCGCTACTTAAGATAGGTAGGTACTGAGTAGATGTTTCCTAAGAAATGATCATAAATTTCAGAGATTTTTTCAGAAGTCAGCATAGTAAATTATTATTATAATAAATTGCGTACATAATATACTTAAAGTTGCTGCGACACAATGTTGTTTTCCGACTTCCACGCGGACGGAGTCGCGGGCACAGCTAGTCCTAACTAATATTATAAATGCGAAAGTAAGTTTGTTTGTTTGTTACCTTTTCACGCCTAATCCACTGAACCAATCATCCTGAAATTTTACATATACGTTGTCAGGTGAACAGAAACGGACATAGGGTACCTTTCATCCCGTAAAGAGTACTGTTCCCAAGGAAAACCACAACAACGATAATAGATGGCGCCACGTGTCTTTCGAATCATCAATGAATTATATTATTATAGAAACTTTAGTAGCGTGTTAAGAGTTTTTTTTAACGCGAGCAAAGTCGCTGTCAATAGCTAGTCTAAAGATTAGACTAGTAGCTTTGCGTAGATTACCCATACTTAAGTTAAGTAGCTCTCACACTACTTACGATTAACTTACGACTCTATTTACATAATGCCAAGTTTGGCAATGAAAAATGCTACTATTGGTAAGCAAAACGATTCGTTTTTAGTCATAAGAACCAGGCATTAGTTGGTTATACTTACTGGTAAATATAGTAACGGATCGGAACAGCCCATATGACGTTGCAGACTAAATTACGTCGATGTTTCATTCAACTTGTAATAACAGTATATACAATGTTTTAAGACTCATTCTACGAACGGTAACGGAAATAAAATAGTAAGAGAGGTTACGCACTGCATATTATTTGTATGGTAGTTTACGCACTACATCAGGCATCCGTCATCCGATTTCTATCCGTCATCCGTGAGTTTCCAATTCGGAAGAAATATTGACGGACCGAAGTAGCCGTAGTACTGTTTGTATGAACACTTTCGCATTACCTCGGATTCAAATCGGACATATGCCAAAGATGGCCCCTGAAATGCTTATATTTGGATCAGAGATCGGATTAGTGCGTAAGCATTATCCGAGATTTTTAGACTAGATTCGTATTTTCACGAATTCTGATCGGATGCAGTGCGAAAAGCAATATCAGTCCGAGTTTTTTATATTCTTATTTTCACGGATGCAGTGCGTAACCGCTATAACCAAGCCTCTTAAAACTTCTTGATTTATATTTTAACAAACGTATCAATCGACAATCGCTGTCAGATTTGAAATGATCATCACCATATCTGTTTTGACGATACGTTTGGTGCAGTGGCAGAGCGATTGGCTTCTGCGCTACGGGTCGTGGGTTCGATTCCCACACGGATCAAATATTTGTATGGCCTTAAGATAGTTATTCCGCGTCTAGTCGTTTGTGCAAGTGAAGATTTGTGTATGTAAACGCACTCACACAATACAGGAGAAATCCTAATGTGGGGCAAGGTTTTCAAAAAACCGGCCAAGTGCGAGTCGGATTCCGTACCATTATCTACAAAAACGGCAAAAAAAAATCATGTCTGTCGTACGGGAGCCCCCATTAAATATTTGTTTTATTTTAATTATTTATTTTTAAAGTGAATATATAACCTGCTGTTTACCTGTTGCCGTTATCAATATCGAGCAAAAACGAGCAAAAAAATCACGTTTCTTGTATGGGAGCCCCCTTAAACTTATTTTTTGTTATAGCGGCAACAGAAATACATCATCTGTGAAAATTTCAACTGTCTAACTATCACGGTCCATGAGATACAGCCTGGTGAAAGACGGACGGACGGACAGCGGAGTCTTAGTAATAGGGTCCCGTTTTACCCTTTGGGTA
This sequence comes from Amphipyra tragopoginis, assembly GCA_905220435.1. Classification (NCBI taxonomy): domain Eukaryota; kingdom Metazoa; phylum Arthropoda; class Insecta; order Lepidoptera; family Noctuidae; genus Amphipyra; species Amphipyra tragopoginis. The sequence goes on from HG992015.1 coordinate 17,127,383, forward strand.
GGGAGCCCTAAAAAGACAAAAAAATAAAATAATCGTTAAATGTGCACTGCTGACCATGACAAAGGCCTGCAAATGACATCTCTTTAAGCACCGGTCAAAGGCATCATGTTCTAAGAATCACCACATTTAGCAGATTGAATGGTGATTCCTGTTACGAGCAGAAAGGAGAACGTTACTGCCCACCCTTTTGCCAAAATACCTTAATCGGCTTTGTCGACACCCATAGATGAACAGGGGATAACCATGCTGATAATCACACGGTGCAAAATGAAATGGTTTCTTCATTTAGCTTTTAAACGCAGAGAGAGATATGTTTTCAAACTCTCTAACGGTTGGTAGGTTTGGGGAACATCCGACTCAAAGGACCAAAAAACAATAGTTCCCATTCATATATCTCACTCTACGGAAAGAACAATCGTTGTTTAAAATGAACTACTTATTTTTCTTCTATTTTTTGTGCATCTTGTCTACTCGTAAAACAGTAACACTTCCGATTAAATTGACTTTTTCTTCAGTCGTACGCAGCCAACTGGACGTGTTTTTCCAAAAATAGAAAAAAAAAAACATACTTAGGCAACGAGAAGCCGTGATAAATACTTACAATCTTTCTTTCGATTTAGCATACACTTGAAAATTCCTTCTTAATCAGCGTTAATTAATCTTCAAACTACACAAATTATACATACTCAATTAAAAGGCCTGTTCATTTATTTATTAGCGCCACTTAAAGCTCCCTGCTCACCGCACATGCCAACTCATTCACTGACATTTACTCACCTGTAACGTTAATCGTACCGACCAAAGACTCGCCAATCAAGTGATCAATTAACTCAGACATGCCTACCCGCCTTGTTTCGATAAGCCAATTACGTGGAGTATTCTAACATCGTTTTACAATTCATGAGGCAAAGGTATTCGATGTAATTCCTTAGTTGAAACTTGTTGAATTGTTTGTTATTTTAAATTCATGATATACATTAGTGTAATGCTTATATTTATAGTTTTCAATTGTTTCGGGAAATAAATCTGAAGCCCAATTCTCGTAATTAAAAATGTTCAAAATATAGTTCCAATCTAGTTTCAGTGTCATTAATATGACAAATGGTATTCTTGTTCTTTATCAGACAACGTCAAACGTGAGATTATATTGAAATGAGATTGAAAGTTGACCGAAGCCAAAAGGGTATTCTGTTTACATTATGAACTGAGCCATTTTAACAAGTTGGAATTCTCATCTTTTTCTAGAATTTTAGTCAGTGACTGTTGATATCGGTATGCTATCGGTAATAGATTTTAAGTTGACTGAATTTACATATGAGATGATACTGAAACCGGACCGAACTTTAAGTATACCAGAATACCATTTTTTATTCAATTCATAATTTAATCTCAGTTCGGTCAACCTTCAATCTTACTTCAAATGAATTACGAGAATTGATTTGAATTTGAATTTTGAATTCTGATGGTTAAAAACGTTGTTTTTCTTTAATTTAAATTGAATGAATTTAGTTTGATTTGATTTAACTTCGATTCGTTTTTAGTGATAATGTATCGTTAGTAGGTACTATGTTCAACCTAAGATGAGTCCATTTCGTAAATTGTAAACGACATCATCATAAACCGTAGAATAGCTATATTATTATTATTCAGGTTTTTTTAATGTATTTGATATTCTTTGTATAGTAACGTTTTGTAGAGAATCGCCAAGAATCACCTTATAATGAAAAGGGTTCAGTAGTATAGATCAAAGCAACAGTGTTTAAAAATGTTGAGTTTATCATTCAAAATTTAAGTTAATAAGGAAATTACCGGAGAAATCCTGAACTATTACATTCAACAGTGTTCAATAGAATTAATGTATGCATTATTAGTTTACTCGCTAAGTATTGTTCTCAATTGTAGCAGCTGCAAGACACATTTGAAAATTATGTTCCTGTTTCGATCCCTTGATAGGGTGAGCAAAGTTCCGAGTGGTATCAACCGTGAAGGAAATGAGTTTCGATAACAAATAACTCTAGTTAGACAGAACTTCGAATAGGAATCGGATGATTGATTTGAGATTTAAGAAAGAAAAACCTCGTTTAAAAAAATTTGGTTAGGTGGCTAGTTTAAAGTTTACATAGTGATAAATTGAATGTATGTTTTTATACTATTTATATATGGAATTGTTTATTGAATTAAATTATTATATCACTTGTTCAATATGCTGTTATAATTAACACAAAAATGTTTCTGAATTAGACTATTATAAGTCCGTTTGTTTATAACGCACGACCTATGCATGTAATACCAATGTTTGAAGATTTTAATAGTTATTACTAATTCATATTCGAATGATGAGTAGTATTAACACATGCAGAACGTAATTATCTTTCATTTCTCATTAAACTCTATTGACCTAGTAACTCTGCAATTCGCAAACATTTTCGTTGTCAAAATATCGCATGCTATTCTCGTCTTTTTGGAACGGTAATAAGGGTCATTCCGGAATGACAATGTTGACTGATGATTTGACTGAGGGGCTGATGATCATGATACTTGATTAATGGGAAAGACTACTAATAAATGAATGTACGAGTAGTAGAAAAATATATAGAACGAATTATAAAATTTTACGAAAAATTAAAAAAAATAGATAATTGATTTCTAAATCAAAGTTTCATAGTACCTGGAATTGAATAATACCAAAAAGTTAATATTCTTGTTAAAAACCGGCGTCCGCCCATCGCCTGAAATGGCACAAGGCGGGCGGGCCGTCGCTCGCGCCCGTTACGGCGCGCGGTGAATTCTACTAAAATATTGACTGAAAACCCTCCTATCAACCCTAAAGAATACCCAGGGGGTAATAGAATGGGTTACAATTAATAGATTTGTGTGAAATATTGAAAGAAAGGCGGGGGATGGACGCGCGCGGGGGCCGGCGCGCTCGCCATGTATGGCGCGCGGCGTCTGCGCCGCTGCCCCTATAAAAGATTCCCCGACCGCTGTTCGCCGCACTCGCAGTCTCGCTGCCGTAGAGTCAATATCCACCGCGTCCCAAACCAAACACAAACGCCAAAATGTGCGACGACGATGTTGCTGCGTTGGTAGTAGACAATGGCTCCGGCATGTGCAAGGCCGGTTTCGCCGGCGACGACGCGCCCCGTGCCGTCTTCCCGTCCATCGTAGGTCGCCCTCGTCACCAGGGTGTGATGGTCGGTATGGGTCAGAAGGACTCCTACGTAGGCGATGAGGCCCAGAGCAAGAGAGGTATCCTCACCCTGAAGTACCCCATCGAGCACGGTATCATCACCAACTGGGACGATATGGAGAAGATCTGGCACCACACCTTCTACAACGAGCTGCGCGTCGCCCCTGAGGAACACCCAGTCCTGCTGACTGAGGCGCCCCTCAACCCCAAAGCCAACAGGGAGAAGATGACCCAGATCATGTTTGAGACCTTCAACTCCCCCGCTATGTACGTCGCCATCCAGGCCGTGCTTTCCCTGTACGCCTCCGGTCGTACCACCGGTATCGTCCTGGACTCCGGTGATGGTGTCTCCCACACCGTCCCCATCTACGAAGGTTACGCCCTGCCCCACGCCATCCTCCGTCTGGACTTGGCTGGTCGCGACTTGACCGACTACCTCATGAAGATCCTCACCGAGAGGGGATACTCTTTCACCACCACCGCTGAGAGGGAAATCGTGCGTGACATCAAGGAGAAGCTGTGCTACGTCGCTCTGGACTTCGAGCAGGAGATGGCCACCGCTGCCGCCTCCACCTCCCTCGAGAAGTCGTACGAACTTCCCGACGGTCAGGTCATCACCATCGGTAACGAGAGGTTCCGTTGCCCTGAGGCCCTCTTCCAGCCCTCATTCTTGGGAATGGAATCTTGCGGTATCCACGAGACCGTGTACAACTCCATCATGAAGTGCGACGTTGACATCCGTAAGGACCTGTACGCCAACACCGTCATGTCTGGTGGTACCACCATGTACCCCGGTATCGCCGACAGGATGCAGAAGGAGATCACCGCCCTGGCTCCCTCCACCATCAAGATCAAGATCATCGCTCCCCCCGAAAGGAAGTACTCCGTATGGATCGGTGGATCCATCCTGGCTTCCCTGTCCACCTTCCAGCAGATGTGGATCTCCAAGGAGGAGTACGACGAGTCCGGCCCCGGCATCGTCCACCGCAAGTGCTTCTAAGCGCACACTTGATCCTCGCGCATGCGCGGAGCTCCTGCGCCGCTGCTGCGTGACCCTAGTGCTGTGTATTGTGGTGCTCTCGTTCCGCAAGGAACTCTAGCATTTGTACGTTGTACGTAGTGATACCTGACAGAACTGAACATCTAAGATAACGCCATCTATTGTAATGTAATTTATTGTAAAATTTATATAAATTTAATTTTCTTTTTTTTATTTTTATTATATACTCGGGATCGTTATGGATCTCACGCCAAATGTAATTAATAAATAAACGGTTAATTTATTTATTTTAATTACATTATTTCTTTTTATACAACCGTTGACTTTGGTTTTTGTTTGGAGTCCCGCACCCGCATTCCCCCTGCGGTGTAGTGTTTCATGTGACAAGCTATGTGAGTCAGTAGATCGCACCTGTCTATATCTGGGTCACACTCACTGCCAACATTCCGGCGATCAATCGCCGCCTACTTGAAACTTTTCAAATTCATTGGAATGACAAGGAGGCGTAGCTAAATAACAAGAGTACACTTCCCCTAGCAAGAGCGGGGTTCGAATTTAAAATTAGAAGCAGAGGTTACCACACGCGTCAGAATTAACCACCGCGTGCACTACCATAAATAGTAAAGACAACTCCCGCGGCCAAAAGCATTTTCTAAATTTATCATAATATCTTGGGGCGGCGCTGCCTGGCCTGCCATGCGATACTGGTCCTTAATAGCTGACGGTAAGCTAAAGTTTCGCTTACACCACGCGTTTCCGTAAATATCGCGACAGCCCGCGCTGGAGTAAAAGAAGCCATCGGTTCGGCATGTCTATTAATACAACAGACTCCCGGCGCGCTTAGTTTACATCTGTACGATGAATATTAGGCGCAATACGTCGATATGACGACAACTCTTGTTTACCACCGCGCGATTAGGAACGGTATAATAATAGTTAATCGTTTAAATTCGTGCCAGGAATCCAATTTGTTATCGTGTTACAGCTTCAAATTTTTCGCTGATAGGAATTTGCATTTCTGAGGGCTCTGACACTTGTTTCGTAACGCGGTTCATTCAAGTTCAAGACTTTACTATAGACTCAATGGCAGATGAATTGTGCTCAATTACGTATTAATACAGAAGCAAGAGGTTAGATAAGCTTAGCGTTTCTAACTCAAACGGTGTTTAATATCATATTCTAATTTGGGAACGTAAAAAAAACAGTTTACGCAGCATACTTGTATCTCCTATAAATATTTCTACATCACTCTGATCGTTGTGGTGGAGAACGATTTTGGTCCTTCTGTACGCTTAAAATTTGGAACACATGGAATTTATTTCCGTGATTAGTTTATTACTAGGCTTTTAACTTTTTAATTTGTCTGATTAGATAATGTGTTCTGAGAGTAGCAAGAACTTGACCAAGCAGGCGTTGAGAGGAAATACTCCGGATGAGTAACCAGCGTAGTATTAATAGAAGGTAGGACTACTGATGTTTAAAAATGAACGAACAAAACTCCGACTCGACTTAAAACGCGAATTCAGAAGACTCAGTTCTCTCTCTGTTACGTAGATAGACAAACAGGCTATTCTAGAGAGAGAAAACATACAAAAATCAAAGTATAATTTCTGACGCTAATCGCGAGTTCGCTGGAAAACAAAATCCGTGACACGTTTCTTGGTACTGTAGACTACTAGGCTTGCTGGTCGTGTACGCGAGCGAAGTCGTGGGAAGAAGCTAGTGAGACATAATGAGAAAATATCTCTTTGTAAGATTTGTAGCGTACTCCCGTTCATATGAATACAATCTTGAAATCCAATATGTTGCTTCGTTACGTTATAGCTGTAATTGCGTTGGCATCGAGACATGTTATAGTTTCTAGAAGAAGTTAGTTTACTGTCAAAGAAACAATATTAATGAATCTTAAATTATGTACATTTTTTTGTTCAGTTTCTGGCATTGTTTGATGTCAGTTTTGTTTAGAAGAAACGTTGAGATGAACAAAATCTTTTTGTTTTAAATTAACACAATTTCTAGAACGGAACTGAAAGATGTCGGATGAGCGGCGTGCTCTATTCTTAGCCAAGCACCATACTACGCAAGACAGTGTGTTACTGGTCGAAAATCATGTGGGTGGTTAGAATCGAATAGAATCCAAGGTGGTATAAAAGGACCAGTTTCTATAAAACGACGATTTTCTCTATTTTTTTTTATTGTTTGATTTGATCACGCTTGACTCTAGTCGCACCTGATGGTAAATGCAGATGGGGTCTAAGAGCACGCGAATCCGAGTAACAGAGATATAGATAGACCCCTCTATACCCCTCTGGCTCTCACATACACACGACGGAACACAGTAAACTGCAAGGCGCCGGACTTTAATGTGAGGGTAGTAGCTAGCCAGGCGGACCGTATAGATCCTACCACCAAGCGTGCTGTGTTTTGTTGAATCTTACAACACGTGTCTATTCTCAGCGTGCGGTGAGGAAGTTTTATATTCTAGCCCTGTCCCCACACGGGATAATTCACGGGTTAATTCACAGATTAACCCCGCCTAGGCGCCTACATCCATAGTATCTCTTTGCGGTAATACAAATAAAACGTTTTTGTGGTAATTTAACTTTTTGTAATTTCTTTAGCGGGTTTCTCTTGGTACAGTTTCTTTTTGAATATGAATTTATTTTGTACGGTGTGTTCGGTAAAGTGAATATATATGAGTGAGTGAATGTTTTGAATGGTTAGTCTGACGTAGTGTTGTGTGACGTGTATGTAGAGTGGTAAGGTGGCGTGTATGGCTCGATATAAATTAAATATTATCGTCGGAGATGTGGTAAACACGGCGTAGACAGTATCTTTTAAAGTATCCACGAGGGTCTCATTCATGGTCAAAACATTGAAGAAAATCTTTAGGAGAAATATGCGGATCACCATTCTTCAAATTGCATTTCCACCAAGCTTCGCGTCATTTTCTCCACGAATACTTTGATGATTCAGTTCTGTTATCACTGCACAGTGACATCAGACGAGTTTGGCAGCTTCGGTAACTTCTATAAAAATAAGCGCAGCTACAATATCGTGGAGCAGTTTAGAAACACATCAACATTAACTATTTTCTGTGAGTCAGGACGGAGTTTTAGCCGAATAATCAAATAAGCGCCGCTTATTCGACAATAGACGTGTAGATGTTTTATTAGCAGCAATGCTTACTGCGGCTTCTAAGTTCCTCATTTCAATCTTCAGGTAGGAAATGATCTTTTAGTTATGTTTAGAGTAACTGGGGAAAAGCTTGCCATTACACAAGGGATGTAAAATTATCATCTACGAACGCTCGGTGAAATACTATCCCATCAAAAACATTCATGTTAAAAATGCCAAGTCTGGTGACTCTTGCCATAAAAAGTTATGAGATCTAATGTAGAGATAAGTATGGCATTTCATTTATAAAGATTTTTTTGGACTTTGCAATCACGCAGCATAAGGATATAATAGACTTCTTGTTTATAGTGGTACAGATTTGTTTAAAAATCAACAAGTTATCTTACATCACAGTGCCATGGTTTGATAGCGTGTCGTTTTAGTGATAGACGGACAAACTACATTCTTTGGACGGGCCATTAGGATTTAAATTCCTACTAATATTAAAACTCTGTCTGTGACGCTTTCACGCCTAAACCGCTGAACCGAGTTTGATGAAACTTGGTACAGACATAGTTTGGAACCTGGAGAAGAACATCATCATCATCATTCAGCCGAAAGACGTCTACTGCTGGACATAGGCCTCCCCCAAGCATCGCCACATCGACCGGTCTTGTGCTTCTTGCATCCAGCGGATTTCCGCGATCTTCACTAGATCATCGGTCCACCTTGTGGGAGGCCTACCCACACTGCGTCTTCCGGTACGCGGTCGCCACTCCAGAACCTATCGGCCCCATCGGTCATCCGTTCTGCGAGCAATGTGCCCGCCCACTACCACTTAAGTTTGGCAATTTTTCGGAGAAGAACATAGGCTACTTTTATCACGAAAACTGGTACTGGACTGGTACTGACTGACATTTGATTCATCAACGCAGAGCCTAAACCACTAAAGCTGTAAATATGAAATTTGGACAGTAGGTTCCTTACGTGACGAAAACATCCACTAAGAAGGGATTTCCTGAAATTCAACCCCTAAGGGGGTGAAAAGGGTGATTAACGTTTGTATGCAAGTCCGTCATTTTTGAAGTAAGAAGCATGAAATTAAGTATTAAGGTTTTTGGTTAGGAGTAAATGTACACGTGTATGAGCATTTTTGGAAATTCAATCCCTAAGGGGGTGAAATAAGTTTTGTAAGTTTGTATGAGAAATCTGGTAATTTTGAAGTAAGAAGCATGAAATTCAATATTTAGGTTACTGGTCAGAAATAAACGTACACGTGTTTCAGGGTTTTTGGAAATTCAACCCCTAAGAGGGTGAAATAAGTGTTGTAAGTTTGTATGAGAAATCTGCTCCTTTTGAAGTAAGAAACATGGAATTCAATATATAGGTTACTGGTCAGAAATTTTATAATGTATGTATTCTATAATGTAAAATTTCACGCAAGCAACGCTGCGGGCAACAGCTAGTACTCTATAAACGAAATCGGGCAAGGCCGCGAGCGATTTCTAGTTATTTAAATTTTAAAAAACATAGAATAAGGGTGCCTTTCCACCAGAGATGTGCTATGTAGCTATGCTGCGAGAATGTAAAAGCTTAGCTACGACACTATGTGACCGTTTCCACCGATGCTAAGCTATGTAGCTGTGCGAGGAAGATGCGCATCTCGAGCTATGCAACGTATCGACGATAGGGAAGGCACGGGGAGCGGCGGACATAACTATACCACTCGCGACCATCCATAGCACGCATCCATAGCACGCATCCACAGCACGCATCCTTCCATATAAAAAACGTAGCTTAGTTGAATCAGTTTCCACCAGTGCTATGCTACGTGGACCAATTAATATGATTGGTGGATATCAAACGCGTCCGTAGCAACGTTGCATAGCACATCTCTGGTGGAAAAGCACCCTAAGTCTATGTTTATTTAAATAAATATTTCGAATCACAATGTAATTCAAGTCAAATATTTGTATTGAAAGACGAGGTACCGTGACTCGCGTTATTAAGTAGTTGCGGCTTTTGTATCATTACAAGGTGAACTCTGTCACAGAGTAATGCTATGCGTGATTGATCTTGCCAAATATTTGTGTTCTTTCCAAACATTTACATAGTTGAAATGGTTCGTTATTCTAAAAGGAATGCTTTTTCTGACACGTCTCCCATATTTAGAATCTTGAATAATTATCTACAATCTAAGATTTTAAATTGTTTAGGTTTTTAACCCCCGACGTAATAACTTAATGGTAAAAAAACTTTTAAAAACAAGCTTTTATTTAATTTATTTTTTAGTTATGATTGGGAATGTTTGTAAGTCTGTTTTTGTGTTTTCCTCAGCAAGCCCTTTCATTTAATACCCATACTGTGGTAGTACAGAAAAAATAACTAGTCCGTCATCTTGGATGATCCGCCATATTGGAATTAGAATGACGTCACATAGCTAAGCATGCATTGTCATCCAAAATAAGCGTGTATACCAAAATTTCAGGTCAATCGGTTAAAGATAACTGATTTAAAATTCAGTTGCAAGATTCCATCCGGACAAACATAGGTACATATATAGAAAGTTAAAAAAAAAAAGTTTTTAAAAGAGTTTAAAAAGAGGGGTGTTACATGTTTGACCGCTATGTGTGTCTGTCTGTGGCACCGTAGCTCTTAAACGGGTGAACCGATTTGGGTGCATTTTTTTTTACCCGACTACGGTGAAGCCAAAAGGAAGGGTAATGATTTTGGCAGTCTATGTATGTATGTATGTATGTAAGTTTGTATGTTCCACCGTAGCGCCTAAACTACTGAACGAATTTTAATGAATGAGGTGTCAAAAGATTCGTAATAATGACCCGGGTAACATAGGCTATATAAATTTAATCAACATTTTATATGAAGGAATATAAACCTAAGTTTCTAACCTCGAAAAAAATTCAACTGAGATAATCATCTCGTGTTTGATATCAAAAGAAAGATCTTGGCGAGCACATTACAATTATGTATTTATATCATATTGTTTAAGTCAAAACACATGTTTAAAATGCGGTCGTACAGTTCGCGCGGTCCAGTCATTTCAGTTATTTACTCGTTTAAGTAAATAACAAACCAACATTACGTTAGAATTTACGTTTACGTTACATTTCTTAGAATGCGACGATGTAGATATTGCACGGCTAGTGTATATGCCCGATCGGGAAACGGAAAAGTATTACATAAAAAATTAAGTTAAAAACTGTCACCCGACTACGTAAAAAAAAGGGTCTAAAAAGGACGAAACAAGAAAACAATTCAAATAGAAATCCAAAAATGCATAGGTACAAAAATGGTCAAGGTAGAGCCGTGGTCGCACTTACTGTATACTATACATATACATACCATGTCTGTTTAATGAAGGTGTTCCTGGCACCCACATAATCATAGTAGGTATACAGTAAGTGCGTCCACGGCTCTACCTTGACCATTTTTGTACCTTTGCATTTTTGGATTTCTATTTGAATTGTTTTCTTGTTTCGTCCTTTTTAGACCCTTTTTTTTACGTAGTCGGGTGACAGTTTTTAACTTAATTTTTATTTACGTAGTCGGGTTATAGTTTTTTAACTTTATTTTTTATTTATTTAAAAGCAGGTTTTCTAGCGGTAGTTTTTAGACATGTTTTATCAAAATTGGTTCAGCTGTTTCAAGGTCATCGGCTGTTTTGTTAGCTACGGTAGGGTTCTTAGACGCATAATGTGTACTTACTTTACTTTCAAACATACGTGTGAAATTTTGACATTTAAAACAATGTGTGCTATATAACTATGCAAGATTATGGAATTCTTATTCTGTTGCTGCAGCCAGGATATCCAGCACACTAGTATACTTTTGAAAAAATAATAGCAGATAGATAGATGTTTGGATTCGTTTTGATCAGTATTTGATTCTGCATACAATGCAATTGTGGCAACACAATGAGCTGATGCTGCAGCCAGGATATCCAGCACACTAGTGCACTCTTGAAATAATAATCCCGTCAAAAACATACATGTAAAAAAAGCCACGTCTCGCAACTCTTTTGCCGTGAAAAGATCTGAGATCCAATGTAGGTAGAGCCAAGTCGGGCCCGGCATGCGTTGCAATGCACTTTTTCCTACTTACTACCTACTTCTACCTACCTTCAGAAACAAAATCAAAATTTTCTTTCATAAGAACCTTCTCCAAACAATAAAGAACACAACAAAAAAAAATTTGCGAAATTGGTCCAGCCGCTCACACGTGATGCCGTGACCAAGGGAAATAGGGATTCATTTTCATATATATAGATAGATTTTTCGGATTTGGTAATCGCGCAACATGAGGATATACTTAGATACTTTGTTACCGTGGTACAGATTTGTTTATAAAATTAACAAGGTATCTTGCATCACAGTAATCCTCATGCTGCGACATTATAGCGCCATTTCAATGAGCAAACCTTATCGTGCCATCCATCAACTTCTATAAATAAAATATAATTTATGTGTTACTCAATTGAATTTGATGGCTCAACGATAGGTATTATTTTTGACTTTTTAAATGTTCGTTTTTCTTTTCGTTGAGTGTTTTTAAACTTTTATATTTTTAAACTGTGTTACTGCAGAATGTCAAGTTTTTATGATATTAGTTTGTAGCTGATAGTTTTACAAAGCTATCTGCGTAATTTAAATGTTCAAAATGACCATGCAATCGTCCAATGAAAATCCATCGTTAATCAATAACCCTGTATATCAGACGTATATTCGTAGACTGACTAACCGTTCACACAATTTAGTGAACTTATATCTAAGTATCCACTGTTTTGAACTATAACACCTCCACCACTATACTATAATCATATAGGTATTATATTAACTTAATTAATAACAATTACGTACGACTTACGATACGCTTGTCAACCGAGGGACATTGTATACTTAATCCACTCCCTCCCACTGATACTTACGTTCGTCGCGTCTTACTTTCTGTTGAAGACTTCATCTATCTCATACACATCTGTCTCATCTGTCTATTGCGGCTAGAAATATTTTAAAGATCTACTAAACTTGTTTAACAATTTAGTAGGTATTAAAACCTTTATTTTTCATATCTCATACAAACTTAACAAAACAAACTCGTCAATATGAAAGCACGGTGTACAGTAGACCTTTAGTCGCATTTCACGACGCCCACGAGAACAGGTGCGTAATCTATTCTTAACTAATGATCCTACGATCAAAATACATAAAACAAAACCCTTTTATTGATGCATGGCAAAGATTCATCACATCGCAACCAGCATTGTCGTGAAATACCCGCCGCTTGCCAACGCTTTCATTGCTATCCAATAGCCAACATATTTTTACACTATACATCATTGAAAAATAACCCTTATTTCTAAAGCATTAAGATTCACAAATTACATCAGTATTGTTTGTAGCATTCGATACTTAATTACGTCTAGTATGTTTGAGTGATTCAGTTGAGCGATGCGAAACAAAGCAATTCGTAATAAAATCTGCGAAAAGTTTCACATTACAACTTATGAATGAACTTATCAAACTTTTCGTGGGTAGTTTTATTTATTGAGCTTCTTATATTTCTCATTGTGATCCTATACAGGGTGTTAACGAATTCGTGTACTTCCTTCAAACCACATGATCTATTAATGGAGATTAACACAGCACGGGATTTAGATTGATTAAAAATAAAAATAAACTTTTTTTATCACTGTTTTTTTTTATTTGATTGAAAATTTCGATGCCATGCATAAATGAATGAAGGCATGGTGACACAGCTGACGGGCACGAGTAGCACGATATCGCTCCACGCAGTTAGTTAACTTGGGACGCTAAAATTACTCAGATACAGAATACCATGGTTAACATTTTGAAAACTTTTTTTTGTTGATTTTGAAAAAAAACCTATGCTGATTCAATCAGTGTCACCAGTAGATTACGCGGTTTGAAGGAATTACACGAATTCGTTAACACCCTGTATACATTACGTTCCGTGTAGTGCCGGACGTAAAGAATAGCACTACCCCATCTCTTCCCGTGGGTGACGTAAAATGCGACTAATGGATTCACTAGCACTCTCCCTTCCAACAATATATAAAACTTTTTAAGTTCAACAGGCCACCGGCGGGTCCCAAATTTTCTGCTTGTGAACGCCGTGAGTCAAAAGTCAAAATTATTACAAGAGGCCGTGGGATCAGCCGGCGGGTCCAAAAAAAATCTTACAGGACGCTTGGGATCCGCCCTGACCCGAATTCAAATAGTTTTTACAACTACTGGCGTGCTGTTATGGAAAATGTGATACTTCTCGTGCGTCTACATGCTTTGGCCTGCTGAACAAAATTTTTTGGGGGTCGCCGGCGGTTCCCATGGCAGGCAGAGTGCTAGAGGATGGGCAGCAGCGTTCTCTGAGTACTTTAACAACCATACTGCGATCGCCAACCTGCCTGCCAAGCGTGGTGATTATGGTGGGTTTGTCCCTATTGGGGATAGCCAATGTCCAGCAGTGGAGGTTTTTCGACTGAATCATCATCATCATACATTGGCAGTGACATCAAATTAATAGGGATCTTCCGTCGATGAAAGACACTCTTTTTTCCACAAAAGTTTCTTAGAAACCTGTAAAAGATTTGGATCAAGTGGCTCCGCAGTAATTTACACAGATAATTCAAACCTCATCAAGCTGCCTCCCTCCCAATCTCCCGCCAGCAACGCCCTAAGGTGAGTGGTACTTATACTACACTAACATCATAACTACTAGCAACAACAGCACTACGGGCGACCCCTAGTGGAACTCGGAAAGGTGAGGTCCGAGTTCCACTAGGGATCGCCCGTAGTGCTGTTGTTGCTAGTAGTTATGATGTTAGTGTAGTATAAGTAGTTAGCTTAGGTTAAGTATTTTACTTCCGCACATTGGCTGGAGAGCCTTCAAATCTCGCCAATACTCGTAACTGCCTGTTACGTAGAAATGGTCCGGGAAGACAACTTACAAGCAGTTCAATAGAAGAAAAAACCGGCCAAGTGCGAGTCGGACTCGCGCACGAAGGATTCCGTACCATTATCTATGAAAACGGCAAAAAAATCTCGTTTGTTGTATGGGGGCCCCCATATTTATTTTATTCTGTTTTTTAGTATTTATTATTATAGCGGCAACAGAAATACATCATCTGTGAAAATTTCAACTGTCTAACTATCACAGTTAATGAGTAGCAGCCTGGTGACAGACGGACAGACAGACAGCGGAGTCTTAGTAATAGGATCCCGTTTTACCCTTTGGGTACGGAATCCTAAAAAGGACGGCTCGGTAGTAACATCAACCTATATGTTAAATTTTAATCAATGACATACCTACTAGTTTTACTGCAATTACAAGTCCACATGCCGAGCGTTATCTTACAGCTGATACGATTTACGATATAAAAGTAAGAATTCTAAGGAAGGACTGGGTAGTAAAGCCAGTCCTTCTGCTCCATTCAATACTGGACGAAGATATCTCCAACAAATGGGTGTGTGACCTTGAGGCCGATATTCTTCTCTGGCCTCAAGTATTTCATGAATATTCCACTATTATTTGCTCTGTCCAGGCTTTTCTTTCTTTTTTTTAAAAACATTGCCCCACACTAAGATTTCTCTTGTATCGTGGATGCGTTTACAGACAAAAATCTCACATACACAAATGCCCTGTCACGCTTAGCGGGTTAAGGGTGGCTTGAGGAGTCAACCCTTAACGAGTATGTGCACATAAAATCAGAATCTAGCAAGAAGCAGAGGAAGGAGTGTACTTACATAAGAATATTAAGGAAAACACTTTTAATCATACAATAATATATTTTATAATAGTTACAAATTAGTTTAGTTTACAGGGCATGGTTCTTAGACAATACGATACGAGGAGACCAGGGTTTTCAGGTGTAGTAGGTAGTACTTAACTAGCGGCTGCTGAGGCGTGAGAGAGGACGAAGTGCAGCGTGCCGGCCCTTTTATAGGCGCACCCCGCTAGTCGCCACCGCTGCACCGTCACAGCCCAGACCCGAAACAACCATCTGTAGGCCATACACATTTTTGTTCCGTGTGGGAATCGAACCCACGACCCGTAGCGCAGAAGCCAATCGCTTAGCCACTGCACCAAACGTGTCGTCAGTTTTCCAGACTTTGTTGGGATCAACATCCAGTTTAACCAGAAGCGGTTGAATACCAGTATTGTACACGGCGCGATGGCCATCAGTCTGATCACTCCGTAACTCAATGCTGATATCGTAAGGTTAGATCAGATAGGGCACGCCGCAATAGCGGCCGTAAGACTCGTTATGGAGGAGTGGCTGAAGAGGCGGCAGAGCGCCCTCAGCTTCCGGCTGACGCAGGTGCTCTCGGGACATGGATGTTTCGGGAAGTATCTGTGACGCATAGGCCGTGAGCAGACGCCCGGATGTCACCACTGCGTCGACTGCCCTCAGGACACGGCGCTGCACACGCTGCAAGCGTGCCCTGCGTGGGCGACGCAGCGCCGTGAACTGGTCGCGGCAGTCAGTGGTGACCTCTCGTTTCCGGCCGTGATTCTGTCCATGGTCAGGAGCGAGAGTGCGTGGGAAGCCGTCGCCTCCTTTTGCGAGGTGGTGATAGCGACCAAGGAGGGAGCGGAGAGGGAGAGAGAGGCGACGGCCACTCTCCCTTCCCGTGGCAGATGCACCGGGCGCCGCCGGAGGGCGCGCGACGATCTTCGGCCACCCTAGTGTGTCGCCTGCGGGCGACAGGTTAGGGGTAGTGGTGGTTAATAAAACGTATAGCGCCGAAATATAACAGACTAAGTGTACATAGCGTATAGCGTTTGCTATAGCGGCTCTGACTTCGCGCTATATTATAACGCCTCAACCTACTCAACGAATAAAAGTCTAAATGCGCACAGCGGGGCCAGAACGAGATAGCAAGATAGCGTAGCGACTAGCAACAGCGCATAAGGAAATGAAATATTATTATATTCTTTAGTGTACAGCGCGTTGCGAGATAACATTTACCGCGCATCAAGTCCGTTTAGCGTGTTGTTAAATACAAATTATAGTGTCTCCGCGTTCAGACTGCGCCCGAGTTTTGTAACACCGCGTTATAATGATAGCGTATAAAATAACAGACTATATGAATATATTTTATAGTTTATAACACGTCTACAGTTTATAGCGGGTTTGAACATCACTAGTTAGGGGACCCGTCGCCCGACCAGTAACAGGCCCGAGAAGGCGGCACGCATGTGTTCCGTGGGCGCCTCTCAGGAGGACGTGGGGCCAGGCCCCACAGAAGGAGAGGTCCGCCAGCCTCTGGCCGATGCCTGCCGGGGTTGCGGTGCATGCAGTTCCGAATCCCGTGACCCCAGCCAAGGGTCAGGAGAAGGAACCATGAGGATTTTCCCAAGATAAAAAAAAACGTTAGATCAGATGTCAGACTTTCAGCCTTCTGACTAGCTGTAACGACTGTCATAGGTATTCATAAGACACCCGGGGTCGACAGCTTAAAGTGCTCTTCAAAGCACGGGGGGTCTCGATGTGTAACGAACGATCACCCATCCACAGATTGATCGCGTCAAGCGCACTTTAACCCCGCAAATCGTATGATCCGCGCAATTGTTAATAATTTACCACGAGCGCCTCCATCATTAATTATGTAATAATTTTGTAGGAACTCATACATTATTCAAGGATTTCTTCAATGAAAAGCTGAAGTGAATGCATCCCAAAATAAATTGCTTTACATGACGAACTAGTTCAGTGAAATGTGACGATAACAGTATCTCAATAATGTTTTACGAAAATAATTCATTTCCTCATTCATTTCATTTTGAGCTTTTTGCTGTTTATTTTAACGTCACACGAATAATAATAAAATGTTTATCAGCCTATAAAGCTGAGCATCCACAAGAGCTGTGCTAAGCTGCGTAGCGAGGAATGTGTTTTGTAAGCACCAATAGAATCACTTCATTTACCTAGCTTCGCTCTGCTCAGCTCTGGTGGATATGGACTTAGCGCTGCGAGGTTTTTATTCATAAAAACAAGCAAGAAATGCGAGCGAGGGATGTGTTATAATAATAATGATGTATTTATTTGCATAAAACATGGTATACATGGTGTTACAATAATTATAATAAAGAGCTTACATGTTTTGCCAGAATTGTACTTAGCATGCAAATCTTAGACTTACTACTAATATGCGAATTTCTTTTCCATAAATTCTTTTATACTATAGAAATTACTAGTAGTCAACCAATCAAACAAGTTAATCTTAAATAATATAATCTAGAGTTTAAGCTTTTATGTTGCCCGGTACCTTATTATATATACGAACACAATTACATAAGCAACTTTTATTATATTTAGTAAGCTTGGGTCTTCATGTGTAACCAGTCTCTGTGGATCACGCCGGCTACGAGGAAAAATATCATTGGCTGATTTAAATAAAGCTTTATTTTTATTAATGAACATGCATAGGTATTTCAAAAATATAATGATGTGAGAAATGTTGCGAGGAATGTGTTGCGAAAAATGTGTTGCAAGGAATGTGTTGCTAGGAATGTCCTCCCTACAAATTTTCCTTACACAGCTCTGGTGGATACTCAGCCTTACTGTCCTATTACTGGGCACGAGCCTCTCGGTTTAGGCCTTATCCCACCAGGCTGGCATGGTAGCGGACTACACACACCATCAACGTCTTTTTGGAGCCCTCTCGGCTGTCCAGTTATCCTCAAGATGATTTTTCTTCACCATTAACGCAAATGGCAATCAAATGAATGTAAAAAAAAAGGCCAAGTGCGAGTCGGACTCGCGCACGGAGGGTTCCGTACCTTATCTATAAAAACGGCAAAAAATCATGTCTGTTGTATGGGAGCCCCTCTTAAATATTTGTTTTATATTAATTTGATTATTTATTTCTAATGTGAATATACAAGGTTAGTCAGAAAGGGGGTACTAATCCGAAAGGGGGTCAAGATACCCATGATAATGAATAACTTTTGTTCTACAACTTTTTCCAAAAGTCCTTAGTTTAAGAAAAATAGATGATCAAAGATCTCAAGAAAAAGCTCTAAAATCTATCTATTCCCAGTTATGATCAGCTGTATTTACATTTTAGGTCATATTTAGGGTCATGAATTAGAAGCACCATTTTCTGAATTTGTAACTAAAGCAGGGATGAAGAATTTTTGGAAAAACTAAAATAAAAATCATTTTGCATTGAAAAAAATATTACCGAATTTTGAAATTTTAACACTTGCTTTAAGACAGTCATCAGTGATACTTTAAGTAGCCTGCGGATTAGTACCCCCTTTCCGACTAACCTAGTATAACTAAATATTCTGTGAATATTTCAAGCGTCTGCCTGTTTCCTTTATCAATATCGAGCAAAAACGAGCAAAAAAATCTCGTTTCTTGTATGGGAGCCCCCTTAAATATTTATTTTATTCTGTTTTTTAGTATTTGTTGTTATAGCGGCAACAGAAATACATCATCTGTGAAAATTTCAACTGTCTAACTATCACGGTTCATGAGATACAGCCTGGTGACAGACGGACAGACAGACGGTCAGCAGAGCCTTAGTAATAGGGTCCCGTTTTACCCTTTGGGTACGGAACCCTAAAAATCAGTAGCATCATAACGATTTAAAACAGAATATTTTAGATCACATTTGATCGCATAAACATCATTCAACAAACACGAATATTGCAGTGCAAGCCAAATTACGAGAACCGGCGTAAGGAACCAGACGTTTCTTATACAGTCTCATAAGAATCCATCAATTAAGGTGGAAGCATCGTCCAATCCATTGGCTACAAACTCTCAATTGTCCCACAACACTTAAGGTCGAAACAGAATAAAGAGAAACATAAATAAGACCAAATTAAACTGGCTTGTTTGCAGAAGTCCCAAACAAACTGGTAATGTAACTATTTAACATAAATACATGAAAGTTTATTAGTTACAATTAATCGGATTGCTGTCGATGGCGGCGAGTGGCGGCGAGCTAATTGAAATAGCTCCGCGTTTAATATTCAACTCTGTTATACAGCTCTGTTACATAGCGCGGGAGTAGTGCGCTACAAAACATAGTTTCTATTTAATACTGCTCATAGACTAAGAAAGAAAAAAGAAAGAAAGAAAGAAAATAGATTTATTTAACACAGACCAAAAGGCACACAGTAGAAAACATAAGAAAAAACAAAAAAAAATACTTTCCGTGTGGTGCCGGACGTAAAGAATAGCACAACCCCATCACTTCCCATGGGTGTCGTAAAAGACGACTAAGGGCTCATTCACACGGGTTTCGTCATTGACGAGTCGTCTTATAACACGATACGTCACAGATGGACGTTCACATTACATACGGAATCGTGTTTTATCACGATTTGGCAAAATATCCGAATTGATGTTCACATTCGTTTCGTGATTGGATGAACTATCGAACACGATGGAACCGTCACAAAAAAATCACGGTTCGTGTTTTTTGACGAACGTGTTTTTTAATAATACGTGATTTAAGACGTGTCCGACATTTTTCACGATTCGTGATGCGTGTGAACACGAGCATTTAAAAAAACAGCCGCCGTAAAAAAAAAAACGATGCGTGAAAAAAGACGATACGTCAAAAAAAAAAAACCGAATCGTCTTCGTGTGAATGAGCACTAAGGGATTCACTATGGAATTGGCAGCAGCGTTCTCTGAGTACTTTAACAACCATACTGCGATCGCCAACCCACCAAGCGTGGGGATTATAGCAAACCTCCCCAACATGGATAGCACAGAATCCGCTGGATGCGAGAAGCACAGGGGGTCTACTCGCTAAGCACGAAGTTCGTGTTTTCGGCCTTAGTTACGAGCGTTTCCTACTCCCTATCTCACCTACGGACATACAATTATTTCGGGGCCCGAACTAAGAATGAATGACAACACGATTGGCCAGTTGTCCCTACTACCGATGTGTTTTTGGCCGTCCGAAAAGTTGAACTTGACACTTGTTTTGTTCACTCCGTTTTGGGCTACTTTCGGACGGGCGACTAACATCGTTGACGGACTTAGGGATAAGGCCCCCAGGACCGTCAATTTACTGATGGCAGGGGTATTCATTCAGTTCTGCAACTCAACTGTCACAAAGTTGTGAGGACCAGCAGCGTACAACTTAAATTAGGACTGGTGCCGACTATGGGCATTGCATTGCAATAAATTTATTGCTTTAAAAATAATTGATACACTTTTAATTCCACAAGTAATTAATACTCAATAGGAAATCTTATTAGTCCGCCAGTTAGTTTTGAAAATTAATGGACACGTGTTTTTTCTTTTGTTAAATCTATGAATATTTGGAAAGATATAAAATAACTTTAAAAAAAAAGTAAAAAGTGTCGTATCATCGTCAATTTTGGTTTACGTAACAAAAGAAATAATTACCATATTATAAAACTAACAGTTTTAGAAGTCGGTGCAATTTTACACTATAATTCAAGGCACCGACTTCTGAAACTGTTAGTTTTATATTATGGTAATTATTTTACTCTTTTTAGTTTTTTTTGAAGTCGTTTTTTTTTTTAGTTATTTTATTTTTCTATTTTTGGTGGTATAAACAATACACAAACGTGCAATTACAGCAATCCCGGGTAATTTGCTGTTATCCACTGAAGAGTTCCATTGTCAATCTCCGAGGGTCTTCATCAGATCTTCACCAAATTAAAATGGGACCATTTCGGAAGAATACTCTTTAAAAAAAAAAAGAATTTTGCAAATCTGTCTTTACATGACAGAGTTATGCCCAAACATACATAAAAATAATTACATCATCCACATAGCAGTAATAAAAAAAATACTCACAAAATAAAAAGTACTTAACCAAATTGGATGAAATTTTTATGGGACCAAATGGCAAGTATACTGCATCAAACAAAAAAAGAATCACACTAATCGGACTAGAAACCTCGGAGTAATCGGTGTACATACGAATTGAGAACCTCCTCCTTTTTTTGAAGTCGGTTAAAAATACGGGTCAAATATTTTTTGATGATGTAACTGACAGACTAATTAGATTTTTTCAGTCAAATACCCTATTGACTGCTACCAAAAAGCTCTTATCCTTCAACTTTGTTAACAACAATAATTATCTGTAATGCAACAATATTCCTGTTAAAGTACCTACTACAAAACGTAATATTATTAGTTCACGCTCCCGAGCTGTCACCAACCACGAGTATTTGCGCGCTGCGATATTAGACAAGTTGTCGCGGCCGCCTCATTTAGACCTAACGACTACTAAACTATATTAATAATCATTATTAACCTGCGCCGGCACGTCCGGGGGTGGGGCGACGAGGGGAAGAGGAGGGGGGCGACGGAACAAGAGACCATTGTTGGAATCTATCTGTCAAAGGATAGACGAATTTAATTGACGCGCGCTCAATAAGGACTATTATCCCGTAACTGTGATGTTACTCTTTCGAAGTCGGTGAACCGGAGCCAGCGACAGCTTTTTATTAATTTCGCACTTAATAACTTTCAGATGATATTCGACTGTGAAGTTTTTCATAGCGACACAATAGGTCGGGTCGATAGAAATCGTTTGATGTTCACGTTTTTGTTGCTTGCGCTTTCTGTTAGTATTTTATTGATTTGTCGCGTTGAAAAATCTGGTAATTGGCTTTGCCGCTGTGGAGTTAGGTATATTGGAGAGCTTTTTGGAGTAACTTTTAGAGCTTTTAAATTGCCTAAATTGGTGAAACCTTCAAAGAGATTGATGAGCTGTTCTTGTTTATTTTACTAACCCTCGACGTCTGTTATAAGCCTATATCTGTCTATCTGTCTGTGGCATTGTAGTGTAAGGATGGGAGCAATAATACACGTCTAAGTTGATATAAGGTTTGTATTATACTAACAATAATTAGGAATACATTGAATATATGGGCGAAGGCATGACTACCACACTACACCTCCACCGCAAAAAGAAAAAAAAAAATGATTACATGTTTTTTTTTATAAGTATCTAGGTATAAGTATAAGATTACATTCATAATAAAACTAAGGATTAAACAATAATTCATTATTTTGTCAAGTCCGAGTATCTTAGCTATCTCTCATGGAGTCATGGGATGCTATGTCAAAGTCCTGGATTGTGTCCGTTTTTTCTAATATTTACTGGACCATCACAGACAACAGTGTTTATTTTCTACAAACAATTATTCATTTTTTTTTTTTACTTATCGTTTATTTTTTCTTCATATTCTTTATATAATATCATTTTATTTTTATTTTAGTATGTGTACATACTTTATAACAATTCATTTTTATTACTTTATATTTTTTATTTATAATCCTAATTCTCTCACTAAAACGACTCGCGTTGATAATGATCGAGATATAGAGTTATTGTTTATATATTATTCAATCGTTGAAACATAGTCACATCACATTCTTATCGTCATGTTATAGTAGTATTTCCAAGACATACCTAATTCTTACAAAATTATTCTGTTTAAATAATATTCTGCAACTCATGGTTGATCAGACCATTTGTTTACAGTTATATTTAACAACAAATTAATTTCATTTTCCTACATAGTTCTGAATATTATGTCATAATATTTTAAGCTAAAATCAATAATGCCACCTACGTAAACACATCTCCTTATTGGAAATGATAACGCGGCGCATATCTTCCCTAATATGCAGTGAGCAATAGGACACTAGTGTCAAGTGACCAGCGCTCTGGAATGTTAAACAACCTTAGTTAAATTTATTCGTAATAAAGTTCTAACAAAAAAGTATCATATTTCAAATAATATAATTGATGTTTATAATCTATAAAATAATTTCGACTCTGATTATCACGAAAGGGTATTTTTTTTTTAATTTCTATTCTTTCACAATTTTATAATTATACTTGCTACTTATTAAGTCATATCCAATGATTATCTCTAACATTTTAAAAACCGACGTCACCTATTACCTAATACATTGCACTTAGTACTACACTACTTTAGTTTTACACTTTGCACAATTAACACTGGCTCTCACTTTTTTGTCACTCTCAAAATGTTTTTTTTTCTGGTCGAAAGTTGTCACCACTTGCATCAAAGTAGAAACCAAAGTAGTTCCAGACGAAAGTACATTTTTTTTCCTTGACCTTCTCTTGCTACACCAACTAATGGCTGTGGGTATTCCTATTAGCTTTTGTCCGTCTCCCTCCGAAGTCACTCATAGTGGATTTCTTTTTCCTTTTCTTTCGCTTCATTTTGATGTTTTTAAAGTCCTTAGTTACGATATGCTCAATAACAATATTTAAGCTCTCCAATGCTTATATGACAAAATATTCCTAGACAAGCGCGCACTTCGTTTGCACTGGCAGGGTCGCCATGTAAGGACGGGAGTAATAATACACGTCTAAGTTGATATAAGGTTTGTATTATACTAACAATAATTAGGAATACATTGAATATATGGGCGAAGGCATGACTACCACACTACAGTAGCTCCCAAACGGATTGAACTGATTACAATACGGTTTTTTTTTGTTTGAAAGCTAGTTTAATTGAAATGGTCTATGTTACATGGAAATCGGATCAGCCGTTTCAAAATGATCAGCTTTTCTCACAGTTGGTGAAGAGATTTCAGCCAAACAATAGGTATTTATTTCATTTCCACCCGTTCCATTGACTTGAAATTTCTAACATTATGCAAACCTACTCACAATAAAATATTAGGGTACCATTGAGGGTTTGAGGGATTGAAGGTTTGGATCAGAAGCTTTCTTAACACTAGTACTTACTTCGATATCAGGCAGACCCATCGTTTTTGCCTCATAACTTATTTTGACAAGAAGGACTTTGAAGGTAACTCGGGGTGGTGATCGGCCCTCCGCAATGACTAATTGTAGACACATCATGTTTGAGCTCGTACGACTCGTTATGGAAAGCATTTTCTCACCGCATTAATAATAATCGCTAACAAGGATACTAAGCGCCTGTTTCACCACCTCTCCAGATAATTTTATACAAATTCTGTTCCATTTTTGAATTGATTCGGTGAGTAGTGGCTACTCAGACATCGTGAAACGGCCCTAAGTCATATTATTTATCGGGGGTATTTAAAAAAACCGGCCTTTTTCGTGTCGGGCCACGCGCAGTAATAGGGTTCCGTAGTTTCTCAATAATGCGGACTAAGAACAGGGCTTAGTAATTTTTCAATGAAATTTCGATGACATGGACGAACATGGCGAAAATATAAGGATTTCTTGTTAACTACGGAACCTTAAAAAGAGCTCTGAATGTAGTAATTTGTCCAAAATGGTATTAAGCACGACGGATGAGAAAAGATTGCATGTAGCGGAGATGAGAATGTTGAGATGGATGTGTGGAATGACCAAAATGGATAAGGTCAGGAATGAGTATATTAGAGGAAGTTTGAAAGTAGCGCCAGTGACAGAAAAGTTGAAAGGAAACCGTGTGTCTTGGTACGGGCATGTGAAAAGAAGGGGATGAAACGCATGTGACCAAAAGAGTTATGAATATAAATATGGATGGATGGAAAGGAAGAGGGAGACCAAAGAAAAGATGGATGGAGTGTGTGAAGAATGATATGAAAGAGAAGGGAGTCAGTGATATCATGACAGGTGACAGGACGGAATGGAAGAAGAAAACGTGTTGCGCCGACCCCGAGTAACATGGGATAAGGGCAGGAAGATGATGAAGGTATGAAGCACGTATGGACGTTTTTCATTCTGAAGGGCGCAGTGTTATCATAGCTGTTCATTTAGTTTAGTTGTTGATCGTCACCAGTAATCCCTTCTCTACAATTACTAACATGCACGCATTAAATAAACCTCTACAAGAGACGATACATGCTTTGAGCACACCCTGGGCAGTCAGCCCTGCTACCATCCTTGCTGACTGGCTATCTTTTCCACCTCGGCATAAGAAATTCTCGCAGAAACGAGAGATTTACTTATTATAAGGAGTTCGGTCGTGTAGTTGCCTACAATCAGACCACACCCTCAGCCCCCTCGTTGGTAGTAGAAGCCGATTAAATAATTGAGTCAGGTTTGTGTAAGGAGGCTAAGCATTTAGGCAACAGCATGCTCCTGTGCGCTAATACAGAACATACTGCTATCACCAATCAATTCGCCAGTAGTGGTGATTACGACATTGTTCCCTTATAGCCGTTCATAGTGGTCTATTAGGAGGGTTGTCGTCGCTAGCAGTGGATTAGTGGCACTAATATTATACAGAGGTAAATGTAAGTTTGGATGTAGGGGGTAATCTCCGAAACTATTCATCTGATTTCAGAAATTGTTTCACCTTTAGAATGGACCTTCAGGATGGACACAAACTGAATTCACCGCGGGCGAAGCTAATCTATATATATAAAAATGAATGGCTATTTCCCTTGGTCATCGCATCACGCGTGAACGGCTGGACCGATTTCGCTAATTTTTTTTTTGTTTTGTTCGTAATTGTCAGGAGAAGGTTCTTCTGAAAGAAAATTTTGGTATTTTAAAAAAAAACTAATTATATCAGGTAGGTGGTAGGTAGGTAGTAGGTAGGCAGTAGGTAGGCAGTAGATAGGCAGTAGGTAGGCAGTAGGTAGGCAGTAGGTAGGCAGTATGTAGGCAGTAGGTAGGCAGTAGGTAGGCAGTAGGTAGGCAGTAGGTAGGCAGTAGGTAGGCAGTAGGTAGGCAGTAGGTAGGCAGTAGGTAGGCAGTAGGTAGGCAGTAGGTAGGCAGTAGGTAGGTAGTAAGTAGGAAAAAGTGCATTGCAACGCATGCTGGGTACAGCTAGTACTGTATAAATGTTATTTTTTTACTTTCGCGATTTGTACACATTACAAAAGACTGATTCGGGTCTAATCGCGTAGAAAATTTAAAAGGTATCAAATACACATCAAAAAAGTTTGCGATCAGTAGCATAATTATGTAGGTAGGTATGTGAAGATTCCGAATTCAAAGTCCAACTGAAATCTGATTTATATTTATATAGATAACTAAGTATCAATCTATATTTATCATGATACGTATCGCTTTGAGTCCCGATTAGAAAAATCGGCTTAAAAAGGCTACATAATTTTTCAAAGTGATCGCAAACTTTTTTTGATGTGTGTATGTATTTATTATCTCTACGTTTCAACCTAATTACACCGGCCGTGGTCAGTCTACAGTATTTTTATTATAATACTGAACACTATCTTGTGGGTCTGGGATCAGACTTAATCCCCCTTATTACAAAAGATGGTTTAAACCAAGAGTAAGGTAAACCCAGGTTTAAAATATACCCATCACTTTCTTATGTCATATAACAAAAAGAGACTACTACTATTTTAAAACCTAGGTTTTTTTAGACCATCTTTTGTAATAAGGGGGAATGTGTTCACTAATTGCAATTACCAATGGTTTTGCTAAGTGTGGTGAACGTGATAAGCGTGACATACTCTAAGATTCTTAAGAATTGGAAGACCTATTTTCAGGTTCAGGTACAGGCTAATTTGGAAAACAGACTGTGCCAGTTCAACATAGAAACAAAATAAATCCGGCAACATTGTTAATATTTTAGAATCGGTGTTAAAGTTCTTAAAATTTACTAGGCCAACCGTTCTGTACAATATTTTGTTGACAACGAGTATGTCGGTGCCATTGGCGCCGGTCCAACGTGCGGACGCAAGCAAACTGTTATTGAAGCCGATAAAGAGATATGCTAAAAACTAAAAGTAGACATTTTTCAAGAAAACGTGTTACAAAAGCGTTGATTTTTAGGTTACTAAAGTATAACCCTAGATACAGTAGCAAAGACAGAAATCGCAAGAGTTAAAGAACTGTTTCGTGTGGAGAGGAACAGAAAAGACCATGTGGTTGTGGCCGACATTCAGTAATGGAGAAAGATGAAAGACTAAAGAAACGATGGATGGATAATGTAAAAGATGGTATGACTAGAAAGCGGGTGACTACTGAGACGACGGCAATAATAGAGATGTATGGAAGAAAAATACATGCTGCGTTGACTCCAAATCCGTTGGGATAAGGGCAGGAGGATGATGATTGTACGATTCTCACCATACGTCTTTTACTGATTGATTGATAAAATTGTAAAATGATTGATATTAAATAAAACTACAGATTTTAACTTGATGCTTGTATTGAGTCCACTTCTTAAGTTTAATGATATGATAGGTGTTGTTATGACGCTGTCGAAATGTGAAATTGAATGAATTAATTACAAAACAATTGGCATTTGATGCAATATCATTTTGCTGAGAGTGCAATGTACGGTTGCACCGTACATTGATGATTCAGTGATGGAGAAGCATAGCAAGAAGAGCAGAGGGAAGGTTTTCAATTACTGTTTACACAGACACCTATAAAAACGTTGGTGAGTTAAGATTATCATCTTAACCTCCCATTGCCAAGAAATAGAATCTTGAATGAAATGTACTGGATTTACGTAAACTTTCAACCGGCCACTTAATACGTTAATGTCATTGCCATACATTTTATTGCCGTCACTACACCTTGGTGTCCGGAGATTGTCATCTTCTTTAGAGTGTAGAATAACAACCGCCATTTAATGGGATTCGCTAGACAATGGCCGTAACTAACCTATTTAGCGGAGACCAAGGAAGTTAACAACATTTGACAAAGAGTACCGCACGCTTATGGCCCACAATTGGATCAGTCTACACCCACCTGAAGATCGATAGGAATAACTTAATAACATTGTCTTTGGTAGTTTCCCTACGAGATCATATCAGAAATGATGAGATCCGCATGAGAACCAAGGTAACCGACATGGCACGAAGAATTGCCAAACTTAAGTGGCATTGGCCGGGGCATATTGCTCGCAGAATGGATGGCTGATGGGGTCGAAAGGTTCTGGACTGGCGCAGCATGGATAGGCCTCCTACAAGGCGAACCGATGGCCTGGTGAAGGTTGCGGGAATCCTCTGGATGCAAGAAGCACAGGACTGGTCGATATTGGCGATGCTTGGGGGAGGTCTATGTCCAACTGTGGACGTCTTTCGGCTGAATTAAATAATTGGATTCTAAGAGGAAATAATATGTCATGTAAGAAAGAAAGAAAGAAAAAATATTTATTTGCGCCGATATGACACACAAAATAAAACTATAAACAAAACCACAGTGAAACTTGGGAAAAATATGTGTCACATCTACGCAAAACGGCCATCGCTCAGCATAATGCTTATGACTCGTGCGCTGGTTTTCTGCGAAAGCCGGCGTTGACATGATGACGTCCACCTGTGCTGCTACACTATTCTCTTATATGCACTTATATGCACTATTATATGCACTATATATATGCTATACAGCAATACAAATAAATTAAATACAAGAAAAAATAAATAAATACGCAATAAAGGAACAATCCTATACTGTGAAATATAATATTTTTAAATATGGCAACGTTTTGCTGCATCGACATCGTCGCTGACGCAGGCTTAAGTCGTACTTTAATGTATTATCTATGGCCATAACGTTCTCTGTGCGCGCAACTGTCAAATATACTTTCCTCTTCCTGTGGGTATGTTTAAGGCAACTAAGGTATAATATTAATGAAATAGGCAGCAATCCAGCAGAATCCTATTGTGCGCTCGTGATAACTTATACTTCTATCATCATTCATCTTGGTTGTATATACATAATCATCATCATTTACCCGAAAGATTTCCAATGCTGGACATAGACGTCGCTCAAGCATCGCCACATCGACCGGTCCTGTGCTTCTTGTATCCCGCAGAATCCCGCGACCTTCACCATGTATACATAGCTCACGCATAACCATTGTTACGGTATTTGTTATAAGCACAGCGTTGTTGCTCATCTTGACATTTTTTTATTTTATTTTCTATTGCACTGCTGTAGATGGTCCTTGCTTCTACGTAACCGGGCAAATATTGGCGAAACCTGAAGGGTCTCCAGCCAATGGTGGGGATCCTCTTGACATAGAATAGAATGTACTTTATTGTATACCAAAATTGTAACACAGCTCCCATACAATATTTATTTAATTATTTATTTATTTACGCAAATCTTACCTACAACTAACATTACAGATCTGCGATCCAATGCGATAGAATGGCCGTACTTGATAAATCCTTAATCTACATTCTATAAAATTACATACCTACTATATCCTAAATTTTAACCTATATCTAAATAACAAAATATGGATAATGTAACTTTTGCGAATTCATTCAAGTTGCACCACAATACATCAACCCTCTCGTGAACCTCGTTCACCACACGCATGGCTCTAGAGAGCGGAGTTCTCGCCAGTAGATTGGTTCTTGCTGCAGGCACAGCAAGCAGGGGCGGGCGTCGCCGCCTCCACACATACTGGTCTGGCACGCAAATTTTCAGGTGTCGCAGCACTCCCGGGTTATGCGCCCCGCCACGCAGTAGCTTCACTACATACGCTACGAGTGCAAAGTCCCATCGCACCTTTAACGCGTTGTACCCTACCATACCCAGTACAAACAGTGTAGGGTATATTAATGGGCAAAGTGGATATACCCCATACAGCTTGAAAAACAAGTGTCTTGTGAACTTGTGTGAAGTGTCTTGTGAACTAATATCCTATAATGAAGGGTACAATCCGGTCTTATCGCTGATAGCGATATCTACCAGACAACCTTTGGATGAACAGGACATTTTTTTTTTCTTTTCTATTGGACTGCTGTAGGTGGTCCTAGGGAACCCTTTCCACGTAACCGGGCAGGAACAGGACATAATCTTTACTCGCTTTTTATAATATCCACAGATGCGGGGAGGAGGTAGTCTATTCCTAACCAGGGATCACACCGCGTTTTTATACGATGATAATCCCTTCTCATCCAAGCGCTAAATTATATAGTTACAAGCCTCCTGACAAAAGTCGTGCCCCTTACGAATGGAATCAAACTTCTGCAAACATATAATGTAATTTGAACATAGCGGGGCGGTGAGTGAGGTGGGGGGGGGGGGGGGTGCAGAATTTAATATTGGCAGCGCGCGCGGGTTAAGGCGGCGTGCAAATAAAACTCTATGAAACCGCACCCCCGAGCTGTTAAGGGGTTGAGCTTTGCAAGCAATTGTAGAGTTATACACGTAACAACTTTCTTTATCCTTAGAAAACTACCAGTACTACATAATCTTGCTCTTACGTCGCAAGACAGACTTCTAAAAGTTATCGGCGAGTTTAGTCAATTTTTTAAGTGAAGATTTCAGTGAACTTACCGCCAAACATGAGCTGGGGGTGCATGAAAAGAGCCTCCACGAGTGACGATAGGTACATAAGTATGTCCGGCGCACCCTGGGCAGTCAGCCCGCTACCAACCCTGCTGACTGGCTAATCTTTTCACCACGGCATGAATTATTCTCGTATAGCTCGTGCCGACACGATAGAAAAAGAAGACCGCCAAACAGTGGAATGCGCTGCCCGAGTGGGTGTTCCCCGACAACTACAATATGGGTGTCTTCAAGTCACGAGTGAATCGGTTTCTTCTGGGCAAGCGTGCTCCAACGTAGACCGCATCATCGCTTAACATCAGGCGAAGGGGCGGTCAAACGCAGACCAATTATCAAATAAAAAATAATAAAAAAACAAACTGGAAAATACAGGATCTCTCAGTTTCCTTCCTCCATGGATACTTATTGAGACCCTACTTAAAAGCGAAAGTTACTCTGTCTGTTTGTTACGCTTTCACGCCTAAACTGCTGAACCGATTTTGGTGAAACGTGGTACCTACAGAGATAGTTTGGAACCTGGAGAAGGACATAGACTACTTTTGTCCCGAAAAATACGAGATAAACGACATCCACGCGGGTGAAGCCGCGGTCGACCTTTAGTACCGTATAAATTATAAGAGCTTAAACACACCACGTTTTTTTCAGGCGCCGTCGACGCGCGTTTCGCTATCGTGCGTTGTCGGCGCTGCTAAACTTGAAATAGGCAGATTACTTGCGATTGCATCGCTGCAAACTCACGAGAAACGCGCTACAGACGCGCGTGAGCAACTCTCCTTGCAAAGTAAAACGCGTGTAGCACGCGCGCGAAGGAGCGTGTATCGCGCTGCAGACGCGCGTGAGCAACTCTCTTTGGATTAAAACGCGCTGTACGTATGTGTTTGCAGCTAAAGAGACGCGCTGTGACAGCGCGTCTGTATCGATGTAACTCCGCGCTACGAGCGCGTCGACAGCTCGCGAAAAAGTCGTCGTCTGCATACTTCAATTTTATGAACGTGTGAATAGGTAAATTGGTTGCGATAACATCGCGTTTGCAGCGCGTTATAGTTGTGTGCGACGCGCGTCGACAGCGCCTGAATAAAACGTGGTGTGTAAGAGACCTAAGTCTAGATGACGTATGATTCACTGCGTGTCTAATTACCTCGAATCGGTAACATGCATCACTTTTATCGTCATATGACGCTGCTATCAAATTCTTAGAGTGATCTAAACCAAAATTAATTCAGGGTTTAGCACGTAGATAATGACAGCAGAATCTGCCCTCTCGCACCGCACACTGGTGGTGCTGTAGTGATAAGTTCCATAATTATCTCAACCTCTGTCGCTTAGAGCCATTACGCACTGTCGACTGGTCGCCGGAGACTTGGCCTCTCGGCGACTAAAACATAAGCATAGTCGCTCGTGCGACCAGCAACCATAGGTGCGTAAACACCTATGTTTCGTACTCGATTTAAATTATAAATTTAAATATCGCGCGCCGAATGCTGGGTTCATTGCTGGACGCCTGTGGCTGGTTGATGTGTGTTCCGTCACGGCGTCCTAAGCCAATCAGAAGGTATTTCCTTTTGAAAATGCGATGCGTTGTCTCGCTCCCACTTTCGGCTTCGCATAAGGACGCCGGCGATCGTCTCGCTCGCTGGCGCCACTAGTCTTCCTGTCACTCGTTACGTTTAAAAGTAAATGTCACATCTTTTTCGCTTCTCTAACAAATCTATTTAACAATTAATTTAAAACACATGGTGTAACGGCGGCGGTGACCAGCAACACTATCGTTGGCTCCTGTCGGACCAAAGGAGGGTAAGTGGGATCAGCGCATTGTATTCCGATTGGTTTGGGGTGCTACGCGAGTTCATCCATCGGCCAGCTAATACGGCGATCGGCAATAGCTCAGCATTTAAGCGGATTGACCCATATGTTGTGACAACACAATATTTGAATCGGGTACGCAACATATTTCTAAACTATATAGTCGACAGTGCGTAATGGCTCTTGTCAGAACCTTGTGGGTCAGCAGTACGGGGTTCCGCAGGTAAGGTATTTACTAGTTGTGCTAATAGGATTTGAGAGATTCCATTCCGGTTATTGAGGGAGGAAACTATACAATAAAATTAGAATCCTCATCTTGTGAGAAGATGCCCAGCTGTTCTTCGAAAGACTGAGTATGTACAGCAGTAGTAACTTTGTCGTATTGTAAATATTCGACTTCAGCCGCGTGGAAGTCGGAAAACAACATTGAGTTACTGCTCATCACCCACAGTCAAAAACGTGATAATTTGTAGCCTATAAAGGTGCTCCCTCACCAGGAGCATTCGCGTGTAATGTAACATTACAGGAGCCCAATTCTACTAACAGAAACGTTTATCAATTGTTACTTAATCGTTTATTCAGACAGTTTTCGTTTACAAAAACTATCAAATTGTTTGATAACAAAAACAAAACCAAACATTTTGACAGTTTTCGTAAACGAAAACTGCCGGAATGAACGATTCAGTCGACATTGATAAAAGTTTCTGTTAGTAGAATTGGCCCCCAGATTCGACTTTGCGAGCATTCACGTGTGATTTAGTCGATTCCACAATGTCAGACAAAACGGTCGTTGTGCTGAGTGCGGCAATATTAATCTGACATTAATTATTTGTTGTGTCATGAATTATTTCAAATCCCACACATTTAATTACAAGTGGAGCGCATTGATGTTACAAATTGTATCAAGGTATTACACGTTGTATCATTACAAGGTGCGCATTATAATGCTTGGTTCTCCTCCTTCACAGATGTAATAGGTACTCGATAAGTATCATTACAAGGTGCGCGCTGTAATGCTCGATTTTCCTCCCTCACTGGCACTGATGTAATGCTCGAATCTGTAATGTTACATTACAGGCGAATGCTCCCGATGAGGGAGCACCTTAACCTGATCCGCTCTTCCACGGATATTATTCAACTAAATCTGTTCAGTAGTATTGGCGTTACGCTCAAACATGCAAACAGACAAATTGTAAAAACTTCTGTTTCGGCATCAGTATCGTTTCTACTATGTAATGTACAGTTTTTGCTTCGTTACGATGTTATTATATACAGAAGAGGTCGGTTTATTTCATGATACGCCTTTATTAAACGCAAGCGATCTTCCCCTTAACCGTGTGTCTGCGGATATTTTTACAAACGTTATTACTGTGCGGTGCGCTTTAGCTTTCTTTATTAAATTGTCGTTAGGGGTCGCCGCATTAGCCGCTCGGCTTTCGGCTTTCAGCTCTCGGCCTCGGCTCGGTAAACGCCCGGGGACATCAACGAATGAATTGAAAGCAACAATATTGTGGGTGTTGCGATGGTAAGAGGTAAATGATGGTAAATTGTAATTAAAACGACGTATTCTGCGTGGAGGATTAAAATCTTAGTTTTTATGACTTCGTAAATAACTTCTTTGTAAATATGGTAAATGATTACTGAGGGGCTCGTGGCTAATTAACAACCGCACATCATTCAGCCGAAAGACAATCACTGCTGGACATAGACCTCCCACAAAAAGGAGGGTTTTCCGTAATCAACACGCTTGGTAGGCGGGTTGGCGATCGCAGTCTGGTTGTTAAAGTACTCAAAGTACGCTGCTGCCCATTCTCTAGAGAATCCCTTACAGCGGTTACGCACTGCATCCGACATCCGATTTCTATCCGTCATCCGATTTCTATCCGTCATCCGTGAGTTTCTAATTCGGAAGAACAATTGACGGACCAAAGTAGCCATAGAACTATTTGTATGGTAGCTTACGCACTACATCCGGCATCCGTCATCCGATTTCTATCCGTCATCCGTGAGTTTCTAATTCGGAAGAACAATTGACGGATCGAAGTAGCCGTAGTACTGAATTGTTTGAATTTGAATCAGAGATCGGAATAGTGCGTAAGCAACATCCGAATTCGGTCCGAGATTTTTACTCTAGATCGGTATTTTCACGGATTCGGATCGGATGCAGTGCGTAAAGCAATATCCGAATTCGGTCCGAGTTTTTTATATCCGTATTTTCACGGATTCGGATCGGATGCAGTGCGTAATCGCTCTTAGTCGCCTTCTACGACACCCACGGAAAGAGATGGGGTAGTGCTATTCTTTAAGTCCGGCACTACGTGAGACAACAACAACCGCACGGATTACACGATTTACAAGGTTAAGCTACACTCGCCGCAGTCAGCCCGTGGATACCAAGTGTCATACGAAACAACCTATAACAGTAGTTACTGGTAGTCAGACGCCCGAAAGTCTAACAACCGGTACAACCTTAGGATACCGGCATTCCCTAGTAACTGGGTTGCGGAGGTCTGATGGCAGTCGCTCCGTATAAAAAAAAAACCGCACCCAAATCGGTTCACCCGTTTAAGAGCTACGCTGCCACAAACAGACACACATAGCAGTCAAAGTTATAACACCCCTCTTTTTGCGTCGGTGGCTTTTTTTTGTTTCAGTGTAGAGTTGCACCGACTTCTGAAACTGTTCATTTGATATTATGGTAATTATTTTACTCTTTTAGTTTTTTTTGAAGTCGGTTTTTACTTTTACCCGACTACGGCGAAGCAAAAAGGTGATTTTGACCGGTATGTATGTGGGTATGTATCAGTGGCGTTGGGTGAAGTTTCTTAAAAGGGAAGCCGGACCAAAAAATGCTTACCTTGCTCAAGTGTGATGCGTGATTTCCAGTAACTACTCGTTTCGAAAGGGAAGCCGATAGGAATCGAGTTGTATGGAGCCTTCGCCACTGGTATGTATGTATGTTCATCTGTTCCCTTCTAACTTCTCAACTTCTTATCATAATTTGACAAATGGGGTATCGTTGGAAGCGTCTTGATCGTCCGCTGGTTATTGGCTATGTGACGTCACATTAAATTGAATATGGCGCCCTCCAGAGTACATAAAGTCGTGAAGTAAAAAAAATATTTTTTAATGAAGCCGTATTAGGTATCAAATGAAAGAACCTAATTAGCAAAAAAAAATGTTTTTTAATGAAGAAGTATTAGGTATCAAATGAAAGAACTTAATTAGCACATTTCAGAAATATAATATTATTACCCCAAAATTATTTAAATAAAAAGTAAGTTCAAACTAAAACCCGACTACTGAAAAATGAATGAAAAAAGAAAATATTATCATCTGAAATTATTATGTGCAAACTATTCAATGTGTATCGTCTATTAGATAAACAATTTACACGTAATATATTTTAATGTAAGTATTTAATACCTACATGTTCATAGTGATGTTCAGAGGATAGCCATGGTCCGTGGTCGTAAGTCACTTTGCTGTAAAGCTTATGATCGTCTACTACTGTTAGAATGTATTGTTTTGTTAGGGTGGGTGGCATACGACCACGGACCACGGCTATCCAGTGGACATCATTATGAATTTGGGCCTGTCCACATCTCCACGTCATGACGTCGTCAACGTGGAACGGTGCGGTAACGCGGCACGGTGCGTTGACGTAACGTGCAAATTTACGTTACCGTATCATAACACGTTTCGCCTCTAGTCGCAAGCGCACACGTATATGCGCTCCGCCCGCGCTCTCCACTCCCGCGAGTTAATCGCCGTCTATGTGTTCCGATGCTTTAAAACCATACCTTACTGATTCTCTTATTAAAATTCAGGATCTACATGGTCAACGATAAATTTAACAATGATCCTGACGTGCATTTTTACGATACGGTAACGTAAATTTGCATGTTACGTCAACGTACCGTGCCACGTTACCGAACCGTTCCACGTTAACGACGTTGTGACGTGGTTATGTGGACAGGTCCTATGTCCTTCAAACCGCGTGATTTACTAATGGTGTAGAATGACTCCGTACGGGATTAAGGGCCTGTCCACATCTCCACGTCACGAAGTCGTCAACGTGGAACGGTGCGGTAACGCGGCACAGTGCGTTGATATAACGTGCAAATTTACGTTACCGTATCGTAAAAATGCACGTTAGGATCATTGATAGATTTATCGTTGACCATGTAGATCCTGAATTTTAATAAGAGAAACAGTAAAGTATAGTTTTAAAGCGATTTACGATCACAAATCCCAACCGCAAGCCAAAAAAGACTTTTTATCTATGCATATAATAAAATGGCGGTTTAGAAGTAACTTAAGAAATTTTTGTCTAGAACTTATAAATCGCGCGGTAACGAAACCATAGCGCGATCTAATTCGACGCCAACGCCATCTAGGGAAGTAGGGATTAAACATATGTTTGCATGTTTATGCAAGCATCACGTAAAAAGAGCTGACCCAATGCTGTTGACTTGTATAAACATATATTGTGCTTATCTCCAAGTAACACATTTTTTTTTGTTTCATCGCAATCGGTTCACGCATTCAAAAGATATGCAAATAATCAATATCTTCTATACATTTACAAATCTGTAGACTTTGCGTATCTGTACATAGCAAATATTTTGAAAAAACATGGCTGGGGTGTTAAAAAATAACCAAAAGAACCCATTTTTAACATTTTTGTATTTTGTTTCTTCTGTTTGTTGGTTTGTCTGTTTGTCTGTTTATCTGTTTATCTGTTTGTTTGTTCAAGCATCACGTAAAAACAACTGACCCAATGCTGTTGACTTTTATAAACACATATTGTGCTTATCTCCAAATAACATATGTTTTTTGTTTCATCGCAATCGGTTCACGCAATCAAAAGTTATGCGAATTTTAAGTTTTCTAGAAGAACTTAGCATGTATTAGTTTATTTTCAATAGATGGCGTTACGTGTATCAAATCATGTTGTGAGGAAATATATTACTACGAATAAATCCACAAATTACCTAATAATCATTGTTGAATTGGTACCTATTCTCAGTCTACGAAAGGTCTAATGATCTCTATCCTTATGAAAAAGGAACTAAGCTTTTACAAAAAAAAAAAAACGAAGATATTGTTATTTAGAATTTATTAGGTCAATTTCTTATTGTTGTTCACAATAAAATGAATTCATGATGTGGACTAATAGTAGGATTTTTGTTCACTGAATGTTCATACTTTTTGGGAATGCTAATGCCGAAAATAAGGTCCAAATTCAAATTGAAATCGGTGGCCATGATTATTTGCAAGGAAAGCGCTCACCCAGTGCTTTCGTTGAAATTTAGTATTTCGTAATCATTCTATCTACTCAATGCACTTTTTGGAATATTTTTCTATATTTTATTTTATTTTGTTCATTAATGTCAGATTTATTCAAAGCCTGTCGCCGTCGTTTTATTAAGTTTATTTAATTGAGTTTTTTAAGCTTTAGGTAATGTTCCAAAGACATGGCCATGGAGGGAAAGTACTTTAAATATTAAAAATAGCAAATTTCACTCAAAGGAAACTTCATTTCACTTTTTTTTAAAGTAAGAAATATTGCCTTTTACTGATTT
The DNA here is from genome assembly GCA_905220435.1 of Amphipyra tragopoginis. Classification (NCBI taxonomy): domain Eukaryota; kingdom Metazoa; phylum Arthropoda; class Insecta; order Lepidoptera; family Noctuidae; genus Amphipyra; species Amphipyra tragopoginis. The sequence continues at coordinate 17,165,321 of HG992015.1, forward strand.
TTTTGCCTGAACCGGGAATCGAACTGACAAAGCTTTATGTAGGTACCATCCGGTATTATATTATGGCACCTGTTGATAGATATCTATAAGGTCAATAATAAGGATCAAATCTCTCCAACAAACACACTGTCTTAAATTGAAGGAAGTGCAAGAAATAAGAAGTAACAACAAATAAGTGTTTGAATTGAAATGTACCTAAGTTAGGTAGGCACTTAATGTTAATTTTTATGGTCTTCCATAAATTTCAGGCACTATGTTTATTGGAGCGATCATATCGATTGGTGAAATAAAAATATACTAGTAGATGATGTTTTTTCGCGTTTGTGTTGGTTCGATTTCCAGATCAGACTTTTTGAAAGCAGTAGGTACCTACCTATTTACTTATAACTTATTAAAATTAAATGAAGTCTTCTATAGTTACGTTTTTTTTTAAAATATTTAAAGTTCTTTTCTATACCTACCACACCTCGAATGAAATCATAATTTAGTTCGCAGATTGTAACAAGACGGCGTTGTAGCTATTTTTGTATCGCGATATGGTTTTGTTACATCTTCAATAAAAGTATCAATATTCAATTATAATCCATTTTAGCAAGGAAATGTATAGAAATAAGCAACACGTTTTTAGTATTACGGTTTTATGAATCTTTACGGTCAATCAAGAGGAGCTGAAACTCTACATAAAGAAATGGTTCAAAAGATATAAGTGTCTTAGTGGGACACCTTTGTCTATTATTATAATAAATGGATTATTTAGTTGCTGCGACACAATGTTGTTTTCCGACTTCCACGCGGACGGAGTCGCGGGCACAGCTAGTTTTTAATAAAGCTAAATCCCATGCAGAGTTAATCTATACCACTAATACATCATGTGGTTTGAAAGAATTACACGAATCCGTTTACACCCTATAAAGGAGGTTCTTCCCTCCTCGTCACTTCGGTGTCTCAAGTAATAAGAAAGTGATGTTATACTCAGAAGACCAATTCTCGTAATTAAAAATGTTCAAAATATAGTTTCGATCTAGTCTCATTCTAGTCTCAATCTCATAAATATGACAAATGGTATTCTTGTTCGTTATAAACAACGTCAAACGTGAGATTATATTGAAATGAGATTGAAAGTTGACTGAAGCCAAAAGGGTACATATTCTGGTTACATTATGTACTGAGCCATTTTGACAAGTTGTAATTCTCATTTATTTCTAGAATTTTAGTCTATGACTGTTGATATCGGTATGCCATTGGTAATTGATTTTAAGTTGACTGAATTGACATTATATCGAGATAGACTGAGATGATACTGAAACCGGACCGAACTTTAAGTGTTCCAGAATACCATTTTTTATTCAATTCATATTTTAATCTCTGTTCGGTCAACTTTCTGTCTGACTTGAAATTAATTACGAGAATTGGGCTTCAGATAGCAATTTCATCGACCCAGAAATTGAACCGCGGAAATGAAATTCGGCTGCCGCGCTAGATCAATGAGATGGTAGTTACCTAAGTACATTAGGTATGACGGCTGCCCCCTGGGGGCAGCGTGTAGTTTCCCCAGTAGCAGTAAAAGACTCGTCCCTCATTATAGGAGCTAAAACCGTCATGGACCATGGGCAGTTCGGTATACGCTAAGCAACACACCGTTTTACTCATTTACGGGTAATATGGTGTAATTAATTCTATTTTGAAGCTGAATAGATGAAAATTTAGATCAACGCCATCTATTGCCATTTAGTCTACACTGTTTAAAGCAAATGGTGTAGCTATTTACTAATAGATGGCATTGAGTGACCAAGTAGTACTCAAACATTTACTAGATGGCGCTATTATAAAGTGTCGACAGAGTTGCATTATAACCTTATAATTCGACAAAATATCCCATTTTTATCACTCATTCTCATCCGTGATTTTAAAAAACAGCTACAAAGTATAAAGTCACCCAATAAAATGAAAATTCCGGCTGAACACAAAATACGTTTCAGCGCCATCTATTCTAACTTATAGCGTATTATTGTTACACCAAATAGTGCAGCTACTCGCTAATAGATGGCAAAAATTGTATGCCATCAAAACATTCTGATAAAATATTATTAATAATTTTAATAGTATCATAAATTCTGATCTCTTTTTTCATTATTTGTCTAACCTTTGTATGAACTATAAACATCAAGAATCTCAGTATTGATAATTTAGGGTAGCCAGGCTGTGAGCCAGGTGATCCTGTTTTGGTTTTAGGTACCTACCTACACATGTATATAATCATACACCTGTTTCTATTTAGATGTTATTTACTGTGACTATGTAATTAGTAATGTATCGTGATGATGAGAAACAATAATAAGTCTAGTTAAAACAGTTTATAGATATATTTAGAAGGCCCAGAAGTGGATTGTATAAGAATAAAACAAAAAGTTTTGTGCAAAAAAATACGTACCTATATGGAAGTAAACATAGGCTGATTAAGAAATAATCGACGCGGACGAAGTCGCGGTTAAACGCCAGTCTTCTATAGGACTACTAAATTCAAAGACTTAACAAATAAAACAACCATCTAAAAGAAAATTAAAACACCACTCTCTCACTAAACTGGAAACATAATTACCTAAAGCGCTTCAACACAAAGGCGATTACATACAAGACTGCACCGAAAAAAAACTCCGTGGAGTTGCACTTGCAGCGCCTTAATGAAGCGGTTACATAAATTCCTCTCTATAAAGAGCCCAATAAAGCAATCCAATAAGCAGTTGGGGCGGGGCGGAGCGTGCGCGGGGCGCGGGGGGTGCTCAATAAACCCTCATATCTTCAGCAATTACGACAAAACAAATGAGAGCTAACGAAATTCACCTCCGAGAGAGATCGACCGAGGAACAGCGCGGCCGTGGAGCAGACTTGTAACTAACTAATATAAATTTGAAATTTTTGGTGCCTAATACTTATTGAGTTAAGTTAATTTTGATTAATTAGGTACAATCAGCATCAAATAATTCGGGACGAACAGACTATTTATAATTCCCTAAACAACTAAAGAAATTAAACATTATCTCAATGGGATAAAATTCTTTTCAGAATGACAGTTGTCGTGTACTGTGTTCATTCTGAAACATCCATTGTAACATTGACATATAGTTTAACTTAGTTGTTCAGATCATTTTGAACAGTCTATTCGTCCTGATATACTTGATGTTGACTATAGGTACCTACGTTCGCGTCCGGCCCTGGTTCAATCCATGGTCCGGTGCGAGGGGGCATGGGAAGCAGTCGCCTCCTTCTGCGAAGCAGTAATGCTAGCGAAGGAGGAGGCGGAACGCGTGAGGGAGAGGCAAACCTCACGCCCCAGCCGCCGCAACAGAAGGAGACGCCCTGGGCGTCGGGAGTCGCAGGGCGATTCCCGGCCACCGTAGGCGCGGGCCTGCGAACGGCGAGCGTTGGGTGGTTCGCCGTCCGATCAGAACCAGGCCCGGGTCGACGGCGCGTTGTGTTCCACGCGCGCCTCAAAGAGATGTCAGCATTGTAGACGGGGCCCGCTAGGGCCAGTGCCTGCCAGGGTTGCGGAATTTATTCGAAAGAGTTACCGCGGCCCTGGAACGCAAAGGGCATTAGAAGGAACACGGATGGGTTTTAGTCAGTAAGAGTCTGACACTCCCTTCCGCTCCGCCCAGAGCGGAAGGAATCATATGATGATTTCCCATCCATAAAAAAGGTACCTACGTTAGACACGGTTATATTCTGTCCTTACATCACTTTCTGCCTAGCCTTTTCCCAACTATGTTGGGGTCAGCTTCCAGTCTAACTAGATGCGGCTAAATACCAGTATTTTACACGGAGCGACTGCCATCAGACCTCCGCAACCCAGTTACTAGGTAATGTCGATATCCTTAGGTTATACCGGTTGTCAAACTTTCGGGCTTCTGAACACCCGTAACGACTGTCCCTTTAATTATTTACCATCATTTTTAATCGACTTCAAAAAAAGGAGGAGGTTCTCAATTTGTCGGAATCTTTTTTAGGGTTCCGTACCCAAAGGGTAAAACGGGACCCTATTACTAAGACTCCGCTGTCCGTCCGTCTGTCACCGGCTGTATCTCATAAACCGTGATAGTTAGACAGTTGAAATTTTCACAGATGATGTATTTCTGTTGCGGCTTTATCAAAAAATACTAAAAACAGAATAAAATAAATATTTAAGGGGGCTCCCATACAACAAACGTGATTTTTTTGCCGTTTTTATAGATAACTAGCGACCCTTCCCGGCTTCGCACGTGTACGTTTTATAGCTTAAACCTTCCTCTTGAATCACTCTATCTATAAAAAAAAACGCATCAAAATCCGTTACGTAGTTTTAAAAATCTAAGCATACATAGGGACAGACAGACAGCGTTAAGCGACTTTGTTTTATACTATGTAGTGATAGTGATACTGTGCTGTACAAGTGTTGTTGGCGCTACTAAGTTAAGTTATGAGAAGTTTAAGTAGGTATGTCCTGCAAGGGGGCTACGGAAGAATAAGTTAATAGCTGTTATTGTCAATATAAAGTTATACTAAATATCCACTCAATTAATAATACTTATGTCAAACTAAATTATTCTTTAAAGTTGTACAGCGTGTTCCACTTCGTCTCTGTTCGTTGTTCCCCGCGGAGTGCCAAAGGGCTGTGTGTCGGGTGTTTTAGGGTTTTTTCAGCGGCTTTGACTTGCAAATTGTCGCAACGCCCGCCGAAGCCCGAGGCGCGCGCGTAATTAAAAATCAGAGGCAACACTAGCGCCGCGGCGGCAAGTAGCGGAACTAAGGAAATAATATTTGAATAATGCAGTCATTCTTAGATACAATAATAATTACAACGAAGTAATAAAAGTTATTTAAAATTTATTTAACTTTAGCAACTAAGTATAATAGTTATCAAATCCAAGTCCTTTTAACAGACTTGTAAAATCTCATCATTGTTAAAATTTAGTTTGTTTATTCGATAACAGATGGCGATACAATCTAACACACTATCGTATTGTGCTTTCTTTGCCTTCTTGAAATCAAATACTTTTTGTTCCTTTGGGTTATCTTTAATTGAGCGTAGTAAAGCAGAAAGCGACCATCGACAAAAAATGCGTTTTGAGATATGGCTGTTTTATGGTATTTTTACTGTTATTTTACACATTATAAAATGATTCAAAATTCACATTTTTAAGAAAGTATAGGTAGGTACAAAGTTTACAAACTAAGCTATTTGAAAGTACCAAAATACTTTGTTTTGCTAATGAATTATCGAGTTTAACTTGTAGTTGCTTTCTGCTTTATCATACAACTAGAGGTCGCCTACGGCTTCGCCCGCGTGGGTCTCGTATCGTGTATTTCGCGTTTTTTTGGGATAAAAGTACCCTTTGTCCTCTTCAAGTTTCATCAAAATCGATTCAGTAGTTTAGGCGTGATGAGGTAACAGACAGGCTGAGGCTACACTTAGCAGCGATGCGAACTGCGACACATAAGCGATTGAAACAAATGTATTAATATTCACGTGTGTGGCTATAAAAATCGCTGTCTTGTATAGTCTAGCCGCATACGAGAACATCAATTTCTTTGATTCAATCGCTTATGTGTCGCAGATCGCATCGCTGCTAAGTGTAGCCTCAGCCACAGACAGAGATACTTTCGCATTTATACTTAATATTAGTAAGGATTACCCATGATCCTTTACTCTCTGTACTCTATCACTATTATTCTTTACATTTCAAATTCCAAATTGCTTCACGACTTTCGATTTCGAATATAAATCGATCGATATCGAGATCCATTTCGAAATAGGTAGTACGTCTAGCTTTGTCAAAATCACGCACGATACTGCAGAACTCGGTGTGCAATACCTTGCGTCTTGCCCCGCACCCACGCGCGGGCTTGCGTGTTTCTCCGCATGTAGGCGCGTGATCTGCAACACTGCGCGGGAATGCGTTTTCTGTGTGTTGCACTATGCGTGTTTTCTATACAAACAGATACTTGCAAACAACGCAAGAATACGCACTCCCGCGCTACGCTGCGTGATGCGGTGCAGTGTGAGAATCGCCTAATCGCTAACAATGATCGATGGCCAAATTAAAACCCCGGGGTATTTTTAAATTTTAAACTGAATAGTTACCTTTATCTTTAGTAAGGTGTACAATAAAGCATACCGGAAATAGTATGCGACTATTCTATTCATATTTTATCCATCTATATTTAGGGGTATTTCACCAACATAATATCAATCAGTCCGTAACTATTTACCAGATAAGCTAAATGTGACTTGCAAGCATGACATTTATGTGTTCAATAATTTTGTCATTATCACTAGTGATATGTGGTGAAATGCAGATGTAAGAGCGATTACGCACTGCATCCGATCCGAATCCGTGAAAATACCGATCTAGAGTAAAAATCTCGGCCCGAATTCGGATTTCGCTTACGTACTTGTCCGATCTCTGATCCAAATTCAAACAATTCAGGGGCCATCTTTGGCATATCCATTTGGCGTCCGATTTGAATCCGAGGTAATGCGAAAGCGTTCATACAAACAGTACCACGGCTACTTCGGTCCGTCAATTTTTCTTCCGAATTAGAAACTCACGGATGGCGGATGCCGGATGTAGTGCGTAAACTAAGGGCCCTCGCCCACGGGCGAGGGCCCTAAAAAGCGTAAAAGTCGCCGTGGGCGAGGGGCCTAATAGTTCTATGGCTACTTCGGAACGTATTTTCACGGATTCGGATCGGATGCAGTGCGTAACCGCTCTTAGGCTATTGAAAAGTTTAGAGACCGAGTTAACTTAATGATAGGTTGATGAAATATCCCCTTAGTCTACGGCTAGGCTAAGTCTAGTATAAGGCTAGGCTAGTACGACAACAATAATGATCGCCATCATTATTAACATTACATCGTCATAATAATGTGATTTATTTTCAGGGTTACCTTCGTTAATTATAAGTTACATTAAGCATTAACGATTTATTTAATTCTCGTTCCTACCTAAATAACCTACTTAACAAATATTTACACAGAACCTCTCAGATACGATCAGGAAAATATTTTTAGTCCATTTTAACTATTAAAGTGTACGAAAGCCGCAGCAGTAATTAATAATGGTGCTTGAAACAATAAAGGTTGAGTCGAGCCGCGGAGTGCGAGCGAGTCACGACACGCCATAATTATACACAACACTAATTGTTACCGAAGAAAGTGAATAATTAGTACAATAAAATTCGTATAAATACTAAATATTTCATTTGATATGAGAGATGTGGGGTAGGTAATTGTAAGTCTGGGTTCCGTAGAAAACATAACCCTGTCTTTGCAGTGACACAGTCGGGTAAAAATAATTCTGTCATGAGTATTTGTTTCTATAACAGCAGCTTGAAGTTTCTGAGAGTTTAATCCTTACTAATATCACAGTGTACCTACTTACTACATACAGTGGGTCAACGCCCATACATTTGACAGGTCCTATGAAATGTCAAAATTATGTAGGGGCAGAGGTTATGTCCCAAGTATGCAGTATGGCTACTCGGGACATAACCTCCGCCCCTTCACCCCGCAACCCCCCGCACGATTGCTCTGCGACAATGTTCTAAGTTGACCGACTGTAAGGAGTAAGATATAGGTAGACTGTGCTAACATTATAAACTAGCTTTTGCCTGCGGCTTCGCTCGCGTTAATTTAGAATTTGACAATCAACTATTAACACACTACTAAAGTTTCTATCATAACATAATTCAATCATGATTCGAAAGACACGTGGCGCCATCTATTTATCATAAGTACGTTATTGTTGTTTTCCTCGGAAACAGTACTTTTTTTCAGAATGAAATTAACTATGTCCGTTTCTGTACACCTGACAACGTATATGCAAAATTCCAGGATGATCGGTTCAGTGGTTTAGGCGTGAAAATGTAACAAACAAACAAACTTACTTTCGCATTTATAATATTACTAGCGACCCGCCCCGGCTTTGTACGTGTACTTTTTATAGCTTAAAACCTTCCTCTTGAATCATTCTGTCTATTAAAAAAAACTGAATCAAAATCCGTTGCGTAGTTTTAAAGATCTAAGCATACATAGGGACAGACAGCGGGAAGCGACTTTGTTTTATACTATGTAGTGACGACTTTGTTTTATACTATGTAGTGACGACTTTGTTTTATACTATGTAGTGACGACTTTGTTTTATATTATGTAGTGACGACTTTGTTTTATACTATGTAGTGACGACTTTGTTTTATACTATGTAGTGACGACTTTGTTTTATACTATGTTGTGACGACTTTGTTTTATACTATGTAGTGACGACTTTGTTTTATATTATGTAGTGACGACTTTGTTTTATACTATGTAGTGACGACTTTGTTTTATATTATGTAGTGACGACTTTGTTTTATACCATGTTGTGACGACTTTGTTTTATACTATGTAGTGACGACTTTGTTTTATACTATGTAGTGACGACTTTGTTTTATACCATGTTGTGACGACTTTGTTTTATACTATGTAGTGACGACTTTGTTTTATACTATGTAGTGACGACTTTGTTTTATACCATGTTGTGACGACTTTGTTTTATACTATGTAGTGACGACTTTGTTTTATACTATGTAGTGACGACTTTGTTTTATACCATGTTGTGACGACTTTGTTTTATACTATGTAGTGACGACTTTGTTTTATACTATGTAGTGACGACTTTGTTTTATACCATGTTGTGACGACTTTGTTTTATACTATGTAGTGACGACTTTGTTTTATACTATGTAGTGACGACTTTGTTTTATACTATGTAGTGACGACTTTGTTTTATACCATGTTGTGACGACTTTGTTTTATACTATGTAGTGACGACTTTGTTTTATACCATGTTGTGACGACTTTGTTTTATACCATGTAGTGACGACTTTGTTTTATACTATGTAGTGACGACTTTGTTTTATACTATGTAGTGACGACTTTGTTTTATATTATGTAGTGACGACTTTGTTTTATACTATGTAGTGACGACTTTGTTTTATACTATGTAGTGACGACTTTGTTTTATACTATGTAGTGACGACTTTGTTTTATACCATGTTGTGACGACTTTGTTTTATACCATGGTGTGACGACTTTGTTTTATACTATGTAGTGACGACTTTGTTTTATACTATGTAGTGACGACTTTGTTTTATATTATGTAGTGACGACTTTGTTTTATACTATGTAGTGACGACTTTGTTTTATACTATGTAGTGACGACTTTGTTTTATACTATGTAGTGACGACTTTGTTTTATACCATGTTGTGACGACTTTGTTTTATACCATGGTGTGACGACTTTGTTTTATACTATGTAGTGACGACTTTGTTTTATACTATGTAGTGACGACTTTGTTTTATATTATGTAGTGACGACTTTGTTTTATACTATGTAGTGACGACTTTGTTTTATACTATGTAGTGACGACTTTGTTTTATACTATGTAGTGACGACTTTGTTTTATACCATGTTGTGACGACTTTGTTTTATACTATGTAGTGACGACTTTGTTTTATACTATGTAGTGACGACTTTGTTTTATACCATGTTGTGACGACTTTGTTTTATACCATGTTGTGACGACTTTGTTTTATACTATGTAGTGACGACTTTGTTTTATACTATGTAGTGACGACTTTGTTTTATACTATGTAGTGACGACTTTGTTTTATACCATGTTGTGACGACTTTGTTTTATACTATGTAGTGACGACTTTGTTTTATACCATGTTGTGACGACTTTGTTTTATACCATGTTGTGACGACTTTGTTTTATACTATGTAGTGACGACTTTGTTTTATACTATGTAGTGACGACTTTGTTTTATACTATGTAGTGACGACTTTGTTTTATACCATGTTGTGACGACTTTGTTTTATACTATGTAGTGACGACTTTGTTTTATACTATGTAGTGACGACTTTGTTTTATACCATGTTGTGACGACTTTGTTTTATACTATGTAGTGACGACTTTGTTTTATACCATGTTGTGACGACTTTGTTTTATACTATGTAGTGACGACTTTGTTTTATACTATGTAGTGACGACTTTGTTTTATACTATGTAGTGACGACTTTGTTTTATACCATGTTGTGACGACTTTGTTTTATACTATGTAGTGACGACTTTGTTTTATACCATGTTGTGACGACTTTGTTTTATACTATGTAGTGAAGTTAGGATGCCAAAGTAATTCTATCTGTCTTTCTATGACGCTTTCACGCCTAAACCGCTGAACCAATTTTGATGAAACTTGGTACAGAGATAATCTGGAAACCGGAGAAGGACATAGGCTTTTATCCCGGAAACCGCGAAATATCTACGCGATAAATGACATCCACGGGGCGAAGCTGCGGGCAACCTATAGTTTATTATAATTAAAACCAAATCAGTACTTTCAGTCTATAAAGTTAATCAAATTCAACTAGGTAATAAACCGTAGCTACAAAATTATTTGATGTTTAAACCATATAACCTTATTTTTTGTTGCACAGTCGAGCAATAATGAATAGTGAGGAGGAGTCGCTAATGCATCGGCAGTGGTCGGACTATTGCTAGAGTAGTGTCGCTAATGCGCGCCTCCCGTGCTCGCTCGTATCAGCGGCTAATTACCGCCCGATAACTGCGGCCCGCCCGACGGGTAGGCACGAACACCGGGAGCTAGCGAACACATGTTTGTTGAAAGTAGAATAGTAGGTACCTTTGTTGATACTTCCTTTAGTAGTGTAATACCGTGGAATATTCATTATTCTCATTTGCACAGGATGCATTCGGATACGCTTGCCCAGTTAGTGAAGATGGGTATCTAAATACATAAACATCACGTTTCATCACCTTTTGTCTCATGGGAGTAGACAGAACAGCCACATGCTACGATCCTTACATACTCTTTTCGTTTGGTCCACGTTCTCTTCTATCTATACATATAAATAAAAAGAAAAGTCCTGACTGACTGATTGACTGACTCATCAACGCCCAGCCCAAACCATTGGACCTAGGAAGCTGAAATTTTGCCCAGAGATTCCCTTTATAATGTAGACAAGGAATAAAGAAGGATTTTTTTGAAATTCAACCCCTACGGGAGTTAAATAGGGGATGAAAGTTTGTATGGAAAATCGTCACTTAACGGGTTCAAAATTTCACGCAAGCGAAGCTGCGGGCAAAAGCTAGTATTCTATATTTTCGATACCAAACATATACCTACTTGGGTACCTATTACGTATTTTCAAACAATGCAAATAAAGTAACAACTTCCCAATATGACTCCTAAACTATAACGTTATAATTGTTATGACTGCGCTCGTTAATTCTGTGATTCAGTTAAACTAACCGACGCAGATATATTGTGACTAATGTTAAGCACAACCTTGGTTTAAGTTAATTAACTGTATGGTCATTACGAAGTTACTTAAGTAACGCCTACAATGGGTTTTATGGTTATTTTAACTATACCCGGACATCGTAAAGGGTGACTTCTCATAATACGAGTACCATGCCATACCCAGGGACAATACATAATTTTAAAACTCTTATAGGACGATAATCAAAATTGTATGAGACCTGTCCCCCTTCCAACAGATTTCTTGTATGTGTCAATAGTTTTGTAGGGATCTATGAAAAGGCTAGCAACCAGTTTTAACTTCAAAATCGACCTCTCCCGTCGTAGAGCCGGTCGTCTCTTCAGACTCCGCAGTCACACCGATAATTCAGCCCTCATCAAGCTGTCTCCCCCCCTAAGCCCTCGCCAGCAACGCCCTAAGCTGAGGTCCGAGTCCCATTAGGAGACGCCCTTAGTGCTGTTGTTGCAGGTAGTCATGATGTTAGTAGTTTTTCTATTGGATTGCTGTAGGTGGACTGGCATCATAAAAAAGTTTTGTGAAAACAACCCTTTTTCTCGCTGACTGTACTTTTTTTCAAAATCTGTTAATGCCGATTGAAATTATTTCAAAAGTTAGGGGTGGTCTTCTAAGAACGTTTTCCTGTAGCCACAATGGTTAAGGTAGCTGCCCTTCATGCCCCATCTCAAATTACCACCCTGTATAGACGTATTTGCAAAATTCTTTTTTTGTTTGAAAGAGTATTCTTCCGGAATGGAAATTTGGTGAAGATCTGATGAAGACCCTCGGAGATTGACAATGGAACTCTCCAATGGATAACAGCAAATTACCCGAGATTGCTGTAATTGCATGTTTGTGTATTGTTTATACCACTAAAAATAGAAAAATAAAATAACTTAAAAAAAAAAGTAAAAACCGACTTAAAAAAAAACTAAAAAGAGTAAAATAATGACCATATTATAAAACTAACAGTTTCAGAAGTCGGTGCCTTCAATTAGGTTCAGTGTAAAATTGCACCGACTACCTTTCTAAAACTGTTAGTTTTATAATATGGTAATTATTTTACTCTTTTCAGTTTTTTTTTCGAAGTCGGTTTTTACTTTTTTTTTTAAGTTATTTCATTCGAAATCGGTTAAGAAGACCCAGGCGCACCGTTTGCTTTCAAATCATATGATCCTCGCGGTTGTTTATTAGCGATGACCCCTCAAAGTCATATGATTCGTACTCACTACATTCATGAAAAAGAAGTTAATAAGTTATGAGTTCAGATTGTTCGGGGTCACAGCGGCGATAAATTCAAAAGTCGGCGAGCGAGTATGACGCGCAAGATAACTTGACGGATGTGATTACCAAGGGATGGCTTCATAGCAAAAGCAGTCAGTTAGGAAAATATGGTTTTCGTGAAAATTATAATTAACTAGCTTTTGGCCGCGGCTTCGCTCACGTGGATGTCGTGTATCGCGTGGATGTCGTGTATCACGTAGATATTTCGCGGTTTTCGAGATAAAAGTAGCCTAAGTCCTTCTTCGGGTTCCAGACTATCTCTGTACCAAGTTTCATTAAAATCGGTTCAGCGGTTTAGGCGTGAAAGCGTAACAGACAGACAGAGTTACTGTCGCATTTATAATATTAGTTAGAATGTTTAGAACTTAAAACGGGATATTTACCATGTTTATTATTTGTTGTGAGTTTCCGATATTTCGGCACCGTTACAAGCGATCACGGATGAACTGGTTGGTTTACATTTCATCCGTGATCATGGCGCTTGTAACGGTGCCGAAATATCGGAAACTCACAACAAATAATAAACATGGTAAATATCCCGTTTTAAGTTCTAAACATTGTGTTCGTGACCATGTTAGCTTAAAAACTTATATAGTTAGAATTTAGTTAATGTTAAGACAGATTCGTCCTTTTGTGGCAACAAGTAACGTGAATCATGGCTTACTCTCACATAACACATCCGTGGGCCAATTGTACCATCCTACTAACTACATCAATTTCTATAAATTTACATTAATGTTGGAGGTCTGCTTCTACATAAAACCGTCCCACGGGCGGCGTGGTGGCTACAAACGACGTAAATCATGGCTAACTCTCGCATAACACACAACTATGTCAAACCATGGGCTAATTGCTACTGATTTACATTTCAGTTCCAAACCCCGTATATTTGTGACTTTGCCCTTATGAATTGCCCTTATATTTGTGAATTTTGATTGACTTGAAAATTACTATAGGCCTAAGACACGATCTGCCATTTTTCGAATTACGAAGTAATTCGCAAACTGACTAACCAAAGACAGACGTGGCCGTGGCGTGATTTTTTGCAAACCTACGTTAATTATGATAATTACACTTACTTACTAAGTACGTCTTGTTTACGCCTTTCAGTTCTTAATTTTTATTTTCTAGATCATCTTTTTTCTATCTTTTAGTTCGATTGTTATGTAGTCAGTTTTTTTTTACTTTTTATTTGTTTCATTCATGGCATTCCGTAGGTGTCAACTGCTGAAAATACCTCCCCATGAAAGACGGATTCAGTTAATAAATAGTTCTCAGGCGTGCGTAGCTGCTACGCCGTAGTAATTCGTAGGTAGGTGCTACAATAAATTGTTTGAGCAAGCCTTGTTGGATTCAGCAAAGATAAATGCCCTATGTAGGGTATTCTATCCAGGGTCTCCTATTATCATGTTCTTTAAACACGCAAGAGGATTATAATAGGTAACGTAGGTATTGGTTACACCCATGTGGCCGCCACCTCTATTCTCGCGGATGTCGTACAAGGTTACAATCACAGAGATTCTAGTAAGAAGATGATATGCATTAGCATTCTACTGAGTGATAATAAAAAGAAATACTGTTCTTTTTAACCGACGTCAAAAACGGAGGATGTTATCAATACGTCGGAATCTTTTTTCTATGCATGTTCGCCGATTACTCAAAGACGCCTGGGCCGATTTGGAAAATTGTTCATTTGTTTGAAAGGGTATTATACTGCACAGGTGGTCCCATGGTCATCAGGTCAGGATCTGATGATGGGATCCTGGAGAAATTGAGGGAAATCTTCAAATATAGGCACACTCGAAGCGATTTTTCGTCCATTTAAGTTTGGTGAAGATCTGATAACGACACTGGGATATTGACACTGTAACTCTTCAATGGATAACAGCAAATTACCTGAGATTGCTGTAATTGCATGTTTATGCCATGTAAATGGAAAAATAAAATTACTTTAAAAATAAAAGAAAAACCGACTTCAAAAAGCTAAAAAAAAGACTATCTAATTACCATATTGTAAAATTAATGGATTCAGAAGTCGGTGCCTTCAGTTTGGTTCAACGTGGATTAGCTTTTAGCTTTTTTAAAGTCGGTTTTTCTTTTATTTTTAAAGTAATTTTATTAATGTAGGTAATAGGATGGCAAACAAGTCGTCTTCGCGTTGGCCCTCCTGATGGTAAATGACGCCTCCGCGCCGCCTATAGGTTCAGGTTTATCTGAATTCGCGTTCCTTCAAACTTCAAAAAACCTCGTGGTCCTTATAGGGATTCTTTTAAATTCAGCCAAAAATTAATTTACGTAATTAAAAAAACATGGTTCCTTTAATTGAGACATTTTAGTGCTCCAAGTTAACTGACTGTGCAGAGCGATATCGCACTAGTCGTCCCGAGTGTTGTCTCGCCTCGACTGAAGAAACTATTGCAGAATTGCTGCGATCTAGGAAGAGACTCGTGTTCAACAGTGGCGATCTACGGGTTACGGGCTGATGCAGTCGCAGTTAGTTATTCAACAGTAGACAGACTTAGCTTTAAAACATCCACAGGTGAACGTCCTGGACCGAATCTCCCAGAACACGTATGAACGACCTGAGTTTGAGTGAAACTTTTCCAGATTGTGTGTGGTGTGTAGGACATTTGTTTCGCACTTGTTTTAATTTCCAACAGGCCAAAACCCATATTATGTACCGTGTGGTGCCGCACGTAAAGCATAGCATTACCCCATCTCTCCCCATGGGTGCAATGTCGTAAAAGGCGATTAAGGGATTTATGATTAGTTACGGTTTACTCACGTGCATTTTTCGGGATTGCTCGACTAGTTTCGGACCCAAACAAAGCCCTTAATCATAAGCTGATCACGCGGTCTCGATCGCCTCGTTCGACTCGCGACCTCGCCGCGAGATCAGCTTATGATTAAGGGCTCCGTTCACCTGAGTAAACACCGTTCACTCTCCGTCACGTGAGTAAACCGTAAATAATCATAAATATGAATGTATCTCACGAAAGTTACAACACAAAAAAAAAGTAAAAACCGACTTCAAAAAAAAACTAAAAAGAGTAAAATAATTACCATATTATTATTATAAAACTAAGAGTTTTAGAAGTCGGTGCAATTTTATACTATAATTGAAGGCACCGACTTCTGAAACTGTTAGTTTTATAATATGGTAATTATTTTACTCTTTTTAGTTTTTTTTTTGAAGTCGGTTTTTACTTTTTTTAAAGTTTTTTTTATTTTTCTATTTTTAGTGGTATAAACAATACACAAACGTGCAATTACAGCAATTGCGGGTAATTTGCTGTTATCCACTGAAGAGTTCCATTGTCAATCTCCGAGGGTCTTCATCAGATCTTCACCAAATTAAAATGGGACCATTTCGGAAGAATATTATTTCAAAAAAAAAAAAAAATTTTGCGTATCCGTCTTTACATGACGGAGTTATGCCCGAACATACATAAATACATCATCCATATAGCAGTAATCAAAAAAATGCTCACAAAATAAAAAGTACTGAACCAAATTGGATAAAAATTTTATGGGACCAAATGGCAAGTACCTATATTGCATCGAACAAAAAAAGAATCACACTAATCGGACTAGAAACCTCGGAGTAATCGGTGTACATACATAAATAAAAAAAATAAAAAAATACCGACCGAATTGAGAACCTGCTCCTTTTTTTGAAGTCGGTTAAAGACTAAGAGGGATTCACTAGAGGATGGGCAGCAGCGTTCTCTGAGTATTTTAACAACACGTGGCGATTATGGCAAACCCCCCCAACATGGCTTCGGGGTGGCCTATGTCCAGCAGTCTTTCGGCTGAATAGCCCCATTATTCGGAGGTGTGATGAATTCGTGCAAGTGATTGGACTGCCAGTTCGTTATTACATTATTGGAAAACAATTAGCGAGGAGGTCGAGCGGGAAGGGGCGAGGTGCGGAAAGCAGGGAGGGGGGGGGGGTCGCTTAATTGGATTAATTAAAAATCACTATAACATTCTTAACAACTTAAATTTATTTTTAACCGGCTTCAAAAAGGAGGAGGTTCTCAATTCGGATGTTTGTATTTTTTTTTAATTTATGTTCGGACATAACTCCGTCGTTTATAGATAGACGGATTTGCAAAATTATTTTTTTGTTTGAAAGAGTATTCTTCCAAAATGGTCCCATTTAAATTTGGTGAAGACCTTATGAAGACCCTCGAAAATTGACAATGGAACTCTTCAATGGATAACAGCCAATTACTTGAGATTGCTGTAATTGTATGTTTATGCCACTAAAAATGGAAAAATAAAATAACGTTAAAAAAAAGTAAAAACCGATTTTAAAAAATTACTAAAAAGAGTAAAAATAATTACCTTATTATAAAACTAACAGTTTTAGAAGTCGGTGCAATTTTACACTGAACATAATTGAAGGCACCGACTTCTGAAACTGTTAGTTTTATAATATGGTAATTATTTTATTCTTTTTAGTAATTTTTTAAAGTCGGTTTTTACTTTTTTTTAAGTTTTTTTTTCTTTACTGTTAGGTAAGGTTAACTGTCTCGTTGGTCTTGTGGTCGCAAACGCAAATGCTGACGTGAGGTCCTGGGTTCGATCCCCAGGTCGGGAAGTGTTTTTGTGTTTTTCCGTGTGAAATTTCTCTGTAGCAGCCCGGAGTCTGGATTTGTGTTCGGTTGATGATAGTAGACTGTCTCGTGTAGTGCCGGACTTAAAGAATAGCACTACCCCATCTTTCTTTTATTACTTGACTTGGTGGCATTTGACCTTCGTCGCACCTGATGGTAAGCGCAGACAGGGTCTAAGATAGAGCACACGAATCCAAGTAACAGAGATATAGAGGGATTCCCCTATACCCCTCTGGCTCTCACATACACACGACGGAACACAGTAAACTGCTTGGCGCCGGACTTTAATGAGAGGGTGGTAGCTAGCCAGGCGGACCGTATAGATCCTACCACCAAGCCAATCTCTTCCTTGGTTGTCGTAAAAGGCGACTAAGGGATTCTCTAGAGGATGAGCAGCAGCATTCTCTGAGTACTTTAACAACCATACTGCGATCGCTAACCCGCCTGCCAAGCATGGCGATTATGGAAAACCCCCCCAACATGGAGTGGCGATGTTTGGGGGAGGCCTATGTCCAGCAGTGGACGTCTTTCGGCTAAATGATGATGATGGTAGTAGAAGTCCCCTGATCACATGGGATTGAAACATAACGGCGAAACGAGGGAGTACTATAAACCTCAACCCAACCCTTCGGGGGATACAGGCGTAATGTTATGATGATGATGACGATGTAGATAAGGTGCACGATGTTTTAATTCTGCATGAAAAGTAAGTTAGGGGTTAATTTTTTATTTGATTTGAATTTATTTGTTTGGGACAAAAAACAGTAACACGTTACATAATTAACAAAGGTGCTAAAAGGTGAAAATTGCTAAACGTGTAACCCACACTATTGTATACGAGTTAAAAAAAAATAAAAAATATAAGGAAATGTGACATGACGGACGTGCCCGTATTGCATCATGTTTGTTATTATTTTAATTTTTTATTAATTTTTATATTTTCTCAATGTTTCACCCTTAAGATGATTGTACCGATACTCGAGCTCGTTGTTAGGAACTGTGGCACAATAATTCCAAGGATTTTCAGAGAGAAATGACAAAACCATTTTTTTTTATTTGGATTTCGTTGTTGTAAAAATGTTACACCAAGAAGAATGGCAGCTACATCTTCCTCAAGTACGAATGACAACTTTACCAAGCCGCCTGCAAAGCGGGATAATTATTGCGTCAAAGGTGGCAATCTCACTTTTTGGCATTTTTGAGTTATCGGTGCAGAAATATCAAAAATATTCAAAATAAAGTGCTTGTTTGACATATTTATCATAACTAAACATGACCATATTTTTTGCTAAATCGACACAAAATCTCGATTTAGTTCCAAAGACGGCAATCTTGCATTAGGGCAGAGTTGCTTAATTTTTCATTTTTTCGTTTGCTCAAAACTTGCTAAAAGTGAGATTGCCACCTTTGATTCTATACGACTCAATTTTCCATTACGATCATAATAAACATATTACAGAGGGGTCTGTGAGGAATCATCTTCAGCTGTTCTATGATTATGACGATGATTAAATGATTAATGTAACTTCATTCCTTCAAGAGTCTAATATACTGGAATTTGGTCGGATACAACTGAATATCAATAAAAATAAAGCAAAATATAATATAATACTAATATTCAGCCGCGTCTGACTAGACTAGTACTCAAACCGTAAAAAAATTGGGAAAAGACTTTGTAGATGAGTCAAGTTAGGAAGGTGAAAACAAAAGTCTGTCGATGAAAGAACACATTTATTAATCTCTCGTTATGTATAGTTATATATCTCTTAGCTACTGCTACCACTCACGTATATACAAACATATAAATATTACATCCACTTACATAAGTATTTACACGATCGAGTCACTACTACTGGTACGAAAGTACGGAATCTTGTGGGTCAATAGTATCTAGTTATTGCTTGCTGTACATCTCGCAATTTTGAAATGGTGATTGTGTCAATACAAATTGCATATCAATCGCTTTATTATTATTATCTTTATTCATATTACCTTTTTTTTGTGCATAGACTCAATTTATTTACTTGACACACAGATCTGTTGTTGCTGGGGAGTTTGTTGCGCCGTTTCTTCTTCACAGCATAAACACTAGGAAGCTGTGAAGGGTTTTTGGGGCTTTCTTTTGTAATATTGACGGTCAATAATAATTATTTCACTACAGTATATTTTGGATAAATGAGTTTTGAAGTTCGTAGTTTCTGCGATCAAACGACGAACCGGCGCTAACCACATTTCTATTTATTTTGTTCATAGATTACATTTTGCGTTATTTGATGAATGACGAATAATAATGGTTTGTACCCTTTTTTCACTTCTATGATCAATTTAAAGTAGAAATATACTTTAAAGACCTAAGGCTACAGTGTTGATGGCCGGTTAGCAAAACTACATTTCGTCAATTTGATGCAAGCAAAGTTCCGTAATTCCGTAATATTGCTCATCGATTCTAACACACGCTAGTATTATCACTTCTTTTAGCCCATTACTAAATAACACAATGATCTATCTTTCAAAATTAAGATTTTCTGACTTATTACTAGGTTTATTTACAAAGCTTATTTTAATCCTAAATCACTGTCTGTAATATTTAAGCAACAAAGATTGATTTGAAAAACATAATTATAATGATTTGAACAGTTGATCAGCTAAATTAGTGAGTACCTTTAGTCTTAACAGGCATTAAAGAGTTGATATTTAATATATATTTTACATTACTGAAGTAAACTTATTCTAATTAAACTTAATTCAAAAATTAAATTAAGTTGGGATATTAGAAAATAAGCAATTAAATTGTGGCTTGTCAATACCTATTGACAAACCACAATTTAATTTTTTTTGTAGGCACCTAAATACTCACAAAAATCAATCTTTATTAATAAATACTGATAGACCAGTAATAGTTTATAGTAAATACATTTGGAACTTATTACTAGAGCAGTAGTTTACAATTTAAGTACAATATTTACATCCCTTTCAATTTCATAGCAAAACCTATGATTAATATTACCTAAATCAATTTTTCACACATACTTTATTTAAGTACAGCAACATTTCTCATTAAACAAATCTTAATGAACAGTAAAAATTAATTAATTATGCATGTTTAAATGTGAACAAGCTTACGCGTATTGAGATACAATTGTAATAATGAGCATATAATCCCCAGATATGTTCACTTAGTAAAATGTCCACTTAGTAACTATAGTATGTGAACATTTTTCGTTGAATCTAATATCAAAAATCAAAAGTCTAAGAGATCTTTTCGAAACACTAAAAGCCTCCATTTAGAATTTCACGTCTTTTAATAGTAACAAAATCTATAATACTTATGTTATTAACTATATCTTAGCCCCGAATATTTACAAATACGTATTGCTTCGATACACTAATCACATTAGAATTTTAATATAAGGAAAAATTATCTAAATATTTTACGACAGATGGAATGTGCATTGTAAATAATAAATACTAGGTACGAATACATCAAGTAAAATTATGCATAACAGTTGAATAGATCAATCTAGATAATCATTGTAGCGCAAGTAAACAAGTCATCAACATATGCCACTTCAGAAATAAAAGTGCATCTAATTTCTAAAGAGTTGTCACGTCATTTCGTTTAAAGTACTTATCTGGTTAAGTATAGGTCAGTTGAAATTTCATTTCCGAGTGTGTGTAGTAAGAAACGACTTAATGATAATAAATAAAGTAAATAGTCAGCAGCATAAACTGCTAAAATCCTATCCCCTAATCCAAGCAGTTACTTTTTTGAAAATAATATTTTTTTGCAAAGTTAACTTGCATCATTCATAGCATTTCATATTCATATCCATTTATCTGATGTTTGTGAATGCGTTAACTCACCGTTTGAAGAGCTCATGATTCTTGTTCGAGTCCGAAGTTAACAGCGGATCCCCAAAACATGAGTAAAGTCACACTTATAAACGACTAAAGAAATTGTCTGATTAGTAGATACTCTAAAAGTAATTTAATAGCCACTTAAATCAAGTCTGTTTACAAATCAAAGATAATGAATGAACAGGCCGTTAAAAATTAGACTGCACTTTTATCAACCAGAAAATCACCAAATAAAATCATACCCTCACAGATGAAGACCATTTCAGGCTATTTATAGTGCCAGCTAAATGCTGCTGCTGTCGACTCTTACACCCTTAAAATCAAAACCATTATCTCAAACAGTGACTCTCTTTAACACAAGACTTTCTTCAACCTAACCATACCATAATATGCGCCTAAAAACATTACTTGCTAGACTATTAGACCATTTGCAGTCCCTTATTGAGGCTCTCGACGTGTTCCTTGGCCTTCATTCGTAGGGCCGCGATGGACGAAGAACGGGGGTCCGGGGGAGCGCCACTCGTCGCAGGGGCCGGCGGGGTTAGATAGCTGGGGTAGCCAGACGGGGGATGGCTCAGGAAACCTGAGGAACATGGGCACTTTATTTAGTATGCTATAACCGCTCATAAATTACTTTGATAATGGCCGTTACACGATTTTGGGATATTTATCTCAGCATAAGCAAGTCAATTGAGCTTGTCAATTGTATTGTGGATCACAGTGCAATAATAGATTCTGCCGCTTATCTACATAATATTCAGCAGTTTAGCCATGAAATGAACAGTTTATGTCCTAGGCGTGTATGATACGGTTGAGCACAGCTAATTGGCGTAAATATCGTCACGTTGACGCGTGTGTCACGGTAACATAGAGTTGTTAGCAGTCACCACGCCATGTTATACAACCGTCTGAAAATCCTCATTAGGTTAATTAATTAATTTACCTGGTAATGCTGTGAGCAGAGGTGGTGCAAGCCAAGGGTCCACAGGCAGGCCAAGTCCTCCAAGTCTTGGTAAGCCGCCTCCTGCACCACAGCCGTACTCTGATAGGCCAAGACGAGCTGCTTCCATCTTCTCCTGTCGTCGCCACTTAGCGCGACGGTTTTGAAACCAGACCTGCAAGAACAGATTTATTTATTTATATTTTTTTGCAGGTTTTTATCATCATTACGGAGTAACATAACGATGAGAATGATTTTGTAACAAAGTTACTGGATATAAACCATAGAAGAACATTGCCCCTTTAACAAATCACAAGAAAAATCTGCTGCTATATACTGAAACAGAACAAGGAAACATAATAAAATGAGAGTAGACCTACATTCTGCAATTAGCAAAATAATATTGTAAAATATTAGGCGTTTTATTAAGTAGCTCATTAAAGGTATCAAGAATTAGCATAAATTAGCAAGGGCCATCTTTGCACCATTGCATGCTTTGGGTTTACATCTAGTTAAGTTCGTGATCACGAACACTTCTCTAAGTTCTTCGTAATTTACACAGTGTTAAAGCAGTTATCATGAAAATTATGGCCTGTAACAAAATTTGTTTATCGGTATTAACGCGCCGCCTATTAGAGCATCAAACTTTACGATTCCAGGCAATAAAACCCCTAAAAGGTTTGCGCTTAGACAATAAATCAAAGAGTGAACACGTCACTTCTAAACAGTTTGTGGAGGCAGACATAACAAAACTAACTTTGAATACGGCAAAGCATGAAACACGAACTCAATCACATAAATGGTGTACCATCATTGTGCCATCCACCCTAGAGGCTCCGTCGCGGCGTCACAATGTAGCTTCTATGATAATAAAAATAAAGTTTATTTTAGATTATTTATGGCGAAGATGTATGGCATGAATGTGGTGTCAAATTGTAGTGTGAAATGATATATTCAGCTGGGGTCGGTTGAACGGTAAAAATACGCGCGGTTCGCGTGACCGTTTCGATTTCAGTGCAGGAGACAGCAGGTTAGGGGCATGCAACGTTTGATGGCTTACCTGTCACAAGTATTAAATTTGTTCAACAGTGAAATATCAGAAATCGTTACGGTGTCGTTTATTGTCAACTCTACGAGTAGTTAGTAGACTGAAATCTCAGTTATTTAAACTAGCTGAGGGTACAATCTTTAGGTTCTACATGAATCAGTGATGTGAATAAACTGATTTTGATCTGATAACTTACTGTGAATGTTATCAAAATGTGATTGAGTATCCTTAGTTTCTAACTAACTGACTAGTACCTCTAGAAAGATCAGGAACATAAGATCATCAAACTGCAATCAAACCTTAACAAACCTTATCGCTTTAATCTCCGCAGTAACAATCGAAATCTCAACGCAATCCGAGATGCAGAAGAATGTAAACCATCATCAATTCTCTCAAGCAAATCGTTTTCACAAAGGACTAAGATTTCTTCGAATAATAATGAAAGGACTTGTCACAGTCGAAGATATAAAACTACATGTTACGCTTTAGCAAATTGTCGTGAAGTGTGTGATTGCGTCACTTGTTTTGTTGCTGTCACTGCTGTATTGATTGCGCAACTTAGGTATTTAGTAAATGAGTTAAGTGAACTAGTAAATAATATTTACTAGTTCACTCACTTACTTCCTGGTAGGGTTGGCTACATTATCAGATTGTTTGCTGCCGCTTTTCTTGTCAAGTTTGCTTTAATATTCTATTGGCCGATTCCTATGATTTACACAGCGTTATTGGTTAAAATTAAGACTCTTGTATCTTTATCAATAATGAAGCGATAGCTTGCATAGTAGACCATCCCATACGTTAGTAGCTATCATAGGTAAAATTAGCATCATAGGTAAAAAATTACGTGTCTGTATACCAAGTTTAGCTGTGAATAATGCTACCATAGGTAAGCAAACCGATTTGTTCCTGGCCGTAGGAACCGGCTTTACATAAATAAAATTAAATGCTGTTCGTTGGTAAGCGTATCATTTAAGAACGCCTAGATCGATAGATATGTTTTATCCGGATACAAGCCATTTCACTCGCGTCCTAAGAAAACTACTTTCGGCGCGAGTGAAACCGCGGGCAACAGCTAGTGTATAATAATAAACAGCAGCTCATTTTGTATTAGTGCAAATTCCTGACCTAATAAAGCTATTTAGCTGTACTTCGATGAATTTTGTTGTCCCGCAAAGTTCAAGCTATGCTTATATGTGCTAAAAGCCTCTGAAATCTTAATTGTCGATCAGAATAAGCCAAACTTTGTGGGTTGTCAATATAACTAGAACTATTTAAAACTCAATTACAATACTGATAGACAATTGAAATGGACAAAACAGATAGTCTGAGCCCAGACGAGCGTAAATTACGCCGCGTAAATTGAGTCGCTCAATTTCAGTTTCTTTCGGTTTCATAAAATATCACGATTCGTGCCACATGCATGATGATGCAAAATGAGTCGGTTAAATCCTTAAAAAATTACGCTGACTCATTTTGCGCGGCGTAAATTACGCTCTTCTGGCTTCAGCCATAGACTTATTTTTCTTCTCATATCGGCACGCATACGAGAATAGTACGCATCGTGATGAAAAAAATCGCCATTCACCAATATAGATAGCGGGGCTCCCCGAGCGCTCCGTATGTACTTAAGTATGTACGACTCGTACTGGAGTGACGACTCGTGGAGGCTCTATAAATGCACCCCAACAACGATAAAGACTCAAGTAAACGCTAGTTATTACACAATTAACAATCTTGGAACAACATTCATAATCACAGCTAATTTTCATAACGACCTACACAAAAACTCACCCAAGACAAGACATAGTCATAAAAGTTATTCAATTAATAACGCGTGTGTAGGCGGCCCTTACCAGCGAGGTATGAAGTATGGTGTCGGGCCGTGCCACGAGCCGCAGTAACGAATGTACCGCCCTGAATGTGCTTGACGGCGTTTTATTATAATATTGATTCTAATAGACACTGCTACGGAATATGTCTGTACGTATGACGGGAAGTTTCTTATATTTTTTAACCCCCGACGCAAAAAGAGGGGTGATAAAAGTTTGACCGCTATGTGTGTCTGTGTGTGTGTCTGTCTGTGGCACCATAGCTCTTAAACGGGTGAACCGATTTAGGTGCGGTTTTTTTTATTTAAAAGCTGGTTGTTTAACGGTGGTTCTTAGATATTTTTTATCAAAATCGGTTCAGCCGTTTCAGGGTTATCAGCTGTTCTGTTATTTGCGTTGGGGTTTTTTTGAATTTATATTATTGAATTACTGAAATTGGTCCTAAGCTGAAGAAATGAACATTGAAAATTGAAAAAAAAACCTTTGATTAGCCATTCATTGCCAGTATGACTTGGGCAGTTGTCCCACCGCCGCCGCGCCGGCGAGGAAGCGACTAACAATCGGTATCTATATTTTTCTCGCTCAAGAGACGTACAATGGAATGTATTCCGTGTAAACAAAAGAGATGCATATATTAATAGTTCATCGCTGACTGTTTACACTGCCGGCGACGACTCGCTCCACAAGTTTGTCGCTGAGCGACAAGAGCTATTAAAGATAGTACTTGCTCAGCGGTATTTGCGCAGCGATGCTCGCTTGGCAGTCAGAACTCACGCCGAGACACGCCAATCAGCGGTCAAGTGCGAGTGGTGCGAGTAATCACCCGTCGCACTCGCTCACTCGCTTATAGCCCAGCGACAAAACTATCGGAACTACAGACTCGCTTCTCGCTGCTCGCCAATTCGTTTCTAGTTTCTAGCTCTACTCGCTTCTCGCTCATCGTTGGCGGTGGGACAAGTGCCCTAAAATACCTTATGGAAAGAATTAAGTTTTTTTTCCTAAAACAAAATGTAAATGTGTTTTTTTTTGTTTCAAGTTTTAGATGTTTTCGGCACGACACTACAGTTTGGCCATAAATTTGGCACACTCGTAGTCTACCTGTGTCATGAATAAACATTATTAACCTTTAAACTTTACACGCTGGAAATACCCAAGTATACGAATTACGCACTCAGCGCTATTTTTGGCGGCAAACTTAACACTGCGACTGTAACACTAATAAAAGTAAGCATTTAGATATAAAACCTCGTTAACCCGGGTTGTAAAACCAGAATGGGCATTGTTCCGTAAATTAACAGAAACGAAAACTACATTAGAAATCATAAAACGTCTAATTCTTTATTAGTGGGTGTTCGACATTTTATCCACGGCGAGCAATGTCACCCACTGTGCATCGCTATAAAAATTAAACAAACGATCGTCGACTTGTTCTGTTCCAAGTTGTTTGTTTCGTGTTACTTACACTTTACACTGTGAAATTGAATTAAGACTTGCTTTGTATTACTTGACAACGAAATTGCCCATTTACAGCGAAGGTTATTTGGTTAGTCAATCAATTTCGAATATTGCTTAAGTTTGTTGAAACTTTATAACAATAAAAGTTTGGTAATTAATTAAGTCGAACGTATTGGGTTTGTGTTGAAAGTCATACGTATTGATTACGGTTTAATGCTAGTGAATAATGATATACATTTTGTAGAATGGTTCGGGAAACTATAAGAAAGTAAGTATTAGCTTCTTTATTATTTTTACAAACATTCGCAACAGGAGCACCCTTATAAAACAAACGCCAAAACACATTCATTGTGCTCTATTCTTGTCACTGTCAAATAATGAACAAGAAAATCAACGCGTACACATTCGTACGCGTTGTTTTTACTTAGTCGCGACAGATTCAATCAGTCAGAACAACAAAACAAAATAACCGAGAGGACGGCCGCGCCAACTGTCGCGTTTCAAAAAACGAACGTCACAACACTAACAATGCGGTTCAAATATGACAGATGTCAGATTTGCGCGTTCGGGCGCCGAGCGCGCGCCACGATTGGTCGAAAACACTTCGTTTAAATATTATTCAATTGTGACAAGGGCAGATCCCGCTGTTTGTTACATTGGATTGCGCGTAATTACATTATTTTGCGCTTGTATGACGTCTTTTGACTTTAATCGAGTGACAAATTGACTTTGCGTGTGATTATTTCTCGTGATTGGAATAACGTTTTCATTTTCTGTTTAATTTGTGCGTCATGTGTCTTTAATAAACTGTACTTGAATGAAATTAATTGCCATTATTTTCTTCACAAACAAGGTTTCATGACCTACGTGCGACCACTTAGGTCGCTTCACAGTTGAACAAATTTAATTTTTATTACGACTGTGTTATCGCGGGCTTTGTAGGGCTGGCGGGTGTGAGGCGCGGTGGGAGGAGAGTAGGACGAATTAACGTGTTATTGGGGTGAAATTAAAGCGGTTAAACAGTTCGTGCTCGGAATTGTTCAACTAATTGGTCCCGCGACACACGCGCGCCGTCGCAAATAGTCTAGTGCGGAGTTTAACTGTGTCTTAACTGGCAACGCTGCGCTTAGAATTTAAATGTGGAAATCGGTCCCGAAGTGGAATTTTAAAGGAAGTTAATGTTGTAGAACGAAATGTTACAAGTGGGTTCATAAAAATAAAACTTTACAACAGTTACTTTTACTGACGTAGAAAATGGCGATAGAAAATAACTTGACTTCGATTTGATTAGGTTTTGAACAAACGAATCATTATCATGACGTGACGTTGTATATGCAATAGCTTTCTGCCAAAATAGTGTCAGAAATGGATATTTACTCGTAAGTCTAACATTCAAAGTTTTAACCTAACCCTGAAAAATAAATATGCTAAATTTTAAACGTGGTTTCAACGTCTCCTACAATTCTAATATTCTTTGCGACACGCGTGCCGGCGCGGCGCGCGGCAATACATCACCCAAATTATGTTTGAGAGGCACACAGTAAAGGAGCCGGGTGAACTGAACACGACACCGTGCACGGCTGGTTGAAGCGACGACTGTCTTTGTAAACCTTGATACTTAAGATGATATATATGAACACTTATCATCATTTTTGTTTTGACGATCAGGCGAAAACACTTATGATTGAAAAACTTTACTTGTTATTGGTAAATATCTGGATGGATGGTTTGAAGTCGATGCTAGCCTACTCTGACCGCCAAACCGTCGAACACAGAGTTTTGCGCAATTAAGTGTATTAAAAGTATGATAAAGTGTCAAATATCTGATGGATTCTAAAATCTGATTGAATGCAGAAATTTCCTGCCAGTTTTATAACCAAGAAGGCAGAAACAGTAATACTAAAGAGGATTCAAAAGAAAACCACGTTACGCTGAATTGAATTATATTTAAGTACTAGCTGTGCCCGCGACTCCGTCCGCGTGGAAGTCGGAAAACAACATTGTGTCGCAGCAACTAAATAATCCATTTATTATAATAATAGACAAAGGTGTCCCACTAAGACACTTATATCTTTTGAACCATTTCTTTATGTAGAGTTTCAGCTCCTCTTGATTGACCGTAAAGATTCATAAAACCGTAATACTAAAAACGTGTTGCTTATTTCTATACATTTCCTTGCTAAAATGGATTATAATTGAATATTGATACTTTTATTGAAGATGTAACAAAACCATATCGCGATACAAAAATAGCTACAACGCCGTCTTGTTACAATCTGCGAACTAAATTATGATTTCATTCGAGGTGTGGTAGGTATAGAAAAGAACTTTAAACATTTTAAAAAAAAACGTATCTATAGAAGACTTCATTTAATTTTAATAAGTTATAAATAGGTAGGTACTGCTTTCAAAAAGTCTGATCTGGAAATCGAACCAACACAAACGCGAAAAAACATCATCTATAGGTATTTTTATTTCACCAATCGATATGATCGCTCCAATAAACATAATGCCTGAAATTGATGGAAGACCATAAAAACTAACATTAAGTACCTACCTAACTTAGGTACATTTCAATTCAAACACTTATTTGTTGTTACTTCTTATTTCTTGCACTTCCTTCAATTTAAGACAGTGTGTTTGTTGGAGAGATTTGATCCTTAATATTGACCTTATAGATATCTTTCAACAGGTGCCATAATATAATACCGGATGGTACATAAAGCTTTGTCAGTTCGATTCCCGGTTCAGGCAAAAAAATCAGTAAAAGGTAATTACTTACTTTAAAAAAAAGTGAAATGAAGTTTCCTTTGAGTGAAATTTGCTATTTTTAATATTTAAAGCACTTTCCCTCCATGGCCACGTCTTTGGAACATTACCTAAAGCTTAAAAAACTCAATTAAATAAACTTAATAAAACGACGGCGACAGGCTTTGAATAAATCTGACAATAATGAACAAAATAAAATAAAATATATGTAGAAAAACATTCCAAAAAGTGCATTGAGTAGATAGAATGATTACGAAATACTAAATTTCAACGAAAGCACTGGGTGAGCGCTTTCCTTGCAAATAATCATGGCCACCGATTTCAATTTGAATTTGGACCATATTTTCGGCATCAGCATTC
The DNA here is from genome assembly GCA_905220435.1 of Amphipyra tragopoginis. Taxonomy (NCBI): domain Eukaryota; kingdom Metazoa; phylum Arthropoda; class Insecta; order Lepidoptera; family Noctuidae; genus Amphipyra; species Amphipyra tragopoginis. The sequence continues at coordinate 17,194,843 of HG992015.1, forward strand.
CCAAAAAGTATGAACATTCAATGAACAAAAATCCTACTATTAGTCCAAATCATGAATTAATTTTATTGTGAACAACAATAAGAAATTGACCTAATAAATTCTAAATAACAATATCTTCGTTTTTTTTCTGTAAAAGCTTAGTTCCTTCTTCATAAGGATAGCATTTCATTAAACCTTTCGTAGACTGAGAATAGGTACCAATTCAACAATGAATATTAGGTAATTTGTGGATTTATTCGTAGTAAAATATTTCCTCGCAACATTATTTGATACACGTAACGCCATCTATTGAAAATAAACTAATACATGCTAAGTTCTTCTAGAAAACTTAAAATTCGCATAACTTTTGATTGCGTGAACCGATTGCGATGAAACAAAAACCATATGTTACTTGGAGATAAGCACAATATATGTTTATAAAAGTCAACAGCATTGGGTCAGTTGTTTTTACGTGATGCTTGAACAAACAAACAGATAAACAGATAAACAGACAAACAGACAAACCAACAAACAGAAGAAACAAAATACAAAAATGTTAAAAATGGGTTCTTTTGGTTATTTTTTAACACCCCAACCATGTTTTTTCAAAATATTTGCTATGTACAGATACGCAAAGTCTACAGATTTGATAAATGTATAGAAGATATTGATTATTTGCATATCTTTTGAATGCGTGAACCGATTGCGATGAAACAAAAAAAAAATATGTTACTTGGAGATAAGCACAATATATGTTTATAAAAGTCAACAGCATTGGGTCAGCTCTTTTTACGTGATGCTTGCATAAACATGCAAACATATGTTTAATCTTTACTTCCCTAGATGGCGTTGGCGTCGAATTAGATCGCGCTATGGTTTCGTTACCGCGCGATTTATAAGTTCTAGACAAAAATTTCTTAGTTAGTTCTAAACCACGATTTTATTATATGTATAGATCAAAATATTTACGAGAGACGAAAAAATACCGCTCCATCGGTATCTCTGCCGAAAGCATTGGCTCATCATTGTCCCGAATCTAAACAAAATTGTGACTTTACGTCCGATACGAGTCAATGTGACTCCTCAAGCTCTTCGCCTTATTAAATCGGAAACGCGAGCAAATAAGGCGCTGTGCCGGAGGAGGGGTGCGGCGCGGTGGGGGGAGCCACTGACACTTCCGCGAGGTAACGAGATACGTTTCGCTTATTTGTGTGCCAACACACCTATGAGAACTTGCCTCATAATATGTGCGACTATTTATTTTGACGGAATAGAATTTGGTGTTACACGAAATTCTTTAGACACTAAGGTAAAATTGAAAATGTATGTGCTTCGTCCATTTTTATGCATCTACGTGTTAGTGACGATTTGAGACTCTATGCTACTATTTATCATAGACATTTTGATAGGAATATACCAGATTGGAAGGAATGTTTATTTTTTCTTGCTTATTATTGAACTTTTCACCAGATCACGGTAAAAAAATACAATGCTTAGATGGTCTCAGTAAGATAGATAAATTATTTCGCTTACAGTTAACTGCACAAGAAAAAACCCTGAAACGTAAATAAATTATAAATTTAGATGTAATAATAAAGTGAGTAAATTTTTAAGCACTTCTAATTTTATTCAGTATCTTATTTGGATGATATGCTAATTTTTTATCCTCTACTAAAAATCGTCACCCAGGCTGTCAACAGTTAAACTTGTATTGTAAAAAAAGTTACATAAAAGGCGTTGGCTTCTTTCAACCCATTCAATGTTATCACCCTTGTCCGCAGTCATCCTAGGACACGTCTCGAAAATATTTTTATTGTGTCCCGTCAACTGTCCATCAATAACGACTTGGCAGGCAAACGACAGCAAAAGAACAATATTCCACACTTCGAAAAGGAATAGCAAAAACCCGACAGTTGGAGGTAAATGGAAATATAAAAAACTTCCAAAAAAAAATACCATTGCAAATTCCATTCCTGGTGTAAAAAATAATTGAGCTGGAGTACCTAGGTTTTTTGAAAACATGCGTTGAAATAAAAACCTAAATCCTAACGAAGATGCTTAGGAGCCGTATGTATGTAATTTATGAGTTTTATCTCTGTATATAAAAATGAATCCCTATTTCCCTTGGTCACGGCATCACGCGTGAGTGGCTGGACCGATTTCGCCAATTTTTTTTTGTTATGTTCGTATTTGTCAGGAGAAGGTTCTTATGAGAGAAAATTTTGATATTTAAAAAAAAAAAACTCAGTATGTCCATATTTTTCATTTGTTTACCGGGTGCATGAAAACGGTTTTAACTTTTTTTTACTCTTTTGATTTTGTTTCTGAAGGTAGGTAGTAGGTAACTAGGTAAGTAGTAAGTAGGAAAAAGTGCATTCAATTGCAACGCATGCCGGGTACAGCTAGTAGTTTATAAAAACTTTTCCAAGTAAGTTTTCGAATTACAAATTATTTTGATTAGCAGAATTTTTTGTTCCAAACACCTTAGAAAACTATTACTGCAAGTAATTTTCACAATGTGCTACTAAACTAACGCCGCCGCGCCGATTAGTAGTGTCTTACTTTAGTAGACTGAATAAGTATGACTGTATTGATAGCTAAAACCTATGTACAAGTCCGCGAGGCCTAAGCTGAGCTTTGCATTATTTTGTGAGAGAATCAATGCAGACGCGTCCTTTGCTTGGTTTAAACCGGTTCATACTGCTTTTTAGCAATCGATTCTATGTGCACTCATACAAATGTATGAGTGCACATAGAATCGATTGCTAAAAAGCAGTATGAACCGTAATACAAATGTATGAGTGCACATAGAATCGATTGCTAAAAAGCAGTATGAACCGGTTTAAACCAAGCAAAGGACGCGTCTGCATTGATTCTCTCACAAAATAATGCAAAGCTCAGCTTAGGCCTCACGGACAGTACTTCTTTAATTTCACATCTATGAAAGTATAGACTAGAAACAGCTAACTACAAATCACGAGATGAAGGCAGGAGTAATCAGCCAGTTCTATAGCTAAGCATAGAATTAATAGAGCGATGTCGTCGGTGAAGTTGGTGTTAATGTGTATACGTAGCGCGGGCGGTGCGCTAATCGAATTGTCTAGTTAGCGAGCCAATGGCGGCGCGCCCGACCGCTCAATGGGATTAACTGTCTGTACATATTTGTTCATCTTTGTTACATAACATTCTTATATATCCTCAGAGTCAATGCAAGAATGTAGGTTTAGTGCTGTAAGGACCTGACTTTCTTAACACTAGAGTGCACGCGCGGGCTACTGCATTATGTAACCCAGCATGAAATATTGTCGTATATTTTATTAACTAGACGCGCTACAGTGTAATCGTCTAGTGTATTCCCCGAGTGTTTACGAATTATATACTGTGTTTAACTAACTTTATGTCATAATTAGAGAATTAATATACTCGTAAGTGAGCTAGGCCTACAGCCTATTAAGGAGTATTCACGGGCGCGTGCACTCTAGTGTTAAGACCGTTGTTAAGTTCGTTTTGGGAGAAGCATTCGCGCAGTAAAAGACTACCAAAGGCTGCAGCTAATAATCTTCGCTCCAAAGCAAAGACTTTGGCTATCCACTGTCCAGACAGTGGATATGCGCTCGGAAGGGTCCCTGATGCATTCCACTACCGATATTTGACCCTTACCTACCATTGAAAAGAATACAATCCACATGGATTCTGACAATGAATAAAAATGAAGAACTTAATAAAATATTCTGTAAAAGAAACATGCCTAGTTCGAATTTCCATGTCGAAAGAAAATTATTTAAGTACTCAGCTGTAGCTTTAGCACTTTTTCGGATTTATTGAATCATTTGGGAACTGACTGGAGCATGTCAATATTTGTATTTTTTTACGCATTGCTTGATCATATTCTAATCAAACGTTGCGATTATTTCTGATAATACTAATTTCTTTTGAAACTTCCAGCTACTTCCAAAAATTTTACGTTCTATAGAAACTGTTGTTTACATCAATTCAAGAAATTACATAAACTTCTTGCAAGTATCGAGCAGCATCGATCGTCTCCGATATCTCTTTATTTACACTACAAACGCAATTGACTTCTTGCGCACTCTCTCACTCTAACGCCCTACATAAACACGAACAAAAAGTACTTCGCCTTCTTTCTGTTACGCAAGAAAACAACAGAGACAGCACATACGGCTGACACGTGTGAGCGAAAGAGACAAAACACATCGCCATCTTAGATGCAGCCCGTGGACCAGAAGTTAGCCAATAACCCGCTTTGTGCGACGAAAAGGAGCTTATCTCAAACACAATTGCCGAAGTAGATTGAACTGTATTCTTTGCGTGTTAAAGTTCAACATTATTTGCGATGGTTGGAGGTAAAATTAATAATAACGTTTGTCGGAGGCTAGGGAAGTTCTTAAGGGGAGGGTTCATGCGACGTGCGGAGAAATAATGATGGCGTGTCTTTGATGGGACCTATTGTGATGGAAGTCTGGTTTTGAAGTGGCCTTTAATATAATAAGGCCTATTAGTTAACTTGAAATTGTATTTTGTTCCGCAATTTGTTTAGGGTTACGTAGGAAGCCAATTACGAACTTTAATCTCTTGCTAATAATATACCAGGAAATGTGCTGAAGTTTCTTTTGTAGTCAGGAACACTGACAGGTTAGGTACAACACGAATATTTTCAAAGTATCTTACAAAAGATAGAATATCTAAAGAAAAGTTTTGAGAAGCTGAAGCTGGATAACCCACCTTAATCGTTAATTGTAAAATCCCCAAGTCACGACAGATTTTAACTGTTACTTGGAGTAGACAGACTGTTTTAAAACTAAGTAAGATCAAGATCAGATAAACAAAGTGTGCGATGACTTGAGTCTAATGGTTACCTAACTGAATTTATTCGATCTCTAACATAATCTACTACTTTTGGCTAGTTTTTTAGGCTCTTTATTTTGGTTTGTTTTTCTCTTGTAACACAGAAAGAACTCACCTGTCGCCATAATTTGAATGATCCGTAAATGAGAAAATTTTATTCGTATCTACTTTGAATTCATTTGTAAAAAGTACAATAAGAATCTATAAACTGATGCGATTCTAAAGTTAATATCAGCGATAGCCAACTGGATATAAATAAAAGAATACTGCAAAATCCTAGTTTCTTCATATCGGTGGTAAAGCAGCAGTTAGTTACGTGTTCGTGTTACAATATAAACTACTTATCTACATATATCGTCACCTTCCCCGCTAACTGTCGTTACTAGCAATTGATAATTTTTCAGAGAAATTCTCACAGAGTGACGTATGTGCTTCAAATGAATAGAAACAAATAAATAGATACCTAAAAGCTTTAGGGCAACTACTAACCTAAAAGAGGAAGCCAAGAGCAATATAAAAAAGTTATTAATTCATTAATAAAGCCACAGCTAACGCAACTACTGAAAAATTATCAATTGCTAGTTACGACAGTTAGCGGGGAGGATGACGATATTAGGTAAGGAAAAGAAACTGTTCTCGCGCGCAAACAGCTTCTTTAGGAAGCGGAACCCAGTAATCATTAAGAAACCACTGGAAGGACGGAATACTGTGAGTGTTTGTTTTACTCAAGTAATAAAACTTAGACAAGAAAATGCGTAAGTAATTAAGCAACCTTACTCTTATAACCAGTGATCGGAAAAGGGTGAGCTAATTTACCTAAATTCATAGAACAGAGACAAAAAGTTGGAGGCTTCAAGACGACAACATTATTTTTTCTAATTTTTAAAATGTACACATAACCAGTAGACACGATTTTTATTGTTTTCAAAAAATAAAAGACAATCACCTTTTTCGAAAACAATAAAAAATCTCTTTTTTGAAAACACAAAAAAACGTGTCAACTGGTTTTGTGTAAAAAAAAATCAGGAAACGAATTCAATTGTTTTCTGTATTAATAACATTAATATTAAATGTACTTTAGTGATGTCAATTTTCCCGAAAAAAAATGTTGTCGTAGGGAAGTCTCCACTTTTGGTCTCTGTTCTTTGAAGTTTAGATAAATTAGCTCACCTTTTTCCGATCACTGATTATAAGTTTATAACACACTTCAGAGCATAAGCATTAAACAAAAAAACTTGCAATAGTTAGAACAAACATCCTCGCAACAAAATCATCTCGCTAGGTTCCGCACACAGCACACGCGCACAAAAGCTCTAAACGCCGGCAAACGCATCAAAAGCGAACCCAAAAACATCAATCACTCAAACTGAGTTAATCCACAACTAAATTAACTCGTGGCAAACAAGACCACACTCACCCTTAACTCACCAACTGATGTACCATAATTGACTTTATTCCGAAACAATAAAGTCCAATTTCGCGTGACCGACTGAACCACCGTTCGGTACAAACTACAACTTTATCACAACGGCATTACGATTTAGAATCGAATGTATCACAACGTTTATCTCTTGATTTCGTTCTATCTTCACATCATTTAGTTCGATGCCGCTCCTAAAAGGCTTAACCGACGTGGTACAATAGAATATAAGCTTTATTACTGAGGGGTAAAGTTCGTTGTGATTTATTGCAATTATGTTGGGGTTTTGCGGGAAGAACCGGGTCGAGTTTTTATTTCATTCATTAGAGAGATATTTAAGAGCTATTAAGGCGTAAATAAGCGCTTCTTTTGTGCGATTCGATGTAGTGTGCGAGGTTTTTCCGGGTAATTTCCAAGAAAATTCTGAACATGGGTTTCTTTTTCGAATTAGCAACATTTTTGTCGAAGTCTTCTTATTGATAGTGTCTCTACCTTCCTATAGGTAAATCAGCAATACGAGGCCCTAATTTCAAAATTGTCTGACAATGGTGCTGATTTTCTTGTTCAACAACTAAACTAAAATTAGAGTATTGCTATCTGTTACTAACAGATAGCGCGAGAAAGGGACGGTGATAGACAACAACTTAGTTAAAGATGTCAAATTAGTTTACGCCTTGAACTTCACCGTGTTTTTAGTCGACACGTTTTAAATGTCGTCTTTTGTATGGAACATTTAGTTCAACTAAAGATAGCTCTTATTTACGTATGTCTCTTTCTTATTTTATTAGAGTGAAAAAGATGGCAATAGTCTAAATTAAGTTAAGTTTGTCCATAACAGAATCGGCACCAATGTTTATGACTGCACCTAAACCTTAACTTTTATCAGCATGCCTAAAAGAAATCTACACACACTCAGACAAAAACACCCCCACACAAGCACACACGCACACAAGAACGCTCTCCGCTCAATATATCCGAACAAATTCAATAAAGTCCCGTACAAACAACTCCAGCGTTTATTGCATAACGCATCTTCTAAAACGCAGGGTAAACGCTCCGGTTGCGGGCCGAGGGTGGCGCCCTCTGTTTATATGGAGTGCGCCCGACTACTTAATAACGACTTATTTATTTGCACAAAGGATCGCTGCTAGTAATTGCGTGGCCGATAATATGAGAACTATTAACTGGTGCACGCGCCTCAATGTTTGCCGGGACATTGATGACGGGTTGTTAGTTTTAAGTAAACATCGTTTTCTATTAGTTTTGGGAATGATCAATAGTCTCGAGACTGAGATTTTGGACTAAGTTAGAGATGAATTTATGTGCTCATATCTTAAATCAAATCAAATCAAATCATTTATTTCTTTGCAAACATGGGTAAAAGATAAATAGATGTTTTTCTTAAAAAAATAGTTCTCCATATTTTACCGTCATATGGGTATGCAAATAGTAACATAACAAACATAAAATAGATTAAAATCATTGAAACTACAATACAATAAAAGAATAGAAAGAATAAAAGTATGTCAACCATAATAACATAATTATCTCAATCAGAGTAACAGTAATTGATGAAATTTAGGTACAAGTACAATATAGCGAGTCTATCTATGTTTTGCGTTGAACCATACAAATTCAAGAGGGTGCAATACAATGCTTATAATAAATCTTCATGCTTAGTCAATACCAATTTTATAAAATGTAATGTCAAAATGATAAGAAATTAAATAAAACAATTTAGGTATTATGATTAGTACAGGTCATATCGCAATTATGGGGTAAGAACCTTATTATAATAATATAAATTAAACACAGAGTCAAAACAAATCGGATGAAGCAGGTTTAGCATCTTTCATTCAAATAATCATTAATTGTATAATAACATTTCGCAACTAAAAATTCGTGTAAACATTTTTTAAATAAATCTATAATCTTAATTTCTATGATATGTTTAGGCAGTTTATTGTATATTTTGGGTGCCATTCCTAAAATATTTTTACTAAAAATAGCTTTTTTATGCTGTGTTATGCATATTTTATTTTTATGGCGTTCGTTCTTTAGGTGGTTATATAAATGTAGATTTGCTTTAACATAGCTAGCGATTTCATATATGTAAAGACACGGAAGTGTAAGCAGCTGAAGGTTTTGAAAATGTGGTTTACAACTATCTGTGCTTTGTATGCCACATATTGCCCTTATGCATTTCTTTTGTGCTTTGAACGCCATTTCTCTATCTGGCGAGTTCCCCCAAAACATAAGTCCGTAACGTAATGTTGATGAGACATATCCGTGGTACGCTGTTAACAGTGTTGCCTGGTTTGCTACTTTTCTTAAGTTATAAAGGGCATAGGAACACTGGCAAATTTTTTTGCAAACATTTTCAATATGTATTTTCCAATTCAGGTTTTTATCAATCCAGATACCTAAGAATTTAGTGTGATCAGTGTCCCGAATAGGTTTGTCACCATATCGGACATCTAGTTTTTTATTTTTTGCTCTTTGTTCAAACGAAATGTAGGTTGTTTTTTCTAAATTTATTTTTAGGTTATTTTTGGTTAGCCAGGTTATTATGTCATTTAGGTTATCGTTTATCTCTTTTTCGAATGTCTCATCATTTTTACTTTTAAATAATATTGTGCTATCATCTGCGAATAAGATCATAGGATTAGTAATAATTTTAGGCATGTCATTAATATATACTATGAACAATAATGGTGCAAGGACACCGCCCTGCGGTACTCCAAATAAGCATTTGCGATGTTCAGATGTATATATAATTTCTGTTTTGGTATATGGGCAGATTTTCTTAATGGATATAAATTGTTCTCGATTAGCAAGGTATGATTTAATAAGTTCAAGGATATTGCCTCTGATGCCACATTTTTCCAATTTGTTTAGGAGTATTTTATGGCTGACATAGTCAAAAGCCTTAGTCATGTCCATAAATAATGCAACCACAGGAGTTCTATTGTCGATATTTGTGAGAACGTGTTCAATAAGCGCGTACATAGCGGAATTAATGCTTTTATTTTTCCTGAAACCATATTGTTCACTGATTAAGATTTTGTTGGTTTCTAAGAAAGAATATATACTTTTATGTAATATTTTTTCAAATATTTTAGAAAAGACTGGAATTAATGCAATAGGTCTGTAGTTACTAGGATCTTGCCTGTCACCTTTTTTAAACATAGGTTTGATAACAGAGATTTTCAGTTTATCGGGAAATATGCCTTTCTCAATACAATTATTGACAATGTGACTTAGTATTGGAGCAATAATGAATGATGTCGCCTTAATCACTTTAGTGGTTATATCGTCATATCCAACGCTATTAGTATTTTTCAGAGAATCGATTATTTGAATAATGTCAGCGGGTACCGTGGGTATCATAAATATTGAATTATAATTTGTGTTAAATGTCAGCATATTATTGTAGTTGATGTCACTCTGAGATTGAATTTGGTTTATAAAATATTCATTAAATGATTCCGCTATTTGTTCTGGACTGTTTATAACTTTATTGTGTATCATTAACTGATTTATTCCTTCTTTTAGGTGATTTGCTTTCTGTGTATTGATTATATTCCACATAGCTTTGCTCTTGTTTTCAGAATTATGTATAAAATGACTATTTTGTGCTTTTTGTGTTTGCTTGATTATGTGTTTCAATCTATTAGTGTATGTTTTAAGTTTATTTTTATTATCTTGGCTGGGTGTCTTTCGATATTCCCATAGCATTGCCCTTTTCCGTTGAGAGCATTTTCTCATTCCCGTTGTTATCCACTTAGGTCTTTTATTTACCGAAACTTTAATTCTATCAATTGGAAAGCATAAGTCATAGAATAGTTTATATAGGTCGTGGAACTCATTAAATGCATTATTGGGATCGGAGCAGATAAATACATCATGAAACGTTAAACTTTGAAGGCATTCTCTAAATTTTTTGATGTTTTCATCACTATAGTCGCGTTTGTGTATGAACCAGTGAGATAATGTGCAGGTTTTCTTGACACGACATTTTAGTAGTTGCGCTGTATGGTCAGATATAGCCAATTCTCTAACCTCACACTTGCTGCCTCTGATATTATGAATAATGTTGTCAATACAGGTCCCACTGCATAGGCGCGTTGGTGATCGAGTACCCAAAGTCAGATTATAGCTGCGTAGTATATTTTGAAAAATGACAGAGGTTTTGCTATTTTTACAAATATCTATATTAAAATCTCCACACAGTATGATCCTGTTATTACGTTTCAAACAAATTTCTTCTAAGATCATATCTAAATTATCAAAAAAAGTAGATACTTTGTTTTTGTTATTATTTGGGGGTCTATAAATACAAATAATTATGATAGGGTGGGAGGAAAGTTGTATCGCACAACATTCTATTTGATGAGGGATGGCCCATTTGTTTACATTGACGATTTCATATTTATGTGTGTTCTTGATTAGAATGCATGAGCCCCCGTTTCTATCATGTCTAGCGTAGCATGTTGCTAGTGAATAATTAGCAATATGCAAGTGTTGATGATCACCCTTTTTCATGTTATGTTCTGTTATGCAAATGACATCAATTGACTTACCTTCGTCTGATAGTTCACTTAGATGTACACCTAATAGATCCGACTTACTTATTAGACTAAACGCATAAGGCATGGTTGGAAATGATATTAGTTGCCGAGAGATGGCAGAAAATGCATTCGTAGACCAGCTGCCAGATGAGCAAATAAGTGATGATCGAGGAGAAGACCTTTAAGCCACCATTAACGGCTATAGTAAATATGAAGAAGCGATCAATGGTGATGAGAAAATTAATACAAACATACTATTAGCAAATCAAAATAAATTCAACACTATCAATTGAATTCCAGGTTGGTAACTAAAAACACAAATTCCTTCACACTATTGTCAAAAAATCATTCAATATGCAAATCAAATCCAACCGCAGACACAAAATTGGTTTTTAATAAAATTCCGCACCGTTCGAAAGCAATTACAGTATTAAGTAAATTATAAAAGGTTCCGTTCTAAAGGCGAACTTGATTAATTGACTCGTCGGCGCAACCGATTTTATAGAATTGCTTGAATACGACAATGGCGGCTGAATAAAAAGGGCAAAATCAATCGAAAACAAATTACTTACAGAACCGAATAAAATTGAGTCGTTAGCAACATTGTGTGTCGTGAAAAATAAACGGGAGGCAATCGAATCAACTTTGTAGAGGTAAATTAACGTCGGTCCTGCACTGTTGGTGATGTCGATTGCGCGACCAATATGTTTTTAAATTGCTTCTTTCTTTATGATCGTTAAAGGTAAATTAATTAATTGTTCGGTATGCGCTTTTATTGGATGCCAGTCAGTTTGTTTGCGTTTGTAGTTTTATTTTGTTGTCTCATGCGTTTATTGTGTTTGCTTTTACACTAGCTGTCGTTTGATTTGATGCATATAACACGTAGTTTTCATGTGTAATATATTCGGTAGGTACAACAATAGATGTGTTTCTAAATTCGTGTATCTGTGGCATATCTGTGGCAAATTCAATAATAAAATTATGAATCTACATTCAATATTGAATCATTCTTTTAAATCAACAAAATACATTGATGATTCTTTAGCACCCAAAGTTCTCAAATCTCCGAAACCAAATTAAAATGTAAAATAAATCGCGAAACGTGACAACAACATGATTCCATTGAAGCATTGCTTCCATTGTGTCAGTTTGTTCTCACCGCATTCACAACTAGCCATTAGTGCCATGTCCCTCGAACAAACACAATAGCTCACAATACGATGAATGGGGTTGCAATTACATGTTCCTAATTCGCTCATTTCACCCTTGAGATCCGCGAAAAAATAACAGTTCATGGAGTTAATTATTATTGTATTCGTTTTATATGTTTCTTGTGTTTGTTCCGTGAATGTTATGCAAATTCTTTTTAGAGCATTATATTAATCTTTTTAGTCAAGGGTAATTAATATACATATACGCAGCGAGCCTATAGAGCTCTGACTTTTAAGATACTGTTGTGGCAGCCGTGGCGTTGCAGTGCTTCGGGCATGTTTGAAGAGGCTTATACGTATTGCTTTCAAGCCATCATGCGCAAAAAACAGCCTCTCTGCTGCAGCGCTTGCGAAGTAGGTAAGTAGTGTAATTCTTGCTCATTTCTACTGCCCGTTCCAGATGTAGGGCAGTGGTAGCGACATGGACAATTTAGTGTGCCACTAGTTACTAAAATACATAGTATAAACCATACCTATAATTGATACCAACACTGTATGGACCATAGTCGGAAATAAAGATTTATTATTATTATTAAAATTTACTAATTTTTTTTGCGTCTTTTGTACTGTAAGGACATAAGTCGTTAACTTCGTTATCTTATTTTTGAGAGAGAGTCCTATGTCTAGTAAAGGTCTGTGATTTACACTTTCTGCATTTTGCTGTTGTGGTTTCAGTTGTTTAACAACAGTAATGATTGTGTTTCAATTGAAGAATTATTGTTCATAGAGGAAGACATTGATAACGTAGGCGAATAGTTTGTACTGAAATTCAAAAATTTATACTGGAAGAAAAAAGAAATATCTAGCCACGTTAGTAATGATTCTTGCCTTTTAGCTCATGCTTACTTGCTTATCAGTTGACATGAGTGAAGTTACTTAAATAACAGAGTATCGTTGTTGTCATTAGCGTGGCGGTGGCGGTCGCGTGGCGGGTGCGTGGCGGTCGCGTGGCGAGAGCGTGGTCTATTGATGGGCCGCCCACCCTATAGCCAATCTGATGCAACACTGTTTTTAAGCAACGGTGTAAGGTTACACTAGTGAGGGGTATAAGAGGGAATTAATTTTTGAACTTTTATGTTATGCTCACTTGCTTTCACAGATTACTAATATTACAAGCAGGCTTCCGCAGTGGCGTAATTTAGCCAAAATATTTGCAAACAAAAAGTAAACCGAAAAGATGGAACTAGATGATAAATCTATATATATAAAAATGAATTGCTGTTCGTTAGTCTCGCTAAAACTCGAGAACGGCTGGACCGGTTTGGCTAATTTTGGTTTTGAAATATTTGTGGAAGTCCAGGGAAGGTTTAAGTGGTGAGAAAGTTATGGAAAAATCGCAAGGAAAACAGTAAAAACATCAATTTAATTTTCCCATACAAACTGTTCCTACCTGTCAAACATTCGATGTTCGTCCCATCGGTGCGTTAAATTCGGGTGTCAAATCAAAAATATTGTGTATCCAAAAGCACTTCAATAAACAGATTTTAAAACTAAACACTTTTTTTTCTTTACGTGGCATTGCAACGCATAGTACATCTAGTAGAAAATAAAAAATAAGAACTGAAGAAAATTAAACAAGACGTACTTCCAATTATAACAAACATAACATAACCAGCCCTTTACTGTCCTACTGACAGCACAGCCTCTTCTCTAATTGAGAAGGATTCAGGCCTTAATCCACCACGCTCACCTACTGCGGGTTGGCGGACTATACACTATCCAGAATCTGTGGGGAACTCTCAGGTGTGCAGGTTTCCTTTACCGTTATCATCATCATTCAGCCGAAAGACGTCCACTGATGGACATAGGCCTCCCCCAAGCATCGCCACATCGACCAGTCCTGTGCATCACCAGGGCTAGCAGAGCCGCCGGGGTCTAGGAGTCGTTTATTCTTTGTGTTATTCATGTTGGTCCGGGCTGCCATAATTGGCAGGCGGGTGAGCGATCGCAGTATGGTACCATTATTATCCTTGACAATAGCGCAAGGCTGTCATTGCCTATCCGTTTATCTTATCACAGCCCAAGTGAAGAGAGGATATGACATAGTCTTTATTGGAACCACACTACCTAGAATCATCATCATCATTCAGCCAAAAAACGTCCACTGCTGGACATAGGCCTCCCTCAAGCCGTGTTGGGGGGGTTTGCCATAATCGCCACGCTTGGCAGGCGGGTTGGCGATCGCAGTATGGTTGTTAAAGTACTCAGAGAACGCTGCTGCCCATCCTCTAGTGAATCCCTTAGTCGCCTTTTACGACACCCATGGGAAGAGTTGGGGTAGTGCTATTCTCTACGGCCGGCATCAAGCGGAGCTTTACCGTTAAAGCGTGTTATAATCAAATCTTTAAAATGTATAGTACTGCTTTCCTGCAGAGAGTGGCTAGTACAGAGAAATAGTATGTCAGTTTTCAGAATGCATGCTATCAAATCATAACATGCAGTCGGAGTCTACCTAAGAATGATGTGATTCGCAAACTGACTGACCTAAATCATACACATAATCAGGCAGATGCCAACAACATTATGAATGAAGAATCTTGTCGTGCATCTGTTTCCGACTTCTTTTATGATGGGCAACAAATTAAGTGAATGGATGGCAGCATCCGTCTAGGTAGTAAAGGCACTGGCACCAATGACCAACAGCTGCAGAAGTGGTTAAGTTATGGCATTATCATCACGATACGATTTTTTCAGCCCAGAAGGACATGAATCAGCAGCTTGATTTACAAGGGAAAGGAAATTGATAGTTATGGTTCCGCATCTGACAAGACATGAATCATGGAAGGAAAGAAAGTTTGTATTACTACTATATCTCAGAATTGAGATGATAATTTCACCATTCAAAATTGTAAAGCCTTCCTGTGGAAATTCTGTTGGAAATTACGCAACTTGGGCAAGACCTGCGTCAAGCAGTCGACTACGGTAAGCTAAGTTAGAAGTTGAGATTATATCTACTTCCTTAATAACAACATTCATTCTCGTATTTACAGGTTCATGGAGGCGGTATATAAACGGACAAATCGTTCGCGCCGCCAAGCCCGCGCTAATTAATTTATTGTGACGACCTCTTCATTAGAAGGAGGCGGCTTTTATTTCATTCCTTTTATTTAAGCTATTTTCATATTTGATTCCTTAGACGCAATGTTTGTTTATCGATGATATATCTACATATTAAAGTCTTGCATCTATCTTTATTTTAATATTCTTGCTTCTTATGTCTCTAGGATCTCATTCAATATCTACTCGTCTTTACTGCCTATTGAGCACTTTAGTGTTAGTTGCCCAAAACGTAATTAAATATGATAAATAGATGTTTATCTTGGGTTTAAATCAATACTCAATTCTCATCCAGATTTATTTTAATGTTCTACTCAGCCTCGAAATCGAATTGGTCATAAAAGCCAAAGTTATTGTAAAAGAATCAGCCCGATATCTTGAATTTTAATAACAAATAGAATCATTCTTTATACTAAAACACTTGCTGTTAAGATAAAGCTTTTTATGAAATTCCAAAAAATTCATTCGTCTTTATACTATAAGTTATACCTACAACTTTCATACTTGAAATTCCTTATTAAATTTCGCATTTTCGCGAACCGCCGCCATACTTGTCTGGCTAAAAGGTTAATTTAGTATTTGTCAGCTGTGACCACTCGCGCTAAACGTTATAACCGCCGCTCTTTTCCGTTGAAAATAAACGACTTTATAATAGTACAATAAGGCAGATTTTTGCTTGTAGCTTGTTATATAAGCAACTTTTCAAATTGCGTTAAGCCAAGAGACGACGGGCACGTTAAGTTTGCAGAATCTCTCGTTGACTTATTCTTATTAGACTCCATTAATGGGCTCGCTTGAGTGGCGAATTGTAATTAATTCTTGAGCTTTGTCTTAATTGAAGTAATTATGTAATTAAGAGATGATTTGTGTCGTCCATTCGCTGTAGAGGCGCAGGCGCTCTGTTGTGTAGCTTTGAGGTATTTTATTAAGTGTGAATTTGTTCTTAGGAATACTCAAAATTAGATCACATAGACAATATTTTTTTTCACTATTTTATAAGGGGTTAACTCTGAGAATGTTTGATATTTATGATTAATTACGGTTTACTCACGTGCATTTTTCGGGATTGCCCGACTAGTTTCGGACCCAAACGGAGCGATCCGTTTGGGTCCGAAACTAGTCGGGCAATCCCGAAAAATGCACGTGAGTAAACCGTAATTAATCATAAATATGAATGTGTCTCACGAAAGTTATAATACAAAAAAAAAATATGTTTGTTATGTTTATAAGTATGTATATTTATAGAGTAGCTATTCATACATTGTTTACGAGTGTTAAATCTTACAGAGAACGGTCCGAATTAATATCTTTTAATACATTCGGATTGAACAGTGGTGTGATTAAGAAATTGTTTATTGATATCTATAATGGTCTACTAAAATGTAAAGACTTATTGGTACTCTTTTCACCCAAAGATACGTCCTGAGAGTTCGGTCATTTCGTAAATTCTACTCGCAAGCAGACTGCTATCGAATAAACGTAAACGACATCATCAAAAACCATAAAAGAGCTATATTGTCCATATCTACACTATCCACGTTTTTTTTTAACATATTTGATATTCTTTGTATGGTAAAGTTTTGCAGAGAAGTGTCAGGAATCATATTACGGTGAAAAGGGTATAAGACTTAGCACTATTTACTAAGCAAAATGTGTCAATTCGACGGATAGTCCATTAAAAACTGATTCAACCGATATAAGTGAAAATATATTATCCATTCACTTTATGATTACACTCTTAACACCTACAGCTTACAAATTCCCAGTAAAGCAAGTCAAAAGCACCGGCTCAAGCACATCTTACACGAAATTAGCCAATACTATAATCCTGATCCCTTAAAAAGGTCCGAGAACTTAATACATCTGAGTATGAAAAGATATCCCAAGTCTCAGTGACGGTCTCAAATATCACTTGCGCAAACCAAACTTACACTGAACTATAATACAAACTTTATTGGTAATGAAATAGAGATGAAAATGGATATTTTCGTGGTCGATAGTACGTTGTCGGATGAATCTTTCAACGACCCGCCACTCGAAGCCGAATTGTAAAGTTTTCAATTGAAACGAAAGTAGTATTTGTATTGAATTGTTTGGCAAATTGGACGGATAATCCGCTTGTGCGCTTGCGCAAGCCGCCATTGTTGACAACAACAAAATGGCGTCGGCACGCTAATGGCGCGAAAACGAGACACTACATTGTTACCGTCAACGCAGATGCACGCATTGTTGGCGGCTAATTACGATGTTTGACAATCTTTTGTGTTTATCAATGATTAGTTAAGCCTTTTGACGATTATTTTCAAGCTATTGGAAGTTAACTAGTTAGTTTTAAGAAATGGAAAACTTTGTTTGAATTGTCAATATTCTTCTGATTTAGATCTTTTCTGCCGAAATGCATGAAACATGACTAAACCACTAGTTCAGGTATAAAATGGGCAGTCCGTAAAATAAAATTAAAACCAATCAGAAGGCAACTTCCACAGATTATGTTCACCGAACTGATTCTCAAAAATTGGTTTTAATTAAATCTAGAATTATTATTTGTCCAAGGGCAGACGCCAAATAAAAGCTAAGTGAACGGAAATATCAAGTTTAGAGTTCCGCCGGTCGTTCACGTAATCTACACCGACATGATACGTACGGAACCTACTATTAACCATACAATGCATTATTCTTTCATATTTCTTCTTTGTGTAGGTATCCTCCAATATAACTTGATCTACGGCTGTAGATTGAAAAGTTCGTCTCAGAGGTCGATATGAAATGGTAGCTATATTATAAGCTGTAATTGAATTACCCTTATTTAGTTGTTTCCTGTTATTTAAAAGGTTTTTTAAACAGGATGTAGCCGTCAAATTTTAATCAAATTATTATCGAACAATAGTGCAGAGTTATGATTACCTTCGTCTACTCTTGAACTGGTTTCGCCTATTTATTAGACGCTTATAATACACGTCCAAGTATTAATTCACTAATAAAGTCTATAGAAGTTTTTTCGTCTCGTTTGAGGCCAATCATTCATAACGGTAAGTCTTGTCGGTATAATTACTTCACGTAGTAATTATAACCTGTCTATGTGATTAACAGAAATCTTTTGATTAAACGTGACGTGACTAAAGTAGAATCTATATGAAGCTGTAAAAGCCGTCGCTTTTCTTATCCAGGCTGCAGAAAATGAGATAAAACACACCAGCATGCGTTATTATCCAGGAAGTTGGCATTGAATTGAACCTAGTACTTGTAACGATAGATACCTAGCTAACTACTGTCGAGAGAAATGAATAAGGTTCACTATGATAAACCTTAAAATTTTGGAAACTAATAATGACGGCTTTTTCAAATACGAGTAAAAAGTATTTGATAGACTATTTCACACTCAAAGGAAATTGATAAAACTTTAAATTTTATGTTGGTGCCCCGGATTTATTGCTCCCGAGTTTATATTATTTATGTTAGAAATACGAGTAGGTCGCTTTTATGCGTAAAAAGGCGTGATTCGTTTTTGGGTTCTAGCAGTTTTCAATTAGAAAATAATACCAAGGACAAAAAACAATATTAAAATAAACTACCCACATGCCTAATCTTTAATTTTCCAACAACTTACTATCAAAACCAGTTAACATAACAATAAAAATTAAGATAGAAGAAGTATTGGCACAAAACGACATTACGGCATCAAGTGGGGGTGGGGCAAGGCAAGGGATCAAATGAAAAGAAACGGGAGTAAATGATGTGATCGCAATAAACACAATTTCCCGTACTGCTGAACAAATTGCCGGCACTCCGCCGCTCCCACGCGACTTATGTGCTCCCTGTATTAAGGAATCGTATTTAAATTCGTTTATGGTGGAAGATGTTCAACAATTTATAAAGTTTCTTCACCGAATGGTTTTGAACATTTGGACATGTTATGATTTTCTGATTGGTTTTAGATACTACTTAGTTTTTGAAAGTAACATGAAAAAAACGGAACGGCTACTATCAACTGTACTACTACTAGAAGGATTACTATCAACTGTATTACTACTAGAAGGACTACTATCAACTGTACGAGCAGCAGCCAGATAAAAGAGTACTCATAGAGTTTCTTGCCGGCTGTTCTCCATAGGACCTACTTCTTGGAACCGTGGAAATAATTTTTCGAGACGTTTCCTATGTGCATGTATTGTGCCTATTCGAAATAAAAAACTTTGAATAAAAATCGTATCGTTCTGAAAAGTACTGTCCTACATAAAAACCCGGCTAATGGTTTACATAATATAGAAGAGGAATAAATATTAATCTTGAACAGCAGATACAAGAAGGAACAGCAGTGCAATTCTGTAAGAATCTCACCTCGATCGCGACTGTCAATTAGACACTTGTCATGACACAGCGTGGATAACAAAACTACGCGTTATTGATTATACTGTCGATTATCTGTGTGTTATTTGCTTCTACTAGCTGTGCCCGCGACTCCGTCCGCGTGGAAGTCGGAAAACAACATTGTGTCGCAGCAACTAAATAATCAATTTATTAAAATAATAGATAAAGGTGTCCCACTAAGACACTTATATCTTTTGAACCATTTCTTTATGTAGAGTTTCAGCTCCTCTTGATTGACCGTAAAGATTCATAAAACCGTAATACTAAAAACGTGTTGCTTATTTCTATACATTTCCTTGCTAAAATGGATTATAATTGAATATTGATACTTTTATTGAAAATGTAACAAAACCATATCGCGATACAAAAATAGCTACAACGCCGTCTTGTTACAATCTGCGAACTAAATTATGATTTCATTCGAGGTGTGGTAGGTATAGAAAAGAACTTTAAATATTTAAAAAAAATACTTATAGAAGACTTCATTTAATTTTAATAAGGTATAAATAGGTAGGTACTGCTTTCAAAAAGTCTGATCTGGAAATCGAACCAACACAAACGCGAAAAAACATCATCTATATTTTTATTTCACCAATCGATATGATCAATAATACGGATCAAATCGCTCCAATAAACATAGTGCCTGAAATTGATGGAAGACCATAAAAACTAACATTAAGTACCTACCTAATTTAGGTACATTTCAATTCAAACACTTATTTGTTGTTACTTCTTATTTCTTGCACTTCCTTCAATTTAAGACAGTGTGTTTGTTGGAGAGATTTGATCCTTATTATTGACCTTATAGATATCTTTCAACAGGTGCCATAATATAATACCGGATGGTACGTAAAGCTTTGTCAGTTCGATTCCCGGTTCAGGCAAAAAAATCAGTAAAAGGCAATATTTCTTACTTTAAAAAAAAGTAAAATGAAGTTTCCTTTGAGTGAAATTTGCTATTTTTAATATTTAAAATACTTGCCCTCCATGGCCATGTCTCTGTAACATTACCTGAACTAAAGCTTAAAAAAACTCAATTAAATAAACTTAATAAAACGACGGCGACAGGCTTTGAATAAATCTGACAAAATTAATAAAACAAAATATAGAAAAACATTCCAAAAAGTGCATTGAGTAGATAGAATGATTACGAAATACTAAATTTCAACGAAAGCACTGGGTGAGCGCTTTCCTTGCAAATAATCATGGCCACCGATTTCAATTTGAATATGGACCTTATTTTCGGCATCAGCATTCCCAAAAAGTATGAACATTCAATGAACAAAAATCCTACTATTAGTCCACATCATGAATTAATTTTATTGTGAACAACAATAAGAAATTGACCTAATAAATTCTAAATAACAATATCTTCGTTTTTTTTTGTAAAAGCTTAGTTCCTTCTTCATAAGGATAGCATTTCATTAGACCTTTCGTAGACTGAGAATAGGTACCAATTCAACAATGAATATTAGGTAATTCAGGATTTATTCGTAGTAAAATATTTCCTCACAACATTATTTGATACACGTAACGCCATCTATTGAAAATAATGGTACAAACTAATACATGCTAAGTTCTTCTAGAAAACTTAAAATTCGCATAACTTTTGATTGCGTGAACCGTTTGCTATGAAACAAAAAACATGTGTTACTTGGAGATAAGCACAATATATGTTTATAAAAGTCAACAGCATTAGGTCAGTTATTTTTACGTGATGTTTGAACAAACAAACAGATAAACAGATAAACAGACAAACAGAAGAAACAAAATACAAAAATGTTAAAAATGGGTTCTTTTGGTTATTTTTTAACACCCCAACTATGTTTTTTCGAAATATTTGCTATGTACAGATACGCAAAGTCTACAGATTTGATAAATGCATAGAAGATATTGATTATTTGCATATCTTTTGAATGCGTGAACCGATTGCGATGAAACAAAAAGAATATGTTACTTGGAGATAAGCACAACATATGTTTATAAAAGTCAACAGCATTGGGTCAGCTCTTTTTACGTGATGCTTGCATAAACATGCAAACATATGTTTAATCTTTACTTCCCTAGATGGCGTTGGCGTCGAATTAGATCGCGCTATGGTTTCGTTACCGCGCGATTTATAAGTTCTAGACAAAAATCTCTTATTTACTACTAAACCACGATTTTATTATATGTATAGATTATCCATACTGTGACATTATGGATATCGAGCTAACCGTCGATATTGAGGTGGGTTTCTTACAGAATGACACTACAGTTTCAATTTCGAATTATCTCAATACTGACCTAACACAACACTGAAAATTCTAAATCTCATTCTAAGTACACACCAATGCAGACCTAGGATAATAATTCAATTAAGCGTGAAGTCAGTAATGTATCGAGTGTTCGTCCATGTTGAGCTCAAGTTAAGTTAACACCGCGTCGACGCGATAAGTGAATTATACAAGCACACAGTACATGGAATACGGACGAAAGGATGAATCTGTTCCTTGAGATTAGGTACCAGATGTTGTAGAAAGAAGATACACAACGACAGTTGAAATTGAAATAAATATGATGGTTATATTTGTGAGAAAACACTATAATAAAGATTTATTAGTTGCGAAGTATCGAAAAGAACTCGAAGTCCGCGATGAGACAAAGATTTTGTGTAATAATATGCTTAGCTTTAAGTAATTTAAGAAAAGTTACTGAAGTGTAATCTTCCTATGCAAATTGAGAATGAACAAAGAGCGAATTGAGATAGGAGATAACACAGGTACAGGTTTTTAACCTCCGACGAAAAAAAGAAGGGTGTTTGCAGCCTATGTTTGTCTATGTGTCTGTCTGTGGCTTCGTAGCTCCCAAAC
The DNA here is from genome assembly GCA_905220435.1 of Amphipyra tragopoginis. NCBI lineage: Eukaryota > Metazoa > Arthropoda > Insecta > Lepidoptera > Noctuidae > Amphipyra > Amphipyra tragopoginis. The sequence continues at coordinate 17,217,167 of HG992015.1, forward strand.
GGTTTTTCGATGTTCAGTATTTCCGATTTGCATATATGGTAGACCCATCGTGTTTGAGCTCGTATAACTCGTTATGGAAAGCACTTTCTCACCGCATTAATAATAACCACTAACAAGGATCGAAAGCCACACTACAATGTGGGGGTTATTTTTAAATTTAAGCAATGTACAGAGCTCTTGCATGCTGTCAAGATAATTTTTCCAATAACATGATAGATGTAGGATGTTGACACCCATATGATAAATATTCAAGCCAACCGTTACATACTTCGTAGGAGTTGGAATGGCATCTTAAGCCTTGTATCCACTTGGGCATGCTCTGGCGAAAAAGCCGCTCGCTCAGGCCTCATTCGCCTGAGCGTGCTCAAAGGAACAAAATGAAAGTTTTGGTCGAACGAGCCTCAACATTGAAAAAGCTGTGCTGAGGCTGTTCAGTATATGCTCGGCTCCGTCATGTCTTCACGTGTCCTTTTAGCTGCTGCGGCCTTTTTGATCATTCACAGTGCCATAAAGAAGAAGAGAAAACCACCAATGTGGTGGATGAGAGAAATGTATCGTCATCGAAGGGACAACCGCTCATTCTCCTGAGCGTGCTCAAATGGATACAAGGCTTTATGTTAATCCTGAATCACACGTCGAAAATTTCAAAAAGATTTGCTAGTTTTCCCAAAAATATTTCACCACCACCATCATTAATAAAAAAACTACTCCGCGTCTCGTCTAGTCGCGTCTAAGCTCGCAGTTTCACGTTTCGGCTGGCTCGTGTGGGATTAAGTTATAATAGTTATTAATTGCGTACTAACTCGATCGGCGACGGCGTTCCGTGCTAATCCAATACCACTCTACACTGTTAACTCATTATTGTGCAGCGTATAGGAACGTGTTTACTTGGCTTTTTGGGAGAAGCTTGTTTGGTTATATTACTCCAACTAATACTAATAAATTTTTCATTAAGAAATGCGATAGCCACGTATGAAGTTCTTTCGACATAATGATGTTATTTTTGTGTAGTGTTGGGTAGGACATGACTTGAAAAAGAGTTTGTAAGAGTAGCCTCTTTTTTGCTCTGAGCCAGTAAACGCTCAAAAGTCCATAGGCACGCTAAGGACTACATTGCTATAAACTCGCGCACGATGCAGCGAATGCGTATGCATGTGCGTGGTCGAGTGATGTCTCAACATTCCACAGATAACACGCACTAATGAACTGTCGTCGCGCTACGCGAAATAACATTATATTTCTGTTGCATTTAGAATACGCGTCATAGTGATGCGTCATTTTTAACATTGCATTGCTAAAATTCGCATTGAACTAATATGTCCTGATAGCTGTTTGGGCTAAGCATTGATCCACAATCAATGACGTTTGAGTTCAAGTCTTACAATGCGTAACTCGTTTTTGTTTCTTTGAAACTATTATTATATTTGTATTAAAGCAAAAAAAATATTCGTTATTGATGTTTATTTATAATGTTAGTTATTGTATTATTATTTCATTATTTATGTGATTATGTATTCAATTTATCTTTTTTTGGTGTAGGAAGGTGGAAATAAAAAAGTTGTGCTAAATGATAACAAAAATGTTTATTCGTTTTATTTACTTATATTACTAACAAACTTTTATGAGAATTGTGACGTCACATTCCTACCTAGATAAAAGAAATTATCTTGTAACCGTTCACAAGATTTTTTGTTGTATACCTACTTAGTCAATTCATAATAACATAACAAGGAAGGGATATTCTAATGACACAAATATAATTGTTGACATCCACTTAAGTATTTAAGTATCGGTATTCAGCAGAGTTTATTGAAAACTAATATGTGATTTACACTTTATGAATATGTTTTTATGTAACGTCACAATTAATGTATTGAGATTATAGCTTAAGTATTCATTTTCTTGACGAAAAGAAGATTGAAACTAAACCTCAATTTAAGATCATTAAATAATTACGGACATGTTAATATTACTAAATATTTAGTTACACCGTCTAATTATTAAAACCAATAAGTAGAACTGTTGGTGCGTGGAGGAATAAAAGCCAGTTCTCTTGCCTGCTGCACTCATCCATCCCCACATATTAATTGTAATGCGACCTGAGTCTGTATTAGGGATTACGTTTTTATCACACAAGCGAGTGTTATTCCTGCGCCATAAGTGAAGCCTACCCTTTTGACTAGATTTAAACGTCTTTTCATCTGAGAATATGGTAGTATTCCAGTCAAAATCTAAGTAATCCCGTCCGAAATGTAATTGTTCTTGTTTATGTCATTATTTCAAGAAGGGCTTTTTAGCGGTTCTTCTGTGATGCAATCCTTCAGCGTGGAGGGCACGGCGAACAGTTTGCAGCGAGGTGTCAAATAATTCCGTAAAGTCCCTCGTAGGTGTGAAACCATTTGTTTCATAATAGTCCACCATATGTTGTCGCTGCGTCTCACCAATAAGCGACGGCCTTCCACTTCGCTATCGACTAGCAAGGCTTCCCTCTTCCTCATATCTTTTGATCCAAACACTTACAGTATTCCTCTAAAACAAAAAAAAAGTAATATTAGGCGGCTATATCAAAATACTGAAGTGACTTCATTTTCATATAATATAATAATGTTTACTTAATATATTAATAATATAATATTATAACTCTGCATTTTAAATCCAACAATAAACACTAATTATTTATCTTTTAGGACTCATGATGGCGGATTTAAAAAAGAATTTGGAGACATGGCCAAATAATCTTACGTGATTATAAATTTGAAGTAAATGGTCAAGTTATGAATTGTTTATTATGATACTCACATTCAGTCCAGTTTCATCAGATATTTGTGTTCTATTTAAGACCACTTTTATGCAGCGCAATAATAGTCGCCCTCGTCTCAATATTATTATTTGCCTGCATTTTGAGAATAAATACAATACCGCTATCTATTAAACCACACGTCACTAACTAACATTTACAACCAATCGACAACGTTCGTTCCGATCAAGTTAAATATTCATAAAACTCATGTCTATCTACCCCACAAAAATCTAAATTCTTTATTTAGTTTTCTATGATCTACCTCCCTAACGTTACGAAATGTGTGAACCAGGCGAACAAGATAATTGAATATTATATCTGTCTCATTACTTACAAATACTTACAATCGAGTAAAAACTTACAAAAAGTCTGCATTGCGTGAGATTTGAACGCACGCCTCCATGAACGAGGCATGTTGTTGGACGCGCTTAACCACTAACTAAGCCATCTTAACATATAGATTTAAGTTGAAATTATGAACTACAACGATGATGCATGTGTCTCTTAAAAATAGAAGGTCGTAAGTCAAACTAAACGCCAAGCTATTGCTTTGTGAGATTGCCTATGGACTTTTGGTCCCTACTGTACAATGTCCTACTTCAAATGAGGTGAGGCGTACTGAAGCTCGGTGATACGTTTGAAGTAACGAGTACCAGAATGACATTTGATGTTACTGGTTTCGATGTACTGATTACGTCTTTCTCGAGTCGCGGTCACGTAATGTCCATTGTAGAATGAATGACGTGCTATTGTAGCATATGCCTCACTCCCTCTCTTTCTCACCCTATAGTTTACTTACCGAGAGTAACGAGTAAGGCGACTACCGCAACATAAATGTTGAAGTAGTACACTTTAAATTTTCGAGCCGCTCTTACATTTTGACGTCATGTACGGGACGAATGTACCGCTTCTTGTATGTCCTACTCAACACTATTTTTGTGGCATGGCTTAAACATAGAAATCCTTATGTTAAGTTACTAAATTGGTACCTCTTAAACCCCAAGGGAAATGTCACTGAACGAATAGGAAAAATTCCCAAAAAGAACTTGTTTAGAGAAACAAGTGCGAGTCAGACTCGCGCACGAAGGGTTCCGCACCATTATCTATAAAACGGCAAAAAAATCACGTTTGTTGTATGGGAGCCCCCTTAAATAATTATTTTATTCTGTTTTTTAGTATTTGTTGTTATAGCGGCAACAGAAATACATCATCTGTGAAAATTTCAACTGTCTAACTATGACGGTTCATGAGATACAGCCTGGTGACAGACGGAGAGACAGACGGACAGAGGAGTCTTGGTAATAGGGTCCCGTTTTACCCTTTGGGTACCTTACCTTACCTTATCCTTAAAAAAGTAAAAACAAATTTCAAAAAAAAATTAAAGGCGTGAAATGATTACCATATTATAAAATTTCATAACTCGGTGCCTTTAATTTGGTTTAGCGAGGATTAGCGTCGACTTCTGAAACTGTTAATTTGATAATATGGTATGTTATACTCCTTTCAGTTTATTTTGACACCGGTTTTTTTCATTATTTACTTCTTTTTGCCACAAAATACAGTTACAATTGTATAGGTACAAATTCGTGGACGATTACAACTAGAACGTCGCGTCGGTCGTCTATATAGGTAATTCATTTTTAAACTGAATGAAAATCGGGTTTTCCGGCTTCATTTAAACCCTGTTTGCTTTTTCAAGTAATTTAATTAAATTTTCTACAAATTCTGATACTAGAGCGAGTGTAGAAAAATAGTCTGATATAATTATGGTCTGCTCAATTCTGCTCCCTCTCACTAGCCGGGTGACTAAAGGAGAGTAAATATTTAAGATATTCATATCTACAAAGTTATTTTTAGTATATACAAAAACCGAGACACCCCAACAAGATTTTCATCAGAACTGCCTGAATATGTGTTTTTTTTTTTTTATAAATCTCCAATTTACACCGTAGTTTATGTCGCGTTAAGTTCCCTAGTAAAGTGTGAAATGCCTGAGATGTGCTATGCAGGGGTTGTCTAATACAACGAAACTGACCGAGCGGATCATTTCAAGCCTCAAGGTGTCTATTCCCGTCAATTTTTATGGGTAGAAACCTACTGAAAGAAAATTGAAATATGTGAAAAAAAAAATGTGGTGTAAAAAATATGTCAATCGATTCTCCTAGTGATTCTGAACAAACTAGTTTCAGGTTTAGTATATACTAAAACTAAGCTTGTATATGTACATAATACATATTATGAATAGCGAACAATACAGGAACGTATGTGCAGGCTCGCGACACCACAGCTGCATACGTTTACACGCGGAGCGTAGGGCGACCATAATCCCGCGCTTCGCGATCCTTCCCGGGATCGGTCACGGGATTATCGCTCCACTCGATTACGACCGTGTAAATTGCGTTTATTTAACCGCATTAACTGCGGCTGTCTGAGCCATTTGATGTTGGTAATAAAATAATAATAGATTTTAGTTGTGGTTTTTTAAGTAATATTGGCTAATGATGCTTATTGAAATAGTTGCGTTGATTCCTCATTAATATTAGTTTTTTTTAAAATATATTTCTGTGAAATCACATGCAAATATTTTCCTTCAATATGATTTCAAAAAGACAAATACGGACTTATCCACTGCTTCCTTGTTCTAATCTCAGTTAAGTCAATTCTATATATTAATAATTTGTATCACGGATTAATGAATCAAAATTACAATGGAAGAAAAGGAGTAGGTATGTAAGGAACGTAGCATGTGGCGTTCTGCAGTTTCTGTCTACCCTCATGAAAAAAAGGCGTGAATTTATGTTTTTTTTATCTTTATTTTTGTTTGGGGTCTTTATCCAATTAGGAAATGTAAGCCCTTCATACCTTATAACAGTGTTCTTAAACTTAAAAAAGTAAACAAGTCAACATACCTAATATTAAAATTTTTTGGCGGTGTCTAATTTTGAACTTGATAAAACCCACATCCAGCCTATTTAATTTTAATTTATTCAGCAGTGAATCACGTTCAGCTTCATTCCTGACATACTCCATCAGCAAATGTTGTACATCTTCAAGCTTGTTGCAAGTGTTACAATTGAGCGAGTCAGTTTTTTTCATTTAGTATGCAAACTTTACTGATGGATTGTGCCCGGATCTAAGTCTAAACACTAATTTAACATAATTCCTACTTAATTTAGCGTCATCAAACCAGGGTACACGAGGAAGCTTACTCTGTATGGTCTTATACCATTTGCCTTTATCCATAGTTTTTTTTTCGAAATTCCCAGTCATTAAAACATGCTAATTTAAATTTAGGTACTAATTCCCAATGATCTGACAAGTAATCTACTATTTCCCCCTCTACTGCTGCTAAACTAGCAACACGATCAGCTTCCTCGTTCCCCTTTAGGCCAATATGTGCTGGAACCCATTGCAACTTCAAATCTTTACCGCTTTTATTAAATTTTATTTGTGATAGCTAAACCGTATAAAATTAGTCTCGGGGATAATCTTTTATTTTACGTGAGTGCCACAAGTTAAATCTAGTTTCTATACAAAACTTTTTCTTAAGCAGATATTGGAGAAACCCTAATTAATTCACATCGTAGTAAGTGCCACGACGGTATCGCGTCACGAATCACTTAGTGAATCAACAAAAGTAATTATAATTAGTGTCGGAAGCTAGAAACTAGACAGCTTGCTAACGACGTGACGTTACAAAAACTGCTAATGGCAATCCACGAACCCTTTCTTGTGGTAAACGAAACGGCAATTATTGCTTCAGTGCTGGAAAATTACGGGTTTTCTTACAACTGGCCACAATAATTAACGCCTCAATCTATTACCGCTGTCATTTTATTTTGGTTTAAGTGATTTTTGTTATGGATAGGAGTGAGTTTCATAATTTGGATATGCATATATTGCTATACTATACAACCTTATTTTTACTTTATACGAAAACCGAGACACCCCAACAAGATTTTCATCAAAACTGCCTGAATATGTGTTTTTTTAGTAAATCTCCAAGTTACACCATAGTTTATGTCGCGTTAAGTTCCCTAAAAAGTGTGAAATGCCTGAGATGTGCTATGCAGGGTTTGTCTAATACACGGAAACTGACCAAGAGAACCGTCTCAAGCTTCAAGGTGTCTATTCCCGTCAACTGTTATGAGTAGAAAACTACTGAAACAAAATTGAAATTAATGAAAAAAAATATCTTATAAAAAATATGTCTTTCGATTCTCCTAGTGATACTGAACAAACTAGTTTCAGGTTTAGTATATACTAAAACTAAGCTTGTATATAGTAGGGATTACATACGGTTGTGCATTACTCTTTTCATATGCAGAAATCGTGAAAAAATAATCAGTTGTTCCAGAAATTTTGTTTGATTATTAATTTGGAATAGCTGTTTTATTTTACACGAATTATGAATTTGGCCCACAGTAAAAGTTATATTGAATGATGAGCAGCATGTTCATGATTTTTGGATGTAAAGCGACTAAGTAGTCATGCTGTATATTACGGGAACAGTAAATGAAGAGTATTTAAACATACATTATGAAAGTCACTGTAATAACAATTGACATCGGAATGACCAAAAGACAAAGTCTAAATATCTGGTGGATAACTAATAACAACCTTAATACCGTTAACATCGTAATGTGATCACCAATCTATCTGTAAAGAACTTTATGGACTCGTTTCATCAAATACTTACTAAAAACTAGTCAAAAGCAGTAAACCAAAGTTAAAAGAAAGTGCATCACGCATTGTGTCACTTAAAAGTTCAAAGTATTTAATTTATGTGAAGTAGGAACTATTTTACATGAAAGGCACTTAAAAATTCGCACAAAACAATATTGCAACACTAAACAAACATTATAAAACCCCATTTTCCAAGACACTTCACACAAAAAAAAAACATATTACCAATGAAAATAGCACTCTATCACCTTGTTAACACGGTGCATACTTGTGTTGGGTTCTACACGAGGGGATCACAACCGGGGCGTTAGGTACAAAAACGTTTATTAGCACATTTTGTTGCAAGTGGAGCGTGACAGCGATAAGTGACAAGCTATTGAGATGTTTGGGGTGAGCACCTAATGACTACACATTGGGAAATGTGCCGCATAATGCTGAAAATTACGGCATGCAATACAGTTCATGGGACTATTGCAATGCGTAGAATGTAAGCTACGTACGACGTGTTAATATTTAGTGAAAAATACAACACAATAGCAAAAAGATCAGTTTTGAGATTCCAAAATATTTTAGAGTTCCGTAGCCAATTGGCAAAATGGAACCCTTACAAATTCGTCATGTCCGTCCGTCCATGTCACAGTCATTTTACTTGAGACTATTGGGAATACATGAACAAACATACAAGCGTGTAAATAAATCATTAATATCTGAGTAATAATGCTATACAGTTTGTATCCGAATTCGCGTAATTCCTTCAAACATCGTGGTCTAGTTTTGACACAAAATGACTCTGCACGAGATTCAACAAAAAAAAAACATGTTCAAAACGTGAGTCAGTTTAGTGCTCTGAGATAACTGACTGCTCGGAGCTATATCACGCTAATTTTGCCCATCAGCTTAGTCGCATGCGTAGCATCGAAATGTTCTACCACATAATTGTTGTTTGTGTTTTTTTTTCTTGCGCTCTTCATTTGGTTTAGATAGGTACGATAACTTACCATTATCGGAAGACAAAAAAAAAAGTTTTTTTTTTTTGTCAAACAAAATACCGTGCAGCGTTAATCAATGCCAGTAATAGATCATGAGGTTTTAAAGAGTAACACGAATTCGTTTACACCCTGTAATACCAAAAACAAAACAACGAAAAACCGTATCCGACATCTAAAAGTGATTTTTAAATATCCAATTTGCAGAATAAACAATTTCATTTCATTTCTTAAATAAACAATTGACAAACACAATTAATTTAGCATCATTTACGTTAACATTTTAATCCACCAAATCGTTGTCACCCTACCGCGATTGACGAAACGAATTCGATTACCATCGCTTTCTCATTGTTGTCTATTTGACGCTTAATGGACTCATCTATTGTTGCCAGCCCAGTTATAACTGAACCCTCATCTCTAACCACTTCAACTGTAAAAGAGACCAGCGTACTATTGTCATAAACTTCGATAGGTCAATTGAAAATAACCAGTGAAAATAGAACCCTACATTAAAACTATTTGCTGGTTTCAAGAGTTCTGTTTAAATTGGTATGTGACAAAATAGAAGTGTTTATGTGTGACTGACTTTATAAAGAAGAGAGAATCAATTTGTAAGTATGAGAGATTAGATTAGATTACGATAAGGTTACAATTGTTATGAGTTACGTACATTAATGGATTCTGCAATTTTTTCAATGCGTGTACTTATTATGTGTAAAGGCAATTATTAGGGTTGCGTTTTTTAATGTTTCTTTTGGCAATGTTACCGTAATGTATGGACGTAAATCACCTTCAAAAATACCTTTAAAATATTATTCAAACCGTGTATTACTGCGATTATGTGCAACTTCAGGTTAAGTCAAGACTACATTATTCTCTCATAACTATCTTTAATCATAGCAATGTATTTACTGAAATTGTTAAAGATATTGATTTTAAAATGGAGTTTTTAGAATGGAGTATGGAGTTTCTTGCCGGCTCTTCTCCATAGGAAACGACTAATTGGAACCGTGCACCTAAATTCGACTTTTCATTAGCCTGTATATGAGTCTGTATAATTATGAGAAATAAATAAAAAACCGGCCAAATGCGAGTCGGACTCGCGCATGAAGGGTTCCGTACCATCTACATCTATAAAAGGAGAAGCTGACTGACTGACTGACTGATCTATCAACGCACAGCCTAAACCGCTGGGGTTAGAAACTTGAAATTTTGACAGTAGGTACCTTTTGTGACGTAGGCATGCACTAAGAAGGGATTTTTCGAAATTCAACCCCTAAGGGGGTGAAATAGAGGATTTAGGTTTGTATGTAAGTCCGTCATTTTTGTAGTAAGAAGCATGAATATAAATATTATGGTTTCTGGTGAGAAATAAACATATACGTGTTTGAGCGTTTTTGGAAAATTTACCCCTAAGGGGGTGAAATGGGTTGTTAACATTTGTATGAAAATTCTTATTCCAAGGGTAATTAACTTGAAACTTGACATAAACATTCTTCAAAATAAATAAAAAAGCCGACCTTTAGTAAGTACGTAGTACGTAGTAAGTACACTTAAAAAAAAGTAAAAACCGACTTCAAAAAAAACTAAACGGAGTAAAATAATTATCATTTAATAAAACTACCAGTTTCAGAAGTCGGTGCATTCAATTTGTTTCAGCGTAGAACACCGACTTCTGAAACTGGTAGTTTTATTAACCGACTTCAAAAAGGAGGAGGTTCTCAATTCGGTTGTATTTTTTTTTTTTTTTTTATGTTTGTTACCTCATATCTCCGTCATTTATGAACCGATTTGAAAAAATCTTTTTTTGTTCGAAAAGGTATACTTCCCGATTGGTCCCATTTAAATTTTGTTATGATTAGACCATGAACTTCAGAGATATGGAACGGAACTCCTCATCGGATCAAAGCAAAATTCTCAAATTACTAATATTGCTTTGTTTATATTTGTTGTTGGGAACTGACTACTTGAAAAGAGGAGGGGGTGCGTGTCCCCCCCTCCCCCCTTTGGAATGTTTTCATAATATCGTGTAAGGTATCATTTGAAAGGACTTTTTATGCCCGACTGCGTCAAAGCCAAAAAGAAGGGTTATGAAGGAGGGGGTTAAAATTATGACACTAAAACGTATTAAATAAAAAATAAACTTTAAAAAAAAGTAAAAACCGACTTCAAAGAAATACTAAAAGGAGTAAAATAATTACCATAATATAAAATTAACAGTTTCAGAAGTCGGTGCCGCTCTACACTGAAGCAAATAGAAGCCACCGACTTCTGAAACTGTTAATTTTATATTATGGTAATTATTTTACTCCTCTTAGTATTTCTTTGAAGTCGGTTTTTACTTTTTTTTAAAGTTTATTTTTTATTAAATGATAATTATTTTACTCCGTTTAGTTTTTGTTGAAGTCGGTTTTTACTTTTTTAAAGTTTTTTTATTTTATACTTTTTAGTGCCACAAATTACAATTAAAATAGTGTACAAATTCTCGGACCAGCACTACAACTAGAACGTCGTCTACATAGAATTTGTGTATTTTTTTTTTTGTTTTTGTTGATTTTTCCAAAAAATGCTGCACCAATTTCAATAAAATTTATATGGGACCACCTCTGAAGTATGGGCTACCAAACAAAAAAAGAATCATCAAAATCCATTCATAATTGGGGGAGATATCGCGTAACAAACATACAAAAAAAAACAAAAACATTCAGACGAATTGAGAACCTCCTCCTTTTTGAAGTCGGTTAAAAAGGGGGTAAACGCGGGTTTAAAATTACACGCAAGCGAAGCTGCGGGCAAAAGCTAGTTATCTATAAAAACGGCAAAAAAATCACGTTTGTTGTATGGGAGCCTCCTTAAATATTTATTTTATTCTGTTTTTTAGTATTTGTTGTTATAGCGGCAACAGAAATATATCATCTGTGAAAATTTCAACTGTCTAACTAACACAGTTCATGAGATACAGTCTGGTGACAGACGGACAGCGTAGTCTTAGTACAGGGTCCCGTTTTACCGTTTGGGTACGGAATCCTAAAAAAGATTTAGGTTTTTGATTTTAAGTAGTAATTAGTGTCAAAGCACTGCCTAGAACCGTTTTTTAACCGACTTCAAAAAGGAGGAGGTTCTCAATTCGGTTGTATTTTTTTTTTTATTTTTTTTTTTATTTTTATTTTTTATGTTTGTTACCTCATATCTCCGTCATTTATGAACCGATTTGAAAAATTCTTTTTTTGTTCGAAAGGGTATACTTTCCGATTGGTCCCATTTAAATTTTGTTATGATCAGACCCTGAACTTCAGAGATATGGAACGGAACTCCTCATCGGATCAAAGCAAAATTCTCAAATTACTAATATTGCTTTGTTTATACTTGTTGTTGGGAAGTGACTACTTGAAAAGAGGGGGTGCGTGTCCCCCCCTCCCCCACTTTGGAATGTTTTCATTATATCGTGTAAGGTATCATTTGAAAGGACTTTTTATGCCCGACTACGTCAAAGCCAAAAAGAAGGGTTATGAAGGAGGGGGTTAAAATTATGAAACTAAAACGTATTTAATAAAAAATAAACTTTAAAAAAAAGTAAAAACCGACTTCAAAGAAATACTAAAAGGAGTAAAATAATTATCATATAAAATTAACAGTTTCAGAAGTCGGTGCAACTCTACACTGAAGCAAATAGAAGCCACCGACTTCTGAAACTGTTAATTTTATATGATAATTATTTTACTCCTTTTAGTATTTCTTTGAAGTCGGTTTTTACTTTTTTTTAAAGTTTATTTTTTGACATCCTGTCTCGTGTCGGCACGAGCTATACGAGAATAGTTCAAGCCGTGGTAAGAAGATTAGCCAGTCAGGAAGGTTGGTAGTGGGGCTGACTGCCCAGGGTGCGCCGGACGTACTTAAGTACCGTCCGCGAGGCCTAAGCTGAACTTTGCATTTGCGTGAGAATGAAAACAGCCGCGTCCTTTGCTTGGTATAAACCGGTTTATACTGCTTTTTGGCAATCGATTCTATATGCACTCACACAAATGCAAAGCTCAGCTTACGCCTCGCCATTTGTATCATTACTCGTCGTGGCGGCTTGTTAAGAGATAGTCAATGTTAATAAATCAACACTAGCAACATTATAAAAGCCCTGATAAAACATTAACCGTACCTTTCAGTCAAATTTTTTGAAATTCGCAGAATTATTAGTATTCTAAATTGTTATGAAAGACTACAAAATGAAACTTCAAGCAGAATCACTACTACCAGCAGTTAATTGATTTTGTCATTTGACTGAAAAAATCTAATTAGTCCGTCAGTTAGATTATCAAAATATTTTTGACCCGTATTTTTTCTTTTGTTACGTAAACCAAAATTGAAGAAGATACGACACTTTTAAAATTGGCAAAACGTCACAAGCAAGTACAATTTTTACTTCCTTGTGACTATCACAAGCCTCCACTCTCGAGTTTTGATTTATCTTTCCAAATATTCATAGAATAAACAAAAGAAAAAATACGAGTCCATTATTTTTCAAAACTCTAACTGGTGGACTAATTAGATTTGCAATTTATTGATGTTGTCAACATGCCTATTAGATCAGCAGCTAATTATTTAAAGTTATAATGGCCGTACTTTCCTATCTAACGTTAAGTGGAACATACAAACCCTTTAGTTTCATCCTTTCATCGTATAACAAGGATTGTTTGTCAAAAACACAGTAATTAAGGACGCGACGCCTCGGCTGTGGACGTTTCAATTAGGAACCCTTACAGACGGACGATCCTACACGACTTGCAATTAATGGAAACATTAGTTTCGTTATCTCATTTTTTTTGCTTAGTGGTCGAACTAGAGTTTTCTATTGAATTCGAAAAGTACTTTTTGGAAAAAAAGCTTGGCAACATTTCTGTTGCCCCACGTTTTCACACATTTAAAATTATTAGTATAACATACATACATACATACATAAACTCACGCCTTTTTCCCATGGGGGTAGGCAGAAACTGTAGAACGCCACATGCTACGATCCTTACATCCTCCTTTCGCATCGTCCACGGTCATACATCTTGTCATACACGCACGCCGGTTGGAAGTACTACGCACCTGTCCTTTTTGAAGAACATCACCAATAACATCAATGTATGTCCTTTTAGGGCGTCTCTACTGGCGTTTCCACTGACATTCGCCTTATAAATTTAGTATAACTATCAAGGAAATCTCCCCAGAACAGTACAGAGAAGCTACATACATGCAGTACACGCGACTGTGTATTTAAACATTGAAACTTAAATAAATCGAGGAAGATGATATTGTAGATATTGATGCAAACAACTTTACGGATTATACCGCGTTATCTTTATCCCTGCTAATATTACAAATACGAAAGTAACTATGTTTATCTATCTGTTACGCTTCCACGCCTAAACCGCTGAACCGATTTTGACGAAACTTGGTACAGAGATAGTTTGGAACCTGTGGAAGGACTAGCTACATTTATGCCGAAAAATACAAAATACGCGATAAACGACATCCACGCGTGCGAAGTCGCGAGTGACCTCTGGTTTTAAATATCTACAAAGCTATACAATTCGTAAAGTTGTTCGCATCAATGGATAGGTACGATTCGCGTAAATTTCAGAAAATATTAAGTTTTTTGTAACTCTGGAAAACCTAAAAGTACTTACCTAAAATCTTATGCAATTGGCAGTTTGTAAATGAAATTGTGCTCTACCCTTTTGTTTGTTTGAAACTGGAGACCGTAGACTCATCAGCAAACGTACCTATTCTCACCACATTCAAATTATTTTCATTTGACGACACGTTTGGTGCAGTGGCTGAGCGATTGGCTGCTGCGCTACGGGTCGTGAGTTCGATTCCCACACGGAACAAAAATTTGTATGGCCTACAGACAGTTGTTTCGGGTCTGGGCGTTTGTGTCTGTGAGATTTGTGTTTGTAAACGTACCCACGATACAGGAGAAATCCTAGGCCCAACAGGCCACAAAAAGTAAAAAAAAAAAATTTGTAGGTATTGAAGGAAATTCCAACACATCTATTTACATTTGACTCTCCTCTTTCTTACTCCACCTTATGTATTCCTCTGCCAATCTCATCCACTGTCTTTACGATCAACTTCTAACTAGCCTTTTCGTATGTTGGGATTAGCTTCCAGACTATCCAGATACGACTGAATACCAGTATTTTACACGGAGCGACTCATCAGACCTCCACAACCCAGTTACTGGGCAATGCTGATATGCTACCGTTAGACCGTTTGTCAGACTTTCTGGCTTCTGACTGCCCGTAACAACTGTCACAGGTATTCGTATGGCAGTTGAGTAAACAGTTCTATGCGATCAAACTCATCATCATCTGCCTAGCCTTTTCCCAACTATGTTGGGGTCGGCTTCCAGTCGAACCGGATGCAGCTGAATATCAGTATTTTACATGGAGCGACTGCCTGTCAGACCTCCACAACCCAGTAAATAAATAAATAAATAAATATTTGGGACATTTTTTACACAGCACCGTCTAGTCCCAAACTAAGCAGAGCTTGTACTATGGGTACTAGACAATGGATATAATACTTAAATACTTTTTTTTTGTAAATACATACTTATAATACATAAGAAACATCCAGACCAACACAAACACTTATGCTCATCACATAAATATTTGTGTCCTGTGGGAATCGAACCCACGACCTTGTGATCAGCAGTCCGACGGTCGAACCACTAGACCACAGACGTCGTCAACTGTGTAATACGTCAGTAACTGGGTAATACGATACTCTTGGTAAGACTGGTTGTCAGACTTTCTGGCTTCTGACCAACAGTAACGACTGTCAAAGATCTACAAATGACAGCCGGGACCAACGGCTTTACGTGCTTTCCGAGGCACGGAGGAAACTCGCTATAGTAAATGGTCACCCATCCACAGACCAACCTCGGCAAGCGTGGCTTAACCCGGAAGATCGGTCTATGCGGCTGTAATTATTTAGCCACGAGCTCCTCTCTATGCGATCAAACTAATGTTAGTAAATTCACGATGAATATTAAACTTTACGTATGAGTATGTATGAGTGTGTTACCTACATCACCAACGTGCTAGGGTGTCGGTGTCTGAGCGCTAGTTTAAGCGAATTACCGGCCGCTTCCGAACTAGACGTGCGCTGCCAACACTACGGGATTAGGCGACACTATACTTAGATCGTGCTGGAATTGGGTTTTTTAATTCTGTTGGATTAGGGATTTGATGCATGAAGTTATTTAACAGTGTTTCGGGCTATTTCTAATATGAGGAGGAATAAAGTTTTGCTACAGCTTTGACAATACATTACTGCGATCTGACGAGTCACGTTGAATCGTCAGATCGCAAATCTTTAGATCAGTCTTAAAGTCACATCTTGCCAAACCCATTGAAACTCAGGAGACCATAATTCACCATCACCACCTGCCTCTACTTTTGAGTTTTGACACAACATATCAGGTAGACACCTGAATGCAACAATATTGTTGTTATGCTCAGGATTAAGGTTTGAAGTCCAAATTTTGTAAGCCATATGGCAAAATTGAACGGTTTTATGTTTAACAAATGAACAAGCAGAAGTTTTTGCGGTTAATAAAGGACATGAGATTTTTATTACACACTATTAAAATCAGCTTATCCTATATTGAAAACCAAGTGTCAGATTAGTCGACAACCGTATTATTTGGCAAATAACCGTACTACAAACTTATTGATGCAGATTCAAAGACTCTGTTTCAAGCGTACAAGGGTTATAATGCCTTGAATGCAGCCACTTTTGCAGCAACATAAGAAAGCAATTAAGATCTGACCAGTTTAATGGGATCTCTGAAATTGGCTGCGTTTTCTGAATTGCATTAGTTTTTGTTCGTTTAAGAGGGCGGGGTGGGTCAGGTTATTTGGTGGGGCATCAATACGCCTGACATATGTTTAGCCTGCAAAGCTAAAGGGGATTGAGTGGCATAAGCCCCTTGGGTTCATTATTGCCCCTTTACCCTTTCCCGTAGGGTCCTTCACTCAATGTTTGCAGAGTGTACTTATTTCACTTAATGTAAGAGAAATTTTCATTTAGCCAATTTCGGTGCACGTTGAAAAAGTGGCGAAGACGTTTAGTAGTAATTAAGATTAACGACTTCTAACTACAAAGACATAAGTAGAGACAGAATCGAAAGTCTCTCAATAAAGGCATTATTCTGGCTTACATGTACAAGGTTAGTCGGAAAGGGGATACAAAACCGTGAGCCACTTAAGCTATCACTGATGACTGTTTTAAAACAAGTGTTTTTTTCAAAATTAGAATACTTTATTTCCATTCACAATGATTTTTATTTTAGTTTTTTTTCTTTTTTTCTGCTTTTGTTACGGATTCAGAAAATGGATGTTCTAATCAATGACCCCAAACATGACCTAAAACACCTGATCATAGCTGAGGATAGATATATTTTAGCGTATTTTTTATGAAATGTTTGAACAGTTATTTCTCTTTAACTATTGACTTTTCGGGAGTGTTGAAGAACAAAAGTTATTTTTTATGGGTACTTTAACACCCTTTCGGATGAGTACCCCCTTTCCGACTAACCTTGTATAAATCAATCCCATCTTATTCAGCAATTCGGTGTGTAAAGTTTTTTTTTTGGATTTTTTTTATTAAATATCTGGCTATTTTAAGAAACTAATTTGAATATTTTTGTTTTCTACGCGGAGTTATTTTTAAAATAATTTTAAAAAATTTCTAGTGATGACTTCACGCGATAGGAGTAAGAGTTCATTCCTTTGCCGGGTACGATAGACAAAGAAACCAATTCTTTGTCTACGCCAAGTACAGAAAAAGTAAAAGTATAAGTACCATAAATTACGTTTTTATACAAACAAACAACAACGACTATTCGTAACTATTTCTTGATACCTACGTCACAAAATAGGAAGAGAGGTCAAATAGATGTCAAGTGAATTCATGCATTTTTGATAAAATATACACCATCTTATAATTTTAAGAGCTAAAAATTGCAAAATATGGTTTTTCAAACTAAAACCTCGAAATGGTTTTGGAATGAACATAGGTTAACTTTTACTTTACATACCGAATTAGAATCAAATCTAGCCCCGCTTTCCGGAAGTTTAATCAAGTCTCTGATCAGTGAATCTATTGTCAACATATGCTTAGTTACGGCGTCTGCAGGTATACAGGCTGTAAAAAGACCCATCACATAGCCGAAATCTACGCACTCTGTACATCAAACTAAATAACATTGACCGAAAATAATTGCTGGGAAACGAACTTTATTTTTAGGCATAAAAAAAACTGTTTTTATGTAGCGCGTAATGTAATGCACGTAACCGAATGTGCTTCTGTGGGTCGTGCAGCGGCTACACAGCTGAGCCAAGGCGGTTGTGTGCGTTTGATATTCATTGCGTTTTTGTAACTTCAAATGCGTAAGTGGTTAGGAAAAATTGAAATTTTTTGAAAAAAAGTTTAGTATTATCACTTAGAATACGTTTCTGGAAATAACTAAAAAAAAAAGTTGACTTTGACCTTCAATATCTCCGGAATCAATGATTTCCCAGGTATGGTCTGGTAGAAAAAAAATATCCCAATGATGGGTAGAATATGTTTGTGGTTTTCGTTATCGTTAAGGGTCTTTTTACACCCGATATATTCGAGTTCAAGCCAATATCAATATCACTTTGAAGAACACTCGGTTATTCGATCAGTGATATGCGCATCTCAGGGCCTGTCCACATCTCCACGTCACGACGTCGTCAACGTGGAACGGTGCGGTAACGCGGCACGGTGCGTTGACATAACGTGCAAATTTACGTTACACGGAACACACACGCGCCGCCTTCTCGGGCCTTGAGAAAAAATATCTTTGCCCTGTCAATTCTTTGCGAGCGACCGAGCGACCTTATGAAAAAGTAATGTGCAAGCAATTATAGACCTTGTGACGGTGCAGTGGTGGCGACCAGCGGGGTGTGCCTATAAAAGGGCCGGCACGCTGCACTTCGTCCTCTTTGGCTGGAGACCCTTCAGGTCTCGCCAATAACTGCCCGGTTACGTAGAAACCGTCCCCTAGGACGACCTACAGCAGTCTAATAGAAAAAAAAACTTCGTCCTCTGTCACGCCTCAGCAGCCGCCTAGTTAAGTACTACCTACTACACCTGAAGACCCTGGACTCCTCGTATCGTATTGTCTAAGAACCACGCCCTGTGAACTAGTCTAATTTTGTAACTATTATTAATAGTAGATTGTTGCACCGAGCGCAAAGTGAGTCATTAATGCACGAGTGTTATGTTGGTGCCCGAGCGCAAGCGAGGGCACTAAATTAGCACGAGTGCATTAATCACTCACTTCAGCAAGGTGCGTAATCTACTTTTCTTTCAACTACCAATTTACCTACCGTGATAAAATATACCTACTCAAAATAAAAACTCAAGTTAATGAAAACAAGGTTATCCTGCGACTTTTGCGGCAAAAGGTTATTAACAATTTCATTTGCAGCTGTTTTTATACTTTCTGGACTTGAATTCATATCGCTATCTATTTCCATTTTTTTAAACTTTTCTTGCTAAATAAGAAGTATCAAAGTTTTACAATGGTACAAAATGCGCGCCATTTGTTTTTTTTTTTTTCACCCATTCGGTTTTAATCAGCCGGTTTTTATTTTCAGCCAGTATCTTTTTGATCTAATGCATAAGAATGCATACATTTAATATTAAACTTAACGGGAGACATTAAACCTCTGTGGTAAATTTATATCTAAATAAAAAATAAAAAACTGCACCAATGAAAAACAGTGCAGTAATGAAATTTCATACAACATTTCTGCACTGTTTGCAGTGCAGTAATGAGATTTCATACAACATTTCTGCACTGTTTTGCTTCTAAGCAGAAAATACGTATTTTGTGATCGGTTTTGTAGCGATTACTGATAACATTACTACGTAGTTGAAAGAAAAATATATTAATGTATGGTTAAAAGTGTTTCCCTTAATATTCTTATGTAAGTACACTCCTGCTAAACTGCTTTTGTTTCTTGCTAGATTCTGATTTTATATGCACATGTTCGTTAAGGGTTGACTCCTCAAGCCACCCTTAACCCGCTAAGCGTGACAACCTTAGGGTTATGTTTACCAAACATTTCAAGTCCGCGACTGCACTACACACTTCTGCCCAACCCTTCGGGGAATACAAGGCGTAATGTTATGATATGCGCATCAGAATGTAAGACTTAATTCAAAGGCTACTAACCTGCACCCTAACTTCGGGCAGGTTGACCTTCATCGCCAGCTCCTCCCTCGAGTACACGTCCGGATAATGGCTCTTCTCAAACGCCCGCTCCAGTTCGTGCAGCTGGTACGTCGTGAAGGTGGTTCGGTTCCGCCGGTGCTTCTTCTTGTTGTCGGCGGCGGACCCTGGACGCGTGGACTCGTCGTCACTGCCTGGAGGAGACTTGTCGTCCGTGGGGGTTCGCTGGCTGTAACCGTCGTTGCTGTTGCACGAACCCTCGCCTGGAATATGTGGGTTAGTTATAATTTGGAATAGTTAGTAACTAGAAAAAGTTTGACTGGCTGTGGGGAGGCATTGAACTAACAGTCATCTTCAACTGAAAATATATTGCGGACACCAAAGCATTAGGCTAAGCGTATGCTGAGACGCAGGTGACGCAGCGCAGCACAGTACAGATTTTGCCGCGCAGGGCAGGCGAGGCAGATATAGGCCACGACCAATTGCTGCGACGCAGCTCGAAGACACATTCGAGTTTTAACTAGTACAAAGAATAGACGCGTCCGAGTTCCGAACGCTTTTTTTAAATAGTCTGGATGATTAGTATCATACAAACAAGATTCAAAACGTTCGAAAATTCAATTAAATGTTCTGTCATTGGAATAAAATTCGAATTAGCGGTAAAAAACACATGTCGACATGCACGCGTCGTGCAGAAATCTGTGCCGGCACTACAACGAGGCGCAGAGCAGGGCAGATGCATGTCTGCGTCGCACGCGTCTGCGCCGCAGCGTACGCAGCTCTTAGTACGTTCATACATTACAAAATCTGCTCTGCGCTGCGCTGCGTGCACCTGCGTCACCTGCGTCTCAGCATACGCTTAGCCTTATGGGCGTATACATAAAGGAAGCAGGTAACCAGCGCCGACCTACCAGCGCTTATCGGTCCTGGTCCGTGCAGGTAACCGCTACATAAACGAAGCGGCTAGAAGCAGGGACTGGCATTTTTTAACAAAAATACGCCTTGTTCCCTTGCAAATACAGCAACAAATGACGGCCTACCAGCGCTGATCGGAGCAGGTCGGAACTTGTCGGCGACGTTCGGAGCTTGTCGGCGCTGGTTCGCCACACAGCATAGAGACTACCTGCGTCGACTAACTGTGCGGACCAGCACCGACAAGCGCGACAGATCGGTGCCGGCAACCTGCTTTCTACTTGTATACGCACTATGGCTTACCAAGAATTTGACTACTATTAAAAATGTACAACAATATGGTATTATTTTAAAGAAACTATAGAAAGAAAAGTATGTGAAAAATAAAACGATGCAAAAATAGAGGAGATACACGCTTTCGAAGTTAGTGCAGGGTGTATTTTATGTCCTTGTCACACGATACGGATATTGTACAGAGTGATGTTAAGTCACTATGATTTTTTTAAGTTATGACGTCAATTTTAAGTAGTGTTATCTCTGTCTCGTGAATAATTTAAAATTGTTTATAATTTGGGCATTTTATTAAATATGCTCGGCTGGCGTGATGGTATATGTACCAGAATAAGCACAGCTCTTTAAGTAACACTTCAGCGAAAGTTTCATCAAAATCCATCCACGGGGTTTTAAATATTGTACCACTTCTCGGCTCCTATGAATAATAGCGTGATGGTATATATGTTACGGGTAAAAGCCGAATGGCGGTTACACCTAGGTTTAGCCGGGTACAACTAGGTGCAACCAGTAGCAGTTGGTTAGAACTAGGTGTAGCTTAAGTCGACGGAGCCCCGCAGAGCGGGGCTCCTATTTCTGTCTGCAGGGTTTAAAGTAACCTAACACGAAGGGGATGACGGGGGCTTCGTTCGCTCGCTTCGCTCGCTCACTCTAGCCCCCGTCATCCCCTTCGAACCTAACCTATCCGTGTCGGGGTTCCCCTTAACCACCGGTGTGCGGCTGCACCTAGTTCTACCCGCTATGATGAAGGGTAAACCTAGTTCTACCCGAGGATAAGTAGGATACATCTAAGTTTAACCGCATGTGGCCGGCTGCACCTAGTTGTACCCGGCTAAAACTAGGTGTAGCCACACTTCGGCTATCAGCCGTAACATATATACCAGCAAAATCCTCGCTTTTTATTCAACACATCAAAGAAAGTCCCATTAAAATCCGTCCACGGATTTTACGTGATTCCCGGACAGAGGGACGGAAAGACAATAATTCAAAAAAAAATTGTTTTGGCTTCTGTGTCGATAGTAGGTAACTATACTAACTCAAACTTATCGAAATTTTGGAAAAATATTTAATGTACAGACAAAGTGCACTTTCAGTTTTATTAATACGAGTAGGTAGTATAGATTTCATTGATTTTTTCAATGTTGCTTAAAATTTTGTAATTAATATTTTGTAATACTTTCGAGATTTTTAATAAAAAACAATTAAATACCCTATTGTACTGGACTGGTATAGGGCTCTCAAAAAAAAACGTATTAATTCTTGATCAATTAGAATAGAATAGAATAATTCATAGACCCCGTAACTCTTACTTATAATTTAAGTCGGGTCCGCTGCGCCGTGATTTCGTGTTTGCAAACAGGATAACATTGTTTGCTAACCGAATAGGGGCGTGGCCTAACAGTTTTGTTAGCAAAATTGGCGCTGCGGACCCGACTTAACATTGTTTGCTAACCGAATAGGGGCGTGGCCTAACAGTTTTGTTAGTTAAAACACAATAACATGGTAGAAAATTGGCGCTGTTCGTTGTAACACTTGGAACACAACATTTGTTCTCAATAGCGCATGTAGTTACGTTACACACATGTCATTAGTAAATACAAACATTAATAATGCTAATCCTAATAATGTTACCTGTTAGTACGTATACGTGTTATTTAAACAAACAGCACAACATCTAGTCCAACGCATATACATTCCTCTACGTAGGTACAGTCGGCACCGCAATTACGTTGCAAACCAACAAGCGAACACCGTAATAAATCAAACGAAACAATTTGAGCTTGCGTATGCTAATGTTGAGCCGTGTCTTGCCGATAATGCAATTATATTCAAATATACCGACCACGCACTGTGTACTGAATGTAGACAGGGTTGGACAAAATTCATTGTTGGGGAAGAAAAGTTGAGTGTGTCTGATAAATTTTAATGTTTCATATGTATTGTATGAGATTAGTGAAGGAGATATACGTAGATACAAATTGGATTTGGCGATCGTTTTACAAAACCGTGCTTTTTTCATTTATATTATAGTAGAGGCCGCTCGCGGCTTCGCCCGCGTGGTTGTCGTTTATCGTGTATTCCGTATTTTTTGGGGTAAAAATAGCCTATGTCCTTCTCCAGATTCCAGACTGTCTTCCTACCAAGTTTCATCAAAATCGGTTGAGCGGTTTAGGCGCGAAAGCATGACTCCCAAACTGAATTTCTTCTACAAATCGTTCTACGGCAAGATTTTACTTGTTACGAGTCACTCTCGCATTTATAATATTAGTAGGGATTATTTCGCGTAAATTATCTTCATTATTGAGTTTTTAGTGCATCTTGTGAATATTTTTTTACCGATTTCCGAAAATCTTCCGACTTCCGGTTCTCAATTCAACGTGTTTTTTGTTGTTGTATGTTTGTTCAGCGCTGTCGTCGCCAAGTGAACCGATATTAATGATTCTTTTTTTGTTTGATGAAGATTTTTCTAAGGTGGTCCCATTTCAATTTGTTGAAGATCCGCTAGAGACCTTCGAAGATATACAATGGAACTCTTCAATGGATAACGGCAAATCACTCGCATTTGATGTAATCACATGTTTATTGTTTATGCCGCTCAAAATAGAAAAATATATTATTACTTAAAACTTTTTAATTTACTACTTATTTTTGTTTCCTTAGATTTAACTGCAAATCTACCTAGCTTGAAAAAGATTTGACTTCAATGTGAAAATTTCATAAAAATTTAACAATCAAATCGTAAGTGCACATTTGAAATCCGATCAACAATTCTACCAACAGTCTGTAAGCGATACAATCACGCAGTGGGCTAAAAGCGATCCTCGGCGAACAATAAATCTGAACACAACTCGTATCATATATCATCGCCTATCGCATGATCTGTAAACCAAGGCCTTCCTTACACGGCAATTATTTTTGACTTGTAAAACATGATCGTTTAATATTTTCATTTCTTCGTTATTTATTTACAAAAGTTCTTTTGAATTTTCGTCTGATTTAAAATTTCATGATTTAAGAGCATTGATTCTGTGAAGTACAAAGAAAGTAAAATTAAAAACGTACAGGTAAAGTTTGTGTTCACAGTTTTAAATTTTAACTTGGGGTCTGAGACGTATTCGATGAATCACAATAAACTTAACTCTTGTCATAACCCATATCTCTGATAGGTAAGCTTAGAGACTTATTTGTTTTTTCTATGGCCTTCTTAGATAGTTCTCTATGTTCTATTTTATGCCGACAACGTTTCTTTCATACTTTGGCCACACAGTGCGCAGAAACGACGAAAATTTGGAAAAATTGATTGTGGTTGAGAACACCGAAGGCAAAAGATCGCGCGGTCGTTCACCAACAAGATGGACCGATCAAATAAAAGACTCGTCGTCATCCAAATTCTACACGATTGTAAGAGACGCGCTGGACAGAAACTGGTGGAAGCAGATCATCCGCTCCAGATGCAACCCTAGTGCTGACCACGATCCTCAGACATGAGGAACCGACCCTAGAGAGAGACAGTTCTCTAATTATGACTAAACAATACAGAAAGGCGAAAGAAAAAAAAAACGAAGCCAAAAGGTTGTCTTGGTTTTTGATTGACCTTTGGAACTAAGCTGCCATCGCCAAATTTCCATTTACTCCATCAATGAACACAAGCATGACGATATAGTATCGTTCTCACCAAAGTAATTTCTTATCAGATTCGAAAGTTGCTAAAATATTCATACAACGTATAACGTGGTGAAAATCAAGTTCCACGGAGGGAAACTAGAGGGGTAATTGTTTGCGGAAACTCAGTATTTATCACTTCCATTATTTTGTCCGCGGTGAGTGATTGAGTGGCCCACTGGGCGGGTATTTAATATGTGTACTTTACACTCTATGTCGATGAATGGTGTGATTATTTTTATGTTCAAGTATAAATTGTTTTAAAAGCATATTTGTACAGCACTGACTACTGTAATTCTTGGGCCATAAACAAGATAGCGCCACAAATATTCTATACGTCATCTGTCAGTTATAAAAACGATTAAGAAATCAAGAGTGTACAAGACAGACAAAACATCCCTGCACGTCGCACTAGATTGAGCGATCAAAAGTCACAATATTGTACCATCTCTCTCACTCCTACCGGATTTAATGTCCAACGACAGAGAGCGTTGTGTCACATTTAGATTACTAAAGCAGATTACAAGCGGCATACAAAACAAATAAAAATATTGTGGGCAACGCATTAAGACATTTTACACTTATCACGATACGATCTTTTTTCCTTTTTGTAATAATTATCGATAATCTGGCAACACTCGCGAGCTTTATCGTCTATAATGGCTTGTCTCGTTGTTTTTTTTTCAATGTGGTAACCCTAATCATGTGTCAGATTTGCCGTGTTCGTATATATTAAAGCTCTTCGCGGCATTAATGTTTTTTTCAAAATGGATTCATTATTGAATTATTTGTATTTAGGGGCCTTTAGATTGGGCAACTGATTGAATATAATCAATTCCATTTTTTTTCATAATTAGACAGTTTATGAGTTTTAATTCTCTTATCCAGACTGTATCTTTTGGTTTCATATAGAAGCTTCAAAGTCTACGACGAATAATAAATCAACATAAAAATTTATAACACCCCTCTGTTTGCGTTGGGGTTCAATATATGGATCCGGATTGGTATTTTATCATTCATCATTAGCAAAACTGTCACTTCCATCATTAGGCTTTCTAAATTCTGAATTTCTGAAAATGAAAGACCATTATGCATGTTCCAGCTAAGGACGTTCCGAATTGGATCAAGTTTTCCCCTACCAGCAAATAAGATTTAAATCCTCTCTTCAGCGGCAGAAACATCGATCAAAAGAAGATTATTACTACAATAGTTAGGTTAAGAGATGATATGGAGTAAAAATAAATTAAATTATTTTCCACCCAAAATGCACAAACATCCACTGCTAAACGTGAACCTAGTAGACTGATATGAGCCATCGGTTCTAGTACTTCTAGTCCTTTATCCACAACATCATCCACCCAAAATTTAAGTGCTGGACACTTGTCGGTGTAGTGATCTCCTCTTTCTCTATCCAGAGCAAATTCCTTCATTTCTGTGTTTATGTTATCATTTCTGTCTTTTCCTTCAATTGGTCTGTGTACTTTCTTCTTGGTCTACCTGGTTTTCTCTTAGCTTGAAATTTACCTTCACAGCATAAAATGCCTCGTTTATATTTTTACCTGCGGAACTCCCAACAGAATGATCATTTAGTTACTCATACATTTTATCATTTTGTTCGTTAATTATATATCTAATTGATAATGAATAAGTCCATTTTGTTATTGCCTCGCCTTCATATCAGTTTTACGTATAACTTCTGACAATCTTAAGTGAAATGTTAATCATTATTTGAGTGTCTGAATTTAATTGACACCTTTAAGATTATTTCTCTTTATAAATTGAAATATTGTGAAAGTTCTTTATAAATCAGGATGTTATTCTAGATTGTTACCCAAGGGTAGAAAATCAATTTCGCATGAGATAATCGAATGTGAAATTAATCACTTTTACCCGTGATTAATATATTGCTTTTCATTCTGAATGTGAGGAAAATAAAAATAATAATATGCAATCATACTAAGAAATACTACGACTCATAGTTTTTGAAATAGCCAAACTAGGCAGGCAAAGGTCCTAAAACTATAGTATTGTACTCCGACTGAACGAAATTCAGTATAGAGTCTTTATTCTTTTGCGGCTTTCGTTTATGGTTATTTATTATTTCGACCGAGAAAATGGTTTTTATTTTATTTAAAGTTTATTTTATTTTGGGCCGATTTTTCAATCGTCAGGTAACTTATATCTAGAGATCGAATATTCGGATGCATATTCACTTAAAGTTGAGACGTTGGCTAAGCTTTGTGCCGGGACAATTATTTTAATTTATGTTTTTTTTTGGTTCATCTAACACACACCACTCCTCTTCTTACACTCTACATAAACACATATTTGAATCGGTGTTTAAACATTAATTTTAAGTAATTATGCAATCCAAGAATCCCGGGGTTTTTTTAATAAATCATTTTATCCATACTATACACCTGACTAGTAATTACATTCCCGGTGTTCCTGGCACACCGTTTTTTTTTACAAAAAATATATTTTAAGAAGCCGCTTCCATACTTTTATAGCTAAAAATTAACGTTAGGTAAATATGCATCCGAATATCCGATCCCTATTATTATCTTAGGAATAAATATGGTGGTTTAATATACACTTGGGAGCAAAGAAATCGAGCCACTCCTTTTTTCACGTGTCCTGGTTATTTGGTTGCATGAATTATAATTCAAAATACAAAAAACTACCCTCATTGTAAAGGTTATCAAATAACCTTTTAGGCGATATATATGTTTACAATTGATCTGTTCCATAATACCAAAAATAATAACAATTATACCTACGTGAAAAATAGAAGTGGCTCGATTTATTTGCTCCCAAGTATATTTTCTATACAATAGCTGTCAAAACGTCAAAATTATTCCTCAGATTAAAGCTATCCACGAAGCTTCGATTTTAAATAAAAATAAAAGTCGATTTACTAATTAATCAGAATTAGCTAAACAATAGATATAAGAACATGCTATTATTTGATGACTAGAAATGTGTGTGTATGACAATTCCATTATCATAAACACATGAATAGAATCCAATATTTGAACACACACACACAGCTATAACAAAACAAGCTTAGTTACGGACCAATGAAAGCTTCATCACAACCGCTCGATTACGGGAACCCGATTGTGCGGCTTACAATCGATTTGCAATCGCTATTACGAGCCAATATTCGATTATGTCCCCCTGCGGTACTGACCGCAACGCTAAATGATCATTCGATCACTATTAATGGCTCCTAGGCATAGCTCGCGTTTATCGATTTGTAGTATCGATGAGCATTCTAATTTCCTATTCCAGTGACTAAAGTTTTTGGATACTGGGGTTTACAAGACGTATCTATTAAGACGTTTTGCTGAATTCAAACTTGTAAACTCATTAATTCAAAAAGCTTTAAATAAAAGTAAAAACCGATTTCAAAAAAAAACTAAAAAAAGAGTGATATAATTAGCATGATATAAAATTAACAGTTAATTCACTCTTTTTTTAGTTTTTTTTGGAGTTGGTTTTTACTTTTATTTAAAGTTTTTTATTAAATACGTTTTAGTGCCATAAATTACACGGTTTAAGACTACAAATTTAAATGACATGGTTGCGTAATCTTTCCAGCAACTAGGTAGTTTTCTTTAAGAATACGTATTAATGTATAACTATCATGACGGCTCCTTACAAATACATACAATCTTCTTTGTTCTTGGCTAAAGTTTGTGTGACGACAGTTAAAACAGAGATTGAAAGTCCTCATCAAAACTTTCGCTGAAGGGAACAAACGAAAACGTCATCTAAGTATGTTTTTTTTTTGTTTTTGTTGATTTTTTCAAAAAGCGCTGAATCTGTTTCGATATAATTTATATGAGACCATTTCTAAGGTATGGCCTACCAAACAAAAAAAGAATCATTAAAATCCATTCATAATTGGCGGAGATATCGCGTAACAAACAAAAAAAACATCTTTCAGACGAATTGAGAACCTCATTCTTTTTGAAGTCGGTTAAAAATAGACTAGAATTTTTTAGTTTTTTTTGAACGTCAATGTTACAAAAGACAGCCCCTAGAAACGCCCGCCCTTCACCGCTTCCTTATGTATATAATTACGTTTATAAGAATTTTAACTATATCTTTGGAATAATTTATTATTCCAAAGATATAGTTAAAATTCTTTGGAATAATTTATGACTGTTACCCGAATCAAATCCAAAGTTGAATCGAAAATGCTAAAATTATTATTTCAAAAAGTTTTAAAGAACAGGCAGTCTGATCCCATTTTCGCTTGTATTAACTTAGGAATAGTACAAACAAATTCTTAAGATAAAAATAATCCCGTAAGAATATTGACATTTCGGAATTAATGGATTCTCAAAGCAGCTAATTAAATTTCAAAAATCATAACGTTATTCTTAGAATGCTTCTTCTTCTTAACGTAATTTCTAGTTTCCATTTTATTTTCTAAACCACTTTTGTTTTTAACAATCGCTTAGATATTTTTATCGCTGACTGTACAGTCAGTTTCCTTGCAATTTTCTCGGTACCTTTAATACTCCTTACCTATTAAAGTTATTTACTAGTATAGGTGTAGGTATTATATTAAAATCCTATCTAATATTATAAATGCGAAAGTAAGTTTGTTTGTTACCTTTTCACGCCTAAACCACTGAACCGATCATCCTGAAATTTTCCATATACGTTGTCAGATGTGAGTACCATTCATCCCGAAAAAAGTGTTGTTCCGAGGAAAACAACAATAATGAAAATAGATGGCACCACGTGTCTTTCGAATCATGATTGAATTATCTATATGTGTCTATATAAAAAAAATGAATCCCTATTTCCCTTGGTCACGGCATCACGTGTGAGCGGCTAGACCTCACGTAGTTTTGTTCGTATTTGTCAGGTGAAGGTTCTTATGAAAGAAAAATTTTTAACCGACTTCAAAATAAGGAGAAGGTTCTCAATTCGGTCGGTATTTTTTTATTTATGTATGTACACCGATTACTCCGAGGTTTCTAGTCCGATTCTTTTTTTGTTCAATGCAGTATACCTACTTGCCATTTGGTCCCATAAAAATTTCATCCAATTTGGTTTAGTACTTTTTATTTTGTGAGCATTTTTTTGATTACTGCTATGTGGATGATGTAATTATTTTTATGTATGTTCGGGCATAACTCCGTCATGTAAAGACGGATTTGCAAAATTCTTTTTTTGTTTGAAAGAGTATTCTTCCGAAATGGTCCCATTTTAATTTAGTGAAGATCTGATGAAGACCCTCGGAGAAAGACAATGGAACTCTTCAGTGGATAACAGCAAATTACCCGGGATTGCCATAATTGCACGTTTGTGTATTGTATAAGCTACTAAAAATAGAAAAATAAAATAACTTTAAAAAAAAGTAGAAACCGACTCCAAAAAAAAACTAAAAAGAGTAAAATAATTACCATATTATAAAACTAACAGTTTCAGAAGTCGGTGCCTTCAATTAGGTTCAGTGTAAAATTGCACCGATTTCCAAAACTGTTGGTTTTATAATATGGTGATTATTTTACTCTTTTTAGTTTTTTTTTATTTCGGTTTTTACTTTTTTTTAAAGTAATTTTATGATATTTAAAAAAAAGACGAAATTATCTCAGTATGTCCAATTGTCCATATTCTTCATTTGTTTACCGCATGCATGAAAATTGTTTTAACTTTTTGTTACTATGTATGTATTTTGATTTTGTTTCTGAAGGTAAGTAGTAGGTATAGTCTGACTATTAATTCCATGCAGTAACTTGACAGTTGGAGGGATACCAGTTTATGACAAAAAAAAGGTAGTGAGGTGAAAAATAGAATGAATGAAATCGAATGAACTTAATAATGTACTTATATGCATACTTCTTCTTGAATTAATAACTTGATGATCAAAACACGATATAACAATATTAAAACATAGTCTTAACCACAAGTAACTACTGATATGACGTTTTTGATGCAACAAGTAACTGAAATAAGGTTAATTATTTATTCTATACCTCAATGCACAATTGTGATACATAAAGCGGACTTTATGCCATACGGCATTCTCCATCAGTCAACCAAGAAAACGTTACATGAAATGATTATTATTTTTTATTTTATTGCTATTAGAAGTAAGAATAGAAAAGAAAGAAAATTATTCATTCTTGCACAAAAGACGCACACAACTAAACCAAACAATAGTTACTAAATGTAGGTAACAATAACAAACATACCAATCTTTACAGTTACAGAAAGTCTAGAATAATCTATACATATAATAAAATCGCGGTTTAGAACTAACTAAGAAATTTTTGTCTAGAACTTATAAATCGCGCGGTAACGAAACCATAGCGCGATCTAATTCGACGCCAACGCCATCTAGGGATGTAAAGATTAAACATATGTTTGCATGTTTATGCAAGCATCACGTAAAAAGAGCTGACCCAATGCTGTTGACTTTTATAAACATATATTGTGCTTATCTCCAAGTAACATATTTTTTTTGTTTCATCGCAATCGGTTCACGCATTCAAAAGATATGCAAATAATCAATATCTTCTATACATTTATCAAATCTGTAGACTTTGCGTATCTGTACATAGCAAATATTTTGAAAAAACATGGTTGGGGTGTTAAAAAATAACCAAAAGAACCCATTTTTGTATTTTGTTTCTTCTGTTTGTTGGTTTGTCTGTTTATCTATTTATCTGTTTGTTTGTTCAAGCATCACGTAAAAACAACTGACCCAATGCTGTTGACTTTTATAAACATATATTGTGCTTATCTCCAAGTAACATATGGTTTTTGTTTCATGGCAATCGGTTCACGCAATCAAAAGTTATGCGAATTTTAAGTTTTTTAGAAGAACTTAGCATGTATTAGTTTATTTTCAATAGATGGCGTTACGTGTATCAAATAATGTTGCGAGGAAATATTTTACTACGAATAAATCCACAAATTACCTAATATTCATTGTTGAATTGGTACCTATTCTCAGTCTACGAAAGGTTTAATGAAATGCTATCCTTATGAAGAAGGAACTAAGCTTTTACAAAAAAAAAACGAAGATATTGTTATTTAGAATTTATTAGGTCAATTTCTTATTGTTGTTCACAATAAAATTAATTCATGATGTGGACTAATAGTAGGATTTTTTTTCATTGAATGTTCATACTTTTTGGGAATGCTGATGCCGAAAATAAGGTCCAAATTCAAATTGAAATCGGTGGCCATGATTATTTGCAAGGAAAGCGCTCACCCAGTGCTTTCGTTGAAATTTAGTATTTCGTAATCATTCTATCTACTCAATGCACTTTTTGGAATGTTTTTCTACATTTTATTTTATTTTGTTCATTATTGTCAGAACTATTCAAAGCCTGTCGCCGTCGTTTTATTAAGTTTATTTAATTGAGTTTTTTTAAGCTTTAGGTAATGTTCCAAAGACGTGGCCATGGAGGGAAAGTGCTTTAAATATTAAAAATAGCAAATTACACTCAAAGGAAACTTCATTTCACTTTTTTTTAAAGTAAGTAATTACCTTTTACTGATTTTTTTGCCTGAACCGGGAATCGAACTGACAAAGCTTTATGTACCATCCGGTATTATATGTATTATGGCACCTGTTGATAGATATCTATAAGGTCAATAATAAGGATCAAATCTCTCCAACAAACACACTGTCTTAAATTGAAGGAAGTGCAAGAAATAAGAAGTAACAACAAATAAGTGTTTGAATTGAAATGTACCTAAGTTAGGTAGGTACTTAATGTTAGTTTTTATGGTCTTCCATCAATTTCAGGCATTATGTTTATTGGAGCGATCATATCGATTGGTGAAATAAAAATGTAGATGATGTTTTTTCGCGTTTGTGTTGGTTCGATTTCCAGATCAGACTTTTTGAAAGCAGTACCTACCTATTTATAACTTATTAAAATTAAATGAAGTCTTCTATACGTTTTTTTTTTAAATATTTAAAGTTCTTTTCTATACCTACCACACCTCGAATGAAATCATAATTTAGTTCGCAGATTGTAACAAGACGGCGTTGTAGCTATTTTTGTATCGCGATATGGTTTTGTTACATCTTCAATAAAAGTATCAATATTCAATTATAATCCATTTTAGCAAGGAAATGTATAGAAATAAGCAACACGTTTTTAGTATTACGGTTTTATGAATCTTTACGGTCAATCAAGAGGAGCTGAAACTCTACATAAAGAAATGGTTCAAAAGATATAAGTGTCTTAGTGGGACACCTTTGTCTATTATTATAATAAATGGATTATTTAGTTGCTGCGACACAATGTTGTTTTCCGACTTCCACGCGGACGGAGTCGCGGGCACAGCTAGTAATAAATAAGTTAATTAATTAATTTATGTGGGTCGTTAATAGCTTACGTAAAAAAATACCTTAACATTAAACACAAATATATTACGTAAACATCACAAAGCACAATAAACTTGGGAATTCAGCTTTGGATTAAATCATCTTTCACCAATAAATATATAAATACTCGTTAATTATTTAATTTCATTATTTTAAACTTAAATACAGAGAGTATTTAAGTTCCTTCCAGTTCCTTTTTATTCTTATATAGCAAACGAATTTGTAGAGATGTGTTTAAATTGAACTACGTTTCGTATTCGTTCTTTTCGTAAAATCGTTCACTACCCCGACACTATTAGTTTTAGTAAGGTATCATTATTTTGCTTTGAACTGTCAAGTCACTGCATCGAATTAATAGTCCGACTATAGGTAGTAAATAGGAATAAGTGCATTGCAACGCATGTCGGGTACAGCTAGTACTATTATAGAAACTTTAGTAGTGTGTTAAGAGTTGATTGAAAAAATCTAAATTAACGCGAGCTAAGCCGCGGTCAAAAGCTAGTTACCTATAATATTCACTTTATTACGATTTATTTTCATCGTAAAAAACTCAAAGCCATTCTCCAATTAATACAAAGTTTAAGAAGTCCCATAACGCAAGTCTCGAGCCCTAATAATTGTGCTATAGTGCACGCGCACGCCACAGCTGATCGCGGCGATAACGCGCTAACTCGATTAGCTAATTAATAATTTCACACAAATTATAGTAGCCAAGTATTCGTGACCTCGTTAGCTTTTATTTCGAGCAACGGATTTTATTGATATAGAACATTTTTTCTATTGAATTATTGTTTGACCTTAAAGGCTGGCGCAAAGGTATCGGAGGGTTACGGCGTTCAAGTTTGTTTTACGTTGTTGAGTTACATTGTTATACGTGGATTTGATGTTCCAAACCAGTTAATGTAAGTTATGAATCATTTTGTTCGCGGAATCGCTTATTGTACCATTGATACCAGTAATGGGTTAATTAATGGTTTTGCTTGACCCTTTGGAATGAATTTTTAATTCTTAATTTGGAATTATTCTTAAGAACAAAGATCTTAGACTATGGCACAAACGAATTTCGTCTCACAACCTGCGCCGAATGAATCTTAATTTAAGAGATTTCTAGAACTTCATACTTATTTTGAAAAAATCCTTTATATTTCACCCAAATATGAGCCTGACAGGTTGGTCTTTTCGTAAATTGTAGCCGTAAGAAGATTGCTATCGAAAAAACGTAAACGACATCATCAAAAATCGTAAAATAGCTATATTATGAACGTTTTGTTTTTTTTTAATATTTGATACTCGCTTTTGTCCGCGGTTTCGCTCTTGTTAATTAAGCTCAAAAAAACTCTTAACACACTACTAAACTTTCTATAATAATATAATTCAATCGTGATTCTAAAGACACGTTGCGCCATCTATTATCATAAGAACGTTATTGTTGTTTTCCTCGGGAACAGTGCTTTCTTTCGGGATGAAAGGTGCCCTATGTCCGTTTCTGTATACCTGACAACGTATTTGCAAAATTTCAGGATGATCGGTTTTGTGGTTTAGGCGTGAAAAGGTAACAAACAAACAAACTTACTTTCGTATTTATAATATTAGTTAGGATTAGGAAGTTAGGATTCTTTGTATGGTAACGTTTTGAGAGAAACGTCAGGAATCAAATTACGGTGAAAAGGGTATAGTTGTTTCTATATTCCCGACTGACAAATCGAAATAAATATGACTTGTTCTGAAGAAGAGGAAGTAAAAGGCGTAACACGGGCATTCAGTTAGTTTCAAGTTATCCATCATTAATAAAAACATTAATTTACTGTCCAATTAATTTGTTTTTTGTACAAGTAAGCATTAAAAGGAACATACAGATACAGACAGACTACAAACTTAAAAGACAACATAATTTGTGTTGTATCTCAACGTAACACTTACAACAGTGTAAAATAAAAAGCAAACAGCTTCGCTTAACAAAGTGTTTAATACGCAGATACGATCTTATACGTCACAACTAAAGTTACAAGGTGCATTAGTGAGCCGCTACCGGCGTACGGCGCTAGTAAAGTGTTATCTACTATTTAAAAAAATATAGTCAATTTATAACTTGAGAAGGGTTATTTTTGTGTCAGTCTGGGAAAATACTACAGGCACAAAGTATTTCATAATGTTGCTAAACTCATTGCAAACGTCGGATAACTTTTATCTAAGGGGGATATTACATTTTTAGAAGTTTAAGAAGTCGGTGCAATTTTACATTATAATTGAAGGCACCGACTTCTGAAACTGTTAGTTTTATAATGTGGTAATTATTTTACTCTTTTTAGTTTTTTTTTGAAGTCGGTTTTTACTTTTTTTTTAAAGTTGTTTTATTTTTCTATTTTTAGTGGTTTATACAATACACAAACGTGCAAATACAGCAATCCCGGGTAATTTGCGGTTATCTACTGAAGAGTTCCATTGTCAATCTCCGAGGGTCTTCATCAGATCTTCACCAAATGAAAATGGGACCATTTCGAAAGAATACTCTTTCAAACAAAAAATAATTTTGCAAATCCGTCTTTACATGACGGAGTTATGCCCGAACATACATAAAAATAATTACATCATCCACATAGCAGTAATCAAAAAATGCTCACAAAATAAAAAGTACTGACCCAAATTGGATGAAATTTTTATGGGACCAAATGGCAAGAATACTGCATCGAACAAAAAAAGAATCGGACTAGAAAACTCGGAGTAATCGGTGTACATACATAAATAAAAAAAATACCGACCGAATTGAGAACCTCCTCCTTTTTTTGACGTCGGTTAAAAATTACTCAGATACAGAATACCCTGTTTCATTTTTAATTTGAAAACTTTTTTTTGTTGATTCAGAAAAAAACCTATGCAGGGTCAATCAGTGTCACTAGTAAGATCACGCGGTTGGAAGGAATTACACGAATTCGTTTACACCCTGTATGATAGTGTTAAAGAAATAAATTTTACATTTTGACAGTTGATAATAGAAATTCTGTCAAAACGTCTTGCTTATTTCTCAGATAAACGCTATCCAAAGTTGGTATGAATCTAGAAATGTTTTTATTTGATTATTTTGTCCAATTACAAACTTAAATTAAAACATAAATTCCGATCCAAAGTATTCATTGACCGTTATTATTCAATGTCAAATCGATAAATTTATCCAAAATTGATTTCTTAAAATAAATTATATATTTTCAAATACCATATATTTAGCCAATCAGTCTCTTTATTCCAAAATAAAATACCGAAGCATTTTTCCAGATGTACAAGAAATACTTAAGATCTAAAATAAATATACTGAGTGTACCAACGAATCCCAGCGGACTAGAGCATAAAGACGCATCTTAACTGCGAAAAGATAATCAAGTACTAATAATTATGATGCAAATATAACGACTTGAAATCAAACACTGTTGATTGAACGTTCACTTTTTAATGGAATAGCTCCTGAATTAGAACATTCTTTATGAGTGTATGCGATCCATTAGGTACGGAGCATAGATCTCACTCAGATAACGTCTCAGACAGTATTCGAATTAGTTTTAGTGATGTGAACACAATCTTCGACTATTTTACATAACATTTAATAAAATCTATTATTAACTAGCTGATCCGATAGATATTTTCCTGTCATGCAAAAATCCTATAGAAAAAAGAACATTCCGTTTTTCTCGAATTTACCAATTTTCCGGGCAACCAAATAGCCAAATCTGTGCAGCCGTTCTCAAGTTATGCACTTACGAACAGCATTTAATTTTTATTCATAAAAAAAGAATGAACGAAAGAATGAAACGAAATATTTTAACCTTCGATTCTGATGCCTAATTGGAGAAGAAAAGCTAGGATATAGTTTGTTGAATAAAGCTTTATTTTCGAAACATTCATTATTGACGGAAATTCACAAATCGAAAAATATCTATGGTAACAAGTCCTATGAACGCGACGTTGCGACTTTTGTCATGTCACTTATGTCTTATTTGTCGAGGAGGGTTGTGAAGTGAGAAGTTTCTTATCCACTCACACGATAATTTATAAATGTTGCCAGTTCAACCTAAGGTAATGTTTACAAGGAAGTACTAAAGTTAATTGATATATGAAGAATAGAAACAAAAATTGACTGTATTGGACTTTCGTTGATATAACATTTGACTCATATTTTGTAATGTAACAGACGGTCCCAGGATCTCCTGAGCACGTCTGCTACACCAGTTGTAAAGAATGTGACGTTATTAGTGAATCCTACCTATCTATCCCTAGTCGGACAAATAAGGAAAACACTTAAAACACGACAACTTTATTATATGATAATAAAAACACTAAGTCAGTAAATCCGGGAGTCACACGTGAATGAACTGTAACTGATGGAACACACAATCCTGTAAACTCGGTAATGCGAGCACGAAGGGAGGTGAAGGCTGGAAGGTTAGCAGTGCGGTGGTGATTCAGTAACTCGACAACCAGACGGAGTGCTGGTAGTGCAGCAGCGTAGCAGTGCCGGAGGCCCAGCAATGGCCGTCCCGGCGGGGAGCTGGTAATTCAGCAGCGTAGCAGTGCCGGAGGCCCGGTAATGGTTCACTCGGCGGAGTGCTGGTAATCCAGCCGTCCGGCAGTCCACACCCTTTCGTCGTTCCTTTCAGAATCCTCGCAAAATCACCTTGCATTTCACTTTTCGAATTTTTAAATTTGAGTATCGAGTGTGTTCCAAATATGTGGCCTGTGATAGAAAAAGAGGTTTATAGTACATTATAAAAAGTAAAAAGGAGGTGAAATGCGTGAAGTGAATGATGATGAAAAAGGTGTGATCCTACAATTTGCATCAGAAAGGCGTGGTTAAAATCTTTCGGGTACCTCGGGCCCACGGTGTATAGATTAGTAGAGGTATCTTAAGGACAAATAATTTTATTTCTGTAAAGTAACAACTTTTAATGAGACAAGTAAAAATTTTAGATTTTTTTAGAGCTAATAGGAGCCGGCTGTAACCATCTGATTTACTTTGAAAAGGAACGCCAAAATAAAGTCAAAGGTATCTTTGAACTACGGGCATCGTAGTAGTAAAAGCCTTACTTAAAGAAAAATTAGGTTAAGTAGAGAGTAGAGCTCTCCGTTTCATTTCTAATTTCCAGAAGATCTTCTTTTTCAAAACAAGTTTGATCGGAATTGCAAAATTATTTTTTTGTTTGAAAGAGTATTCTCCCGAAATGGTCCCATTTAAATTTGTTGAAGATCTGATGAAGACCTTCGGAGATTGACAATGGAACTCTTCAATGGATAACAGCAAATTACCCAAGATTGCTGTAATTGCATGTTTGTGTATTGTTTATGCCACTTAAAAATAGAAAAATAAAATAACTTTAAAAAAAAGTAAAAACCGACTTAAAAAAAAAACTAAAAAGCGTATAATAATTACCATATATTATAGAAGTCACAGTTTTAGAAGTCGGTGCAATTTTACACTGAACCTAATTGAAGGCACCGACTTCTAAAACTGTTAGTTCTATAATATAGTAATTATTTTACGTTTTTTTTTTAAGTCGGGTTTTACTTTTTTTAAAGTTATTTTATTCGGTATAAAAGTAGCCTATGTCCTTCTCCAGAATCTCCAGGTTACAGAATAACTCTGTACCAAGTTTCAACAAAATCGGTTCAGTAGTTTAGTAGTGATGAGGTAACAGACAGACAGACAAAGATACTTTCGCATTTATAATAATAACTAGCTTTTGCCCGCGGCTTCGCTCGCATTAATTTAGAATATGACGATCAACTCTTAACACACTACTAAAGTTTCTATAATAATATATGTAATTCAATCATGATTCGAAAGACACGTGGCGCCATTTATTATCATAAGAAAGTTATTGTATTTTTCCTCGGGAACAGTACTTTTTTTCGGGATGAAAGGCATGACATGTCCATTTCTGTACACCTGACGACGTATATGCAAAATTCCTGGAGGATTCGGTTCAGTGGTTCAGGCGTGAAAAGGTAACAAACAAACAAATTTACTTTCGCATTTATAATATTAGTTAGGATTAGTAGAGATTAAAAAACAGAGACAGCGCAACTACGAGTAATATATTCAATACTGATTGCAGGTCAAATCAATGATAAAGAAAAATTTCGTAATTCTAATTTCATTAATGTTCTAATGAAACACTAATCTATCACTAATGCACCGGATACAGCATGTCAGCGCTGTACCCATGATGATGATTATTGTGAAACTAATGTTTGTACAAACTTGCGATCAGCGCATTAGGCGATCGATACGATAAGTCGATAAGTTTTACTTACGTATCCGTTTGTGAAACGACTTCTGTTGTATTGAGAGCCGTTATTAATGTGATTGGGGCAATTAGATTTTTTGTACGTTAACAGTTGATTGGCGGGTTTGGAGATCTGTAGACGCAGCTGTGAAAATGAAATCTTTGATTTGTTTCTTCAACAGTCTTAAAAAGTCATTGCTTCTCGTCCGAATTAAAATGTATCACTCCTTCTTCATTTCACAGTGATGTACCCAAATTTAAATTAAATAATGCTTTTTGAGGTTTGGAGCAATTACAGGAATTTGGATACATC
Organism: Amphipyra tragopoginis; assembly: GCA_905220435.1. Taxonomy (NCBI): domain Eukaryota; kingdom Metazoa; phylum Arthropoda; class Insecta; order Lepidoptera; family Noctuidae; genus Amphipyra; species Amphipyra tragopoginis. Next base: position 17,256,718 of record HG992015.1, read on the forward strand.
ATGTTTCTGAAATGAATGCACGTTTAATAAAAATCTCCGTACCCTCAAGTGACTTCGATAGTCATTAAATTAAATTTCCTTGACGGACAGCATCTTATAGATATCCGCCTCTATCCTACTCCAATATTAAAAACAACGTGCGCCAGAGTTCCATTGGCGTGTGATACCATAAATAAATCCACTGAGCCTCGCAATTCCGTTATGTGTTCATGGACTGTACCAAGTTAGGTACAATACTTAGTTACTGATAAATTCTGTAAATAAATCTGTTACAGACACTTTTACAGGTCATAATTATATGTTTTTTTAAGACGGCATTTTCTATCTGACTAGCTCTGAGAAGAAAAACCGAAACAACTCAGAGGTCAAGGTTTCTTTTAAAGTCCAGACTTTGTTGTATAAAACTATGCGAGTGTAACAATGTAGGGCAACGTCTGGAATGGCATTTTGAGGAAAGAGCCATAGAAGCTTTGAGTTGACCTGTCCCAACTGCCGGTACGAATGCATCAGCTATCGTGTAGCTCAACCTTATTGTTGGGAGTACTTCTTCTTCCCCGCCTAATCTATTGGCTGTTTCAACGATTCGGTACATCAGGCTGGGTAGCGACTCACGCTTTGTTTGGCAATGCAGTTCACCCATGGTTTATAGGCACTAAGAAACTCAAAAAAATGTGCAGTGAAAAATAACAAGAACGTAATGGTAGATTGTCATTTCGGGCTTCTTTCGTATGATGAGCTTATGACGTTGTGAAAAGATTAGCCAGTCACGGGGTGTCCTGCGTAAGCGACAAACGCGATGCATCGAACGCGAAGAACGCGATCAAAACAATGGCGTTCTCTGCTGGTGGCCTATGTAGCAGTCTGCCGCGAGACGCGACGTTACGTGTATTTTCATCACGTCGTGTCGCCAGGCGTCGCATCGCGTCGCGTTTGTCGCGGGTTTGGTAGCGGGGCTGACTGCCCAGGGAGCGCCGAACGTACTTTAGTATCATCACTCTTAGAAGATCTTTTAATGCACCCCCTACTACACGCTTAGAGCAAGTGATCAATGCGGTGGCTGCGCTTGACCTGATGTGGAGGCAATAGATGGGTGGTTTCCCTTATTTCGATGAATTTCGGACAAAATCAGCTAAGATTAGTTAGCTGCTAGAGTAATAGGAAAATGTTTGGAATGTGGCAAGGGTAACAACGAAAGTATTGGCAAATCAAATGTTTTCATTAGTGGTCTAACATTCATATTTACGATTAGATTCCATTTCAGATGACCAGTTCGACTCGTGACCTTGCCGCGTGATCAGCTCATGATTAAGGGCTTCGCTTAAGTCCGGAACTAGTCGGGCAATCCAGAGAAATGCACGTGAGTAAACCGTGACTAACCATGAAAATTCTCTGACTAATCTAATGTTCTGGTTGTTTTTTAAAGAAACAAGGATAGTAATTTAAAACATCCCAGTGGCGATAATAGATTAGGTTGTAAAGACTTATAACCAGTAATAACACAAGCAGAATACATAGCATCTGTAGAAGACGGCTTTCAACACATTTCTAAGTCAAACTAACATCAGAAGGCCAATTCTCGTAATAAAAATGTTCAAAATATAATTTCGATCTAGTCTCAGTCTAGTCTCAATCTCATAAATATGACAAATGGTATTCTTGTTCGTTAACAAACAACGTCAAACGTGAGATTATATTGAAATGAGATTGAAAGTTGACTGAAGCTAAAAGGGTATTCTGGTTACATTATGTACTGAGCCATTTTGACAAGTTGGAATTCTCATTTATTTCTAGAATTTTAGTCTATGGCTGTTGATATCGGTATGCTATCGGAAATAGATTTTAAATTGACTGAATTGACATCGTATCGAGATAGACTGAGATGATACTGAAACCGGACCTAACTTTAAGTGTACCAGAATACCATTTTTTATTCGATATATAATTTAATTTCAGTTCGGTCAACCTTCAGTCTTACTTCAAATTAATTACGAGAATTGGGCTTCTACAGTAAGATAATTACAGTTTTAAAACTACACAAGGCGACAGTATTTACATGCGCCGTGTTACGTGTGTAGGCTGTATGTTGTTTTTATCATTGTGTTCGTGGTTCATACAATATGTATTGCGGTGTTAGCTATGGTGTCGCTATAGTCAGCCACACAGCCCATAGGCTAATATGTTGGGTAATAACTTAAAAAGAGAAAACCAGACTTCAAAAAAAACTGAAAAGAGTAAAATAATTACAATATTATATAATTCACAGTTTTCGGAAGTCGGTGCTGAACGCTGAACCAAATTGAAAGCACCTACTTCTGGAACTGCTAATTTTATAATATGGTAATTGTTTCACTCTTTCAGTTTTTATGAAATCCGTTTTTCTTTTCTTTTTAACCGACTTCAAAAAAGGAGGAGATTCTCAATTCTTCGGAATCTTTTTTTTATGTATGCTCTCCGATTACTCAAAGACGGATGGCCCGATTTGGAAAATTCTTCTTTTGTTTGAAAGAGTTTACTTCTCAGGTGGTCCCATGGTTATCAAGTCAGGATCTGATGATGGGATCCTGGATGAATCGAGGGAATTCTTCAAATTTTATAGGCACTTTTGAAGCGATTTAGGTATTTTTATAGTGACTCGTGCAATTGCTTTCGGAAAGCACAATTTGGTGAAGTTGAACTGATGCTGAAGATCATAGATGGCCTACGTCGTTGCAATACGATTACTTTAATAGTTACACGGGAAACATTGTCAAAATTGGCACACCGCTTTCTTTGCCTACTGTCACAGTACAGTACATTTTAAGTATAATTATTGTTTTTTTTGTTTGAAAGAGTATTTTTTCGAAATGGTCCCATTTAAATTTGGTGAAGATCTGATGAAGACCCTCGGAGATTGACAATGGAACTCTTCAATGGATAACAGCAAATTACCCGAGATCGCTGTAATTGCATGTTTGTGTATTGTTTATGCCACTAAAAATAGAAAAATAATATAACTTTAAAAAAAAGTAAAAACCGACTTCAAAAAAAACTAAAAAGAGTAAAATAATTACCATATTATAAAACTAGCTGTGCCCGCGACTCCGTCCGCGTGGAAGTCGGAAAACAACATTGTGTCGCAGCAACTAAATAATGTTGTATTCCATTTATAATAATAATAGACAAAGGTGTCCCACTAAGGCACTTATATCTTTTGAACCATTTCTTTATGTAGAGTTTCAGCTAAAAATACTTATAGAAGACTTCATTTAATTTTAATAAGTTATAAATAGGTAGGTACTGCTTTCAAAAAGTCTGATCTGGAAATCGAACCAACACAAACGCGAAAAAACATCATCTATATTTTTATTTCATCAATCGATATGATCGATAATACGGATCAAATCGCTCCAATAAACATAGTGCCTGAAATTGATGGAAGACCATAAAAACTAACATTAAGTACCTACCTAACTTAGGTACATTTCAATTCAAACACTTATTTGTTGTTACTTCTTATTTCTTGCACTTCCTTCAATTTAAGACAGTGTGTTTGTTGGAGAGATTTGATCCTTATTATTGACCTTATAGATATCTATCAACAGGTGCCATAATATAATACCGGATGGTACATAAAGCTTTGTCAGTTCGATTCCCGGTTCAGGCAAAAAAATCAGTAAAGGCAATATTTCTTACATTAAAAAAAAGTAAAATGAAGTTTCCTTTGAGTGAAATTTGCTATTTTTAATATTTTAAAGTAATTTCCCTCCATGGCCATGTCTTTGGAACATTACCTAAAGCTTAAAAAAACTCAATTAAATAAACTTAATAAAACGACGGCGACAGGCTTTGAATAAATCTGACAATAATGAACAAAATAAAATAAAATGTAGAAAAACATTCCAAAAAGTGCATTGAGTAGATAGAATGATTACGAAATACTAAATTTCGAAGAAAGCACTGGGTGAGTGCTTTCCTTGCAAATAATCATGGCCACCGACTTCAATTTGAATTTGGACCTTATTTTCGGCATCAGCATTCCCAAAAAGTACGAACATTCAATGAATAAAAATCCTACTATTAGTCCACATCATGAATTCATTTTATTGTGAACAACAATAAGAAATTGATCTAATAAATTCTAAATAACAATATCTTCGTTTTTTTTTTGTAAAAGCTTAGTTCCTTCTTCTTAAGGATAGCATTTCATTAGACCTTTCGTAGACTAAGAATAGGTACCAATTCAACAATGAATATTAGATAATTTGTGGATTTATTCGTAGTAATATATTTCCTCACAACATGATTTGATACACGTAACGCCATCTATTGAAAATAAACTAATACATGCTAAGTTCTTCTAGAAAACTTAAAATTCGCATAACTTTTGATTGCGTGAACTGATTGCGATGAAACAAAAAACATATGTTACTTGGAGATAAGCACAATATATGTTTATAAAATTCAACAGCATTGGATCAGTTCTTTTTACGTGATGCTTGAACAAACAAACAGATAAACAGACAAACAGATAAACAGACAATCAGAAAACAAATCCAAAAATATTAAAAATGGGTTCTTTTGGTTGTCTTTTAACACCCCAACAATGTTTTTTCAAAATATTTGCTATGTACAGACACGCCAAGTCTAATATGTATAAAACATTGATTATTTGCATATCTTTTGATTGCGTGAACCGATTGCAATGAAACAAAAAAAATATGTTACTTTGAGATAAGCACAATATATGTTTATAAAAATCAACAGCATTGGGTCAGCTCTTTATACGTGATGCTTTCACAAACATGCAAACATATGTTTAATCTTTACTTCCCTAGATGGCGTTGGCGTCGAATTAGATCGCGCTATGGTTTCGTTACCGCACAATTTATAAGTTCTAGACACAAAAAAATTAATTGTTTCAGAAACACGATTTTATTATATGTATAGATATAGATATATGTATAGACTAACAGTTTTAGAAGTCGTTGCCTTCAATTAGGTTCAGTGTAAAATTGCACCGACTTCTAAAACTGTTAGTTTTATAAAATGGTAATTATTTTACTCTTTTTAGTTTTTTTTTGAAGTCTGTTTTTACTTTTTTTTTAAAGTTATTTTACTGTGTGTGTACATGACATTATTATGTGGTTCCAGGCCAAGAATAGGGCACTGCCTATTATCCTGTTGGTGTTGTAAAAGGGATTAAGCGATTATTTTGAGAGGGTTGGTTGAAGTCGAAGTCGATTCTCTTGTCTATTGTGGAGGAACGAGGAACACCATACATCGTTTCCCTCATTGGTGATCCCGACGTGATAAATGTCGCCACACTTTCATAACATCATAATCTACTTCAGTACCTATAATAACATTAATAACTACTAATTTGTACCTTCTCAAGTTTAAAGGACCTACAAGATCGTATTATTTCGATAATGATAAACCTGACATGGATCACTACAGATCTGGAACTAACTACCACCGAATTCTGAAAATTCGCAAAGCCTGGTGTGGAGCGCGGTATACCGCCGTTTGCCCGAATTTTATTTGCCCTAATATCATTTGCCATAATAGTCAACAGCCATAATATTATGTGACGTAATATTCATTTGCCCTACTCTTATTTGCTATAATAATATTAGTCACGTGCTAGAAGCTTTGTTTCCCATAAAGTCACTTACCATAACATCATTTGTCATAATCGTTATAAGCCCTAATTATTACATGCCCTAATTATCACATGCCATAATTATCATATGCCATAACATCATTTGCCATCGACATTGGGTGTGTAACGGTTGTTATATCAGGAGAAACTGGATGCAATCGGGACTTTAGGGCACCCCGACTCGGATAGGTTAGGTTAGAAGGGGATGACGCCATCCCCTTCGTGGTTTTTTTTTTATAAACCACCCAGAAGTAGTTTGGTTAGGTGCCATTTGAGTTATTGTCTAATAATTATTATGGCATTTAAATATTATGTCTAATAATCATTATGGCGTTTAAATATTATGTCTAATAACTATTATGTTAATTAAAAATATGAAAAACAATACGTATGGCACTCGTATCTTATGGTATCTAAGTTTCGGGCACTTAAAAGTATGTCATAATACGTCTTTTAGGGCAAACAAAACATTCAGGCAAATGAAATTCGGGTAAATGAAATTCGGGTAAATGAAATTCGGGTAAATGAAATTCGGGTAAATGAAATTCGGGTAAATGAAATTCGGGAACATGATGATTATGGTATATAATCTTCGGGTAAACAATAGACAACCGTGGAGCGCAGATGGGTATCGATCTGAATTCCACACAAGACTTTGTGAATTTTCAAAGCACATATGGAGATAGCGTAGATTTTCAAAGCGTATAAGATATTATGTGGAGACGATTTTAAACAAAAGTTATTATTGAATTCAATTTGTTTTTTTACAGATAAGTACTTATAAAAAATGTTATTCTGAAAATATTAATATGTTCAAATTTTATTCTTACTTCACTGAAGTACACAAAAGTATATTTTTTTCGAATAAAACTTAGAATTTAAAACTCCACATACATTTTTTTGCTTGGTTTCAAATATAAATTATTTTAATTTATAATTCAAATTTTTATTTTATACGTTATTAATTTCTCTTAGCTAAGTAGAGACAATAGTTAACCCGTCGGCGGCGCGCGGTCGGCGGGCGGGCGGATTCGCACGGGCGGCGCTTATAATGCAACGCCTATTCGCACAGTATGCATTCCACTGCACAATACATAATGCAGTTACGTTACGTTTGCATTGCGTTTTGTTTCAGTACGTTTTTTTTTAAGTCATTTATGAAAAAAAAACGTAGATCTAATAAGATTGAAATATTAGTAATGCATCGATTATAAAGTAACGGAGTTTTCTTGCTTGCCACACATATTCTGGCCTGTATGTTTTACCAGATTGGGCTAAACGAAAATATAATCCGTTGGATTACTTACTTATAATAATTTTGATTATTATCTTGAACGAAGATTAAATGTTTCAAAGTTTAATCAACCCAATGTCAACGAAATGTAGTTAATTATAATATACGTTAATGCCACCAACCAAATCAACCCGTGTTTTCAAATCATTGAAATAACTGAACGCGACACAATTTTTTTATTTAGTACGTTTTGTTTTTGGTGCTATGTATTTCTCCAATATTTTAAAATCTAAGCAAAACTACACTTTTTGATTAAGATGTTTCACTTTTTTTTTTAAGATGTATTTATTTATCTCTAACTCCTGAAGTGTTCTCGAAAAGGTTAGTCATTTTCTGCAAATACATTTTTTATTTGTGTATTTGTTACTTTTACTGGTACTAACAACCTCTTTTTTGCGCTCAGTGCTAGAGTAAACCTCCAAGTGCCTATATAAATCCAGCAAACCTACCTACTTTAAAATCTATAAACCAAAAAATTCCAACATACCAGCACTCTCGACGGCTCCAGGCGATACCGGCACAGTCTCACACTCCCTCTCCTCTCTCCTTTGTTCAAACTCACTCTGCACTCTAGTAACTTGCCTCTGGCCGTTCAGTCCTAATATAGCGTCTATCGTATGCCTTGGGCCTGGATTCACACTCGTAGGCACTTGTGTCAAGCCTAACCTAGATTTCACCGCGTCAAAACTCTGGTTCAGATGCATTTGTTGTGCGTGAAAAAACATTCCCATTCTATTAAGTGTCTCTAAGTTCTGTTGGTGTTGGGAAAGGGATATGGATTGGTCCGTCACATTGATAGAAGAGTTAGAATTTGGACTACTCATTTGTGAGCGCGGACTGTTCGTATCGGAGCGATCCGGCGTCTGGTTACCGTAATATCGGTCGTCGGGTGCGTCCATCTCGCAGCGTTACGCGTACGTCACTGGCGCTCCGAAACTACTAGTAGAGTCGGCGGGGAAGAAAGAGGCGGGGCCTATTGGAAGGGGGGCGAGCGAAATTGCCCATTGAAAGTGCGAAATTTGGGGTCGCGAAGTGATTTTGTTTGGTAAGAAGCAAGAAGCGGCGTATTAGCATTTTCCCCTCGGAGTTTCTTTGAACGGTATTGAGAGTTGGTGATGGTTGAATAGTTTTTTTTCTGTTTGATTGGGTCGATTGTGCTAGGTGTTAGAGTGTTGCCGGGAGTTTGTTAGCGATTTCTTTGAGGGTTCTCGTCGTGCTCGTGGGTTGTTACTCGCTTGTTGCTTCTTTGCATGTTTTTGAAGAAGTTAAAGGTTGATGAGATGAGAGTAATTTTAAAGTCTTCAGTTTTTTAGTTCTTTTAGATGATATCTGTAAGTTATTTTACTTAGAAGTTTGTCTCTCGCTTGTGATTTTATGATAGCATAAAAAATCAGTTTAACATATCCAAATAAGTATTGAAAGCTCATCTTAAAACACACAACTTTCACCAATCAAATTAAGCTAAATAACTATTCAACGTTCATGTTTTTGCATACATTACCCGCGATCAAACAAAGCAGCAAAAAACAAACTAAGCGCACGGTTTAGTAGTGAGTCCAAACTTCCAATTACGCAAATGCTAATGAACTCAATTCTAATTAATCACACTAATCAATACGGGGCCAATCAGACGCTACCTGTCTCAGCGGAGCGCGGGGTGAGGGAGCGAGAGCACCGCCGGACATCTGCCTGTTAACACACAAATTTAACCAAATCGGTTAACCCGTAACCAAACAATAACAGCTTTTCCAACTGACCAGAGTAATGAGCGCTTTGAGACCTAAAATCTCGAGATATGCGCAGCAAAACAAACCTTATGATAAGGTATTTAGTTTGAAAATTATTTCCACAGATTTGAGTACTTAAGTCGTTAAGACTTCAGAGGGGGAACCGTCAATATAATTTTGTCTTCTTCACACTTACAAAGATCTCGCTCGCTCTCATCTCAGGTGTAGCGACGGTTGTTAGGGGGCGGGGCGCGCGGTGACGTCACACGTCGATCGACCAATCGTGTGACGAATTTTGTTTTTTTCTTGGCGCGTCTTGTATTGTCGATGCGTTTCTTTTGTCCGGCGCGTTCAGTGATTGTTCGCGGGCGGCAGTTACACGGTTAACTTTAGGAATAACAAGCTACCGGCTTTTTGATGGAGATAATTCCATTATGTTTTTATTTTTATATTAACTTGAGTTATTTTTAGCTTTAAGTAAGTTTGCAAGCTCATTTAATAAGAGATATGTACACTTATTAGTGTATTTTCGTAATCTTTGCAATTTATTATGCGTAATTAATTTAAATAGTCCCACTAGTATCAGATATTGTACATTTGTGTGTACAAAATCAGCCATATGAGACAAGCAATAATTAATCGAAGGAGAAATCTTCTTAAATCAGTTAAGAGCCAATTAAATTATGAGCTAGTTACTATTTAACGTATGTAGCTAATTAGTTAATTATAAATCAGTTGAAACATAGATAATATCAAAAGCTAGATATCTAACATTGAAACATGTAATTACAATGTTGTATGTGTAAAACACTAGGTTACAAAAGGCTTATTTAATCAATTTAAAATATGTTTACATAAAGGAAAAATCATCATCATCATTCAGCCGAAAGACGTCCACTGCTGGACATAGGCCTCCCCCAAAAGGGGGGGTTTGCCATAATCACCACGTTTGGCAGGCAGGTTGGCGATCGCAGTATGGTAGTTAAAGTACTCAGAGAACGCTGCTGACCATCCTCTAGAGAATCCCTTAGTCGCCTTTTACGACACTCACGGGAAGAGGGTAGTGCTATTCTTTAAGGAAATTTTTTTCTTTGTAATTATGACTGCCTCATTGCTTTAGTGGTCGCAAACGCGACTGTTGAGCGTGAGGTCCACGGTTCGATCTCCATTCGGGCAGTGTTACTGGGTTTTTCCGTTTGGAACTTTTCAGTACTAACCCTGAGTTTAAAATTGTGCCCGGTTGATGGCAATAGGGTCGCCCCTGTTACATTGGGACTTAAACATAACAGCGAAATGAGAGTGTTCTATACACCTCTGCCAAACCCTCTGGAGAATATAGGCGTAATGTTATGTTTGTCGTCATTATTGTGTAAAAAAATATTGCTGATTTGGGCTCAACTGGACGTGTTAACTGATACAAATTTGCATGTCTTGGCATAATAACATTTAACAACGTTAACATAATTTTATAATTCGTGTAGGTACTCGTGTAGGTACGTTCGGCGCATCCTGGGCAGTCAGCCCCGCTACCAACCTTGCTGACTGGCTAATCTTTTCACCACAGCATGAGCTTTTTTCGTATAAGAAGAAGAAGGCATAATAACATGATAGAAAAAAGTTGGATTTAACGCAAAATCGCTAAATAGTATAATAATCAATAAGCAGTCGACTTACATATAGTAACTGCAGATAATATCCTGGCAATTGACCAGGTTACCAGATGATAAAACAACAATGCTATTTCCTCAAAAGCTTTTTTATCTACTACACTCTGTTCAACGAAAGATGAGTCCTGATAAAGCGCTCATTTAGTAAATTGTAGCCGTAAAGAGACTGCTATCGAATAAAATAACTTAAAACAAAGTAAAAACCGACTTCAAAAAATACTAAAAGAGTAAAATAATTACCATGTTCTAAAACTAACAGCTTCAGAAGTCGGTGCAATTTTACACTGAACCAAATTGAAGGCACCGACTTCCGAAACTGTTAGTTTTATAATATTGTATTTTTTTACTCTTTTTAGTTTTTTTGAAGTCGGTTTCTCTTTTATTTAAAATATTTTATTTTATTTTTCTATTTTAAGTGGCATAAACAATACACAAAAATGCAATTACAGCAATCCCGGGTAATTTGCTGTTATCCATTGAAGAGTTCCATTGAATGAATTTGGTGAAGATCTGATGAAGACCCTCGGAGATTGACAAATCTCCGAGGGTCTTCATCAGATCTTCACCAAATTTAAATGGGACCACCTCGGGAGAATACTCTTTCAAACCAAAAAGAACTTTGCAAATCCGTCTCCATATAACGGAGTTGTGACCGAAAATAAATAAATAAAAAAAACATCTGAATTGAGAATCTCCTCCTTTATGAAGTCGGTAAAAGATTGTAAACGACATCATCAAAAACCGCATTTTTTTTTTATAGTTTTAATTTTTTGTAAAGTACCAATGTGACAATGTCTTAATGTACTTTCTTAGTGAATCTAAGACTCCACTGATTTACGGTGAAGGACAACATCGTGGAGAAACCTGGACTTGATAGTCTGAAATCGCCAACCCGCAGTATTCCTTCTCTGTATAAGAAGAGGCTTTAGCCCTGCAATAAGACAATGCATTTTTTTTTGTAAAGTTTTGTATGATAATCCCAGGTCTCACCTTACGTTGCAAAAGGTATAGAATAGATGATGATTCAGCCAAAAGACGTCCACTGCTTGACATAGGCCTCCCTCAATAGGGGGGCAAAGGGGGGTTTACCATAATCGCCACGCTTGGCAGGCGGATTGGCGATCGCAGTAAGTTTTTTAAAATACTCAGAGAACGCTGCTACCCATTCTCTAGTGAATCCCTTAGTGGTCAATCAGACTGCACTAGAGTGCGGGGGCGGGCGCGGGCGCTCGGGTCTTGGCGTCTGCGTGTTCACGTAGTAGTGCCGAACGAGCTATCGTACGACGCTTCGGCGGGTGAATCAAAAACCACACGCGCAGTCACCAACAGACGCTATATCACTGTGAACGATACGGGCGGACTCATTGCAACTGGCGTCTACATACATTTGATTTACACGCGCCCGCGCTAGCACCCGCGCCCGCCTCCACTCTGAAATACGGCTTAGTCGCCTTTTACGACACCCATGGGTAGAGATGGGTTAGTGCTATTCGTTACGTCCGGCACTACACAAATACAGGGTGTTAACGAATTCGTGTAATTCCTTAAAACCACATGATCTACTACTGATGTAGACAGGCCCCGTAAGGGATTTAGCTTGATTAAAAATAAAAAATAAAATTATTATTTTTTCATGCGGCTTTGTTACCGATCGTATCTAAACCACCTAATAAGGATTCAGTAAAAAAATAAGAATTTATTTTTTTGCAAAAAAAATGATTTATTTGTGTAAACATTTCGATGCCACGCATCAATTAATGAAAGCACAGCGACACGGCTGGCAGGCACGACTAACGCGATATCGCTCTTTGCAGTCAGAAAACTCAAGGCTCTAAAATGACTCGGAAATAAAATCAAGAATATTTTTTAATTTTTTTTTAGCTGCTTTTCAAAAATTCCCATTTAAGGTTAATATGTTTCACCAGTAGATCACGTGGTTTGAAGGAATTACATGGTTTCGTTAACACCCTGTATAGAATACTCTTCTCCAATTCGGACAGATTTGCCGCAATATTTCTAATCCTAAGCTTCGCATGCTGATACACAGTGCACCAATACATTACAGTGATTGAAATTGAATATTTAACGCTCCACAATTAGTTCAAACTCTTCACTTGATTGAATGCACGCGACCGTTGCAATTGAATGACTTTTAATAGCCTACTCCGTGTTTTTAAGTTTAAAAGCATTTTTTAATGTTGTCACCGTGCAACTGGTCGTTATGTCGTATGCTTTCAATTTTTATGCTGGCAATATTGGCTAATGGATTGTTTAATCAAGTTTCTGGTATCAATCAATTTGGTTAATGATTTGATTTTGATCGTTATTTTATTGCCGCGCAAAATGTGAAGAGTATGTTAGCTGCTAATGAACTAAATAAAGTACATGATAAGTTTTTGTTGATTGCTTAATTAAGCATATCATACCGACTCTATAATGGGCAACAAATTGTCGGGAACAAAGACATTGACTCAAGTAGTAGGGAAAAGCTAAGAAATCCAAAATCTATGAAATATTCTTTGGGTTACGAAGCTAAAGCAAAACGCACAGCCAAAAAATAAAACTTTAAAAAAAAGTAAAAACCGACTTCAAAGAAATACTAAAAGGAGTAAAATAATTACCATAATATAAAATTAACAGTTTCAGAAGTCGGTGGCTTCTATTTGCTTCAGTGTAGAGTTGCACCGACTTCTGAAACTGTTAATTTTATATTATGGTAATTATTTTACTCCTTTTAGTATTTCTTTGAAGTCGGTTTTTACTTTTTTTTAAAGTTTATTTTTTATTAAAAACGTTTTAGTGTCATAATTTTAACACCCTCCTTCATAGCCCTTCTTTTTGGCTTTGACGTAGTCGGGCATAAAAAGTCCTTTCAAATGATACCTTACACGATATAATGAAAACATTCCAAAGAGGGGGAGGGGGGGACACGCACCCCCTCCTCTTTTCAAGTAGTCAGTTCCCAACAACAAATATAAACAAAGCAATATTAGTGATTTGAGAATTTTGCTTTGATCCGACGAGGAGTTCCGTTCCATATCTCTAAAGTTCATGGTCTGATCATAACAAAATTTAAATGGGACCAATCGGAAAGTATACCCTTCCGAACAAAAAAAGATTTTTTCAAATCGGTTCATAAATGACGGAGATATGAGGTAACACACATAAAAAATAAAAATAAAAAAATAAAAAAAAAAATACAACCGAATTGAGAACCTCCTCCTTTTTGAAGTCGGTTAAAAATCAAAACGATTTGAAAATGCATCTTTTATTTCATTAATAATTTATGCACACACAACACTTAATAAAAGATAAGTTAATCAGAACCACAGCGTACAAAGATAATGCTTAAAACTTAAAGAAATCTCTTCCAGCAGACGTGTGTGAAGAAAAATTAGAACAAGAAATGTAGACGGACAATAGTTATATTAATACCTAACAGTTTACATTAAGACCATAAAAATATTTAGTCTTTAACGCCTCTGATGTAGGTAAAATGGATGTAATCTGGTACGTCTGAAGTAGCAATGAAACTCGGGCTGAAATAACATCTGAATGCACTAAAGAGAAAACGACGTTGAACGTCCAGACGAGATTGCAGGATAAGTCAAACTTTTAAAACACTACAGATTCACGTCGGCGTCGGTTCGGGATTTACCGGAAAATACAAGCGTATCTTCTATAGGTATAGTTCTTTTGATCATCTCCATTTAAATAGACTGAAATGAAATAAAATGACCTTATTAACAAATGCATCTTCATCTATGAAATGGCGAGTTTCTGCTTCTGGGAAAAGTGTCCGCCGTTCGACCTCCACCTTAGTTTTTAGTACTTTATCATCATCGTCATCATCATCCTGTCCTTATCCCAACTTATTTGGGGTCGGTGCAGCATGTAGTTTTCTTCCATACATCTCTATTAGCCGTCATCTCAGTAGTCAGCTTCTTTCTAGTCATATCATCTTTTACATTATCCATACATCGTTTCTTTGGTCTTCCTCTATTCTTATAACCATTCATAATCATACTCAAAACTTTCCTCACGACATGTTCCTCATTCCTCTGCATCACATACGGTGCGCATACCATGATAACCGGTTTCCACACAATTTCTCAGTCACCGGCGCTACTTTCAGACTTCCTCATAAAATTACTCATCATGGGTTTTTAGTACTTACATTCCAATAATATTTGCATTTTATCGGTGTAAAGGTGAATTCAACTATCCATCCTGGTCATTCAAACCCTTAACCACCTTTTATCTCTTCACAAAGAAAAAACAAACACCAATTCTTAGATATCAACTACGAAACCTTATCTCCAGCTAAACGAAAACCAATTAAAAGTCTCCGAGCTAACAGACATAAATTTAAGCATTCAAAGCTCAATAACGAGACTAAATATAATAACGATCGCTAATGGCGGATTGATGGTTAAATTAAGCGAGTTTGCGCTGGAGATTGATTGGGATAAGTGTGGGAGGGGTGAGGGGCGCAGGGGGGCTGAGTCCGGGACACGCTAATCTAGTACGACCATATAACAATTTGTTGACAGTGATGGGTTATGTCGATGTGAGTAATTTGATCATAGTGTTAGGTGAGGTAACTGTAACATTAAATTGGAGGTATAATTTTAAGAATTTTACGACGACAATACCGTGCACATGAGAAGGTGGACATTTAGCAGTGAATAGAAAAACTGCAAAGATAGAAAAAGAAAATGAACATTGATCTCGTGAAAGTCAAATGTGGATCAGCACGAAGAACATGAATTAAATAACCGTGTTTTCTTTCGCTGTTGAAGTTAATATTGCTAGAGTATACTTCTGATGCTGCCACATGCCACTTTGTTAGTTAATCATGATCAAATCAAGTTGTTAATGAAATGAGATTATGAGGAGATGCATGGTGAGTACTTACGATTGAAAAAGTACTATTTTAAAAGTCGAGTAATTAACTACTGAAGAAGCGAAACCTAATCCTAGTTGGGTTAACTTCGATATTTGATTAGTTTCTTTACCAATTATCATGATTTATCTTTTAATGATTATTGATTATGATAAATCTTTTATTATTTCTCTAAAGTGCTCACGTTATTATTCATCCAACTCATTTCATCATATTTTTATCGACAGCCCCTCGTCCCTATACCACCTGGCGGCTGACAGCGACCTCTGTAATTGTTGAATGAGCCAGCATTAAAGCGCCAATTAAGCAACATTGATTGGTTTTGAACACCCCCCCTGCCCCCACTTGCCGCGCCCTCCTGCGACCCGCGCTGCGGTCCCGGATAATTCCGGATTAAAGGGCTAGCATGGACGTGTGTAGTACCCGGGGAAGCTTAAATATTTAAATTATGCGCTACATTAGTACTCAGCTTTTTTGAAGAAATGTACTAACGTTTATGTGAAGGTACATGTTCATTAGATGGCCACTTTACTACCTTTACTACTCGGGTTCTATCTTCCTTATCCTTACAATTTCCCGACTCAAAGCAATGTCTCAATTTGTATTAGGGTTGTGCGCTCACTTGGCGGTGTCGAATAATTCTTGAATAAATCCTACGTACTTAAGTTATTGTTTAAGTGACGTCATACGAAATTTACACTGCTTGTAAGTAGAGCATGTTCTGTTGCAGGTTAGCGGGAAATAAATTATATGAATCCTATAGTTGTAAGATTTACACTGTAATCCAATTGGCTAAATTGCTAGTTAACCATTATAGCCTTATTCGGGACATAGATGCCCAAACTAATGAATAAATTAGTTTATTCATTTAAATTGCCTAGTTACATTAAGATACCACAAAAGTTCAAATTGAAATACAAAATACAGACCTTGGTGGTACTTAGCGTAACAACCATCACAAAAAACAACCAATGTTGAGATGTTACGAACTTGGCAACATGAGAACTACTGTGATCCAAGATACCTTGTTAATTTTTTAAACGAATATGCATCACATTATACCCCATAGTCTAGTTTTACCTTATGCTGCACGATTGCCAAGTTTTTGTTTTTCTGTTTGACTGCTGTATGTGGTCCTAGGGGACCCTTCCTTCGTAACCGGGCAGTTATTGGCGAGACCTGAAGGGTCTCCAGCCAATGGGGGGGGGGGGGGGGGGGGAAGTAAAATACTTAACCTAAGCTAACTACTTGTACTACACTAACATCATGACTACCTGCAACAACAGCACTAATAAAAATATGTTTATAAATGAAATTTCAGATTTGGCTCTACATTAGATCTCAGAACTTTTTACGGCAACAGATTCGCAAGGCTTATCTAGTTTTCATGAATCTTTTTGATAAGATTATACTTTCTATACCAAGAACAAACGTCAGAGATTCAAGATTATCCAAAGTTTATAGAAAGCGGCTGATATCGATACCGATTCCGCGTACCGAAAGACGCAGCGTGGGTAGGCCTCCCACAAGGTGGACCGATGATCTGGTGAAGGTCGCGGGAATCCGCTGGATGCGAGAAACACAGGACCGGTCGATGTGGCGATGCTCGAGGGAGGCCTATGTCCAGCAGTTGACGTCTTTCGACTGAATGATGATGATGATAGAAAGCGGCAACATTTCCAGTAATTGATGCGCAATACACCGACTGCAAAATATAAATCAAAACCTCACCAATTTAAATCAATCAAAAATTGCAGTTGCATAAAATAGCCGCGACCTACCAGTGTCCAATCGCCACAAAAGTGTCCACCAAAGGGATAAAGGTACCTTTGAGTTAATTAATAGCGAGCTGGCCGTGATCTATTAATGGTGGACGCAGCAGGCGGTGCGGGAACAAGCGGTGACCATGGCTCAGACAGTCCGGATAAGGAAAGTATTCAGTTACAGTACAAAGATGCTTTCACCAAAGGAGAATGCCCATTTTTGTATGGGGATCCGTACCAACTTGCGTCAAACCAAATTTACTCTCAAGAGTCTAGTTTTCATTTAACTTTTCACTACCAACAAGATTTTATCAATATTTAAACGCATTTTCGAAATATTCAAAAAAGTTAGAAAACACCTGATTATATTTTTTTGCAATTTGTAATAGTCGTGATTACTATTATTTATTTATCATATAGGTATGCGTTTTAGGCCGCATTGCTGAGAAGTGCATTGCATATTATAGATATACTACACGTGCGCGATAAGTTGAGACCCGGACTACTTCGAATGCGCCCGCACGCTTGCTGTTCTCGCCTATGTTGTGACGTTACGCGCTCAGGTCAACTTACCGTGCACGGGCAGTATCTTCAGTCGTATATTTCCATCCTTTTTTATCCATAGTATAATATTTCCATCAATCGTTAGAAATAACGCACTCCTTCTGTTCATATTTTCACGGTTGACAAAATCTGACAAATGATTCGGGAGTAAATGCCTGGCCTTTACAATAGTGACATAAAGTGCTTCTTCTGGTGGGTCTTCAATGAGCTTGTGGTATTTATTTAATAGCGCACAAGATATTTTAAAATCATCCATTAGATGTCAGTGCAGCTCTATGCTCTGTTATTATAAACTTCAGAGTCTCTATATCGATACGCCAGGAAACAAGAGTCACTATCTCAAGACTATCAATAGTTATTACAGACGTAGTGAATTAATTAAGTATTCAATAAAACTATTAGAACGACTTAAACGTAGCAAAAAAACATTGGTTGATACAAATATCAAAACGCCATAATCAAATTGACATTGATACTGACAGTTCCATAATTCGGTGTTCCGAAACATAGACTATACACTATATTCCGAAACTCCTTGACTGTAGGCGTTTTGAATAATATCTGAAATACGCAATGTTTAGGATGGATATGCCATTTTTGCGGAAGTAGGTAATTGTTAATTGTTTATTATCTTTTATTTGATATTTTTTAATGCGGTTAAAAAAGACGGTTAAAAATCAGTACATTTTACACATAAATAAAACATTATTTTCGGTGTTAATGTACTTGTGACGCTATGTGGTACGGGATATGGGCATTCTCCTTTTGATGACAATTAATTATGTCAATTGATTTATATAGTTTAGCTTCCCTTTTAGCTTTTGTAAATGTGAGACCTTCGTAGACTTGCTTGATGCATAGCCACTTTAATTTGTAAATTACTATTATTCAAATAGTGCTTTTCTTTGTTAATTCTCGTACTCAAGACTTGGTACTTAATTACTTACTGGTCTGTGCTCAAAACTACATTGTTCTTTCATATCTATCCTAAATCATAGTACTGTACTTACTGAAATTGTTAAACATATTGATTTTAAAAGAGTAGCCATGGAGTTTCTTGCCGGCTCTTCTCCATAGGAAACGACTAATTGGAACCGTGCACCTAAATCCGACTTTTCATAAGTGCCTGATGGTTTATATGAAACTAGCTTTTGTCCGCAGCTTCGCTTGCGTGAAATTTTGAAACCGTTAAGTGACGATTTTCCATACAAATTTTCATCCCCTATTTAACTCCTTTAGGGGTTAATTTTCGAAAAATCCTTCCTTATTCCTTGTCTACTTTATAAAGGAAACCTCTGTGCAAAATTTCAGCTTTCTAGGTCCAAGGGTTTGGGCTGGACGTTGATGAGTCAGTCAATCAGCCAGTCAGGACCTTCCTTTTTATTTATATAGATAAAAACTTTTGATTTGATTTGAGTAGGTACGGTAACGAATATTCTAATCTTGAGGTAATGTTGAGGAGTTGTGGCTTATTAACAACTGCACTGCGAGGTTAACCAGGAAACGTGAAAAAAGGAGTGGCTCGATTTATTTGCTCCCAAGTGTATTTAGCACTTAAAATCACTATGCTCTTAATTATAAATAACAAAAAATAATCTATATACAAAAGTTATGTTTTTACGGTTTTGTCCCACCCCCTGTCCAAAACCGAGTATATCCAAATCTTACACTCGATTTTGGCCCTTATCAATGGTAGAACTAAATGAAACTCATCAAAATTTTCGGGTTCCCAACCCGTACAGCCTTCATGGGCCCAGTTCTTACATTTAAGACATTGCACCATGTATTGCTCCTTCGCGGGTATAAAGATACATTTGTTAATTCCAAAGAATAAGCTCAATTGACCATAAAAACGTTTTTGTTATTCATTGTTGTCGAGCACGCACCGACGCCATTGAAAGTTTGTTGATAAACAGATCACGGTGGCCAAAAGCAGCTAGCGAACGCGCGCCTAAATTTGAAACGTGTAAGCTCAAATACACCACGTTTGTTTCAGGCGCCGTCGACGCGCGTTTCGCAATCGCGCGTAGTCGGCGCTTCTAAACTTGAAATAGGTAGATTACTTGCGATTGCATCGCTGCAAACTCATGAAAAACGCGCTACAGACGCGCGTGAGCAACTCTCCTTGCAAAGTAAAACGCGTGTAGCACGCGCGCGAAGGAGCGTGTATCGCGCTACAGACGCGCGTGAGCAACTCTCCTTGGATTAAAACGCGCTGTACGTATGTGTTTGCAGCTAAAGAGACGCGCTGTGACAGCGCGTCTGTATCGATGTAACTCCGCGCTACCAGCGCGACGACAGCTCGCGAAAAAGTCGTCGTCTGCATACTACAATTTTATGAACGTGTGAATAGGTAAATTGGTTGCGATAACATTGCGTTTGCAGCGCGTTATAGTTGCGTGCGACGCGCGTCGACAGCGCCTGAAAAAAACGTGGTGTGTAAGAGCCGTAAGAGGCTATACTGCCTTGTCGCGGTTTTACCCCCATACCCAGTTTTGGACTAATCTCCCCTTACTTACTTATCAGAACATTTTCAAATTTCAAATCCGTCTCAAATTATGGTCACCTTACCTCACCTGTATTTGTCACACTTTGATCTCCTGAATTATCCTTTATCTATTCGCTGTCCCCAGAACAAATCCATTTCATTACGGCGCACCTTGTTCAGACGTGATTGTTGGCGTTCTCATTACCGCTAGCTAATTACCACTTAGACTGCTCAAAGGGTACCAGTTATACTGAAATGTTTTATTATAACCTCTAAATTTTACTCGGTCTATGTAGGTATAAAGAGTTGATATTGTGGTGTAATAGTACTTAACGAGGGTATGTCAGATTGTTTTAGGTGATGCCTAGGAAAGGTTGTTATTAAACCGAAGAATTGTAAACGCACTACACACATTAAATCACAGTCCTATTTTAAACCGACTGAGGCAAAGCCAAAAGGAGGGCTTATGGTTTTAGCAGTCTATGTATGTATCATGTGGGTGCCATAAACACGTACAAAATTATAATGGCAGGCGACCACGACTTTACCTTGACCATTTTTGTACCTATGTCTTGATTTCTGTCTGAAATATTTTCTTGTTTCATACTTTTTAGATCACTTTTATTTTTCCGTAGTCGGGTTTTTCAACTTTTTTTTTTCATCTCAATAGATTCATATTACAGAATGTAAGGGTAAACACCGTTATCACTCAAACCATGGGTAGTTGACTTAAACATAAAAATATAGGAACGAGTAAAAAATAAATAAAAAAATATACGCGCGAGAAATGAGCGGCGCGGTGGCGGTACGACGCGGCGTACACACACTCGCTAACGAGACTCTCGCTGACTGACTGGGGTAGCAAACTGTGCGGGGCCATGCTTCGGGCCACGCGGCGAGTTCCCCGCGCCCCCTCCCGTAGCTTGTTGCCCCCGCGCATAGGGTGAAATGCTTTTGTGGAAAAATGAAAATTTTACAAAAAAAAAAAGTTATTTTTCATTTATTTTACGTTCTATATATGAAACCAAACCACTGGTTTCAAGGATAACGGTGTTTACCCTTACAGCCTGTATAATCACGACTCCTAAGTTTCAGAAAACAACATTCTTCCTCCATCTTTATTTGTCCCAATTGTATTCCATCTAATTTCTATTGAGTTTTATGCAGATGTTTCATTAGCGTTTAATAAGTCAGTTATCTTAGCTTTCGACCAATATTTAAATAGAATATGTAGTAAATCATATAAAAATATTACGAAAATGCCCACGCTCCACAAGGCGTCATGACACATATTTTTCATTTCGATATTTTCGGTCTGAACAGCCTTTGAATGTATGACATTTTTGGATATTCGTAAAGCTTGAAGCTTGGGGATTATTTTGATATGATACACAACTACATTGGGATAATAATAAAATTGTACTTATATTGTAAAGACAGAGCTCTGCAAATTACAGCCGACACAAAAAGATGACATATAACTTTTTTTTCTAAATTTTTCTCTATGCTTTTGTACAGTGTGCCTAGTACCCACAGACGCGAAATTTAATACAGCGCCACCCCAAAAAAAATCGGAAGCTTTCTTTGGGCTACCACATAAGAAAATGATTTTAAACGGAACAAGTCGCGAGGGCCACAACTGCGGCCCGGACGTTCAACCGGAAATTTTTTTAGGCAACAAATGTTGCCTGGACGCTTGAGTGGTTTGCTGCAAAGCTGAATATGCAACAATCACTGCTGAAAATAGGACTTCCAATATAGGGCAATAAAAGTCATTTGTTAGGGAATGTTTCCATGATCGCCACGTTTGGCAGATGGTGATTGCATTGCTGATTATACACTGGAGGATCTGCTGTCCTTACTGTTGACATAACCATGTAGTCCACAGCTCTATCTTACGACATCGTCGGAAAAAGAGTAGATGATCTGATATTGGCTGAGATCCACAAACGACTTGTTGGTCTATTGGTCGCAAGTGCAACTGTTGAACTCGAGGTCCTGGGTTCGATCCCAAGGTCGGGCAAAGTGTTATTGGGTCGTCCTTGTGGAATTTTCAGTAGCAGCCCGGAGTCTGGATTTGTGCCCGTTTGATGGCAATAGGCTCGCTCCCTATTACATGGGACTTAAACATCATCATCATCATCTGCCTAGCCTTTTCCCGACTATGTTGGGTCGGCTTCCAGTCAAACCGAATGCAGCTGAATATCAGTATTTGACATGGAGCGACTGCCTATCAGACCTCCACAACCCAGTAACTGGGTAATACGATACTCTTGGTAAGACTGGTTGTCAGACTTTCTGGCTTCTGACCAACAGTAACTACTGTCAAAGATCTACAAATGACAGCCGGGACCAACGGCTTTACGTGCTTTCCGAGGCACGGAGGAAACTCGCTATGGTAAATGGTCACCCATCCACAGACCAACCTCGGCAAGCGTGGCTTAACCCGGAAGATAGGTCTATGCGGCTGTAATTATTTAGCCACGAGCTCCTCATGCTACGAGCTACATGGGACTTAAACATAGCGGCGAAATGACAGTGTACTTTACACCTCTGCCCAACCCTTCGGAGAAAACAGGCGTGAAGTTATCCACAAACGTGATGACGAGGACGAGAAATAACTGCATCTAGAAACGTTTAACGTTAATCCGTAGACTTCATTATTTTTCCGTGCCTCCCATTTAAATATCTTAAGGTGTCTTATTCTTCAAGGAAAGTGATACGTTAATATTGATTACACACGTAATAATTCTTTATAGTATTAAATTAATCCATTAAGGGTAGATAAATACGTCCGTACGTTATTAGATAAGTACATAGAATTAACGAGGGTCTTCTTTATAAAGCCGTGATTGACAATGTTGACAATGGCTTTTGGGAAAATCATCTGAGACTGTAAAAATTGAAACAAGCGAAATGATTTGTCTAAAATAAAATTTCTGTCACCTCATAGTAATCAAATGTTATAACTGTAGCATACAATGGTCCAATCAGGTGAAAGCGTGACTAACATCCGCCACAAGACACAGCGGCTCATCTCAGCTCGCAATCGAGTTACAGCGCTGTTACTACTACGTGGACCTCAACGTGGACGCTTGGACACGTGCGTAGAGTAATTATAATGTGCAGAGACTGCAAATACGCAAGCGACTAAAATCTGCCACAAGACACAGCGGCTTATATCAGCTCGTAATCGAGGGACAGCGCTGTTACTGCTACGTGAACGTTTGGATAAGTGCGTAGAGTAACGAAAATCTACAGAAACGACAAATACGTGGTTGACTAACATCCGCCACAAGACACAGCGGCTCATCTCAGCTCACAATCGAATTACAGCGCTGTTACTACTACGTGGACTTCAACGTGGACGCTTGGACACGTGCGTAGAGAAATGGCAATGTACAGAGACTAATATGCAGGTGACTAACATACGCCACAAGACACAGCGGCTTATATCAGCTTTTAACCGAGGGACAGCGCTGTTACTGCTACGTCGACATTTGGACACGTGTGTGGAGTAGGTAACGGCAATGTACAGAGACTAATACGCAGATGACTAACATTCGCCACAAGACATGTGTCTTGTGGCAAATGTTAGTCATCTGCGTATTATATAGCCTTTTTTCAGCTCACTATCGAGTTACCGCGCTGTTACTGCTATGTGGACGCTTAAACACGTGCGGAGAGTAGGCAATTTCAAAGTATAAAGACTAATACGCGGGTGACTATCATGCGCCACAAGACACAGCGGCTTGTTTCAGCTCGCAATCGAGTCACCGCGCTGTTACTACTACGAAGACGTTTGGACACGTGCGTAGAGTAACGAAAATCTGCAAAAACGACAAATACGTGGGTGATTTTCAGCCGCCACAAGACACAGCGACTTATATCAGCTCGCAATCGAGTTACCGCGCTGTTACTGCTCGTGGACGCTTGGACACGTGCGTAGAGTAACGACAATGTGCAGTGACTAATACGCAGGCGACTAAGATTCGCCACAAGACGCAGCGGCTTATATCAGCTCGCAATTGAGTTACCGCGCTGTTACTGCTACGTCGACACTTGGACACGTGCGTAGAGTAGGTAACGGCAATGTACAGAGACTAATACGCAGATGACTAACATTCGCCACAAGACACAGCGCCTTATATCGGCTCGCTATCGAGTTACTGCGCTATTACTGCTCGTGGACGCTTGGACACGTGCGTAGAGTAACGAAAATCTGCAAAAACGACAAATACGTGGGTGACTATCATCTGCCACAAGACACAGAGGCGTAGAGTAATAAAAATGTACACAGACTTCAAATATCGCAGTCCGGCAAGAATCTGTTCATGTATTACTCTATGTTAGATTAGCTTGCAATCATACAGGATGCGGAAAAAGTGACCGCTGCAAAAGTCTTTGGCTGGACACTATCAACTCGTAACTCGGTTTGCTGCTTCAGTTAGGAGTACCAAAAACAACCTTAATTGAACTTTTTGGGGAATGAATCTGGTATCTTTAACACAGGTTAATATGTAATCTAGCTAAGATGCCAGTTGCGATCCGTACTGTGACCACAAAACATAAATTAATGTAAACTGTACTTTTTTGTTTTTGTAATATTATGTTTCTTACTGTGAGTACTAATAAAGCATTTCTCTTCAAATCACGGCTCATCTTCCGTGCGGGAGATGTCCGGTCCTTTGGAAGGCATACACGGGGACACAGGTCCAACGCGCAGAGGCCCCTTTGAGAACTTTAATTTAAAATGGGGTGGGGCACCAACCGGGGACTATCCACGGCTGCACTATTGGAGTACAGTCATGAACCGTCCCAGGTGGGTGCAAGACTATTGTAAAATATGGTGAAGAATATTTGGTCTATGGGAAGGGGTGTTAGGTGGACTGGATAACTTCTATTGCCGAAAGAAAACGGCGTCTACCTTTCAATATTTAAAATTGAAAAGTGTTGGCAGACGGTGACTCGCCAGCTCTCCAGCTGGGCCCCCTGAAAAGCCGCCAGTACATAGGCGAAGAGGGCAACAAACGTGTGAGCGGCTAGGGGTGTGGAGAGATGTGGCCCCGGTTTCGCCGTCGCGGGTCTAAGAAACCCGGAATGGGTTTCCCCACTATTACGCCATTAGACACTTCCACCCCCGAGCATATAGCTCTGGCCGGCCGATAAAGGCAAGCCAGAGTTGAGAGTCCTGTGGGCACTCTTGGGGTTCCACCCTAGCCAGCCAATAAAGGCAAAATGGAGACGAGGCCCTGACCGCTCTCTGAGGCAATAAGGTACGCAGTGTCGCTACTCACCAACAGCTCGCCACAAGCTGCTCTGCGGTTTGTAAGCTTTTCAGTAGACATCATGATACATTTTTTATTATATGATGGGGTTGTAGAAAGCTAGTCTAATGTTCCCTCCGGTTTTACGTTAATCTCATGGTGAGGTAACGCCTTTCCCAGAGGGGGTGCATTATATTATTATTACTTATACAAGCACTTCCATAATTCAACGTTAATAATATCTCCTGCAGCATCTGCTCAGCACACTAATCTGTGTTACCTCACCGTGCAATCACAAGACGCGGAACAAGTAACTAACTGACCGCTGCAATAGTGTTCGGCAGGACACTATCAAGTCTGTAACTGAGTTTAGTGCTCCAGTTAGACAAACACATGCACACGTACTGGACGCTCTCATTAACACATTGCAATACCTGCTTGATTACGTTTATGTTTATTAAATAGTGTAATTTATGTTAACTATTAAAATTACTGTACTGGTTGTTGTTTTGCGTTTTAACTATTCAATATGTACATTAATTTATGCATTATGTATATTATTTATGTATATTAATACCGTGTAGGGTTAGCCAGAAAGGGGGTACTAATCCGAAAGGGTGTTAAAGTACACATAATAAGGAATAACTTTTGTCCTACTACTTTCCCTAAAAGTCAATAGTTTAAGAGAAATAGATGTTCAAAGTTTTCAAAAAAAAAACGCTAAAATCTATCTACCCTCAGATATGATCAGCTGTGTTAACATTTTAGGTCATATTTTGGGTCACGGATTAGATGCTCCATTTTTTGAATTCGTAACTAAAGCAGGGATGAAGAATTTTTGAAAAAGCTAAAATAAAATTCTTTTTCCATGGAAATAAAAATTATCAAATTTTGAAGTTTTAACACTTGCTATAAAACAGTCATCAGTGATACTATCAGTGGCCTTCGGATTAGTACCCCCTTCCGACTAACCTTGTATTTGTTGTTTCGACTTGAACTAGCGACCCGCCCCGGCTTCGCACGTATACGTTTTATAGCTTAAAACCTTTCTCTTGAATCACTCTATCGATTGAAAAAAACCGCATCAAAATCCGTTGCGTAGTTTTAAAGATGTAAGCATACATAGGGACAGACAGCGGGAAGCGACTTTGTTTCATACTATGTAGTGAGTGATAGGCAGCTTTAGGCAAGGTTACCAAACCCACAGCAATACTTTATTTTATGACAGCAAGAATAACTATGGAACTTGAACAAAAACCAATTTATCCTAGTTATGTAAGCAAACCACACCAACGTTTTTAGGGTTCCGTACCCAAAGGGTAAAACGGGACCCTATTACTAAGACTCCGCTGTCCGTCCGTCTGTCACCAGGCTGCCACCTGTATCTAATGAACCGTGATAGTTAGACAGTTGAAATTTTCACAGATGATAAATGTTTTTAAACTTTCGCGATTTGTACACATTATAAAAATACAGATTCGGGTCTAAACGTCGGGATAAAAAGGTATTTAGTGCCTTTTTTAAGTTTTTACGCGATTAGACCCGAATCTGTATTTTCACAGATGATGTATTTTTGTTGCCGCTATAACAACAAATACTAAAAAACAAAATCAAATAAATATTTAAGGGGGCTCCCATACAACAAACGTGATTTTTTTGCCGTTTTTATAGATAATGGTACGGAATCCTTAGTGCGCGAGTGCGACTCGCACTAGGCCGGTTTTTTTTTTTGCTTTTTGTCATCTGAATATCCTCATGGATGCCCTCCACCCGGGGAAGGCGAAGGGTTATGCTGGACTCTTACAGGCTAAAAACCTACGGTGTTCCTTCTCCTGACCTATGACCGGGGTCACGGGATTCGCAGCTGAATGCACCGCAACCCCGGCAGAAACCCCACTAACCTAGCTTGGGCAAACTCTAGGACAAAATACAGTAATTGTACATTTGTCCCAGAATACGTTACTAAGGCCTCATTTACGGAGACGCAAAGGCCTCATTTACGGAGACGCGGGGCGTCGGGCGTCGCGTTGTGCGGCGCGGCCCGCACCGAATTCAAACATAAGGCGTTGTATGAGAGCGTTTACGGAGAAGCAATTTTACACGCGTTTGATTGAAATGCAAGCGGAGCCCGCGGATGGCATCGCCGCATAGCACGCGACGTTTATCGCGGCGGCGCACGCAGCGTTGCGACCAGCTATTCCTGCAATTCTCCGTCCACTGTAAAACGTAGCGTCAACCGCGGCGGGGTTGCGGCGTCACACGCGTCGCGTCTTCATAAACAACATCGTACATTGCCATATGTTTATGTTTGCGCGTGTGATGGTGCGGGCCGCTGCACGCGCCGCCGCTCCGTAAACAGAAAAATCGTACGACGCGCTGCGAGACGCCACGCCGCACGCGACGCGCGACGCCCCGCTTCTCCGTAAATGAGGCCTAAGACTTAGAAACTCCATGACAAGGAGCTGTAATATTGCATGTTGTTCTTAACAATACAGATCGCCGAGATTATTTTTTACTAGCTTTTGCTCGCGGCTTCGCTCCCGTTAATTTACGGATCCCTAATTTTTTGATCCCAAAATATAGCCTATAGCACTCAGGGATAACGTAGCTTCCTATTGGTGAAAGAATTTTTGAAATCGGATGAGTAATTTCGGAGATTACCTCCTACATACAAACAAACAAACAAACAAACAAACAAATTCTACCTCTTTATAATATTAGTATAGATATAGATGAAGCGCATAAATGAGCTCGTGCCGCCTCTTCAAACTTTTTGCATTTGAAGAAAGTGACCAAACAAAAAAAAATACACGGAATGTTGAAGATTAAGGAAAAGAACACTCTCATTTCTGACCAGGAATATGTAATTGGTTGTCGTGATAGATCAGCATATTCAGCATATTTTTTTTTTAGTTTTCGTATAAATATGCAGTTTTAAGCTAAATTAAGGAAAAAAATAGGAAAGTATGGAATGTACCTACTGTTTTAAATTTTGGGGATGTATAATTTAAGGAGGTATACAGGGTGGTAATTTGAGATGGGGCATGAAGGGCAACTACCTTAACCATTGTAGCTACAGGAAAACGTGCTTAGAAGACCACCCTTAACTTTTGGGATAATTTAAATCGGCATTCACAGATTTTAAAAAAAAAGTACAGTCAGCGAGAAAAAGGGCTGTTTTCACAAAACTTTTTTATGATGCCAATCGATTCCATTTCCCATAAGGATCAAAAGACTCTTCCAGACTAACTGAGGTTGGAGTACTAGAAAAGTCAGAAATCGCAAAAAACTTATTTGAGATGGGGTAGTAATAGGGGCAGCTACCTTAATCGTTATGGCTAGAGGAAAATGTTTTTAAGAGACTATCCATGTTTTTTTTAAATATTTCGAACTGCATTCACAGATTTTGAGAATAAAATAATTTATTTTTTCAGCCTTAACGTCACTTTTAACAAAATGTTGTTTTTCGTGATTTTTGACGTTTCTAGTACTTTTACCTCAGTAGGTGCGGAAGAATATTTTGTTCCTTATGGGAAATAGGATCGATTGGCATCATAAAAGAGTTTTGTAAGAACTGACCATTTTTTTGCTGACTGTACCAAAAATTTTTTTTCAATATCTTTTTATGCAGTTCGAAATAATGTCAAAAACTATGGCCAGTCTCCTATCAAAATTTTCCTGTAGCGACAACGATTAAGGTAGCTGCCCTTATAACTAACCCATCTCAAATAGTTTTTTGTTATTTCTGACGTTTCTAGTACTCAAACCTCAGTTGGTCTGGAAGAGTTTTTTGATCCTTATGGGAAATGGGATCGATTGGCATCATAAAAAAGTTTTGTTAAAACAGTCATTTTTCTCGCTGACTGTACTTTTTTTTCAAAATCTGTGAATGCCGATTGAAATTATTCCAAAAGTTAGGGGTGGTCTTCTAAGAACGTTTTCCTGTAGCTACAATGGTTAAAGTAGTTCCCCTTCATGCCCCATTTCAAATTACCACCCTGTATAGGTACATAAAATTAGTTGAATCTGAAAGATTTCTCACATCTGCATATTATAGTGCGATGAATTGACAAGCCATAGAGCATTGTTTTATGTCCTCTCATGGGCATTAAATCGGTGATCAAAACTCAATTGACAACTAATTAAAGTTTTGACGAATAATCCAAGAAGCTTGTACCAACGTCCAACACCCATGTCAATTATAATTTGATACTTATTCCAAACATTTTGACCAACATTAGCTTAAAATGTTCCAAAAGCAAATATTCGCTTACTCATCCAATCCATCACCGCGGATCGTAATAACACTCACTCAAATTAATACCTGGCCACTCAAAAATAGAATTGAAAAATGTATGTCCAATGTAACTAGAGCCCTTATAATGTTCTCAATTCTTTTTATATTCCAACAATTTGGCTCCAAAAGAAGGGTGACGGGTCTTCACAAACTGGTCACATCTTAATACGGGCTTATTACTGATGTTAATTTTTGGGTTGTTCCAGGTAAAAAAAGTTTCGAATGGTATTTAGAGTGCTTTTAGAATCGCCATCGATATATTTACGTACAAACTCGTAGTTTTATTTTACAAATTATTATCATTTGGCTACTTCGTGCGTAGATTTGACGTTTAAATTGATACTTTGGTAGTTGATAAATTGATAGCATTTGTGTTCAAGATTTAGACAACCTGCAAAAACGGCAGTTGTTTGCCACATTATATTTAAAAGAAAAGATCCTATTTCCTGTTTCTCATAACATTTAGATTGTCGCAACTTGCAGTCCACAGTTAGACACACAAACCTCTTCTAAAGAGTAAGTGTATGATTATTTTTAACCGACTTCAAAAAAAGGAGGGAGTTCTCAATTCGGTCGGTATTTTTTTTAAATTTTTATTTATGTATGTACACCGATTACTCCGAGGTTTCTAGTCCGATTAGTGTGATTCTTTTTTTGTTCGATGCAATATACTTGCCATTTGGTCCCATAAAAATTTCTTTTTTTGTTTGAAAGAGTATTCTTCCGAAATGGTCCCATTTTAATTTGGTGAAGATCTGATGAAGACCCTCGGAGATTGACAATGGAACTGTTCAGTGGATAACAGCAAATTACCCGGGATTGCTGTAATTGCACGTTTGTGTATTGTTTATACCACTAAAAATAGAAAAATAAAATAACTTTTAAAAAAAAGTAAAAACCGACTTCAAAAAAAATCTAAAAAGAGTAAAATAATTACCATATTATAAAACTAACAGTTTCAGAAGTCGGTGCCTTCAATTATAGTGTAAAATTGCACCGACTTCTAAAACTGTTAGTTTTATAATATGGTAATTATTTTACTCTTTTTAGATTTTTTTGAAGTCGGTTTTTACTTTTTTTTTAAAGTTATTTTATCAAATATCCTAAGAATACTGTGTTGAATAATTATTGAATAAATTAAGTACTGTCACGTTGTTATTTGTTTTCCTCCAATGTGAGAGTTTGTTTGTTTGTTTCCCTCCAGTATGAGAAAAACCTAATTTAAAAACAATAACTGAACTGTGTACTTTAAATTACGAACAAAACGAAGAAATCGATGACAAAGGTAAAGGTAATCAGCAGTAATGTTACAAAATCGAATCAAACAGCACTCAGGGTGAAGCGCCCAGTTGTCGGCAGTCCGAGTGGCCGTCAATTACTCTGCCTGTACAAAAAGCGTAGATTGCCCACTATTTGCTGTTGAACGTGTTTGGTAGATGCTTTTAATGCACAGTAGTTAAAGTTTCGGTTTTTGTTTGAAATAATAAGTGGTAAATTGGTAACTAGATAATTTGCTGTAAGTAGATGCTTACTCAACAATTGTATGTAGTTGTACGTTTGGAAACAAAGAATTTATAATAATTAAGGTTACTTTTTCGTATGTACTTAAATGGTTTAGAAGAACTGTTTAAATACTTTAACTGGTTCCTCCTGGACATAAAGAAGATAAACTCAAAAATAATACTGAAAAAGTTGTGACAATTAAATCGTCTTTAATGTTCTCGTAGTCGAAGGCAAGACGCCTCAACAAATATAGAGAAAATTACACATCGATGGTTTTCGAATTAAGTGTTGATAATTTCATAATGATCTAATAATTGTTTGATGGAACAAAACGAACACTACTATCAATAAACAGCCTGCCAATGTCTTCGAAACATCTTCTTATTTGGCTGCATAGTTCAAACAAAATAAAAAATTAAATATATTTATTTCAGGCATTATTGCCCATATTTTGTTAGTAAAAACGTATATCTATGTTTATTTATTTACTAGCTGTGCCCGCGACTCCGTCCGCGTGGAAGTCGGAAAACAACATTGTGTCGCAGCAACTAAATAATCCATTTATTATAATAATAGACAAAGGTGTCCCACTAAGACACTTATATCTTTTGAACCATTTCTTTATGTAGAGTTTCAGCTCCTCTTGATTGACCGTAAAGATTCATAAAACCGTAATACTAAAAACGTGTTGCTTATTTCTATACATTTCCTTGCTAAAATGGATTATAATTGAATATTGATACTTTTATTGAAGATGTAACAAAACCATATCGCGATACAAAAATAGCTACAACGCCGTCTTGTTACAATCTGCGAACTAAATTATGATTTCATTCGAGGTGTGGTAGGTATAGAAAAGAACTTTAAATATTTAAAAAAAAAAACGTATAGAAGACTTCATTTAATTTTAATAAGTTATAAATAGGTAGGTACTGCTTTCAAAAAGTCTGATCTGGAAATCGAACCAACACAAACGCGAAAAAACATCATCTAAGTATATTTTTATTTCACCAATCGATATGATCGCTCCAATAAACATAATGCCTGAAATTGATGGAAGACCATAAAAACTAACATTAAGTACCTACCTAACTTAGGTACATTTCAATTCAAACACTTATTTGTTGTTACTTATTATTTCTTGCACTTCCTTCAATTTAAGACAGTGTGTTTGTTGGAGAGATTTGATCCTTATTATTGACCTTATAGATATCTATCAACAGGTGCCATAATATAATACCGGATGGTATATAAAGCTTTGTCAGTTCGATTCCCGGTTCAGGCAAAAAAATCAGTAAAAGGTAATTACTTACTTTAAAAAAAAGTGAAATGAAGTTTCCTTTGAGTGAAATTTGCTATTTTTAATATTTAAAGCACTTTCCCTCCATGGCCACGTCTTTGGAACATTACCTAAAGCTTAAAAAAACTCAATTAAATAAACTTAATAAAACGACGGCGACAGGCTTTGAATAAATCTGACAATAATGAACAAAATAAAATATAGAAAAACATTCCAAAAAGTGCATTGAGTAGATAGAATGATTACGAAATACTAAATTTCAACGAAAGCACTGGGTGAGCGCTTTCCTTGCAAATAATCATGGCCACCGATTTCAATTTGAATTTGGACCTTATTTTCGGCATCAGCATTCCCAAAAAGTATGAACATTCAATGAACAAAAATCCTACTATTAGTCCAGATCATGAATTAATTTTATTGTGAACAACAATAAGAAATTGACCTAATAAATTCTAAATAACAATATCTTCGTTTTTTTTCTGTAAAAGCTTAGTTCCGTCTTCATAAGGATAGCATTTCATTAAACCTTTCGTAGACTGAGAATAGGTACCAATTCAACAATGAATATTAGGTAATTTGTGGATTTATTCGTAGTAAAATATTTCCTCGCAACATTATTTGATACACGTAACGCCATCTATTGAAAATAAACTAATACATGCTAAGTTCTTCTAGAAAACTTAAAATTCGCATAACTTTTGATTGCGTGAACCGATTGCGATGAAACAAAAACCATATGTTACTTGGAGATAAGCACAATATATGTTTATAAAAGTCAACAGCATTGGGTCAGTTGTTTTTACGTGATGCTTGAACAAACAAACAGATAAACAGACAAACCAACAAACAGAAGAAACAAAATACAAAAATGTTAAAAATGGGTTCTTTTTGTTATTTTTTAACACCCCAACCATGTTTTTTCAAAATATTTGCTGTGTACAGATACGCAAAGTCTACAGATTTGATAAATGTATAGAAGATATTGATTATTTGCATATCTTTTGAATGCGTGAACCGATTGCGATGAAACAAAAAAAAATGTTACTTGGAGATAAGCACAATATATTTTTATAAAAGTCAACAGCATTGGGTCAGCTCTTTTTACGTGATGCTTGCATAAACATGCAAACATATGTTTAATCTTTACTTCCCTAGATGGCGTTGGTGTCGAATTAGATCGCGCTATGGTTTCGTTACCGCGCGATTTATAAGTTCTAGACAAAAACTTCTTAGTTACTTCTAAACCACGATTTTATTATATGTATAGATTAGGGACAAAAAACAGTTACATGTTCTGGTTTAAAATTATGTGTCGTTACAAAAATTGGTAAACATATAACCCACACCATTGTCCACGGATTAATAAATGAATATATACGGAACAGAAATGTATTGAAAATTTTGTGTAAGTATGAGTTAATTAGTTAATTTAGATTATGATTGTGGTGAAAGAATATTTATTATTATAACTTTCGTGAGACACGTACATATTTATGATTTGTTACGGTTTACTCACGTGCATTTTTCGGGATTGCCCGACTAGTTCGGACCCAAACGGAGTCCTTAATCATGAGCTGATCACGCGGCGAGGTCGCGAGTCGAACTCTAAACTAGTCGGGCAATCCCAAAAAATGCACGTGAGTAAACCGTAACTAATCTATACATATAATAAATCTGTAGACATGGCGTGTCTGTACATAGCAAATATTTTGAAAAAACCTGGTTGGGGTGTTAAACTATAACCAATAGAACCCATTTTTAACATTTTTGGATTTTTTGTCTGTTTGTCTGTTTATCTGTTTGTCTGTTTGTCTGTTTGTCTGTTTATCTGTTTATCTGTTTGTTTGTTCAAGCATCACATAAAAACAACTGATCCAATGTTGTTGACTTTTATAAATAAATATTGTGCTTATCTCCAAGTAACATATGTTTTTTGTTTCATCGCAATCGGTTCACGCAATCAAAAGTTATGCGAATTTTAAGTTTTCTAAAAGAACTTAGCATGTATTTGTGTATACTTACCATTTCTTTTCAATAGATGGCGTTACGTGTATCAAATCACGTTGTGAGGAAATATAATCAACGAATATATTACTATTCTCAGAAGGTCTATTGAAATGCTATTCGAAGAAGGTACTAACTAAGCTTTTATAAAAAAACGAGGATAATGTTATTTAAAATTTATAAGGTACCTATCTATCTGAATGGCAGTGGAAGAGAAATACATTCAATTTCATAAGCAAGTGTAGGTACCTATTCTAAATTTTTAATTGTGCAAGGCAATACGATAGATTAATTTGAAATACTCATAAATTTTATTATGAATACTTAAATATGTATTTATAAATCTATTTACTATTAATAAAATTCAAAGTGCACTTTGTCTGTAATTAAATATTTTTCCAAAATTTCGATTCGGTGGTACTATACTATCGATAAAGAAACCATAACATTTTTTTTTAGAATTATTGTGTCTGTTTGTCTTTCCGTCCGGACATCACGTAAAATCCCGTGGATGGATTTTGATGGGACTTTCGCTGATGTGTTGCGTAAAAAGCGACAATTTTGCTGCTACATATATCATCACGCTATTGTTCATAGGAGCCGAGCAGCGGAACATTATTTCCACATACTGCGAAGTATAAGCTTAATATTCGGATCGTAAAATCGCGTGAATCGATTTTGATGGGCCTGCGCTTATGCTGGTATATAAACTATCACGCTATTGCTCATAGATGCCGAGCAACGGAACATTATTTCCATATACTGCGTAGTATAAGCTGTAGACTGAAGTAATAAGTGCTGCAGTGAACGGTCGCTGGCTCAGTGTCCTGCGTTAAAACCTCACTTTAAAAAAATACACTTTTTGTAATTTTTTTGGAATGTTTTTATATATTTTATTTTGTTCATTGTTGTCAGAACTATTCAAAGCCTGTCGGCGCCGTTTTATTAAGTTTATTTAAGCCTTAGGTAATGTCCCAAAACACATAACGATGAAGGGAAAGTACTTTAAATATTAAAAATTGCAAATTTCACTCAAAGGTGACTTCATTTTATTTTTAAAAGTAAGAAATATTGCCTTTACTGATTTTTTTGCCTGAACCGGGAATCAAACTGACAAAGCTATACCATCTGCAAAGGCACCTGTTGAAAATATCTTTACGGTCAATAATCAGGATCAAAACTCTCCAACAAACACACTGTCTTAAATTGAACGAAGTGGAAAAAATAAGAACTACTTACTTAACAACAATTAATAAGTGCTTGAATTTAAATGTACATAAGTTAGTTAATTTTGGTTTTATGGTCTTCCATCAATTTCAGACACAATGTTTATTGGAGCGATTTGATCCGTATTATTGATCCTATCGATTGGTGAAATAAAAATACAGATGATATTTTTTCGCATTTGGGTTGGTTCGATTTCCAGATCAAACTTTTTGAAAACTTTGAAAGCATTACCTATTTCTAACTTATAAAATGAAGTCTTATATACGTGAAATTTTTATATATTTAAAGTACTTTCCTATTCCATACCTCGAATGAAATCATTTTATAGACTGCACTGCGTAAAATATTTCGATTTAGTTCGCCGATTGTAATTAGATGGCGTTGTAGCCGTTTTTGTATCGCGATAAGGTTTCGTTACATTATCACAATAAATATCAATATTCAATTATAATCCATTTTAGCAAGGAAATGTATGGAAATAAGCACCGCGTTTTTAGTATTATGGTTATGAACCTTTAAGGTCAATCAATAAGAGCTGAAACTCTACCTAAAGAAATGGTTTAAAAGATATACTTAAGTGCCTTGGTGGGACACCTTTGTCTATTATTATAATAAATGGAATACATACATATACACTATTTAGTTGCTGCGACACAATGTTGTTTTCCGAGTTCCACGCGGACGGAGTCGCGGGCACAGCTAGTCATAAATAAGAATACTTATAGCCAGTGTTTTAATTTTTTTACTAGAGAGAGAGAAGATATCCATGAAGTGTGTGTTATAGGTTTCCACAAGTTGACGAAGAGGCACTCGTGCCCCGGCGTATACATTAATTAATTACAAAGATCTCGAATTTAAATTGTGATATTAAATGACAAAGCTGAACTATTGATGGCTGTTTAGATTTCTGATAGTGTAAAAATTTTTGAATCTGCTTTACTTTCTTCGATTCCTAACATCACTAAACTTAATCGTATGAATAACAAGTGAGCAGTCTATCAAAGTTTCGCAGAATATCTCTATGAGAGATACCATTCAGTTGTCTGAGCGTCGTGGAATGGTCATTCATTCATAAATGTTATTTGAGTTTTTTTTTTAATCTTGTTTGAATAGCTATAAAGTGTTATTATGCGTTTTGCATGATGTTTGAGAAATATTTTGGATACTTATATCTGTATTAAGAATTTCGAAATGGATTAAGAATGGGATACAGAGTTTTGGGTTAATAGAGCTTTAAGTAACTATTGTTGGATAAGTTTTCGTACGTGATGTTCAAAGTACAATGAATATTGTTGAAGTAACTATATTTGTAAAGATGTACTAACACCAGACGATACGGCGCCTGACTGAAAAACTACCGACAGAAGAGTAACAATCGCATTTTTGACATTATGTAAGTCATTGGAAATGAAATGCAAATAAACACAAATATTTTTAACGAATGTTAAGTCTTACGACAATTTAAGACACGTTTCAATCTCTGTTATAAAAAAAACAAGACGCAAAAAAGTTATAAGCATTGTTTTAAATTAAAATGTTACTAATGTAATTGAAACACAATTAAGAGGCTCCTTCGTTAAGCAGTTGGCGTTCAATCAAAATGATTTCACGGAGATAAATTGAGTGTAAACAGAGCGAGCGAAACGCGAAATAATCTTGTTTATAACGAAGAACGAACATCTCGCTCTAATCTTATAAAAGCACAGACTAATTTGTAGACAATTGCAGAGTTAAGGAGCTTGAGGCTTGCTTCCAGTTTGGTACTGAGTTCATTGAGGCCACGTTGTTTTATTTCACCATGTAATTATTTTACAAATAAATTGACTACATATAGTATTATTATTAAAGCATTTAAAATAATCTTACACGGTTTATAAAGAGCATCATATTCATTATTTTAATCAAACCTACTTTACTACCAAAGCTACCTTCTACCTATATTTCACTCAAATAAGTCTTAAATTAAATTAACCAAATCACAACATAGACAACTTAGCTCCAACTAAATTTAAAGCTTTATAAAATGTATAAGCACTTTATCAATCTTCTTGTGACCAGTGACTACAAAAGCCCTTATGAATATACTTAACCATAACTAAAGTTACCCAAATACAGTGATTACCCAACCAGTAGCACGCCTTGTTGTTCCAGCACAATATAAAACAATAAAAAGCCTATTAAGTTGGAACAATATAATCTTCCTCCGCCTCCCCCGGCCCCGCTCACCTCTCCCCTCCCGCCCCTCTCGGAGCACTCTCGCGTCCAGCGGGCAGTAATTACCGACGCCTTGAGACTCGGCAGTCAGGAGGCAATAGCGTTATTTAGCACCTTTACAATTTGTTTCTAAGAAATCACTTTTATCTCATTATATACGTATTTGTCGCTTTAAACGGAATTGTTATACTTCAATTGTAACGTTTTCTGATGTAGATTCTTTTAATTCAGAATTTCAGATTTTAAACAGTGCCCGTATTGAAAAAGATATGATATTTAGTGGAAGAAGATGAGGAAATTGTGATAAATTTAAAAGCTAATAATGCTATTATATACTGTCATCATTTGTCAACAAATAATATTATACAAAATCTAAAACACTGCCAACAAAGTATTAAACATGCATCGTAAATTGATAGAACATAAATTAAGTTTTCGCGTCTATTTATCATTCAAAACATAATTTTCAAAGACTATTACAATTTCAACGTCTATGAAAGAAAAATAAATTGTAACTCAATGTAATCTAAAATTCTAATCCAAAAGGATATTTAAATAAAGAAAATAACAAATAACAAAATAATACGGCAATTTGTCACAGAATGATTTGGGGCCTTTAAAATGAATGCCAAATTGAATCGTAACAACTAACAAAACCGAATAATGCATCTAAATAACAAAATGTTATCAAAGAGAACAAAAACCTCTCAAACACTACGGGCATCCTCTGTCCCTTTTGCGTGCTATATCGGTGTCTCACTCACTCTAATCGTATTAAGCATCCATTTTTGTAAGCGCTCCGAGCCCGATCCAATTTCAAACTCATTTGTTAGAGCATAAAACAATTATTAAAAAACGCCAGTGATTTGGCGAGCAATTTTTGCCGTTTTACATCACTTAACGTTGGCTATAAAAAGCTGTGGAGATGTATGCTTGTTTTAATGACGGTCAACAACCATTAAAATAATTTTACTTGGTTCATATATATTATACCTATGTGTCAAATCGTGATCTGACATTTGTCGCAACTAACTAAAGAAAAAAAAAATGTAATACTTAGAACGTACCGAGTGCGTATCTCTAGCAAAAACTGTGTCCCAACAGTAGTCACAACGTGAAAAATATCTATAAATGTTTGTTATTATTTGGATGTCATTCAGTTTTACGCATTCAGTAACGTTACCTGGCAAATAAAACAATAATTTTCTTTTACACCTACCTTATCACCGATATTTAACAATCTTCTCTAAGAACAATCTCCTTGCCCACCACTGTCCATATACGCGAGCTCCGAGTTTTTTCGTCGATGTAATCGAATGATCGTGCGTGCGAGCCAACAACGGGTGCGCTCACCCCGCCTGCGCCGCGAAAACAATAACGTTTGAGTGACGTACTCGTTTATTATTTGTTATCAAACAGATCGATAATGAAGAAATATGAACATAAATATTCCACCAAATAGTGAAAACCAATGGTTACAATTAGGGTACAAGTTCGAGACGGGCTGCAAACTGCAGACTGCACGCAAGTCGCCATTGGAAGAGCGCCTTTAAAACCTCAAGCACGGTAATTTTAGACACAATAGATAAGACAATTAAGTGTCGTCCTGGGACGACGGGCGGTACGCAACCAGGGTGTGCACTTTAAAGGCCTATCCGCACACAACAGTGCCGGCACAGTGCCGACACGTGGCGATCAGTAACGTATCGATCAGTGTCAGTGAAATATGATATTGTACCATACATTTTGTATGACGCTATCCGTACTCGTCAGTGACAGTGACGTTCCGGCGAATGTCGGCGCAGCATTGACATCACTGAACGTCACTGTCACTGACGAGTACGGATAGCGTCATACAAAATGTATGGTACAATATCATATTTCACTGACACTGATCGGCACGTGTCGGCACTGTGCCGGCACTGTTGTGTGCGGAGAGGCCTTAAAGGTGCCATTCCGACAGCGACTGCAAAACTGCAACCAGATCGCACCGCAAGCGATACTACTTTTGCAGTTTGTGGTGTGCAGCCTGTCTCGGACTTGTACCCTTAATTTGGAACTGACACACACTTATGAACCGTAGGAATTTTTATTTGTAGCGACATGATCAATAAAATATTCTTCATTTCTTGGTGCCGCTGCTCCTGAGTGAATATTGGAAAAAGATTAACAATAATAAGAACCTCATTATCATCCCAAGACTCTACGAGTGACGATACTCATGTACGTCCGGCGCATCCTGGGCAGTCAGCCCCGCTACCAACCTTGCTGACTGGCTAATCTTTTCACCACAGCATGAGCTATTTTCGTATAGCTCGTGCTGAAACGAGAGAGAGATCATCCCAAAGTTAAGAATGCAGATGTATAAAACTCCAAATATGTTAATGAAAACTCAAACTATACCCGTCAAGCAGCAATAAGATAATAATAAGAACAATCTGAAATTACAATAATATTAAGAACCCAGAGAGAACAATAACTTGTTAAAAAATATATTTACCCCCCACTGGAAGTTTGACTTCAGCTTTGTGAAATCATATCTGTACGTAGCCAGGTGGAAGATACATTCTGGTTCAATGATGCCCAACCACTCATAATAAAATATTGAAACTGTTATTATTTCAGACTTTTGTAAAATCGGACAATAATTTTTCTAATGCAAAGGACACACCTAGCCAACGAACGTACTGCTAAAAGCCGAATGAAACCGGATTAGTATACAAAGTTTGGTCATATTCAACAAATGACGAACGTTCGTGGACTTTCGTTGGTCTTCATAGGCAAGATGTGTACGCCACACTACTCGCATACTACAGCAGCAGTGTCGGTACTTTACTTAGTCATATCCAGTACTAACCCTGGAGTTGAAATTACTGTGAATCTACTTTTGACTCTGCTAGCTATTCTATGTAATGGCGGTTGCATTAATGATTGTAAAATGTAATCGTTTCCACTATGTAATTCGTTTCGAGATAGTTACATCGGGTAGGCGACATCGCGACATGTTGCACTCAGTCGTACACTGAACATGTTATTACGCACAAACGTGTAGTTTTCTCAGCAGGGAGCCGCGCGACAATCTGGATGCATTCTTTTGTGTGTTTCCCTTTTATTAGGGTTCCGGGGTACAAATGTATAACAAAATTAAATATAGAGCAGATTTGAAACTGATTTTACTTCAAAAACACTGAGAATCGGAATCGCTAACATATTCGCTGGTTTGAAGGTTTGCTAAAGCATAATATCTTACGTATTCAACCTTGTAGCCACGGGATTTGAAGGCATTTTTAACCGACTTCAAAAAGAAGGAGATTTTCAATACGCCTGAATGTTTCTTTTTTTGTGCGTTTGCGATTTCTCGCGCCAATTATGAATGGATTTTGATTATACTTTTTTTGTTTGGTAGGCCATACTTCAGAAGTGGTCCAATATAAATTTTATCGAAATTGATCAGCGCTCTTTGAAAAATCAACAAAAACAAAAAATATAGTAGGTACTTAGATGACGTTTTGGTTTGTGATTCCCTTCATCAAAAGTTTTGATGAGGACTTTCAATCTCTGTTTAAATTAACAGTTTCAGAAGTCGGTGCAATTCTACATTGAGACAAATAAAAGCCACAGACTTCTGAAACTGTTAATTTAAACAGACATTGAAAGTCCTCATCAAAACTTTTGATGAAGGGAATCACAAACCAAAACGTCATCTAAGTACCTACGATATTTTTTGATGATTTGATGATATTTTATATTTTGGTAATTATTTTACTCTTTAGTTTTTTTTTTTTTGAAATCGGTTTTTACTTTTATTTAAAGTTATTATCCATCTAAAATTTAAGTGCTGGGCACTTGTCGGTGTAGAAATCTCCATCTTTCTCTATCCAGAGTCAATTTCTTCATTTCTCTATATGTTATCACTTCTTTCTTTTCTTCTTCTTCACTTTTCCTTCAATTGGTCTGTGCACTTTCTTCTTGGTCTACCTGGTTTTCTCTTTGGTTGTAATTTACGAGTACCTTCTATGATATTGGTTAGAAAGCTATCATGTCTAGGTTCAGGGCCTCAAAAAGATAATAAGTATAAAAGGTTAGTCGGAAGTGGGGTACTAATCCGCAAGTCACTTAAAGTATCACTAATGACCGTTTTAAAGCAAGTGTTAAAATTTCAAAATTCGAGATCCCTGCTTTAGTTACGAATTCAGTAAATGGAGCTTCTACATCGTGACCCCAAATATGACCTAAAATGTAAACACATCTGATCATAGCTAAGGATAGATAAATTTTAGCGTATTTTTATGAAATCTTTGAACAGCTATTTCTGTTAAACTATTGACTTTTGGGGAAAGTTGTAGAACAAAAGTTATTTATTATTATGGGTACTTTAACACCCTTTCGAATTAGTATCCCCTCTCTGACTAACCTTGTATAATAAGACATAGGTACTTTTGCTTTTGATCACTTACAATCAAGATCGAATCTGTATATCTAAACAAGTATGTAAATTTCACATGTAGTGATAATTACAAGATAC
This sequence comes from Amphipyra tragopoginis, assembly GCA_905220435.1. Lineage (NCBI taxonomy): Eukaryota > Metazoa > Arthropoda > Insecta > Lepidoptera > Noctuidae > Amphipyra > Amphipyra tragopoginis. Next base: position 17,299,105 of record HG992015.1, read on the forward strand.
AGAACCATTGTAAACGAAACTTTAATAACTTTAAAGTAACATTATTAGAGACGGGATTTCGCCAGCGGGTGGCGAGCGTTCGGTCCCAAGTTCGATCCCGGGCGGGGCGGGGACAGCTTTGACGCTGTTACCGGGATCATATCCCGGGGCTAGCAAACTGTTCAAATCAATTCTATAATATGAAACTTTTGAAGGGGAATTAGATTTTAAATTTAAATTAACTTGAGGCACACAAACTATAGGTTCCGTATCTACATATACCCTAGTTATAATGTGCAAGTGTACTTATTAATGAGAATTACTAGAGCTCTGGCAACGATCCCTTAAATCCGTTTAGGTGGAGATGTTAATCTCGTAAAATATTTGAATAACATGTTGTTATTCAAATATGTGCAGGGTGCGCCAGACGTACTTAAGTATCGTCACTCGTGGAGGCTCTTTTCATGCACCAAATTAAAATGGGACCATTTTGGGAGTATACTCTTTCAAACAAAAAAAGAATTTTGCAAATCCGTCAATATGATTATGACTGAGATATTATAAAAAAAAATACAAACATTCGAATTGAGAACCACCTCCTTTTTGAAGTCGGTTAAAAAACAAGATGGAGGGACCGGTCTTAGGTCTATCTAGTACCAATCCTTCCAAGGACCGGTCTACACCGGTACCTGTGGTTTCAAAGTTATAGGGAAACAATGGTGCCGATTCTGTTATGCACAAACTAAACTTAATTAAGGCCATTGCCATCTTTTTCACTCTGATAGAGTAAGAAAGAGACTGACGTAAATAAGAGCTGTCAAATTTAGTTGAACTAAAATTTCCATACAAAGGACGACATATCAAAACGTGTCAACTAAAGACACGGTGAAGTTAAAGGCGTAAGCTAGTTAGACATCTCTAACTTAGTTCTTATCTATCACCGTCCTTTTCTCGCGTTGTTTGTTAGTAAAAGATAGCAATTCTATAATTTTAATTTAGTTAGTGAACAAGAGAATCAGCACCAATGTGTTGTAGTTTCTTTTCCATTTAGTCCTTTTGGCCATAGTATTCTCTAAGTCATCATCTTGTGGGATTAAAATTACAGTAATTAACATCACTATTGCCCGGTTCCTACGGCAAAAACGTACCAATAGTAACATTTTTCATTGCCAAACTTGGCATATAAATAGACTCGTAAGCTAATTTTAAGTGCGATAGATATAAAAGAATGGGAAAGTCTATTGTGTAACAATATGGGCTCTTTGCTTGATTACTGTCAAAGATAGAAAAAAAAAGTCCATTGCTGTCCTATTGCAGGGCAAAGGACTCTTCTCATACAGATAAGGAACGGGCATCGATCGCCACGCTTGCTCACTGCAGGTTGGCGGCGATTTGAGACTATTAAGTCCAGGTTTCCTCACGATATTTTCCTTCATCGTATGTCCAAGTAGATTAACTAAGAAAGAACATAACTATGACATTGAAAAAGTCACATTGGTACATGCCTGGGTTTGAACCCGAAACCCGGTGCTTAACAAGCGGGTCTGTAACTTCCAGGCTCCCACGACATTCAAAGATTATGAAAGGTAAAGATATAAGAGTCTTAGGCCGGTTTTAGTGCTCGACCGACCGTCGGTGCGTACCATCGTTCCTGACGATACGCATAACCGATCGTCAGTTTTTAACGTTCAGTGCTCTCCTGACCAACCAAACTGGCCGGACTGGTACAGTCACAAACACGTACACGAAATGAACGCGTTTACAAATTGTTTAATTGCTGCTTACTATCTTCGTAAACGTATAAGGAACAGAAGACGTAGATACCACAATTTGAACACAAAGCTGTACAAACTTCTTCCCATGCCTTTTTTTTTTTTTTTTTTTAAAAAAAACGTTGCCCCACACTAAGATTTCTCTTGTATCGTGGGTGCGTTTACAGACACAAATCTCACAAACAAACGCCCAGACCCGAAACAACCATCTGTAGGCCATACAAATTTTTGTTCCGTGTGGGAATCGAACCCACGACCCGTGGCGCAGAAGCCAATCGCTTAGCCACTGCACCAAACGTGACGTCAAAACGTTGCCTTTAACTTGGCAATACGGTCTTTGTATAACACGTGGCCTTTGTCCCACAGAAGTTCACGAAGTCGAAATTCGGTAATTAGGCGTTTGGTGTCAATATATGCCATGTTTGATCAAAATTAGGTACTTAAATCATTAAAAGGTAATGATACCAATAAAATCAAACAATATTATTGAAGTTTTGAACTAGTAGGTTTCATTCTTTTTACGATGATACGCGCATGCGTACGGTCAGTCCACCGATCGGTGTAGCACTGAACGCGTTAATATGTATCCATAGCGCGTCGGTCGACTGACGGCACGCATGCGGACGCGCTTAACCGACGGTCCTCGTACGCAGTGCGTAGCAATATACGCGTGCGTACCGTCGGTCGAGCACTGTCACGACTAGTGAATTTTCATACAAATGACAAGACGACGGTCGGTCAAGCACTAAAACCGGCCTAAGGCCGGTTTTAGTGCTTGACCGACCGTCAGTGCGTACGTCGGTCGCGCTTGTCATTTGTATGAAAATTCACTAGTCGTGACAGTGCTCGACCGACAGTACGCACGCGTATATTGCTACGCATTGCGTACGAGGACCGTCGGTCAAGCGCGTCCGCATGCGTGCCGTCGGTCGACCGACGCGCTATGAATTCGTATTAACGCGTTCAGTGCTACACCGATCGGTGGACTGACCGTACGGATGCGCGTATCATCGTAAAAAGAATGAAACGTACTAGTTCAAAACTTCAATAATGTTGTTTGATTTTATTGGTATCATTACCTTTTAATGATTTAAGTACCTAATTTTGATCAAACATGGCATATATTGACACCAAACGCCTAATTACCGAAGTTCGACTTCGTGAACTTCTGTGGGACAAAGGCCACGTGTTATACAAAGACCGTATTGCTAAGTTAAAGGCATGGGAAGAAGTTTGTACAGCTTTGTGTTCAAATTGTGGTATCTACGTCTTCTGTTCCTTATACGTTTACGAAGATAGTAAGCAGCAATTAAACAATTTGTAAACGCGTTCATTTCGTGTACGTGTTTGTGACTGTACCAATCCGGCCAGTTTGGTTGGTCAGGAGAGCACTGAACGTTAAAAACTGACGATCGGTTATGCGTATCGTCAGGAACGATGGTACGCACCGACGGTCGGTCGAGCACTAAAACCGGCCTTATTATTATAACTTTCGTGAGACACATTCATATTTATGACTAGCTGTACCCGGCATGCGATGCAATGCAAAAACGTGTTTAGTTTTGAAATCTGTTTATTGAAGTGCTTTTGGATACACAATATTTTCGATTTGAGGGGATCCGAATTTACCGTACCGACGGGACGTACATCAAATGTTTGACAGGTAGGAACAGTTTGTATGGGAAAATTAAATTGTTGTTTTTACTATTTTCCCCGCGATTTTTCCATATTTTCTCAACATATAAACCTTCCCTGGACTTCCACAAATATTTCAAAAGCAAAATTAGCGACATCGGTCCAGCCGTTCTCGAGTTTTAGTGAGACTAACGAACAGCAATTCATTTTTATACAGGGCTACTGGTAAATCGACGTATTCCTTGGACCACGTTATAGGGGGGCTAATATGCAACAAATTTAACTCCACATATGTTCTACGAAATTCAATGGATTTCGAGATATTGCAATTTTTATATTCTTTTTAATAATACCCAGAATTCCTCCTTAAACATTATTTATCTATAAAATATCAAATTGATCGGCTTTGATTATGATATTAGCTTGTAGCTGATACTTTTACGAAGCTTTCTGCGTATTTAACTGTTCTTAATGACCATCCAATTGAAAGTAATCATTAAAAGTTAAATAAGTGTATTAGAAAATCATCGAGGTACACGATAAAGAATGATGTTTATCTCAAAAATTTACTACGACACTAAGTGTACAAACATCCTTATTTAATCAGCTATCCAACGAGGTATAGACGTTCAAAAAATATTTAGAAAATAATGTAAAAATGTCTTATAATACTGACAAAGGCGATTTCTGAAAAATCTCTACAAGCACGCAGGTGGCCCGTTAAGTGCAATACATTGCATAATCCTCGCGTAGAGATTAAACAGCAGTCTGTCGGGCACCAACTGTCCTCTAAATGTCAGGATTAGATTAGGTCAGGTCGTTAGGTTATGTTTGGTCAGGGTTAGGTAGGTTAGGTTAGGACCTAAGTGTGCGAGGGAACACCAGGGTGGTTTTAGTCAGTAAGAGTCTGACAGACCCCTCTGCCCACCCCCAGGATGGAGGACATCCATGAGGATATCAAGAAGGCAAAAAAAAAATGGTCAGGTTAGGTCGTTAGGTTAGGTCACGGTTAGGTTTAGGTTAGGTCACAACTTCGATGCCCTGGGATCTGGAGGCGAGGGCCCTCGCGCTGAGATATCGCCAAAGCAAGGAGGCGCTTGAGCGGAGTGGTCTCCGCCAGATCCTAGTGGCTGTGGAGGGAACGACTTGCGCAACCCAACGCAGGGCACGCCGCATTAGTGGCGGTAAGACCCGTAATGGAGGAGTGGCTGGAGAGGCGGCATGACAACCTCAGCTTCCAGATGACGCAGGTGCAGATATCTCAGCGCGGGGGCCCTTGCCTCTAGATCCCAGGGCATCGAAGTTGTGACCTAACCTAACCTAACCTGACCATATTTGTTTTGCCTACTGGATATCCTCATGGATGTCTCCCGTCCTGGGGGTGGGCAGAGGGGTCTGTCAGACTCTTACTGACTAAAACCACCCCGGTGTTCCCTCGCACACTTAGGTCCTAACCTAACCTACCTAACCCTGACCAAACATAACCTAACGACCTGACCTAATCTAATCCTGACATTTAGAGGACAGTTGGTGCCCGACAGACTGCTGTTTAATCTCTACGCGAGGATTATGCAATGAATTGCACTTAACGGGCCACCTGCGTGCTTGTAGAGATTTTTCAGAAATCGCCTTTGTCAGTATTATAAGACATTTTTACATTATTTTCTAAATATTTTTTGAACGTCTATACCTCGTTGGATAGCTGATTAAATAAGGATGTTTGTCTTGCATTTTGTACACTTAGTGTCGTAGTAAATTTTTGAGATAAACATCATTCTTTATCGTGTACCTCGATGATTTTCTAATACACTTATTTAACTTTTAATGATTACTTTCAATTGGATGGTCATTAAGAACAGTTAAATACGCAGAAAGCTTCGTAAAAGTATCAGCTACAAGCTAATATCATAATCAAAGCCGATCAATTTGATATTTTATAGATAAATAATGTTTAAGGAGGAATTCTGGGTATTATTAAAAAGAATATAAAAATTGCAATATCTCGAAATCCATTGAATTTCGTAGAACATATGTGGGGTTAAATTTGTTGCATATTAGCCCCCCTATAACGTGGTGCAAGGAATACGTCGAATTACCAGTAGCCCTGTATAATAGAAGATAAGTTACGGTGTACTCACGTGCATTTTTCGGGATTGCCCGAGTCGGGCAACTAATCATTAATCTAAGAGTCTTAATTTTAACCACTAACGCTCGGTAAATCAAAGGAATCTGCCATTAGAGATCTACATTTCCTCACTTAGTTCAAGATCATTGTACTAAAATCCCATTACATAGGTATCAAACATTTCCAGAACTTGTCTAACTCTAAACGAGCCCCAGCGATGATATGTCCGTTATTACATTAAACGCACACAACGACGAGTCGAGATGTTATCTCACCGATTAACTCACGACCCGATCCCAAAGCGATTGTTCGCGGCAAATTGCTCGAATCTTAACAACCCGATCGTGTGATAACGTCTTAATAAGGGCCTATTTAGGATATATTGTTAGTTTTTTGCGAGTGCGACAGCTGGGCCGGTTTTTTGTGATTGTGAGGTAAGGCTATGAAATTATGCAATGTCATTTCTACTTTATCTTTCGACAGAATCAGGTTAAATAGGCAAACATGAGGTCTAAAAATTCTGACATAATGTAGGTAGATACATATAGGTAGATTGGTAATAAAAAACTTTAAATAAAAGTAAAAACCGACTTGAAAAAAAAGTAAAAAAAGAGTGAAATAAGTAATTAGCATAATATAAAATTAACAGTTTCAGAAGTCGGTGGCTTTCATTTATTTCAGCGTAGAGTAGCACCAACTTCTGAAACTTAATTTTACATTATGCTAATTATTTCACTCTTTTTTTAGTTTTTTCACAATGCAGGTTAATGTAAGAAATAAACTCAGATGAGAGTAACAATATGCCTTTTAAGATTGCCGTAGCAGTTAAGAGCTGACTGTCTTAAAAACGATCAGACGAGAATGTATCAACGCTTTGCAGAAAAATATAAGGCATAAGCTGAAATCCAATTTATATTCCTGTATCTTTACGTGTGTGAGAGATCAGGGCAGAACACCCAGCTTCCTCGAATGTAGTTCTTCCTGAACTACACTGTCGCTAGCCGTCTAGACTGGCAACCGATGACAGGATAGACTTTGCCAGCCCGCCATTGCTGCAGAGTCATCAGTAGATACGGCTGGGTTTACGCTACAGTCACCAATCTGCCTAGGTATTAACAGGAACGACCTAATTCCAGCAATTGACTGCGAAAGACCGTTGTTGAAAACGACAAAATTCTTAATTGGTCATTAAAACCTACTTATGGTAAAATGTTTTTTTTTTATATTGCCGGTATCCATACCTAGATTTTACAGTGCTCTTGCAATTATTATTATTTGTAGAACACAAATAACACAACAATAATACATAACTGCTATTAGCTCTAATCGCTCCCCAAATAATAGATACTCTTAAATGTGTAGGGATAACAATTGTGGCATTTACCCTGTATAATGATGACAGTGGTTCTAAAACTGATGACGAATGATCAAATTGTGAAACTGGATAAATATGACCAAATCAAGAGTGTAACAAACATAAAAGCGCCATCTAGTGTAACTTATCCAAAGCACTACGATGAGCGGCTTCATAATAAGAAGACAACAACTACAAACGATATCTGTGGACAAGTGATGCCATCTACAATCTTCGCGTCAAACCATCTGCGCCAGCGCCACCCGGCTAGTTATCTGAATCACAACTACAGACGACTACGTGTAGATATTGTGCACACATACAAGCATCAACCTTTATAAGCAGAGCTGTCTTCGAACAAATCATCATTCGATCATTCGACTAGCTAGAGGAACAGAGTTCGGTAGCCACGCAGCCAATTCTGAACCTTAGTACGACTGATTCCTGTTCGATAGCCTAGCAGTCTTCAGGAATTAGCCAGCTAGGGGAGGTCTGAAGGGCGATAGCCACGCAGTCCCTTTCATCCCTCCACTTAGGGTTGCTACTTGATATATTTATATGAATCATTGTAACGTGTAATATAGTATAAGTAGCCAATAAATTATCATCAAGTTCAACGGGGCTTTAATTTCACAACCAGCAACCCTACAAGAGGAATTTCAAAACAATTTCACATGATAATATTTTCTTGTTTCATTAATTTTTCAGTAGTCGGGTTTTAGTTTTAGAACTTACTTTTTATTGATGATGCCGTGTATGTTTTTTCTATAGCAGTCACCTTCCGGCTACAATTTACGAAGTGACCGCTATGTCAGGACTCAACATTAGATGAACAGAGTATAAATAAGCAGGTATCTCATTTTCACAATCATAAAATAAACATAATTGTGTTCTCGTACTTGTTTGAAAACTCCAAAAAAATAAAAGCAGTTGTCAATGCACAGTGGTTCGAAGCCAAAAGAGGAGGCAAAAACTTTGACAATCGCGAATGGACGAAAACCACAATGCAACAAAACAAATCGTATTACATATCGCTGTCTCTTTTTACAACGGACTTCTCGCTCGCACAGGTTCCCCGCTGACTCGTTAGCGACGAATAAACCTTGTAATACAATAAAACAGAAAATAGTGTAAAAAATACTTGTTGCAGACTTAAGCGTGTAGATTTGAAAGCTTTATGTCAATAACATAAGAGCTATTATTGCGAGATTATTATTGGTTAAAGCTTGCCCGATTTAATACTGACATTTGTTTGAGGCGTTCACCCAATATGGTGCTGGAGAGAAATAAAATTGTATTTTTCTATTTTTAATTGGCGCAAATTTTCGTTTATGAAGGGCGATGAATGCGAAAACAAATTATTTTTTAACTGGATACATTTGGGCGTTTATTATTATTTTGCGCTCAATGAGTTGCAATGCCTGCGTTCAGCAGTGCATCCCTACTAATATTATAAATGCGAAAGTAACTCTGTCTGTCTGTTACGCTTTCACGCCTAAACCGCCAAACCGATTTTGATGAAATTTGGTACAGAGATAGTTTGAAACTCAGAAAAGGATATAATATGCTACTTTTATCCCGAAAAACGCGGCATACGCGATAAATGACATCCACGCAGGCGAAGTCGCGGGCGACTTCTAGTTTTTTATAAGCTGACTTTTTGTGATAATGAACTTACACAACCCAGTTTCAATGTTATTATTACCTACAATCCACATAGTAACGTTAATCATCCGATCATGAATAAATTAATGGTAAAAAAAAAAACTTTTTAAAAACAAGCTTTTACTTATTTAATTTATTTTTTAGTTATGATTGGGAAAATTTCTAAGTATGTTTTCGTGTTTTCCTCAGCAAGCCAGAAGCCAGCAAGTACAGAAAAAATAAGTAGTCCGCCATCTTGGATGATCCGCCATATTGAAATTAGAATGAAGTCACATAGCTAAGCATGCATTGTCATCCAAAATAAGCGTGTATACTAAATTTCAGCTCAATCGGTTAAAGATAAATGATTTAAAATTTAGTTGCAAGATTCCACCCGGACAAACATACATACATTGCAAGTTAAATAAAAGCTTGTAAAAAGTACAATAACACATCACTTTTACCTCTAACTTTTCGTTTTAGAAACTGATCCAGACATATAATCTTTTCAAAATAATATCAAATCTAGACTCAAATAAATGATCCTATGAAATTCAGTTTGAATCAGTTGATACCCTTATGATAATCAGAATTCTGTAGGCTAGATATTCGAGATCGAAAACTATGTTTTTCAGATACAGATATTTATCTACCATGTCTTTGTCGTTGCTGATGAATTAGTTTGTATGTCAATTATAAACGTTTGAAAACAAAATGCGTTCTTTCAAACGTAGTATTATTAACAAACCGTCGGATTCAACGACGAGTAAAAACTATGGTAACAATACACAGGTCGGCCATCTTTGTGTAACTCAATCTGTTTGAGATCAAACATTGATATTAATGGTACAATCGGTTATTGTGTCAATGGAACGGATGTCTAACTAGTAATTATGTGACAAAATCTTACCGCAATTTAGCATACAATGCATAGAGTAACGAGATTTTTTATCGTCAAAAGTAGAACTTTCGAGCATGTAGTTTCGTAACTTTTTGTGTTGTTTAAAAATAAGTTACAATATTAATTACACAGTATGACACGAGAGGACAAAAAAAAATTGTATTTTAAAAGATGATGCTGAAACAAAAATTGAAAGAATGAGTGAACGGCGATTAACAAAAGGAATTTATAAGGGAATGTCAGTGGAAATGCCAGTAGAGGACGCCCTAGAAGGACATACATCGATGTTATTGGTGATGTTCTTCAAAAAGGAGAAGTGCGTAGTACTTTCAACCGGCGTGCGTGTATGACAAGATATATGACCGTGAAAAAAGCGAAAGGATTATGTGAGATTCGTAGCATGTGGCGGTCTACAGTTTTTGCCTACACCCCTGAGAAAAAGGCGTGAGTTTATGTACGTATAACACGAAATAACAAAGACTTTGATTCAAAAATCTCCACCCAAACATTCAATAAAGCAAACAAGCATTTAATCCTTAACGCACTCCAAAATAGCTTACCGTGAACGCCTCCGAACAAACCTTTGAACCAGAGCCGAACTAATAATGTGAGAGAAATCCTTTTATACGTCCAACAAAAACCTAATACCACTAATAATGCCGCAAAATTTCAACGAGCTTTTTTCCAGAGATATCAAGTAGTGACCACTGTGCGGCTACAAGTACAATGAAGTACACCGATCGGTTTTGTGTAGGATTTGAAGCGGCTCGTATTTCTGTTGTAAGTGTGATTCACAATGAGAATGAAGCAAAAAATCTTCGTGAAATGACCATTGCACGGATTATGCGTATGAGGTAGCACACTGTAGTGATGCTTTTATTGATGTTTGTGATAATATTTCTGTTGTCAAGATAGTGGTTGTTGAAAAAAGTTGGGTCCTTGGAAAGGTTTGTTTCCAGTAGTGAAACGCAATAGGATGAGTCGAAAACTAAACTTACTTTTGTCACAAATAAAGTTTTTGTATAGGTAATATAAATTTTTTTAGGGTTCTATATAACTAGATACGTAGATACTATGTAAAATGTAAAAAATGTATGTAATATGTAAAACAAAGCTCTTTAATTTAATATTTTTAGTATGGAACCCTGAAAAATGTTATATAATTCTTCAAATAAATAATTTGTAACTATAAATAAAGTCCAATAAATAATTCATGATTTTTAAACCCCGGGATTAAAACGTCATTATAATTATCTATAACCGGTTTCTCGTCCACACTTTTTGTCAACAATATTAGCAATAATATGGTTTACCTGTGTATGATGTTGTATAGTGCATGTAATAGAAATAGATAATGTTATAGATAACTCAAAAGTGTCTCAACATCCAGACAAACCTGTTTAAGGTTTTTGTGATGTTTAGTATTTGATTCATGTTTGTTTTATAGTTTAATAAAGGAAAAAAAAAAAAAAAAAAATTCGGGATGTTATAGGAGGTAAGTATTATCCACTCTACGTTACTTCCTTCCTCGAAGTTTAGATAAATATACTCTACTTAATCCGATCTCTGCTAATCATAAGTACAAATTAAGTTGCTTATTAACTGAAAAAAACTACACGAATTATTGATAAGTAAATGTTATTACTCTTTAAGAGAATCTCTAGATGACAATACATTGAAGCCAATCCATTTAATGAATAATTTGTAATTTGAGACATTATTATTAGCCTGTACTGTCCCACTGCTGGGCAAAGGCCTCCCTCCGTTCCTTCCACTTGTCGCGATTCTGTGCAGCTTCATGCCAAACCTCAAGAAAGGCATCCAACTCGTCCCGCCATCTTCTCCACAGTCTGCCGCGACCCCGTCTCGCTGTCTCAGGGCTCCATTCTTGTGCTATACGGGCCCACAGCTCATTTGGCATACGGCAGACATGCCCTGCCCAGTCCCACTTCAGCTGGGCGGCCTTTTCAGCCACGTCGACAATTTGAGTTTTGGAGCGCAATAAATATTTAACTATTTCAATAATTTAATCATAATGTATTGCATGACAATTGGATGTATTACATTTTAACTGTTTATTTACAGAAGTTATGTCATGAATTTTGTATGCCTTAATGGCGGGACATAGCAGACTTACCTGTATTCAGCACAACATCTTATGAACCTATGATCCACAATGAAATTATTTGAATTTGAAACTGAAATCGAGGAAAAAAAATCAGCTGTCCCCTAAATTTATGTTCGTATTGCTCGTCAAGATGCAGGGAATAGCTGATTTTTTTTCGCGATTTCAGTTTTGGTCCCATAGTAAAACTTGTTCATAATTATGAGTACAGTGACCTCTTAAGAGGTTGTGCATTATTTATGTTATACCTTGTATAATATGGTACCGTACTAAACTTATAACTACTATTAATAAGTTACTTTTGTTTTGGTGGCGCTGATTAACTTAAATCCACATCACACCGAAATTAGAAACAACATTATTTAACCTTACAAAATCACTTACGACTCAACGAATATTTGCAGGCGCTCAATTTTAGATATATTGTACATACATGGACTCCGCAGCCAGGTGTTCAAAGGTAGAGAGTCAGAGTGCGGGGGGCAAAGGGAGAGGGGCGGGGAACAGGGAGGTGCCTGAATTCGATTCCGGGCTATTGAAAAGTTTCAAGAGGCGAAAAGCTTCGACAAACGAAGCTAAGTGAATTTCGAGCCCTCGGAAAAGCCAGGAGCGGACTTGGGTTGCAGAAATAGAAGGGAGTGTACTAGCAAAAAGATTATAAGGAAACATGAAATGTGCATCCATTGTCAAGTGCTATCTTCGTAGAGATCAAATATCATAACGTGGTACGCCCCTCTATTGACACTGCAAGTAATAAACTTAAAAAAAAAAGTAAAAACCGACTTCAAAGAAATACTAAAAGGAGTAAAATAATTACCATAATATAAAATTAACAGTTTCAGAAGTCGGTGGCTTCTATTTGCTTCAGTGTAGAGTTGCACCGACTTCTGAAACTGTTAATTTTATATTATGGTAAATTTTACTCCTTTTAGTTTTTCTTTGAAGTCGGTTTTTATTTTTTTTTAAAGTTTATTTTTTTATTAAGTACGTTTTAGTACCATAAATTTAACCCCCTCCTCTTCATAACTCTTCTTTTTGGCTTTGACGTAGTCGGGTATAAAAAGCCCTTTCGAATGATACCTTACACGATATAATGAAAACATTCCAAAGGGAGGGGGGGGACGCACCCCCTCCTCTTTTCCAGTAGTCAGTTCCCAACAACAAATATAAACAAAGCAATATTAGTAATTTGAGAATTTTGCTTTGATCCGATGAGGAGTTCCGTTCCATATCTCTGAAGTTCATGGTCTAATCATAACAAAATGTATATGGAACCAATCGGGAAGTATACCCTTTTGAACAAAAACCGATTTTTTTAAATCGGTTCATAAATGACGGAGATATGAGGTAACAAACATAAAAAAAAAAATACAACCGAATTGAGAACCTCCTCCTTTTTGAAGTCGGTTAAAAATGAATGAGATAGAATATTTACAACGTGTCATTCATTCACTTTATTTATACACTAGTCGAGCAATAAATCTACTAAATTACAAACACAACCAGGGTGAATCGTTGGCATAACATGCACACACACACATTGAAAACAGATGTTGGAGGCGCGTGCCATGTTTAGAACAGTTTTATTCGGTGTTAGTGAAGACTGCAGTGCCAGGCAAAGGTAAAAATTATTCGTATACTTAGTCGTTTTTCCACGACTCACAAGTAGACACAACGAAAGTGTGGTGACGACTTTGAGCGGTAGATATTTCTATGAGCTTTTTACTTACCAAACGATACGACATTAGTCGACACTAGTGTCATAATTAACTGTTCGTAGAAATGTGGCGTGTGCCGTGGAAACACGGCCTGTCTTCTGTTACGACATTCAGAGGAAAAGACGACATTTTAAATCCAAAAATTAACCGTTACGACCTACGTAACAGTTAAATTTTGGATTGAGCTGAAACACGTTTTATGTCATACTTAGCAAGAAAATCTCGTTACCCATATTTTAGACTTGTCTGCGTTGAATATAGATATAAAATAAAGAACTTAATAATGCACCTGTTTATCTGCTGGTAACCCCGTATTTTACGACAAAAATCCTATGTGTTTTCCGAGAAAACCTCGTAATTCGCATTTTACACCGTTCGAGAATGCATGTTCAAATATTAATTATATGATTTAGTAGGTAATCACAAGCACTGGCAACACGCAAGTGAAGCTACGGGCAAAAGCTAGTCTATACATATAATAAAATCGTGTTTCAGGAGTAACTTAGAATATTTCGTCTAGAACTTATAAATCGCACGGTAACGAAACCATAGCGCGATCTAATTCGACGCCAACGCCATCTAGGGAAGTAAAGATTAAACATTTGTTTGCATGTTTATGCAAGCATCACGTAAAAAGAGCTGACCCAATGCTGTTGACTTTTATAAACAAATATTGTGCTTATCTCAAAGTAAATTATTTTTTTTGTTACATCGCAATCGGTTCACGCAATCAAAAGATATGCAAATAATCAATATCTTCTATACTTATAACTATACACATTTAATGAAACAGTAAAAAAAACTGTGTCTGTACATTAAATATATTAAAACAAAATATTGAGGGGGGTTTAGAAACAGTTTTTTTTTTTGGATTCGTGCTCTATTAGAGCACGAATCCAAAAAAAAAACTGTCTGTTTGTCTGTGTGTCTGTTTGTCTGTTTGTCTGTTTGTTTGTACACGCTAATCTTCGGAACTGCTGGACGGAATTGAATGTTTTTTTTTTGTTGCATAGTTCTTAAGTCTGGGCAACATATAGGCTATAATTTATCTTGGAAACTTGAACACCTGATGCAGAACCGCAACAGACCAGCTAAACTATAAGAGATACAAAAATGGTACCATAGCAAAAATTGTTTCACGTGATGAGCATTTTCTGTTGAGAGAATAAATTTGAAGATTTGGAACACCTGATGTGGAGCTCCACGAGCCCAGCTACACTGTAACATATATAGGAATGACGTCTTAGCAAGAGTTGTTTAGCCTGATGAGCACTCTCTGTTGACGTATCAAAATTGAAGATCTGGAACACCTGTTGTGGAATTCCAAGAGCCCAGCTACACTATAACTTATATAGGAATGACGTTTTAGCAAAAGTTGTTCAATCTGATGAGCACTCTCTGTTGATTTATAAAAATTCAAGATCTGGAACACCTGTTGTGCAACTCCAAGAGCCCATCTACACCATAACACATTAAAGGAATGACGTTTTAGCAAAAGTTGTTCGGTCTGATGGGCATTTCCTATTGACTTATAAAAATCGAAGATCAGAAACATCTGATGTGGAAATCAAAGCTATCACTAATTTCACTGTATAATTATAAAATAACATAAGCTGGGAGTACCTCCACGCGGTGAAGGCGGATTTTCGATGACGATGGTATATCATTGAAAATTTGACTCTACTGGCCAAAACTCCCATTTTTTATTTTATTTTTATCGAATAAATATGTCTTCGGGCTTATTTTATTTGAGTGTTTAATTTCCTTTTCCATTTATCTTCGTGACACGGTAGCCTACCCGGTAACGCAGGGGAGCAGTCACTTAGATTTAAATTGATCAGGTATCTTCACAATAAAACTATAACCATGCCTAGAAAGAGGTCAAATCTTTCCCAATGTTCCAAAGGGGCTAAAAGATTGAGGATCATAAGCTCCCAAGAATGTACCGAAGAGCGTCCGGAGAGACTTGATGCTGTTCGAGAACATCAGGCTGCAACTCGCTCCGTGGAAACCTCTTCGGATCGCGAAGCACGCTTGAGTTCCAAGCGTATCTACGTATCGACTTCTAGGTCTCTAGAGACAAGTGCGGAACGTGATGCGCGACTGACCGCTGATCGTGAACGTCACACATTGCCTCGCGAGTCGGAGACGTTCACGGATAGAGAGTTGCGCTTGAGTTCCAAGCGTATCTACGCATTGACTTCTAGGTCTCTAGAGACAAGTGGGGAACGTGATGCGCGACTGACCGCTGATCGTGAACGTCACACATTGCCTCGCGAGTCGGAGACGTTCACGGATAGAGAGTTGCGCTTGAGTTCCAAGCGTATCTACGCATTGACTTCTAGGTCTCTAGAGACAAGTGGGGAACGTGATGCGCGACTGACCGCTGATTGTGCAAGTCATGCATTGTCTCGCGAATCGGAGACGTTCACGAATAGAGAGTTGCGCTTGAGTTCCAAGCATATCTACGCATCGACTTCTAGGTCTCTAGAGACAAGTGGGGAACGTGATGCATGACTGACCGCTGATCGTGAACGTCACACATTGCCTCGCGAGTCGGAGACGTTCACGGATAGAGAGTTGCGCTTGAGTTCCAAGCGTATCTACGCATCGACTTCTAGGTCTCTAGAGACAAGTGGGGAACGTGATGCGCGACTGACCGCTGATCGTGAACGTCACACATTGCCTCGTGAGTCGGAGACGTTCACGGATAGAGAGTTGCGCTTGAGTTCCAAGCGTATCTACGCATCGAATTCTAGGTCTCTAGAGACAAGTGGGGAACGTGATGCGCGACTGACCGCTGATTGTGCAAGTCATGCATTGTCTCGCGAATCGGAGACGTTCACGAATAGAGAATTACGCTTGAATTCCAAGTGTAACTACGCATTGACTTCTAGGTCTCTAGAGACAAGTGGAGAACGTGATGCGCGACTGACCGCTGATCGTGAACGTCATGCATTGTCTCGCGAGTCGGAGACGTTCACGGATAGAGAATTACGCTTGAGTTCCAAGCGTATCTTCGTATCGACTTCTAGGTCTCTAGAGACAAGTGGGGAACGGGATGCGCGACTGACCGCTGATCGTGAACGTCATGCATTGTCTCGCGAGTCGGAGACGTTCACGGATAGAGAATTACGCTTGAGTTCCAAGCGTATCTTCGTATCGACTTCTAGGTCTCTAGAGACAAGTGGGGAACGGGATGCGCGACTGACCGCTGATCGTGAACGTCACGCATTGTCTCGCGAGTCGGAGACGTTCACGGATAGAGAGTTGCGCTTGAGTTCCAAGCATATCTACGCATCGACTTCTAGGTATCTAGAGACAAGTGGGGAACATGATGCACGACTGACCGCTGATTGTGAACGTCACGCATTGTCTCGCGAGTTGGAGACGTTCACGGATAGAGAATTGCGCTTGAGTTCCAAGCGTATCTACGCATCGACTTCTAGGTTTCTAGAGACAAGTGGGGAACGTGATAAGCGACTGACCGCTGATCGTGTACGTCACGCATTGTCTCGCGAGTCGAAGACGTTCATGGATAGAGAATTGCGCTTGAGTTCCAAACGTATCTACGCATCGACTTCTAGGTCTCTAGAGACAAGTAGGGAACGTGATGCATGACTGACCGCTGATCGTGAACGTCACACATTGTCTCGCGAGTCGGAGACGTTCACGGATAGAGAATTGCGCTTGAGTTCCAAGCGTATCTACGTCTCGACTTCTAGGTCTCTAGAGACAAGTGGGGAACGTGATGCACGACTGACCGCTGATCGTGAACGTCACGCATTGTCTCGCGAGTCGGAGATGTTCACGGATAGAGAATTACGCTTGAGTTCCAAGCGTATCTATGCATCGACTTCTAGGTCTCTAGAGACAAGTGGGGAACGTGATGCGCGACTGACCGCTGATCGTGAATGTCACGCATTGTCTCGCGAGTCGGAGATGTTCACGGATAAAGAATTGCACTTGAGTTCTCAGCGTATCTACGCATCTGTTTCTAGGTCTCTAGAGACATCAGACGTTTCAGATCTTCGATTTTGATGACCCCGTTGTCGTTGGCATAAGCAACAGGATCCGCGTACGAAGTCGCGGGCAGAAGCTATTTATAATAAAACAAAAAAAAACTGGGAAACATTGCAAAACTTTTCAAGAAACGGTTTTTTCCGTCTCCTTTTTTTTCTTTTAGCCGTAACGAGGTTTTCTCTAGTGGCCGACGATAAGGCGAACCATTAAACTCGACGTTTCACGCATAGCATCGTTGCCGCAACGGTGCAATCATCTACTTCTTAGCCCAGTTTAATGACTTATCTAAAGCTAATAGTATTGCTAAATAATAGTAGCATGGCTAAACAATAACTTTCTTAAACCGAGTACGTCCCTGCGCAGGCGGCTTGGTTCCAATTTTTATCAATCCCATTTCATTTCCCCTTACGAAAGTTTTCCTCCAATTTCGCGCTCTCGCCCCCGCCCTTTTAGTGTTGTGGCAGCTGTGGCACATACAGATATCGATAAAACTGGTTTGTGCAATTAAAGCACTGTTAAAATTATGCTGAATTTACTGGCTCAGTACCTATAATCAGAAAAAAATAGTACTTAGAGCTCGAGTACTAAATTCTGCAGTGTAGAGAGCTTGGCTCCAGCCGTACACACCAAATAAGTGTACAAAATTTTGCATAATGTTAAGCGTGGTGAATAACACTAGATGCGTATGTCGAGGTGTCAAAACTACAGGTTGTTTTTCATAATAGAATGTTTATGCTTTGGTAGCTCTACGAAGCTAGCAGCAAAGACAACAAGTATCACATCCCACATATAGAAAGTGTCAATATCCGCTTCATTGCTCTAGTAATCAATATCCAAACCGGGGAGTTCTTCAGGTCTCAAATATCATTCGGTTTTTGTTGAAAATTTATTTCACGCTTTTCATTGTTCTCCATCGTATATGGCTGCATACCGCCATTAACTTAATTACAATCGGTGTACATCTTTAATGTATAGATCATCTTTACCAAACCGCTCGGGGATATCTAGAACATCAGTTTATAATTACCATAGATAACGAGAAACGTTAACTCACGCTGCAAATAAAGCTGCCCGACTAGTTTCGGACCCAAACGGAGCCCTCAATCATGAGCTTAAACTAGTCGGGCAATCCTGAAAAATGCATGCGAGTAAACCGTAAATAATCATAAATATGAATGTGTCTCACGAAAGTTATAATACGCAAATAAAGCTATCGATAAACCGTCACCGCGCACATCACTACAGTTTAAACATTAAAGTATTTCTCGGGAGACGCGGACGTATCAAGCGATCATTTCTCTGTTATTACGCGACCGAATTCAATTGCAGACCGTTTACATCGACACTTGCTTATTAACTGACCCACGGAATTTGATGGGATCATCCTAAAATAACAAACAACACAATTGGAGTTACTTTTGTCGTATAGAGTTTGGTAGGCATAAGTGTAGTATACCAACGGTTCCCCAGGGCTACAGTAAATATCAAGAGATTGGGTGGGAACCCTATTGGCGTTCTTAAGCCACAATCCCAACTCAGGGCTATTTAATAGGAAACCCAGTTTGACACAATCTAAAGCTCTATTAAACCAGTAAGGGAATAGATTTTGTTGGATAAGTGCTAACAATAACAATTATAATTAAAATGTACTGTACTGTGACAGTAGGCCAAAAAAGCGGTCTGCCAGTTTTGACAATGTTTCCCGTGTAACTATTAAAGTAATCGTATTGCAACGACGTAGGCCATATATGATCTTCAGCATCAGTTCGACTTCACCAAATTGTGCTTTACGAAAGGAAATACACGAGTCACTATAAAAAATATTGAAATCGCTTTAAGTGTGCCTATTTCTCTCGATTTCTCCAGGATCCCATCATCAGATCCTGACCTGATGGCCATAGGACCAACTGGGAAGTAGGTATACCCTTTCAAATAAAAGAAGAATTTTCCAAATCGGTCTAGCCATTTTTGAGTAATCGGGGAACATACATAAAAAAAAACCGACGAGTTGAGAATCTCCTTCTTTTTTTGAATTCTGTTAATTATTAAAATAGCCACAAACCTCATTCATTATCATTCAAACTCTCGGCAATTTAGATTATAAATGCGAAAATGAGTTTATCTGTCTGTTTGTAACTTAAAGGATCAAACTGCTGAACCGATGTTTATGAAACTTGGCATTTAGATAGCCAGATACCCGAAGAAGAACATACTGGGATACTTTTAATTGACATGTTAAGGTCACTTACTGCCAGTTACTACGTTTGTACAATGATAGTTGCTTCGTCTAGATAAAGCTAGCATTATCTAGTAGTAGTTGGATAAAGTTCGGAATACGGTATTTTAATTTTGTTAAATTTCGACTTTGTCGAAAGCTATGCTTTATCGATAAAGTTCGCTATACCTCGCGATAAAAGCCGCGGGCTTCAGCTAGTATGTATAAACGATGGCTGCATTCGACCACCTAGAACACGCACATTGGTTGATTTTAGGTAATTTCAACATCACAGCGTACTGCGTGATGGTATTTGTCAATATGTCGATGGTTGTACCTGTCTTCCAGTACCTGGTAGTACCTGTTAAATAACTTGTTATAAGTTATTTAACAGGTACGTATAAAATGAAATACGTATAATTTCTTCAAAAAACTCCTTTCGTTCTTTATAATTTGTTTTGTTGGGAACCGTTTAAAGAGCAATTACAAAGTTCCCTCTTATTTATCGGACTCCCAAATAATTTAGTTACGTTAGAAAAATATAAAACATTTCCTTTTTCATGGAAATCCGTGATTTCTTTTAAATTGGTTCGCTTCACTTAATTACCCAATTTTTGTCACAATTTAATAGTGAGTGTTGAAGAAAAGTGTTTCGAAATATTGTATTTCTACCTGGCGGCATCAAAGATTGAGTCGCTTGGCTATTGATCTCATCATCTCATCTTATAAATGCGAAAGTAACTCTGTCTGTTACTTCATCACGACTAAACTACTGGGGGTCTACTCCGTAAGCACGAAGTCCGTGGTTTCGGGCTCAGTTACGAGCGTTTCCTACTCCCCATCACCTACGGCATACGACATCCACGCGGGTGAAGCGAGCGACCCCGAGTTGTCTATTTAAAAACTTTTATTGTATTAATATCTACATGTTTGTTAATTAAATTTCATTCTTATACCAACCAGAAATTAAATTTAAAATTAAGTATAGTCCATTCTTTTTACAAGCTTTTATTTATCTTGCAATGTATGTATGTTTGTCCCGGTGTAATCTTACAAACATCGACATAATGACATATCACGCATTATGTTGTGATGTTGAAACTATCCAAAATCAATCAATGTGCGTGTACTAGGTGGTCGAATCCAGCCTTCGTAAATTACGTAAAATCAACCAATGTGTATATACTAGGTGGATAAGTAGTCGAATATAGTCATCTAAACCTACTAGCTGAAGACCGCGGATTTTCTCGCGAAGTGTAGCAAACTTTATCCAGATAAAGCATAGCTTTGGATAGAGTCGTAATTTTATTATTACAAGCTTTTTATTTAACTTGCCATGTATGTATGTTTGTCCGGGTAGAATCTTGCAACTGAATTTAAATCAGTTATCTTTAACCGATTGAGCTGAATTTGGTTCCAATCAATTTAGTACATGTATTACACAATTTATTAAATGATATGAAAGCTTGTCGCGAGATTTGCATATTTTATAGGAAACATTTTCTTTCATAGAATTACTTATAATAAATATGTCAAGCAAAACTAGTTAGTACACAGGTAAATCTCGCGACAAGCTTTTATATCTATAAATATAATAAAATCGTGGTTTAGAAGTAACTATGAAATTTTTGTCTAGAACTTATAAATCGCGCGGTAACGAAACCATAGCGCGATCTAATTCGACGCCAACGCCATCTAGGGAAGTAAAGATTAAACATATGTTTGCATGTTTATGCAAGCATCACGTAAAAAGAGCTGACCCAATGCTGTTGACTTGTATAAACATATATTGTGCTTATCTCCAAGTAACATATTTTTTTTGTTTCATCGCAATCGGTTCACGCATTCAAAAGATATGCAAATAATTAATATCTTCTATACATTTACAAATCTGTAGACTTTTGCGTATCTGTACATAGCAAATATTTTGAAAAAACCTGGTTGGGGTGTTAAACTATAACCAATAGAACCCATTTTTAACATTTTTTGATTTTTTGTCTGTTTGTCTGTTTATCTGTTTGTCTGTTTATCTGTTTGTTTGTTCAAGCATCACATAAAAACAACTGATCCAATGTTGTTGACTTTTATAAATAAATATTGTGCTTATCTCCAAGTAACATATGTTTTTTGTTTCATCGCAATCGGTTCACGCAATCAAAAGTTATGCGAATTTTAAGTTTTCTAGAAGAACTTAGCATGTATTAGTTTATTTTCAATAGATGGCGTTACGTGTATCAAATCATGTTGTGAGGAAATATATTACTACGAATAAATCCACAAATTACCTAATATTCATTGTTGAATTGGTACCTATTCTCAGTCTACGAAAGGTCTAATGATCTCTATCCTTATGAAAAAGGAACTAAGCTTTTACAAAAAAAAACGAAGATATTGTTATTTAGAATTTATTAGGTCAATTTCTTATTGTTCTTCACAATAAAATGAATTCATGACTTCATGTGGACTAATAGTAAGATTTTTGTTCATTGAATGTTCATACTTTTTGGGAATGCTGATGCCGAAAATAAGGTCCAAATTCAAATTGAAATCGGTGGCCATGATTATTTGCAAGGAAAGCGCTCACCCAGTGCTTTCGTTGAAATTTAGTATTTCGTAATCATTCTATCTACTCAATGCACTTTTTGGAATATTTTTCTACATTTTATTTAATTTTGTTCATTATTGTCAGAACTATTCAAAGCCTATCGCCGTCGTTTTATTAAGTTTATTTAATTGAGTTTTTTTAAGCTTTAGGTAATGTTCCAAAGACGTGGCCATGGAGGGAAAGTACTTTAAATATTAAAAATAGCAAATTTCACTCAAAGGAAACTTCATTTCACTTTTTTTTAAAGTAAGAAATTACCTTTTACTGATTTTTTTGCCTGAACCGGGAATCGAACTGACAAAGCTTTATGTACCATCCGGTATTACATTATGGCCCCTGTTGATTGATATCTATAAGGTCAATAATAAGGATCAAATCTCTCCAACAAACACACTGTCTTAAATTGAAGGAAGTGCAAGAAATAAGAAGTAACAACAAATAAGTGTTTGAATTGAAATGTACCTAAGTTAGGTAGGTACTTAATGTTAGTTTTTATGGTCTTCCATCAATTTCAGGCACTATGTTTATTGGAGCAATCATATCGATTGGTGAAATAAAAATATAGATGATGTTTTTTCGCGTGTGTTGGTTCGATTTCCAGATCAGACTTTTTGAAAGCAGTACCTACCTATTTATAACTTATTAAAATTAAATGAAGTCTTCTATAAGTTTTTTTTTTTAAATATTTAAAGTTCTTTTCTATACCTACCACACCTGGAATAAAATCATAATTTAGTTCGCAGATTGTAACAAGACGGCGTTGTAGCTATTTTTGTATCGCGATATGGTTTTGTTACATCTTCAATAAAAGTATCAATATTCAATTATAATCCATTTTAGCAAGGAAATGTATAGAAATAAGCAACACGTTTTTAGTATTACGGTTTTATGAATCTTTACGGTCAATCAAGAGGAGCTGAAACTCTACATAAAGAAATGGTTCAAAAGATATAAGTGTCTTAGTGGGACACCTTTGTCTATTATTATAATAAATGGATTATTTAGTTGCTGCGACACAATGTTGTTTTCCGACTTCCACGCGGACGGAGTCGCGGGCACAGCTAGTCATTTAATAAATTGTTTAATACATGTACTAGATTGATTGGTTTGATTTAATTTAAAGTTTATTTTCTTCTTTTTAGGGCAATTAAATAAAAGCTTGTTTTTAAAAAGTTTTTTTGCCATTAATTTATTATAATAATTAATTTACACAAATTTCTTGAGCCACATTAGTACTCTTCACATCCAGGAATCGACCCGTGTTGACAACTAATAGCAACAGAAAATTACCCTACTTAACAAAAAAGGTGTTAATGTTAGCTAATCCTTATGCCCCTTTCACACGAGGCGGCGGACCGCAGCGTTTCGGTAATTACACGCTGCGATGCGCCCTCATAATGTGGGCTATTGTCATTTGGATCTGGGAATATACATGGTGCTCGATTTTGTAGCGATTTCAGTGCGTTTAAGCCGTCCTTCCTTACACTGATTGAGTTTCTTACGAGTAATTCAATTTTGTTTCAAACTGGTTTTATATTGACGTCGCCAGCGGCTTCGCCCGCGTGGATGTCGTTTATCGCGTATTCCGCGTTTTTCTCTACTATAATATGCATGTATTATACATATAAACCTTCCTCTTGAATCATTCTGTCTATTGATGAAAACCGCATCAAAATCCGTTGCGTAGTTTAAAAGATCAAAAGGTGAGTATAGACTAGAGCATTTATTTGTAACAAAACATCGAGCTGCTCTAATGTGTCACGCTTTTACGAACCGAACAATGAGCACGCTCAGCGCTTTTTTACAACTTATTTTTGCAAACAACCGAGCGAATTTGTGTAACATTTCGTCAGACAAAGACACGAGCGCGAACGCAGCACACGCGACCTGCAGATCCGATATTTCAGCGAAGAGTAAACGCAAAATAGTAAGGTACGTTACAGGTAAATGCTCACTTGCCGTGAGTTACATTACATGATAAGATGAGAATGTTAAATTACATGGAAATGCTTTTTTAAATTGAGCTTTTGCTTGTATTGTACCATTTTTAAGAACGTTACATTACATGGAAATGCTTGAGAAAATGCTCTAGTGTATACTCACCTTAAGAGTACAGACGGCGGGAAGCGACTTTGTTTTATACTCTATAGAGATTAGTCGACTAAACTACTACCCAATCGTTATTTATCTTCTCAACTAAGCTCGAACACAAATGTTAGATTATAAATAGATTGAGATGCCTGTTTTTATGCGTCTTGTGAAATGTTATAAAATTCCACACAACAGCCTGTATTTAAGAAACGCCTTACGATTATTTAAATCCAATAATGACATCGTAGACATTATCACACATTATACCGTGAACATTCTCATAATAATAAACTATAACATTAGCTAGGTATAACGCACCTCCGATATAATCCGCTCATTCACGGATCATAATCGTTCATTCAGTGAGCATATTCGTTCATTCATTGAACATATTTAACGGTTTACCGCTGATCCTGCGAGTGGCGAACAGCGGGAGGTCTTGGAAATGTGGTTTTGGGATTATCAATTCTAATGTTAAAGGACAATGTTTTTTATGGAGAACTCCAATAGTATTGATACTGTATTTTAAAAAAAATGCTAAAAATATTTTTTATTTCAAGTAGACCAGATTACTGGTGCTTTCAAAGGGTCAACACTAGGTGCTCGGTTCCAAGTAGTAGGTCCCATGGAGAAGAGCCGGCAAGAAACACCAAGGAAACTCTTTAAAACAAAAATGCTTTGACAATTTTCATTGTAGTAATAAAAGAAAAATGCAGATTAATGTACATGGGGTTAACATCATAAAAAGTAATGAGAAAATTAGCCTTTTAAAACGATTGCCATAGCAGTTATGAGCTGACCAGTCCCAACAGACAGCACCCGTTCACGAGCAAGACGCATAAATCGCTCAGCTCAACCATGTTGCAGGGAACTCAATGTTCCTGTTCTGCTGGAAAGGTTACTCCTGTAAAAGAAAGCAAGTGGGTAATCGGCACACTAATTAATTAATCAATTTAATCTATCGTAGTGCAAAGTAAACATAGATTCAGTCTCATGTTTGTACGAATGAATAATGTTGTTACTAACCGCAATAATCCGAATGACTTCCTCAATAGAATATTAAACATTAAGTCAAATAGGACGTGTTAATTTCCACGGAAATGGTATAGAAAATGCATTCACTCCTATGCAATTTAGTTGTGGTGCAAGTTATAAGAACTACACGACAATAAGGTCAAGATTGGTTAATGACAATGACCGATAGTATTTTACATAAGCTGTTTTCTTTCGCGACGGATGGTTACCGCCCTCGCCATAACGACGGCGAAAACAATGCTTATTATGAAGAACAAGAGACCTACGTATGTGCTTATATTCCAGCATGTCGGTTTACGCCAGCAATCAAACTGCCTGATTGCGTTTATGGGGAACAAATTAGTTCCACGTTGTATTAATAACAACCTACCAAATTGCTGTTACACAAAAACTTTGACAACCTTTAGCGTGAATTACATAGAACGACGACACGTTTGGTGCAGTGGCTAAGCGATTGGCTTCTGCGCTACGGGTCGTGGGTTCGATTCCCACACGGAACAAAAATTTGTATGGCCTACAGATGGTTGTTTCGGGTCTGGGCGTTTGTTTGTGAGATTTGTGTTTGTAAACGCACCCACGATACAAGAGAAATCTTAGTGTGGGGCAACGTTTTAAAAAAAAAAAAAAAAAAAAAAAAAAAAAAAAAAAAAAAAAAAAAAAAAAAAAAAAAAAAAAAGGCATAAGGCGCAGGCATGGCGCAGGCGCGTCGCTTTCATATATTTTGTACGAAAAAAATTTGAAGCGGCACAAAAAATGTATGAAAATTAAGCGCCTGCGCCGTGCCTACGCCTTATGCAGTTTCTGTGTAATTTAGGCTTTTAACCGATTTTCTGCGTTAAAATTTTATGACTCTAGTCACACTTTGTTTACTTACTCCATGCACTGATTATCTTCTAAAGCGAGAATTACATGGAAACGGCATAAGGCGCAGGCACGGCGCAGGCGCGTTGCTTTCATACATTTTGTACGAAAAAAAATTGAAGCACGGAAAATGTACGAAAATTAAGCGCCTGCGCCGTGCCTGCGCCTTATGCCGTTTCTATGTAATTTAGGCTTTTAACCGATTTTCTGTGTTAAAATTTTATGACTCACTTTGTTTACTTACTTCATGCACTGATTATTTTCTAAAGCGTGAATTACATAGAAACGGCGTAAGGCGCGGGCACGGGGCAGGCGCGACGCTTTATTACATTTTGTGCGAAAAAAAATTGAAGCGGCACGAAAAATGTATGAAAGTGACGCGCCTGCGCCGTGCCTGCGCCTTATGCCGTTTCTATGTAATTCACGCCTTACATCTATACTAATATTACAAAGAGGTAGAATTTGTTTGTTTGTTTGTTTGTTTGTTTGTATGTAGGAGGTAATCTCCGAAATTACTCATCCGATTTCAAAAATTCTTTCACCAATAGGAAGCTACGTTATCCCTGAGTGCTATAGGCTATATTTTGGGATCAAAAAAATAGGGATCCGTAAATTAACGGGAGCGAAGCCGCGAGCAAAAGCTAGTGTTAGATATTTAGGCTGGTGTTCACCTGCTTCTCTGGTTAGTCAACTGATTACGTATAAGTCTAGTACAATTTTCGAGTAAACAGATTCCCCCTTATCAAAAGATGGTTTAAGAAAAACCTAGGTTTTAAAATAGCCCCTTTGCCCCCTTTTTGTTATATGACATAAGAAAGTGATGGGTATATTTTTAACCTGGGTTTACCTTAGTCTCGGCTTAAACCATCTTTTGTAATAAGGGGGATTTTGTTTAACCAGAGAACTAATGTTTGAACAAGTGTGTGGTGAGTGTGGTGAAACGCCATACGTTTACAACTCAGACCACACGTCGATACAATAAATGAATATCGTTAATCGCGTTATATTTTCCATTTCCAGTCGTCTTCAGCGGCAGTTCCTTTCCATTTCACTCACAATCAGCTGCAGCTATTTACCGCTCAATTATTATCTTTTAACTCAAATGTATTAGGAACTCCAGTGTGATGGGAAATTGGTACCTAATAAGTACTACGAAAGAGGTTTAATGTGGCTACGAATGTCAAGCATGAAATGGCGAAAGAAAATCTTAGGCCATACGTAAAGTTCGTTTTTTAATCCCTGACTGAATTGACATGCGCGAAACGTCAAATTTGAAAAATAAATATTAGCCTGTAACTCAATACTCAATACTTTCAAATCAAATCAAATCAAAAGTTTTTATTTCACATAAACCATTACAGGCGCTTATGAAAAGTCGAATTTAGGTGCACGGTTCCAATTAGTCGTTTCCTATGGAGAAGAGCCGGCAAGAAACTCCATGGTTACTCTTTTAAAATCCATATCTTTAACAATTTGAGTGGGTACAGTTATGACTTAGATATGAGAGAACAAAGTAGACTTAGGAGCAGGAACCACACAAAAAACAAAATGAAAAATATGGTCACAAAATAACTAGGTATCCAGGCATCTAGCAAGTCTACAAAGCTCTCACATTTACAAAAGGTAAAAGGACGCTAAACTATATAAAACAACTGACATGGTTAATTGTCATCAAAACACATTACAAAGAAAATCACTGTATAAGATAAAGATATCTTGAGAGTAACGTTAGTAATAAAAAAAAAAAAGCTAATCGAATCAGGTTAGTTAATAGACATAGGTACACATACGACGTTAATGAGGTAGGTACCAGGGAAGCCACATGTGCAGAAGGAGTTATTTCCAAACACCTTTATCGTCAACGTAGTCCTTAGTCTTGTAATATGCTTTTTGAATAAGGACACGTTTAATATGGGCTTTAAACTTTCCCTCGGTAAGATCAGTTACAGATTTCGGTAGCTTATTATAAAAACGCACGCCATTTCCAAGAAATGACTTATTAGTTTTACTCAATCTAAATTTAGGAATCACAATTTTATGTTTATTACGTGTATTTTTATCATGAAAATCGCTTCTAACATTAAACATATGCAAATTTTTCCGAACATACATAATATTTTCAAAGATATAGTGTGACGACAAGGTAAGTACACACATCAAAAGTGTCTAGGGATCAACATATCGACGGCCGCAAAGAACAAAAAGACAACTGCATTTTTGCGAAAATCACTTTTTTACATAATTGAATTCAGAATTCTTTATTTTATCTAGTGATATTTTTTTTTCATACAAAATCTCATTTTTTCTTTGTTTTTTGTCGCGTATTTAAAGACAACTACACCTTTTTTTACAAAGCAACGAAGTACACACGGACATCTACAATTGTCCGTGTGTACGTCGTACAATTCGGCGCGTCGCATGCGATAAACAAAGATATCAGTCACATGACCGTTTTGTCATGGGCGGTGGGGCAGTTGACTTTTTTTAACTTGCATACTTACTCTTTCTACGACCTCAATTTTGTTAATCTACATTTCATAATACACACATCAAACGTGTCTAGGGATAAAGCACATTTTAGCGAATTACTGCAAGTTCTTAAATTGTTTTTTTTTTGACTCCTCATAGTTATTTAGCGACCTCTTCATAATATAAAAAAGGAAAGTTTTTGAATTTCGATTAAAAGTTGAAAATCTTCTGTCAAGTGGTTTTCCTATAAAATCCTGCAACGGTTTTGAGACAAAACCGTTTCTACTACACTTCTGAGTCAGATCAATATACATGAACGCTATTAAGGACGAAAAATGTCACTTGAGTTGGGAAAAACGATCAGAGCCGTAAGAATGTGGGAATCTCGCTCTCGGAAACGTACTGTGGACATCGCTCTGGGCACTACGCAGAGTATAATAAGTCACTTCTGAACACGCTACCGTATCACTGGCAGCGTAGCTGAGCGTCATGGAGGATGAACTCGCATCACCACAGGTAGACAAGATTTTTACATACATATCACTGCTCGATGGAATCCTAAAATGAGTGCGATGATGGTGATTACGAGGCTTCATCGCTCTTCGTTCTGCCTAGCCTTTTCCCAACTATGTTGGGGTCAGCTTTTAGTCTAAACGGTGAGCTGAACACCAGTCTTTTACACGGAGAAACTGTCATCAGACCTCCGCAACTCAGTTGCGCGGCAATGCCTATATCCTAAGATTAGACCGGTTGTCAGACTTTCGGACTTCTGACTACCCATAACGACACTACCACAGGTATTCGTATGATACCCGGACCGACGGCATAACGTGCTCTCCGAGGCAAGGAAACTAAAATAAGATAATAAAAAGAAATGTATGCTTAAGCATCACGCGGCTTCCAACAGCAAAAAGGAGTGGGGTGCGTATTCGTGGACTGAACGCACAGTACAATAAAAACATGTAAATACATTATTCAATGAAATATACATTTATTTTTCTCATGCTTTGCAAGATGAGCATTCAAAGGCTTCATCGCTTTTCAGGGTTGTTAATAAGCGATCAAACCATTAGAAACCGTTTGCACAAAGTCAATCTCTGTTCGCAAAGACCGCTACGAGTGCCACTGATTGAGCCCTGCAATCGTAGGGCCCGTTCACAATGGGCTCGTGAACACAGAAATGGGGCAGAAGAAAAATGGCGTTATGTGTGCTTTTCTGATGAATCTCGCTTTGACATAAGACCAGATGGGTGTTTCTCCGAATTATTTTAACTTTTATTAGACTAATCATTATCCTCATGGCGGAGTTAACAATATAGGCATAAAAACCTAATCAAATGATAATGCAAATGGATACTACGCCACTGCAGTCAAATAGTAAAAGAAGAATTACAATGACTGGAAGCTACTGTAACGTTAACAATCTGAGAGAATAATGATTTGTTAAATAAAATTTAAAAAAAAACGGAGAAACACCCAGATACTAGATGTATTGGTGGACCTCAGGATGCTAAAAACGTGGAAAAATATTGTTATGGCCGAGTATTTGAATCGATGGAAGAACAGAACTGATTTGAATCAGAGGCAATCTCAATGCATAGATTTACGCTGAAATAATTGTTTCGGATGTTGTCATTTCTTTGCGGACCCAGTTGGGTGCTTTGTTTCAGCTTATGCGTGATAAAGCACGTCCAAACACGGTCAGAATCTGTAAAACACACTTGCTGAAGCTATCATCAACGTGCTACGGTAGAAAAACAGACTACCGACTGTTCATTTTATGCAAGAAAAACCTTCAATAACTTAGTTTGGAATTTGATTATTTCTTGAAGAAAAGACTAGGAAGAAATTATTATTTGTTCAGTAAGTTTGATTATTGTGATAAAATAATCTTTACTTACGTGTATTAACACGGGTTCAATTCCTTTGATCCTATGCTTTGCTTTTGTATGATAATAGCTTGTATAAGATTCGATTATTGATTTGTTTTTGAAGATAGTAACTCCTTAGAAATTTTATTTTCTTTACATTTATTGCATTTTTGTTACTTTGTAATATGATTACGATGATTAAAAAAGAATAAATTACTAAGAATAACTTAATTCTTTTCTTGAACTCCAAAAACTCATCATATTAATAGCATGTTATCTGCAATGTCAATATCTGAACCTTTAGAATTACGAAGTAATTTGAGACAACTACAATATCTTGGTGTCAGTCATAGTTACCCTTTATTTGTTGTCGTAGTTAGATATATATTATAAAAGAGAATAACAATATCTCCTTTTATAATTAAAATTGTTTGGGAATCAGTAATTACAAAGTCCTACGTAGAAGCGAACATATGGCAGTTGACTCAGTTAGTTATTTATTTTGTGCGAAGTAGAAAAAGACATCTGCCGTATTTCGAAAAAAATATATATATCAGTTAATTGACCTTCATAGTTTTGTTCAAAATGCCGAATAATATAACTATTGCAAATTTGAAGAGGCTAGCTTTATTTTTGTAGAAGTTATTACATTTTCGCGTTAAAAACGCTCTCCTGAAAACTAGTGATTTTGTAGATAGCCGTTTGTTCTTTGCTGCCGTCGATATATTTTTGCAATAACTTTTCTCCTGATTGATATTAATTAAAATTTTCTTTAAGGATTCATCAAATAAAGTGTTTTCGTTTGTCACAGTAACGATAAACCAAGTCACCTTTGCATTAATAAAGAAATTTGCCATTTTCCTAATAAAGGGATTTTTGACATTTGAACCACTAACACAAAAGTTCGAAAAAAAGACTGAAATAACAGTTTTCTTTAAAATTTTATTGGGTAACCTAAACAATTAATAATCCGTGTTTCTACCGCGAACACTAACAACACAAGAACATCGGTTTGGCATACTCAAAATGAGTTCATCCAAATCACGCTGTGGAATGGCCGCCCATGTTCGTTGCAACAACAAAAAAAGGTCTTCTTGCGACTGGATACCCTCCATATTCGGCAGAGCTCTTCTCTGTAGCATATCCCATGCATGCTCAATCGGGTTCAAGTCTGGCGACTGAGCAGGCCAGGGCAGGACATTGATGTTAGCTGCGGCGAGAGTCTGTCTTACAACTCTTGCGGTGTGCGGTCGTGCATTATCATGCATTAACTGAAATAAGGGACCGATTTGCGCTTGTAGAGGAACGATGACGTCTGATACAATCGTCTCAGCATAAATTTGAGCGTTGAGGTTGCCTCTGATCCAAATCAACTCAGTTCTTCCGCCGATCCAAATACCCGCCCATACCATGATGGTTCCACCACTATAAGGATGGACTTCCTGGCAGGATTTTAATCGCTGTTGGCGTCCAGGGGTTCTCCAGTGTCGTATACGTCTTGTATCCGGTCTCATACCAAAACGAGACTCATCAGAAAAGCACACGAAACGCCATTGTTCTTCTGCCCAATTTCTGTGTCCAAGAGCCCATTGATATCGAATCCTACGATTGTGCATTGCTATAGGTGGTACCCGTAGCGGTCTTCGGGAATGAAGGTTCACTTCATGCAAGCGGTTTCTGACTGTTTGGTCGCTAATTAAGTTCCCTGAAGAGTGATGAAGCCTCACGGCTAACATCATGGCGGTTATTGTTGGAGCTCTTCGAGTTAAGATTTGAATGTATCGGTCTTGTCTCCGTGTGGTGCAGCGATACCGTCCTCCATGGCGCTCAGCCACGGTACCAGTGCTTCGGTAACGTGTCCAAAGTCGACTGATAACACTCTGACTTGTATTCAGAGCTAAAGCCACAGTACGTTGCCGGGAACCAGCTTCTATCATTCCCGCGGCTCTGAGCATTTCTTCCCTGCTTAAATGACGTCGCCGCTCCATAATAACGTTGGTTTTAATCAGTAGTAGGGAAACAGTAGCACTAATAATGTCTTCAATGCGTTGTATGTTTTTATAGGGAAAATATTGACAGCTGATTTTCATCTTTTACTCGAATTTGATTCACAGTTCCTGATTCAAATTATGAAATGCACCAAAAAGGATCCATATAAATTTATAAAATCATAAATTTATTACAAAGCCACATCTCAATCTCAAGAAATCCGCATAAAAATGCTTGATCCCTAGACACTTTTGATGTGTGTATATTAATATCTTTGAACACGTTTCTAAGGGATTCGCGGGAACCCATATTGTAGATTGCACGGATTGCTCTCTTTTGTAAAATAAAAACAGAATCTACGTCAGCTGCTGAGCCCCACAACAGAATGCCGTAGGACATAACGCTGCTGCTTTATTGCGTTCCATAGTGTAACATTAGGTCTTATGAATAAAAATATAGCAGAATCACTATGGACCCTGTCGGGCACAGCAGAGGTAGAAGGAGAGAGGAAGAGGGCTTGGTATACAATTTCGGTAAATGGTCAATAATCAAGTATTTTTGTATAATTCTAATTGTATAATATAAGTATTGTATATATTTTTATATTATATTTTATTGTACTGCTAATATTTTATATATTATTATAAATTATTATTTCATTATTTTATATTATTACTTTATATGTTATTAATTTACATATTATTATTAACTCTGTTATATTGTATTTTATTTTTATATTTAACTGTCCCACTGCTGGGCAAAGGCCTCTTCTCAAACAGAGAAAGAACGAGCATTGATCACCACGCTTGCTCACTGCGGGTTGGTGATTTGAGACCATTAAAGTCCGGGTTTCCTCACGATGTTTTCCTTCACCGTATGTCAGTGGTGTCTTAGATTAACTAAGAAAGTACATCTGAAATTGAAAAAGTCACATTGGTACATGCCTGGGTTTGAACCCGCAACCCGGTGCTTAACAAGCGGGCCTGTAACCTCCGGGCCACCACGACAAATTTGAAAAAAAAAAACTAAAATTTACAAGTTTCACATTTGCGTTTGCGCCTGTCAATTTTGTCTCAGAGATCTTGATACGGACTATACTATAAGCTGCGTCTACGCTAGGTGAGCCGAGCACGAGCAGAATACAAGCGGAACCCGAATTCGCGTAGCGCAGACTGACTTAGGAGCCTCGAACGAGCACGCCTCGAGCGTTTGGCTCGCGCACGACTACGCTCCGCCAGTTGTCGGTTTTTTGACGAACACAAAGGAATTTGCGTCGCGCTAAAGAATTTGTTTGTCGTATGCTCGTTGTACGTCCACAAGAAGGCCGCGAACAGATCGGCTCCGCTCGTGCTCGACTCGAGTACGAGCCATAAGACGCTTATAGGTAGCTGCAATAGCCGCAGCCGCACTAGAAAGATTCTGGCTGGTGATGACATGATGGAAAGTTGAAGTGATGTTGGAACGTTGAAGTGATGTTGGAACGTTGGAGTGATGTTGGAACGTTGGAGTGATGTTGGAAGATTGGAGTGATGTTGGTTGATTGGAGTGATGTTGGAAGGTATGCGTGATTTTGGAAGGATGGTGTGATGTTGGAACGTTGGTGTGAAGTTGGAAGGTTGGAGTGATGTTGGAAGGTTAAGGTGATATTGGAAGACTGGAGTGATGTTGGAAGATTGGAGTGATATTGGTTGATTGGATTGATGTTGGAAGGTATGCGTGATTTTGGAAGGATGATGTGATGTTGGAACATTGGTGTGATGTTGGAAGGTTGGAGTGAAGTTAGATTAATTTTCAGATACAGGTTGTTATTGTAATTTACAAGTCCGTTTTTCTTGTAAATATAATTAGTGTTACTGTACTAATTTTACAAATAATATAACCCTGTCTTTGCTGTAGCGCAGTCGGGTAAAAATTCTTTAAAGCCTACAAAGGTTCTATTCTTGAGCAGAACTCTCACAGTTTTTTTTGGCTAATAATGCGGTTTGATCAAAACCTCTTTGTGAAATATATCCGTTTCCTTGTATTTCATACACACGCAATGATCTCATAATGTTGTATAACACTTCACACTATTGTATGAGCAAGCTAATACTCCCGTGCATTCAAACGACACGTCTGTCGAATTTTCAACCTTATCACAACAGAATAAGATATTCGTAATTGCTGATATATTTTTGTGAGTATTATTCTAATCCGCGAAAACAAATCCATTTGTGCGAACCGCCATAATTTTACAAACTTACATTTGCGTTTGATTTTCGAATATTTTGAACTGATTTCTTTAGAATTTGACTTTCAGAATCGCACTATTAATGTTGTTTTTAAAGCGCTATTGTGCAAAGGCGTTAGTTTTGCCACAAAACGGTTTTTTGCGCATGTTTTGTAGTATTTTGCGCAAATCTCGAGTGTGTATTATAATTATCTGATAGTTTGTTAGCGTGTGTCGGGTGTTAAGATTATATTTTTTGTGTCAAAATAATGCTTTCGGCGTGTCTGGATGCTGCATTATGTGTTTGTTTGCAATCTTGAAGAGCGAAAAAATCCTAAGCACCTTTGGGATAATATCGCAAAGACATGGTCAAAAAAATTACAAAAACAGATTTCTACAGCGGTTGATAATGTACAAGATATCAATATCTTTGATAAACATACAACACTAGGGCTAACACCTTAGCGTTTACGAAAAATTACGAATAATTTAAAAAGGAAGAAATAAATTCAATAAAGATATTTACTCAAACAAAATAAATTGACAAAAAATAAGCACCTAATTTAAAGTACATAAATACAATCGTGCCTAAACATCGACTACCTACTTAGTCGAAACACAATTTAACTGACACAGACAGACGACTAATTTTGCGACACGACAGGCACGACAAACGCGTAATCGCTCTCGAATAATCGCTCAGCAATTAAAACTGCTTATTTCCTTAATTCCGAGCAATCGGACGCTTAAAGAGCTTGCGCTGTAACACCAAACAAATTTCAACCTTAATGCTTACATTTAAAATACATAATACTACAAACTAGAAAGATGATTTTCCTATCAATGTTTTGTGAAGGAAAATAAGCTTTAGATAAGTGTTTTAAGGTTGAATGTTGTGTAGCAAGCGATGATGAGGCAACGTAAATGGGAAATTGTGCGCTAACTCGCCGCCCGTCGGAATAAAACAACTCTTTGCGCTAATAATGAGAAAGAATGCTCAGAGTAGAGTTGATTTCAGATACTGCTCTTGCCGCTCTTTTATTCAATTCAATTCAATTCAATCATTTTATTTCAGACAAATTACAATAATTATAAATCATCCATACATTAATTAATTTTAAAATAATAAATAACAATAATGGAATATTAAGAATGCAGAACATGTAATTTTGTCCAGTGCTCCATGAAGGAGCAGTCCGTGTCCATTCTTTCTGCTATGACTTGCAGGAAACTGTTGGGGCTGCCCCGCAAGCGGCGCATCAGGGACGCTGTTCTTTTGCGATGTATTGATGTAAAGCCATCTACTTGTGCATCTGCAAACATACCTGATGCGCTACAAAAACGTGGCAACCCCATCAACATCCGGAACGCGTTATTGTATTGGACACGCAGGGCACTATAAGTCTTCTGCGTATGCTTCACCCATAGGCTGCACGTGTAAAATGACTGACAGAATGCCTTAAATAAAGTTATTTTCACCTGTGCAGTGCATCGTGCAAACCTACGGGCCAGCATATTAGCTCTAACTGACAATGCCCTGCGTTCCCTTTCCACATCCACGTCGTCTGTGAGGGCCTCGGTGACCCAGTGGCCCAGGTACTTGAACTGCGGTACTCTCTTGAGAGCACCGCCGCTCAATGTGACTTGTGGGACGGTATCGTAGCTCTTCGTACCAGCCTTAAAAACCATCATCTCGCTCTTAGTCGTATTGTACCTGAGCCCATGGGCCCCCGCATAGCACTCACATATTTTTATCAGGCGCCTGAGGGCACTGATCGATGGGCTCAGCAGCACCATGTCATCGGCGTAACTTATATTGTTAACAAAAACCCCATCAATTGAACAGCCTATCTGGGCACTGCTGAGCTCACGGACCAGACGATCCACGTACAGGTTGAAGAGCTTAGGCGAAGTCAGGCCACCCTGTCTCACGCCACGCTCCAACCTGTACGTATCCGATAGTGACCCCGCCCACCTGACATTATTACACTGATTGCCATACCAATATCTAAGGAGCGATGTGAGTTCGTCAGGAAGTTCAGTCTCACTTGACAACTTTTGCCACAGCTTGTCATACTCAACCAGGTCGAATGCCTTCGATAAATCTAAAAAGCATGCGTACACTGGTGTGCTCCTGCTAGTGTAATACTGGATAGTGTGCTTGAGACTCAATATTGCTGTTTCAGTAGACAGCCCAGATCTAAAACCGAACTGGGCGTCATGTAGTTTAAGGTGTTTACCTAAATGTTTATCAATCACACTATCCAGTATCTTAGCTATCACAGTTGCGAGCGATATAGGCCTGTAGTTATTTAAACTGGACGCATCCCCTGTCTTGTTCTTAATAATAGGGACAACTACAGTCCTCATCAACTCCTCAGGCAGGTATGAGTGCCCTACACAGAAGGTGAAAAGCATGGCGAGCACCCTGGGCAAGTGGTGTCCTGCATGTTGCAAGTGTTCAATACTAAGTGAGTCATGGCCTGGGGATTTTCCTCGTTTCATGCTTTTCACCGCCTGCGCGACATCCTTACCTGTTATCCGCACAATTTTGTCGCCGGCACATACCTCATGCAGGTCGGCTCTACTACTCCCAGTAGTCAAAGGTGTGCAGACCTTAAAGTGCTCCTTAAATAGGTTGGCAATCTCGGTGGGTTCAGCCTTACCCTCAACGCTCACTGGGACGCCCGACCTTGGACTCATTTTACCGGTTTCCTTCCAAAATTGAACGAAATTCTTAGATGTGTGCTGTGTCGCTAAAATGTCCATTTTTATTTTTGTCTGGTTGTTCTGACACCATTTAAGCTTAGATTTAAATGTAGCACGTGACCTACGCATATTTTCAAAAAGAGGACCAGAACTGAGCTTTCCGTTCGCAACCCATTCCTGAAACCAAAGTCGAGCGTTCCCATGAGCCTTTTTCACATATTTGTTATTGTACGAGTATATCCGTTTTAAGTTGCATTACTTGTGCAACTACCTACATTCGCTGTTGATTTGTGGTTATACCCTTTGCACCGTAAGGTGAGGTCTGATGTTCCTCTACAAAACGTTATCATACAAAGAATCTATATAAATAAGAAGAAAAGTCCTGACTGACTGATTGACTGACTCATCAACGCCCAACCCAAACCCTTGAACCTAGAAAGCTGAAATTTTGCACAGAGGTTCCCTTTATAATGTAGACAAGGAATAAGGAAGATTTTTTGCAAAATTCAACCCCTAAGTGAGTTAAATAGGGGATGAAAGTTTGTATGAAAAATCGAAAAATCGTAACGGGTTCAGAATTTCACGCGAAGCTGCGGGCAAAAGCTAGTATCAAATATTTTTTTAAACAAAACATCACATATTAAAAAAAAACATGGATAGTACCTACCTATAGCTATTTTACGGTTTTTGATGATGTGGTTTACGTATTTTCTACAGCAGTCTCCTGATGGCTACAATTTACGAAATGATCGAGCTGTCAGGACTCATCTTTGGGTGAACAGAATATAGAGTTGACAATTATTAGCCCAAAAATTACTTAGCACGATTGACGGCCAGTTTCTTCATCAAGAGTAACAGCCAAAGTAACTTGACAAAGTTAAAGTAACGGTAAAATTTGTTTCTTCACACTTTTAGCTGTTGCTTTTACTGTTACCTTTACTGCTCAATAAGCTGCTGGGAAAGCTAAAGTAAACATCATTTTATCAAGTTGTAGATTAGACCTTACTAACGACCAGTTTCTTCATCAAACTCAAACTCAAAACTCGTTTATTCAAAGTAGACTAGTATTACTTAGTTCTTTTTGAACGTCAAATTTAGGTACATAAGACTGCCCCCAAAAGCGCCCACCCTTCACCGCATCTTAGTGTTTATGCTGTGAAGAAGAAACGGCGCAACAAACTCCCCAGCAACACAGTTCAGTCTGTCAAGTGAATAAATAAATGAGTCTATACACAAAAAAAGCAAAATATTAATTACATTGATTAAATTATGCAAGTTGATGATGATAAACAAAATATTTACCTAGAACAATTCTGGATGAATTGAAAATAAAAGTAAAGTATCTAAATATATGTAGATAATTCAACATAATATAAACACACAAATATCTACGCTCAATATATCATCAAAAGTAACAGCCAAAGTAACGTCACAAAGAACTTTCACTTTGACATTTGGCACTAATTGACAGTAAAACTGCAGTGATGCCATGTGTAAAAAAAGTTCCCCACGATGTTTTGGGGAAATTACAACGTTTGTGTTATGGCAGTTCCTTTGACTTTAACTTTAGCTGTAACTTGAATGAAGAAACACATTTGCCGTAGTATTATAAAAAGGTCAAGTAAAAGTTAATACTTTTACTGATTACTTTAGTTGTTGATGAAGAAACTGGCTGTGAGACGTCACAAGTTCTAACAAACCTTTGTTTTGTTGTGATGGTTGATGAACACTCTAATCCCAAACCACGGAATGAGTCAATAGGAATGACCCTTTGCACAATTTACTTTATAATGCATGCAAACGAACATTTTAATTATCATCACGAACATGAAATTGTGAGTATGACCAACCGGAGTGTCGTATGAAATCACTACGCTTGCAAAGAAGAGCTTGGGAGACTTCACACGTATCACTACCACATCACATCGTAGCGACAAAAAGTGGGCAAGTAGTCGTTACGTGAAAATAGAGTCGCCGGCATTCCGTTGGAATTAAACTAGATATTCATTGGTGCCGATTCTCTTGTTCACCATACTAATATCCAACTAAACTAAAATTAGAGAATTGCTATCTTGTACTAACAGATAGAGAAAAAAAGAAAAGGATGGTGATAGACAACAACTAAGTTAGAAATGTCAAATTAGCCTTGAACTTCACCGTGTTTTTAGTCGACACGTTTTAAATGTCGTCTAAATTTGTGTGGAACTTTTACTTCAACTAAATTTTACAGCTCTCATTTAAGTATGTCTCTCCGTGGTTTCGGCCTTAGTTACGAGCGTTTCCTACTCCCTATCACCCACGGACATACAATTATTTCGGGACCCGAACTAAGAATGAATGACAACACAATTTAACTGTTGTCCTTAGTTCCGATGTGTTTTTGCCCGTCCGAAAAGTTGAACTTGACACTTGTTTTGTTCACTCCTACGTTTCGGGCTACTAACTTCGTTGGCGAACTTAGGGAGTAGGCCCCCTGAAAACGTGGCGTTGTTTGGTTAATTTGTATTTGATGTATCTGTACTAAGAAGCTACTCTGTGGAACAGATCGCTCTGAATCAAACGTCGAACATTAACCATTAAGGATGTGCACTCGGCACAAGAATTGCTTTCTTGCTTGATTGCTTCGTTTACTGTGAAGTTATGCACGTGTTGGTTCTAGTTGTTTACATGCTTGTCTAGTTTCAGCAAGCATTTGGTATTCTGATTAACTTCACAATAGACATATCCGGAGGCGAGATTTTCAATAACGTCGCCTTAGAGTGAAAACCTTGGGAATGCATTTTTGGTCATTGCACGGTTCCTGTGGGCTTTCACGCGGAAGAAGTCGCGGGCAAAACCTCGTCGATTATATTTATTACGAATGTTATACAGGCTGTAAGGGTAAACACCGTTATCCTAGAAACCATTGCAGTGGTTTGTTTTCATTTATAGAACGTAAAATCAATGAAAATAACAACCTTTTTGTTTTTTATAAAATTTTCATTTTCCTCAAAAGCATTTCACCCTATGCGGGGCGCGGGGAATTCACCGCGTGGCCCGACACGCGGCCCCGCACATTGTGCTACCCCAGCCCAGTCAGTCAGATGTTTCGCTAGCGAGTGTGTGTACGCCGCGTCGTAGCGCCGCGCCGCGCCGCGCCGCTCATTTCTCGAGCGTATATTTTTTTACTCTTTTCTTCTATTTTTTTATGTTTAAGTCAACTACCCATGGTTTGAGTGATAACGGTGTTTACCCTTACATGCTGTATACCCAATAAAGGCTAATTTCAGTGCCTACAAACTTATTTCGCGTAGAGTAGCTCTCTTATAATTATAGTCCTTAGCTCGTGATAAAATAAACATGACCAAAATTGCATTCCCGAGGTTTTCACTGTAAAGGTACGAGTACGAGACTGCATACAACAGCAGCAGACGACGTGTCGACGGCGTTCGACACTACTG
This sequence comes from Amphipyra tragopoginis, assembly GCA_905220435.1. Taxonomy (NCBI): domain Eukaryota; kingdom Metazoa; phylum Arthropoda; class Insecta; order Lepidoptera; family Noctuidae; genus Amphipyra; species Amphipyra tragopoginis. Next base: position 17,339,875 of record HG992015.1, read on the forward strand.
GTTTCTACGTATTTCTATGAAATACCTTTCGCAGCTAGCGACATGTCGCCCGACTACACGTCGTACGACCGCAGACGACGTGTCGCTCGACCGCAGATCAGTAATGCCGACAAGAAATGCGACGACACGTTGAATCTTTCACAAAAAAATAGTTTTTCCAATTCCGAGGAAGAAAAACTGATAAATCTGGTGGCTCAATATCCTGCACTGTACGATGCATCTAACAAAAACAAAAGATACAAAAGTAAATCGCGACCGCTAATCCTAAACAGGTCACAAATCTTGTCTCACGGAACATTCAGAACTAACTGGAATACGACGGCGACGTGTCGTCTGCTGCAGCCGTCTGCAGTTCGGTTCGGAATCATGACAGCAGCGGCTACGAACTCGTACCATAAGGCGACGGTAAGGCCAAATAGGCCGGAGATGAAGGCGGCAAATAGCGAAAAAAAAAATTTTACCTCAGTAATGGAGCTGAGAGGGGACGACTAGTGCTATACTGCCTTGGGCAGGCAAGACTGCTAGTCCAGCTCTGACATATCAAACATATTCTTCGAAGGAGCACGGAGTACCTACAACAAAGACTATAAAATATTCTCTTTGACCTACAAAGAGGTGTACTGTGGGCTGTCCGAGTTTCCTCGCATTTGTCCTAGTTTTGAGCGTGCCCTTGTATCACCCATGAGTCCGGTCCGGAGTCCGGTTTTTGAACTTTTTGTCCTAGTGTAATTTTACACACGGCAGCCCTAACTGTGTGCTGTACACCACATTTCTTGGTTGTCGGTATTCCATCCGATGTCATTACATCGGAGCCTATTACCATTTATCGAGCTCAATTCCACACTCCGGATTGGTACTCAACATTTTCCAGCTAAATGAAAAACACTTTACACGGCCAGGGAATGAAACTGGGAACTCACGAGTGCAAAGAGGCGGGATGCAACTCATCGATGCCTACTTAATACTGCAAAGTTACTGACTTCTTGGTTACAAACTCAAGTTACTATCAAGGCCATATCAGAAGGCCAATTCTCGTAATAAAAAATGTTCAAAATATAGTTTCGATCTAGTCTCAGTCCAGTCTCAATCTCATAAATATGACAAGTGGTATTCTTGTTCGTTAACAAACAACGTCAAACGTGAGATTATATTAAAATGAGATTGAAAGTTGACTGAAGCCAAAAGGGTATTCTGGTTACATTATGTACTGAGCCATTTTGACAAGTTGGAATTCTCATTTATTTCTAGAATTTTAGTTTATGACTGTTGATACCTATCGGTATGCTATCGGTAATAGATTATACGTTGACTGAATTAACATTTTATTGAGATAGATTGAGGTAATGATACTGAAACCGGACCAAACTTTAAGTGTACCTACCAAAATACCATATTTCATTCAATACATAATTTAAACTCAATTCGGTCAACCTTCCGTCTTACTTCAAATTAGAAAGACATGGACAATGCATGATCTCATAAACCGATGCAACGAGATTCCGAAACCGTTCTTCGACATTCGTTTTTCCATTGAATTGATCGCCGACAGAACGATTCGTTTATGAGTGTTTCGTCGATAGAACTAAGTACAGCAATGAACGATTCGTCTACACAACCGTTCGTCTATGAGAGTTTCGTCGATAATGTGTGGAGGCTTGTAATTCTATGTGTGGAGGCTTGTAATTAGCTATTTGTTAATATTACATTCTTTATCTCATTTGTTTGTTAGTCTGTAAGCCTTCTGTAAAATAAAACAAATAAATAAAACTTTTCATCATTAGGAACGATTCGCCGACAGTGTCGGCCCCACACAATTGGTCGCGGTAAAGTATGTAGATATTTTGATTACCTATGGTGTGTTGGTAATTAGTGCACAGGAATAAAAATATTCAGTTATTATAAAAATAACTTAGAATTTATTTGCAACTCATTTTTACAAAATCACTTATATGAATAGTTATCATTGAATACAAGTAGGTAAATATAAAAAATATGTAAAAATAACGATTTTTATGAAATCTTACTTCTAGTAGCTTAGAATCTTAATTACATATGTATAAGTAAAAAGTATACAATACATTACTGGTGAGAAAGTTTTAAGGAAACGAATTAAAAAAAAATGCTTTACGATTAGGCTGGCCAAACGCGGGACACTGTGTTTGAGTTACAGCTTTCTGCATTGGGACTAAAGCCAAAAGCGTTCCTTATGATACAAAACAGTGCTTCCAAACACAGTGTGCGGAGACAATGTCCCATCGACGCGGCGCGGCGGCGGCGGCGTTCACGTTTATTACACAACCTTTACTCGCAGAATTTATTTACAAGAATTGTAACAACCGCCATCTAGCGGCGAATAGAATTAACATAAAACTTCTAGACAATATTTAGCAATCAAATAGGTTTAATTGACTATCTATTACCTATGTAAATATAATTATTATTCCGCGATACTTATCACATTATAGTTTTTCAATAAATTGCTAAGAAGTAACATTAATTTACACAGAGAACGACAAGATTTAGCTTTAATTATTTAAAAGTAGTTATATTTTCACTTTACTTTTATCAATAAGGTTAACATCGCAATATCAAAAGCATTACGATTTCAAAATTTCAGTGCAAGAATGCTTAATATTCAGCACTTTTGCTTTACGCTTTAAAATTTAATATAAATAAAATTAAAAAAGAACTTAAATAAGCGCCACCTATCCTTCAGTAGCGAGCCTCTTTGGTTTCTGCAACGTGCGCTGCTGCTCTTCGCTAATAATTTCCGCTAGAGTGCGCACCGCGACGTCCATGTCTTGGTGACGGATCTTGCTAAACGTTAGCCGTAAATACGGACAGGGGGCGTTACTATCGTACAGGAATGCTTGGCCTGGCACCAACATTAGGCCACGTTGAAATGCTGTGTGGAATACCTGAAAAAAGTTAAAGTTTAAATTATTATTCTGACGAAATATTATTTTTAAAATAAAAACACTTTTTTGAAGTTTGATATTTCAAAACCTAGAAAGATAGCTCTGTTTAGTCTGTGGAATTCAATCAGCGGTCCAATCTAGTCTGTGTAGCGGTCTTAGCCAATGGCAATCAAGGTTTTCAAGAATTATGACAAAAAATACAAAAAATTGACAAACGAAAAATGGAAGAAAACAAATGAAGAATGAAGCTTTTGTGTTGCTTGGATAACAAGAAATAAATAAATATTAGATAATTTGAATTAACTGTAGTGATTGGTGTAACTGAAAAGTTGTAATTAGTGATCATTTTACAGTGTTAGTGGCGTAAATATTACAACGAGGATTAGGTACGATTTTTATCTTACAACGAAGGGAATGTTCGGCGGCAATTTCGCGGCCTTTTGTAAGTACCTAAGTTATTACCTCTTCATTACATGATATTTCGTGGTGTACTTCTACACAGATTTTGTATGTATCGTGACTTTTACTTCGTTCAAGTGTAATTTTATCGAATCAGGCCCACTAGGCTAATGTGCCTGGTTAATGATATTTGCAAAATAGAACGCCTCACCTCGCTTTTTCTTCATAGGTAATGTGGAATGCTGTGATTCCACTATTTCATGTGAATAGATAGGTGGTACGTAATAAGTACCTAACTACTGGTACCTATTTAGTGACACAATGTACCTTTGCCGTTGCATAGAAATTTAGGAATTATTACTGGACACAATGTACCTTTGCATTACTTTGTAATCAGAAATCAACGCCAACGAATTATAATTTTATACTGTTGTAGGGACACAATGTACCTTTGTTAGGTATCAGAAATGTAATGTCTACGAATTAGAGCGCGTTCCTACGCTTGTGTACAATACGGCCGACGTATCTTGCTTGGCGAGTCTGAAGTTGTTTGGCTGGGCAATGAATCTTTTAGGAACGAAATTGTCTACTGAGTGCGCAGCTAATCAGCTAACTTCAGACTCGCCAAGATACGTCGGTCGTATTGTAGTGATGGGTAACTCGTCTATTTTTAACGAGTATGAGGACCTCATTTTACCTCATGAGGTACCTACCTAGGTACTCATGAGGCACCCCTCATTCGAGGTTAGAATAGGTGAGAGAGACTGATGATTGGCGGGCTCACTTGTGCGCTACCGCATGCCGCTTCGCTGGCGCGAGGGATGGAGAAAGAAAAGGCGCCGAGTGCGCGAACGAACACTCCTGAAATATTTGCATCCCTATCACTTACACACACTTGCCCATCAGTCAGATACATTCGCGCTTATACAAATAATAAATTGAGGAATTAGATGAGGTGGTAAAGTTGAAAACGAGTAACTCCCTCATTTTTCATTTTGAGGAACCTAAACGAGGTAACTCACGAAGTCACGAGTGAGGGGCACATCACTACGCCCGTGAGTCGTCTCCCAGCTTTTGTGTGAGGTTGTCGTGTTAAAAGTTTTTGTAGTTTTGTGTAGAACGTAGGTACCTATGTTTCAATTGGACATTAACATCAAGTTTTATCTAGGTACACGTCTGAACTTTCATTTATGCTACTGCTATCGTGAAATATTTATTGTAACCCCACGGTTAAAAAACTACGATAAAAACTGCACGAAGCCCAGACCCAGAGACTAAAAATAATGGTTAGCCAGTTAATTAGTTAGTAACGCGGTTGATGGCTGCAAAGTAAACAAGTGTCGTTGCTGCCCATCGCCACCCGTGATTAGGTATTTTTGCTCGAAAATAGCATGTTAATAATATTATTTTATTTTTGTGTCGACAGTCGTGACGTCAGTGCGTGTCGTCGCTCAACGGCAGGGTGCACCGTGATCTTGCCATAGACACTGGATGAGTATTTAGGTAAGTAGATATCTCGATGACATTCTGACAAAACATAGGCACACTAAACAACAGCGTCATCGCCGACAAGAAACGGGCGGGAAGCGAGGCTTCTCCGCTATACTATATCTACGGTGTGAGCGGGCCGCCCGACAGGCACCACCATCACCTTCCTAATGGTAAGATTAACTACCTACCTACCTAACTTGAAACTGGTGATACAGTACGCGTAAAATAAGTTTGCCTTTCTGAACCAGGCTTTGAGCGTTCTGTTCCTTACTTAGATGGGCAAAGTTATTTTACGCGTACTGTGGTAGCTAGTAGAACCGGCCAGGTGTAGAGGCGGGTGGCGTCGCATTCGTGCAGTCAGAACGGCACTAGATGTTCTGTTATAGGCTTCAGTGCAAGTGAATATCGCGTGGCTTCAAGGCGATTAGAGTCGCGAAAGTGGCGACACTTCAGTTAAAAAACATAATTTCTGTCAACACACAACATACCTAATATTGAAATTTCGTGTGTAGGTACAGCATTTTAGTCAAGTGTTGTAGAAATTTAAGAACACCAAAAAACAACACTTGACATCCTACCTTAGAAGTTTCAGGGCCTGTCCACATCTCCACGTCACGACGTCGTCAACGTGGAACAGGGTAACGCGGCACGGTGCGTTGACATAACGTTAAAATTTACGTCACCGTATCGTAATACGTTCCGCCTCTAGCCTCAAGCGCACACGTATAAGCGCTCCGCCTGCGCTCTCCACGGCCGCGAGTTAGTCGCCGTTTATGTGCTCCGATGCTTTAAAACCATACCTTACTGTAAATCTAACTATGATCCTGACGTGCATTTTTACGATACGGTAACGTAAATTTGCACGTTATGTCAACGCACCGTGTCGCGTTACCGTACCGTTCTACGTTGACGACGTCGTAACGTGGAGATATGGACAGGCCCTTAGTAATTAATGCAAAAAACGGCCGTTTTGGTATTTACGAGTATCGCTAAAATATCGAATCCAGAAGTTCTAGTGTTCGTAAATTTCTACTGTACTTGACTAAAATGACGACACGTTTGGTGCAGTGGCTAAGCGATTGGCTTCTGCGCCACGGGTCGTGGGTTCGATTCCCACACGGAACAAAAATTTGTATGGCCTACAGATGGTTGTTTCGGGTCTGGGCGTTTGTTTGTGAGATTTGTGTCTGTAAACGCACCCACGATACAAGAGAAATCTTAGTGTGGGGCAACGTTTCTTTAAAAAAAAAAAAAAAATTAGTTGTGTGTAGACAGAAATTGTTTGTTTTTTGTAAAGTGGCGCCACTTTCGCGACTTTACTCGCCTTAAGGTAAATAGTTTATCTTACCATGTTATATACATCGTCGACGCCGTTCACTCTGAGCCAGAAGAACAGACCGGCGTCGGGCATTCTGAATGGCGCTAAATGTTCTATAGGCTTCAGTGCAGTGTGTAGCGCGTCTCGACGTACTCTATAGAAGTCGCGTGCGCTTGATAGATGAGAAGCAAGGGATTGGCGACACTGGACCAATTGGAGGAGGATCGCCTGAAATAAGTACATGGTGATTTGAAATAGTATGTTTATGATCAGGGGGTCTACTCTAGGAGTGGGTTGTAACAGGTAAAATCACGTATCTGTTACGCCTGTTCCTGTTACACGTAAATAGCAGTTCCAAAAACCTGTTACGAAATAACAGTCTGTTATTTCATACTATGTAGGAACACACTATTGTGTGTTACCACAGATAGAGTGCGCGCAAGATAACTCTGCGCGCGACTGAGGGCGTGCTAAACGTTACCGTGATCGCAAAAGTTCAAATAACCGCTTTTTAAGCTTAACTTTTTTATCGCTTAACACAATGATATTATAAAGGAAAGATACGCTACGTTCATACTGAGCGGCGTTCAGATATCGTTGAGTTAGTATTTTCAACTACGACTGCGACAGATAATACGGAACCTATGATACAGAAAGAGATAGCTATCTGAAGTGTGTTGCGTTTGGAAGTTTACACTAGTAAATCAAAGAGTATGCAGATTTGCCAACAGAAGAGACGTTGAATATCACAATAGGTATATTACACTGGTAATGATGTATTAAATAAAACAACAAAGAAAATTGCTATCTATTTATTTACAAACAAATCCTAACTAATATTATATACCTAACTAAGTAAGTTTGTTTGTTTGTTGCTTTTTCACGCCTAAACCACTGAACCGATCATCCTGAATTATTGCATATACGTTGTCAGGTGTACAGAAACGAACATAGGGTACCTTTCATCCCGAAAAAAAATACTGTTCCCGAGGAAAACAACAATAACTATAATAGATGGCGCCACGTGTCTTTCGAATCATGATTGAATTATATTATCCCGAAAAATACGACTTATATAGATTTTTTTCATTTTGTTAAAATAATGAAGTATCGTGATTTTTATAATACAAAATTTTACCGGGGCTATCACAGGTACTGCAGTTTTTTTCAGACGCATGTATCCTTTCAAAGTAGTATATTTGTCTTCGTGCTTAAAATGTGCAGAAAAAATTGTACTACTTTTTGTAGGCATCCAGTCATGTTCACGTCTTTCCGCCTGAACTATGCTGACCCATTTATATTTAATTAAATCATCACTCGGAAATCTGGACAATAATAAAACATAATGAGTAAAAAGTACGTTTTATCTAGTACATTACATGATACATTCTAATTTTATTAATAAAATATCTAATGGTGCGCTATTACTAATCTCATTCTATGTCATCTTAATTATAAAACGTTGAAAGCCAGAACTCGTTATGATCATCATAATATTATTGTTAGAAAGACGCTCACTATCTAACAAGAAAACTCACGTTGCGCAATCAAGCGGCTCACGAAAACGAACGCTATGTATTGTGCCTACGATTTCGCTTCTGGTTGATTAATCTATGACACGCATGCTATTTGTCCTTGTCGCGCTGCAGTTGCTATCATATTCTCTATCCTTTTCGAACAACCATGTTAATAATCCAAAATTTATTTGTAAATGAGAAATAAAATCGTGGTAAAATAAAAATATGACATTTTATTTACATTATTTTATATACTTACGTATGGTATGAAAGTCCTTCACTCTTATTAATCTTTGAACCGTAGTTTTTACACCGTCGTAGGACACAACTTGGCATTTTAGATTTCCTAATGTCACACCACTGACACAAGTTGTTTCGCTCGCTGCTATTGGCCGACTAAATCAAATTACAACAATTGTCTGAATTTGTCTGCAACAATTTTCGAGCGCTAGTGCGATATCTACCTCTTTTTGTATATAATATCATTGGCTTAACATAATTTTCCCGTTAAATATTCCTAAAATCAGGTAGTTCTACAATCAAAATTGATAAAACGGCACCCACTTTGGTGGAACATGATTAGTTCCGATTTCGGCCGCGCGCAGACTTATCTTGCGCGCACTCTAGCAACGTTTAACCTGTTTACTGTAACAGCAGGACTTCTCTTTCTAACTAAGGTGTTAAACCTATGCGAGAAAAGGAAAGAGCTTGTGACGGCTGTAACAGGGTGTCACAGAGTAACAGTAACATGTTTTATCTTATTCTAACTAAGGTAACTGTCATAAGCATGAATAGAGAAAAGCTTGTGACTGTCATATATTATATGGGATTTTGTTAGCTCGTGGAACAGGAACTGCTTTTTCGGTTTGTTTGTCACAGTTACAGTCTGTTATCATAAGATACCTGTTTTAAATAGCTGTTACGATAAATACGCTTCACTCCTAATCTACTCACGAAGTCCGTGGTTTCGGCCTTAGTTACGAGCGTTTCCTACTCCCTATCACCTACGGACATACGATTATTTTGGGGCCCGAACTAAGAATAAATGACAACACGATATGACAGTTGTCCTTACTACCGATGTGTTTTTGCCCATCCGAAAAATTGAACTTGACACTTGTTTTGTTCACTTCTACGTTTCGGGCTACTTTCGGACGGGCGACTAACTTCGTTGACGGACTTAGGGAGTAGGCCACTATTTACGGTTTACTCACGTGCATTTTTCGGGATTGCTCGCATAGTTTCCGAAACTAGTCGGAAAATATCGACGCTTGAAAGGCAAAAATTACCAAGCGACATGTTGGCAATTTTACACTAGAGCATTTTAAAGTTTTATTTATGTTCATAATCTTTAAATGACAGTTTATTGCAAGCCTTAAAACTGCACTTAAAATTCGTTGGAACCAAGTAGTTAGGTATGACAAATAGGCGATTTTTAGGGTTCCGTACCCAAAGGGTAAAACTGGACCCTATTACTAAGGCTCCGCTGTACGTCTGTCCGTCTGTCTGTCCGTCTGTCACCAGGCTGTATCTCATGAACCGTGATAGTTAGACAGTTGAAATTTTCACAGATGATGTTTTTGTGTTGCCGCTAACCTAACAACAAATACTAAAAAACCGAATAAAATAAATATTTAAGGGGGCTCCCATACAACAAACGTAGTTTTTTTGCTCGTTTTTGCTCGATATTGATAACAGCAACAGGTAGACGCTTGAAATATTTACAGAATGATTAGCTAATTCACTTTAAAAATAAATAATTAAATTAAAACAAATATTTAAAGGGAGCCCCCTTTAAATATTTGTTTTATTTATACAACAGACATGATTTTTTTGCCGTTTTATAGATAATGGTACGGAATCCTTCGTGCACGAGTCCGACTCGTTCTTGGCCGGTTTGTACTCCTCTCGCCTTTTACTTCAGACACACGATCGGAATTATTTGGCCATATCAGATGCGTAATTGCGTATGTTTAGATACTTAATTGACTAGTCAGAACTTCGTTGGTTAGAAGTAAATTACAGTTTGCACCAAGGACGTTTCGAGAATTTAAATCTTAAGCCGTGTACGCACGAACGAACACGAAACACTGAAGGTGTTCGCCGAACACACTGTTCGGTACTGGTACGCACGTGCAAACAATGTGTTCCATATTCGTATTCGCGATGTTCGTGTTCGCTCTTGCGTACACGGCTTTAAGGCCCGCTTGCACAACAAGCTACTAAATACGGTTAGCGCTAAACGTAATTAAAACATCATTCTGTCTCTTTCATCATTAAACAATTGACAGAAATACAATGACATTTTAATTATGTTTGGCGCTTATAATGTATTTAGCGAATTGTGCAAGCGGGCCTTTAATTAGTGTACAGGGTGTACACTCAGTTAACTCACTTGTGCAAGTGTACAGGAGTGTAACAGCTCAGCTTGCGTGTGTAGTTCCAATCTTTCCAACAGTGGTTTGGGAGCCGTCACCCAGGCGCCGCGGAGGCCGGCGCTCACCACCTTCGATACAGAGTCCAGGCGCAGCACGCGCCCGCACGTGTCCAGCGACAGGAATGATGGGATGTGGCGCTGGAATATGAAAACCGTACAGGAAACTATTTTTAGTGCCTATCAGTGGCGAAGGCTTCATACAACTCGATTCCTATCGGCTTCCCTTTCGAAATATGGCAAATACTAGTATCTATTATTTTCAATTATCATTTAAACAAATAATTGGTCCGGCTTCCCTTTTAAGAAAATTCTCCCTTCGCCACTGGTGCCTATTTATATTACTACTCTATCTGTGCCCGCGATTTTGTCCGCGTGGAAGTCGGAAAACAATATTGTGTCGCAACAACTAAACAACTCCATTTTTAGGGTTCCGCACCCAAAGGTTAAAACGGGACCCTATTACTAAGATTCCGCTGTCCGTCCGTCTGTCACCAGGCTGTATCTCATGAACCGTGATAGTTAGACAGTTGAAATTTTCACAAATGATGTATTTCTGTTGCCGCTATACCAAAAAGTACCAAAAAATAGAATAAATATTTAAGGGGGCTCCCATACAACAAATGTGATTTTTTTGCCGTTTTCATAGATAATGGTACGGAACCCTTCGTGCGCGAATCCTACTCGTACTTGGCCGGTTTTCTTTGAGTTACCTACGCGGTGTTAGAACTTACGTGACGTTATTACGTGTGTTTTGAATAATTATTCAATTATTAATATGTTGATATTATTTTTATTTTATTTTTTATTGTGAATGTGAGTACCGTGTAGGCTAGTATCCTACATTTCATAAGTGTTTGGCGGTTTTGAGCGTTTTTTGTGACCTACGCAAATGTCTTGCTGATTGGTGGCGTCATGCGTCGGGTCGTTGAGCTCCCTAAAATAAGGTTGAGCTACACGATGAATGATGCATGCGTACCGTCAGTTTAGACAGGTCGACTCAAAGCTGTTATGGCTCTTTCCTCAAAAGGCCATTCCAGACGTTGCCCTACATTGTTACACTCACATAGTTATATACTACAATGTCTGGACTTTAAAAGAGACGTTGACCTCTGAGTTTGTTTCGGCTTTTCTTCTCAGAGCTAGTCAGATAAGAAATGCCGGCTCCATCTAGTCTTAAAAAAAAACACATAAAATTGACTTGTAAAAGTGTCTGTAACAGATTTATTTACAGAAATAAATATCATTTATCATTTATTTATCATTTCCTGTCTGAGTGAATATGCGGGATCAGAGAAGACAATAGCAATAACGAATAACGTACTTGAATGTACTGAAACGTAGTTTATTGTTCCCTATTATGAAGTTAATAAATAATCTCGATACGAAACTAGGAGGAAAGGTTTTCGAAATTATCTAGTAGGTAACTAACATAAGAAAACACTAAACATCCTTTATTTGTTATAGGTTAGCAAGTCGTGAACGAGACATGATGCCACTAGCGCAGACGGCTTCCACTATCAGTATTGGATTTCGATATCTGCCTTGAGGATTCGATCTACCTACCTCGACAAACTGACACAAAGGTGAGATATTACAGAAATTATTATTGTACAAAGATTTGGCATGAAAAGTAAATGGGCATTTTGTTCGGACCTGTGACCCACCAGCGACCACTAACGAAACTAGTCGGAGTATGTTAAAGACCATTAATACTACCAAATGAGATGAGTCGCATTCCTCAAAAGTATGGGAAAGTTTTTTTTAGCAAAACAAGAATTAATATAAAAAAAGGAGTTTCGTATATCCTTCTAAATATATAAAATGCTTACAAAAATGCACAAAGATCTTCCTAAAAAGTTACAAGAATGTTTAGGAGCTTTTCTATCTTGTTCCTCGCAGTTTTTTGCACCACATAACTTTTTTCCCCCATGCATTTGGATTAAAATAAATACATTCCGTGAAATTCCCTATTTCATAAATGGACGAGTACTTTTGAGGTACCGGCTCAAAAATGCCCAATGACCTTTAGATTCTCGAAAGTGATTCTGGTACTCACGTCGGTATAGTTCAAGAACATATAAGGATCGTCTTCCAAGATCAGGAAGTCGTATCTGCAGGCCAGGTCGTAGATCTGCCTCCGTCTCTCCTCAGGCAACACGGTGCCCGTAGGATTGCTGCCCGTCGGTATTATGTACATCATTTTGGGCATCTTCAGACCTCGTCGTAATCGCTCGCCGAGGACCGAGTCGAGGGTTTCGGGTATCATACCGTCTTCGTCTTCCGGGATGCCTATGATTTCTGGCTGGTAGGGTTTAAGCTGAAACAGAGTGTAAAATTAGGAATTTTGTTTTTTTAGCCAAATATCGTGAAGTTTATAATCAGAAGCCCAATTCTTTTAATTAATTTGAAGTAAGACTGAATGTTGATCGAATTGAGATTAAATTATGAATTGAATAAAAAATGGTATTCTGGTACATTAACAGCGATTACGCACTGCATCCGATCCGTCTCCGTGAAAATAAGAATAAAAAACTCGGACCGAATTCGGAAATTGCTTTGCGCACTGCAGCCGATCCCAATACGTGAAAATACGAATCTAGAGTCTAAAAAACTCGGACCGAATTCGGATATCGCTTACGCACTTATCTGATCTCTGATCCAAATTCAAACAATTCAGGGGCCATCTTTGGCATTTCCATTTGGCGTCCAATTTAAATCCGAAATAATGCGAAAGCGTATGAACGCATGTTTGTATGAACAAACAGTACTACCTACGGCTACTTCGGTCCGTCAATATTTCTTCAGAATTGGAAACTCACGGATCACGGAGAGAAATCGGATGACGGAAGTCGGATCTAATGCGTAAACTATCAAACAAATAGTTCTATGACTACTTTGGAACGTATTTTCTCGGATTCGGATCGGATGCAGTGCGTAACCGCTCTTAAAGTTCGGTCTGGTTTCAGTATCATCTCAGTCTATCTCGATGTAATGTCAATTCAGTCAACTTAAAATCTATTACCGTTAGCATACCGATATCAACAGTCATAGATTAAAATTCTAGAATAAATGAGAATTCCAACTTGTCAAAATGGCTCAGTACCTACATAATGTAACCAGAATACCCTTTTGGCTTCAGTCAACTTACAATCTCATTTCAATATAATCTCACGTTTGGCATTGTTTGTTAACGAACAAAAATATCATTTGTCATATTTTTTTCTGAAGTGGCGCCACTTTTGGTGGGGGAAAAATTCAATAAAACACAAGTTTGAAGAAAATTTAATCTATATTTAGTTTAGTTTATAAATCACATATACTAGGGAGCAAATAAATCGAGCCACTTCTATTTTTCACGTATAATTGTTATTATTTTTGGTATTATCATATTATGGAACGTGTCAATTCTAAACATATACATATCGCCTGAAAAGTTATTTGATAACCTTTACAATGAGGGTAGTTTTTTGTTAACTTAGCATATAATCCATGAAACCAAAACGAATAACCAGGATACGTGAAAAAAGGAGTGGCTCGATTTCTTTGCTCCCGTGTAGATCGAAACTATATTTTGAAAATTTTTAATTACGAGAATTGGGCTTCAGAAGTAAAATAATTTGGGTTTGTCTCCACGGATCCCGGTATCAGATTGAATTAGCCACGGATCACGGCGAGTTGTATCCACCGATACCGTGATCCGTTTCCAACAAAAAAATAATTCATGTTTGTAGCCACAGATCACGGTATCCGTGGCTACAAGATATAAATTATATTATTTTTGGAAACCGATCTCGGTGTGCTGATTTACTTTATTGCTGACTGATTTTATTTATATTTAATTTCCCAAATCAAAAGAAAAGAAGTTATATTTTAAAAACCTTATTTTAAACGTCATATATTAATCAACTATAAATTATTTTAGTTTACTCAGTGTTAATTCCAATAAATATTTACCTACATAACTAACTAATGATAAAATGCGTAAGTCGTCTAACTACAGCCGGAGTGCGTCAGCTCATCACACGAAGCTATAATAAATTATACTTAGTAACGGATTGCACTATTCTAACTCACTCACAGGAATATATAATATTGTCTCAGTCATATGCAAGTGAGATGGTGAATTTTGCACATTTTGAAATATACTTTGAAAATATATTTTAGTAGGATAAAATACAAATACCTTTTGTTTTTGATATGATAAATCACTTGAACTTAGAAATTTCAACAAACCTGGGGCCTAATTCTCCTAAAATAAATTGTTGCCAAACGCAATCGAATCACAACCGTCAGTCAGTTTTTGTTTTCGAAAACTTTCAAAATGATTGATTTTGTTTTTTGTGTCAAACAATTCGATAGCTTTTGAAATTGAGAACTGTCTGAATGAACGGTTCGGCCTTGGTTCGGTTGTGATTTATCAAGATTTATTTTAGGAGAATTGGGCCCCTGGCCGAGAGCGAGCTAGAAAGTAGATATTTACTTCAAAACGTGTACGGCTCCATAAAAAAGAGACATTTCATAGTTTTAAGATGAAGAAGTCGTTTCCAATGTTCTCCAAAAAGAAAACTTTCAGACAATTTGATGGTTGTAACGACTGTGTTATGTCTAGTCGCAAACTTTAGGTAAACATAGACCAATTACTTATTCCAAATAACATACATTTTTGATGTACTTACGTGATGCCCCGGAAAAAAATATAGTCTAAGGAAGTCTCCGATTCTTGTCTCTGTTCTTCGAAGTTTAGGCTAATAAGCACTACCTATTCCTATCACTGGTGTGACGGTGCAGCGGTGGCGACTAGCGGGGTGCGCCTATAAAAGGGCCTACCTACACCTGAAGACCCTGGACTCCTCGTATCGTATTGTCTAAAGAACCACGCCCTGTAAACTAAACTAATTTGTAACTATTATAAAATATATTATTGTATGGTTAAAAGTGTTTTCCTTAATATTCTTATGTAAGTATACCTACTCCTGCTTCTTGCTAGATTCTGATTCTATGTGCACATGCTCGTTAAGGGTTGACTCCTCAAGCCACCCTTAACCCGCTAAGCGTGACACTGGTGATAATATAAAACGTGTTATTATTTTAATACTATAATTAAACTTAAACATTGGTGAGAACTCCTTTACAGACACTAATTAAGTTTATTGTTGATCAATATAAGACTTTTTTAAAACTATAACTTCTTTTGATTTGGGAAATTAAATATAAATAAAATCAGGTTGGAAAAATATTTTTCTTTCAACTACGTAGTAATGTTATCATTAATCGCTACAAAACCGATCACAAAATACGTATTTTCTGCTTAGAAGCAAAACAGTGCAGAAATGTTGTATGAAATCTCATTACTGCACTGCAAACAGTGCAGAAATGTTGTATGAAATTTCATTACTGCACTGTTTTTTATTTTTTATTTAGATATAAAACCACAGAGGTTTAACGTCTCCCGTTAAGTTTAATATTAAATGTTTATGCATTCTTATGCATTAGATCAAAAAGATACTGGCTGAAAATAAAAATCGGCTGAATAAAACCGACTTGGAGAAAAAAAAAAACAAATGGCGCGCATTTTGTACCATTGTAAAACTTTGATAATTCTTATTTAGCAAGAAAAGTTTTAAAAAATGGAAATAGATAGCGATATGAATTCAAGTCCAGAAAGTATAAAAACAGCTGCAAATGAAATTGTTAATAACCTTTTGCCGCAAAAGTCGCAGGATAACCTTGTTTTCATCAACTTGAGTTTTCATTTTGAGTAGGTTTATTTTATCACGGTAGGTAAATTGGTAGTTGAAAGAAAAGTAGATTGCGCACCTTGCTGAAGTGAGTGATTAATGCACTCGTGCTAATTTAGTGCCCTCGCTTGCGCTCGGGCACCAACATAACACTCGTGCATTAATGACTCACTTTGCGCTCGGTGCAACAATCTACTATTACTCCATTTCTTGTCTCTGCACACCGAGATCAGTTTCCAAAAATGATATAATTTATATCTTGTAGCCACGGATACCGTGATCTGTGGCTACAAACATGAATTATTTTTTTGTTGGAAACGGATCACGGTATCGGTGGATACAACTCGCCGTGATCCGTGGCTAATTCAATCTGATACCGGGATCCGTGGAGACAAACCCAATAATTTTACCAGAAAACTGTTTGGATATTGTGGCGATGTTTCTCACTTGATGAGGTGTTACAAAAACCGACTACCTGACCAGTGGTATCTAGAAATCATGATGAAAAGGGGAACCCCGCAACACCTAGCTTTCCTTTTAGCTAGGTATAGCTTTTTGGCGCAGCCGTGAGGCACACTTCCCTGCTAATTTCTTTTTTTGTTTTTTCTTATGCTTTGTTTTGTACTGTGTGCCTTTTGGTCTGTGTTAAATAAATGTATTTTCTTTCTTTCTTTCTTTCCCCCCATGTACAAGGTTAGTCGGAAAGGGGCTACTAATCCGCAGACCACTTAAGTATCACTGACTAGCTTTTGCTCGCGGCTTCGCTCCCGTTAATTTACGGATCCCTAATTTTTTGGTCCCAAAATATAGCCTATAGCACTCAGGGATAACGTAGCTTCCTATTGGTGAAAGAATTTTTGAAATCGGATGAGTAATTTCGGAGATTACCTCCTACATACAAACAAACAAACAAACAAATTCTACCTCTTTATAATATTAGTATAGATGACTGTTTTAAGGCAAGTGTTAAAATTCCAAAATTCGATTATTTTTATTTCCATGCAAGATGATTTCTGTTTTAGTTTTTTCAAAAATTCTTCATCCCCGCTTTAGTAACGATTTCAGAAAATGGAGCTTCTAATCCGTGACCCCAAATATGACCTAAAATGTAAACACAGCTCATCACAGCTGAGGATAGATAGATTTTAGCGTACTTTTTTAAGAAATCTTTGAACGGCAATTTCTCTTAAACTTTGAGGAAAGTTGTTCATTAGTTAGTTAGTTAGTTATTCATTATTATGGGTACTTTAACACCCTTTTGGATTATGTACGATTTCCACCGAACGGGCCGCGCCGGAGCGCATTTCACACTGTGCTAAAGGAAATTCAGGCTTCTATACAATAGTTAAGTTTCATGTTTGCGTGGAATTTACACTGATTGGAACTCGGTCGGCTCCTCGCGTACGTGGACGGCGGCGCTCGGCTGTCGTCGCGTCCGGTCGACTCCGCTCGGCCACACCGCAGGTAAAAACCGACTGCGATAGCGAATACGCGAGAAAGCGCGTGAATGCGCCCGGGTTCCAGTAGATTGTAGGCGTCGGGTGGACGCGGTCGGCTACTGGCGCGTGCTCGAGCATCCGCTACGACGCGTTGCGCTGCGCTCCTGCGTGGCCCGGTTGGTGGAAATCGTACGTTAGTACCCCCTTTCCGAATAACCTTGTATAATACTTGTGTTCCCATAATTTGCACCGAAGATCTAAGGAGACATTGCTGGGGATAACCCTATAAAAACGTGCCAAATACATCAGTGCTCTATCTCAGTGGTCATTAATCCAAATGCTCTGTATAGTGACTAGACCAGTTTCTTTTGATAGAAATGTCCAAGTACTTGGATGTGAACTGATTGAATGTGCAAGGTACCGAAATCTTACTCACAGTGCTATGTATGCCGGTGTAAGCGAACTCGCAGGTGATGACGGGGTCGCCTGGCTCCACCAATAGTTCAACGCACTGGTAGATGCCGTGTTGACCTCCGTTGGTTACTAGGATGTCGCGCGGCAATTCTGGCGGACGATGTGCCTCAGACTGGAATTTGCGAAGCTCTGATAGCAGGGCTGGGAGGCTGGAAAAGGATTATCGTAATGTTACTTGCTATGTATCGTACATTTTTTTTTCGTAATACCTCTTCTTTGTTGCCTTGTTACGAAACGTAGCGTCCACATGAAGTTTCCGTCCATACGTACTCTTGGTAAAGCAAGATAATGGCATTTTTTTATCGTAGGAAAATCCTCATGTGGGCATACATGAGGATTTTCCTACGCCTAGGGATTGCGAAGGGTTGCGGACTCTTACCGGCTAAAAACCCACGGTATCCCTTCTCCTGACTCTTGACCGGGGTTGGGGGGCCGTCACCTCTCTCCCTCTCCGCTCCCTCCTTGGTCGAAGCTCATGGCTGATCTAACTTACCTTTTACTACATAGTAACTCGTTTCCAGCTATATCCCGTTTATCCCGTGTGGGGGCGGGCTAGAATATAAAACTCCTCACCGCACGCGTGTTGTAAGATTCAACAAAACCCAACACACTTGATGGTAGGATCTATACGGTCCGACTGGCTAGCTACCCCCTCAGAGCAAAGTCCGGCGTCAAGCAGTTTACTGTGTTCTGTTGTGTGCGTGTGAGAACCAGAGGGGTATAGGGAAATCCTTCTATATTTCTGTTACTTGGATTAGTGTGCTCAATCTTAAATACTGTCTGGGCTTACCATCAGCGGTGCGAGCACGGTTTTTTTTATCGAGTTGATTCGAGAAATTCGATAAAACGACAGCAGTTGTCGTTTTATCTATACCTTATGTCAAACTTGACGTTTAGAATAGATACATTTCTCGAATCGACTCGATAAAAAGATCCGTGCTCGCACCACTGGTGTGACCGGGGTAAAAAGCGAGCAAGTAAAAAAAAAAATGAAATATATATTCTTAAAATTTGTAGTCTTAAAATCGTACCCACGCACTGTTTCGAATGCAAAGTAGCGGAACAACTAAATTAAAGTCATTCAAAACGAACTTTTATTTTCAGTTTGACCAGAATCATGGAGCCGTTGTGTAGTGCACTACACAATACTAAACCAACCGGAGTGTCATCAGTAAGGCTCTACAACGAAGGCAACTAATTTTGACCCCATTAGTATTAGACGCTTGGAATCCTTGACGAAAATCAGAACACAGAATAGAAAGTCCGTAAGTACTCACCCTTGTGATGGCACATACTGCAAGGCAGCGGCGAGGTCTTTTCCTTCCAACACGAAACTCGAGTATTTTGTGTCCATGGAAAGGCGCTTGAATGGAAACACCTGCTCGTTTGGCATGCCTTCTGCCAGAGAGATCATCTCCTTGCCCACCTTGTAGGCTAGGGATGCTGGAACGAAACAGAAAAAGACACACGTTAAAACATTAAACACGTCTCATGGAAGTCAAGTGGGGGTAGGGTTACCAGATCAAATAACGAGATTTCCTGGCAATGTCCCTGACTCTTCAGGAAATTTCCTGACATTTTGTCTGAATGTATGAGGTATGTGAAGACAGCGACAAGAACAAAAACATAAAAAAACAGAAAGGATGGAAAAAAAATTTTTTTTTCGTCTTACGATTTCAAAAAATCCTGCTAATAAGTTTTTCCCTGTTTCCCTGACAGAAGTCCAAAATTCCGGACATGTCAGGAAAATTCCTGTCGTCTGGTAACCCTAAGTGGGGGTGATTCTTTTGTCTTCCAGATTTCCTTTCTGCTTCGCAGGGCCTGTTCTGTTTCGGAAGGTCAATTGTGGACAGTCATTATGGGTTGAAAAACCGTAACGATAGATTAGTTTAAAAAAATTGGTATCACAATAAGTTTACTTTCATGAAATTTCAACTTCGTGAAAAATATTTGCCTATTTGATACTTCCTTCTTAATTTTATGTGCGCTTGAATTTTAATGACGTCATTGCAGATAAGATTGATGTCATAACAACATTGTTTGCTCTCCGATTTATTTGTTTGCACTGCTGGGGTTCCTAGTGAAGACACCGACTCATCCATCAAGATATTATTATAACAAACTGACAATGTCAAAGTAGATGGGTGTGTACCTACTTGTGTACATATTAGCAAACACAGTTTTAATGAGCCACGAGCCACAAGGTGCCAGAGGTGCATACAATCAATCACCTCAGCTAATCGAAGTGTATTCTGTGGATCCTGGCAAATAATAGGCCAGTCTCTATCCACCCTTACGTGTCATAAGAGGCGCCAAAGGGTATAAGTCAAGAACGTGGGCACCAATATCCTCCTGTCCTCATCATTCAGCCGAAAGACGTGCACTGCTAGACATAGGCCTCCCCCAAGAAGGGGGGGGGGGGGTTTGCTGTAATCGCTACGCTTGGCAGGCGGGTTGGCGATCGCAGTATAGTTGTTAAAGTACTAAGAGAACGCTGCTGCCATGCCCTCTAGTGAATCCCTTAGTCGCCTTCTACGACACCCATGGGAAGAGATTGAGTAGTCCTATTCTTTAAGTCCGGCACTAAACGAGACAAGACCTCCTGTCCTACATCATCATAATATGATGATGTATTAGAAAGATAATGTAGTGACAAAAATTGAAAGGAGTATGCTTAGGTGGTTTGGTCATGTTGAAAGAATGAGTGAACAGCGATTAAAAAACGGAATTTATTAGGCGGATGTCAGTAGAAACGCCAGTAGAGGACGCCCTAGAAGGACATACATCGATGTTATTGGTGATATGCTTCAAAAAGGGCAGGTGCGTAGTACTCTCAACCGGCGTGCGTGTATGACAAAATGTATGAACGTGGACGTTGCGAAAGGAGTATGTAAGGATCGTAACATGTGGCGTTCTACAGTTTCTG
Organism: Amphipyra tragopoginis; assembly: GCA_905220435.1. Taxonomy (NCBI): domain Eukaryota; kingdom Metazoa; phylum Arthropoda; class Insecta; order Lepidoptera; family Noctuidae; genus Amphipyra; species Amphipyra tragopoginis. Next base: position 17,360,532 of record HG992015.1, read on the forward strand.
CCTACCGCCACGGGAAAAAGGCGTGAGTTTATGTATGTAGACCATTGTTAGATCGTTTTTTCAGTAAAGCGGAAAATTCTATTCATATTATGTTAGAATTGTTCGCTTTACGGCCCGCAGCACAGCACGCGTCGCGCTAAGCTACGCGTCTTCACAAACGGGTTCTTACACTATAAATACGAGCGTAAGTTTCTCGGTCTTAACTCAATTTTGGCGAATCGTGGCACAAAGCCTTAAGAGCTCTTAAACACACCACGTTTTTTTCAGGCGCAGTCGACGCGCGTCGCACGCAACTATAACGCGCTGCAAACGCAATGTTATCGCAACCAATTTACCTATTCACACGTTCATAAAATTGTAAAATGCAGACGACGACTTTTTCGCGAGCTGTCGACGCGCTCGTAGCGCGGAGTTACCTACATCGATACAGACGTGCTGCCACAGCGCGTCTCTTTAGCTGCAAACACATTCGTACAGCTCGTTTGATTTGTTCGCGCGCGTGCTACGCGCGTTTTATTTTGCAAGGAGAGTTGCTCACGCGCGTCTGTAGCGCGATACACGCTCCTTCGCGGGCGTGCTACACGCGTTTTACTTTGCAAGGAGAGTTGCTCACGCGCGTCTGTATCGCGTTTCTCGTGAGTTTGCAGCGATGCAATCGCAAGTAATCTGCCTATTTCAAGTTTAGCAGCGCCTACAACGCGCGATAGCGAAACGCGCGTCGACGGCGCCTGAAAAAAACGTGGTGGTTACGAGCTCTTAAACCCGGAGAAGGACATAGGATATTTTTTATTGGCACATTACGCGATAGAAGCTGTTAGTCAACTAGTTTTTAATTATAAGGATTTTCCTTACAAAATGTACTTACTAAAAAACTATCGGGAAATTACGTTGTTAATATCACTGACATCCTACGAACGATAGGGTACTGAACTTGATCATATCTGTCCGATTGCGTTACTTCAGAGATAACGTTCAATTTAGATCATATTTGATAACAAAAGAATTCACTGCCGCGCATTTTATAAAACAAACAAACAGAATAGCAAACATGTGTGGCATTGAAACGTATTGTAGAAAATAGGAAACTAAATATTTTTATTTATAGGATTACGTTTTATCTGTAAGATAAATTGGTGATTAGATTTATTATTGGGGCATCCATGGTCTACGGCAGGGGTGGGCAAACTACGGCCCGCGGGCCAATTCCGGCCCGCCAACCCCCTTTATAGCAAGAGTGTTGGCCCTCGGAAGTATATTTTTACAGCTTCATCAACACAAATAACTATAAAATAAAAACATAGATAATTATAAAATGCCATATCAAATAGCCGAAATTATGTGAGCCAAGTGTTAGTTTTGGCAGAAGAAAATGCTTTTTTTCGTTGGAATTCTGGCGCCTTGCAAAATTACTTGCGTTTTTCTGGGCCCTCATAAAAAAAGTTTACCCACCCCTGGTCTATGATCATCTCCCTGCCTTTATCCCGTTCTAGGTGGAGTCGGCACAACATGTATTCCTCTTCCATTCTCCTCTGTCAGTCGTCATCTCAGTACTCACTTCTTTCTTACCCATATCATCCTCCACACAATCTATCCATCTTTTCTTTGGCCTACCTCTACTTGTATATCCGTCCACGTTCATATTTAACACTCTTCTGGTAACATGACTTTCTTCCCTGCGTATAACATATTCATACCACGCTAAACTATTAGTCCTCAACTTTTTAGTCACTGGCGCTATTTTGGAACTTCGTCTGATATACTCATGGTCATGGTCTGTATGCAAATTCAAACTCAAATGATACTCAATACCAATTTTAATATGGTATTGCACTTTGGGTTCCTACAATAATGAATTCGATATACAATGTGTCCGGTTATGAACTAGGCTAGAACTAGATTCTAGGTAGTTATAGAGCAACTATTCTAGTACACAAATACACTACACACTAGGGTCCAATTCACTTCCTCGCTATTTGACAGCCATTTTGCTTTTTTGTTGAGATATTCTCTATGTTAAAGTTATGAAAATGTGAGCCCATTGTATCGTAATGTAAACGATAGACAATATTGTTGCCCTCTTAATAAGCCTATTTTTATCTCAGTAGGACCAAAACTTTGAGAGATATGACTTTTTTTGTACACACGTAGAGAATGTCTCAAAAAAAATGGAATTGAATTGAACCCTAGTGTATAGTGTATTTGTGTACTGGAATAGTTGCTATACGGGGTGTTAACGAATTCGTGTAATTCCTTAAAACCACAAGATCTACTACTGGTGTAGACAGGCCCCGCACGGGATATAGCTTGATTAAAAATAAAAAAATAAAAATATTTTTTTTTCATGCGGCTTGTTACCGATCGTATCTAAACCACCTAATATGGATTCAGTAAAAAAATAAGAAATTATTTTTTTGCAAAAAAGTAATTTTATTTGTGTGAACATTTCGATGCCACGCATAAATTAATGAAACTACGGCGACACGGCTGGCAAGAACGACTAACGCGATATCGCTCTTTACAGTCAGATAACTCAAGGCTCTAAAAAGACACGGAAATGGAAAATCAAAAAAAAAAAAAAATTTTTTTTTGGTTGATTTCCGAAAATTTTCATTTAGGTTTAATCTGTGTCACCAGTAGATCACGTGGTTTGAAGGAATTACACGATTTCGTTAACACCCTGTATAAGTACCTAGAATATCGCTAGTCCATGACCGGACATACTGTAGAATTCAAGGTTAATCGAATCATATTTTGATTGTTTACAAATTCTGAAAGTAAAAATTAAAATTAAATGTCTATATCTATACATGTAATAAATCTGTAGACATGGCGTGTCTGTACATAGCAAATATTTTGAAAAAACCTGGTTGGGATGTTAAACTATAACCAATAGAACCCATTTTTAACATTTTTGAATTTTTTGTCTGTTTGTCTGTTTATCTGTTTGTCTGTTTGTCTGTTTATCTGTTTATCTGTTTGTTTGTTCAAGCATCACATAAAAACAACTGATCCAATGTTGTTGGCTTTTATAAATAAATATTGTGCTTATCTCCAAGTAACATATGTTTTTTGTTTCATCGCAATCGGTTCACGCAATCAAAAGTTATGCGAATTTTAAGTTTTCTAGAAGAACTTAGCATGTATTTGTGTATACTTACCATTTCTTTTCAATAGATGCCGTTACGTGTATCAAATCACGTTGTGAGGAAATATAATCAACGAATATATTACTATTCTCAGTCTACGGAAGGTCTATTGAAATGCTATTCGAAGAAGGTACTAACTAAGCTTTTATAAAAAAACGAGGATAATGTTATTTAAAATTTATAAGGTACCTATCTATCTGAATGGCAGTGGAAGATAAATACATTCAATTTCATAAGCAAGTGTAGGTATTTAAAAAATTTAATTGTGCAAGGCAATACGATAGATTAATTTGAAATACTCATATATTTTATTATGAATACTTAAATACATACTTAAATACGTATTTGTAAATCTATTTACTATTAATAAAATTCAAAGTGCACTTTGTCTGTAATTAAATGGTACTATACTATCGATACAGAAACCATAACATTTTTTTTTAGAATTATTGTGTCTGTTTGTCTTTCCGTCCGGACATCACGTAAAATCCCGTCGATGGATTTTGATGGGACTTTCGCTGATGTGTTGCGTAAAGAGCGACAATTTTGCTGCTACATATATCATCACGCTATTGTTCGTAGGAGCCGAGCAGCGGAACATTATTTCCACATACTGCGTAGTATAAGCTGTAGACTGAAGTAAGTGCTGCAGTGAACGGTCGCTGGCTCAGTGTCCTGCGTTAAAACCTCACTTTAAAAAAATACACTTTTTGTTATTTTTTTGGAATGTTTTTATGTATTTTATTCTGTTCATTGTTCTCAGAACTATTCAAAGCCTGTCGTCGCCGTTTTATTAAGTTTATTTAAGCCTTAGGTAATGTCCCAAAACACATAACCATGAAGGGAAAGTACTTTAAATATTAAAAATTGCAAATTTCACTCAAAGGTGACTTCATTTTATTTTTAAAAGTAAGAAATATTGCCTTCACTGATTTTTTTTGCCTGAACCGGGAATCAAACTGACAAAGCTATACCATCTGCAAAGGCACCTGTTGAAAATATCTTTATGGTCAATAATCAGGATCAAATCTCTCCAACAAACACACTGTCTTAAATTGAACGAAGTGGAAAAAATAAGAACTACTTAACAACAATTAATAAGTGCTTGAATTTAAATGTACCTAAGTTAGTCAATTTTTGTTTTATGGTCTTCTATCAATTTCAGACACAATGTTTATTGGAGCGATTTGATCCGTATTATTGATCCTATCGATTGGTGAAATAAAAATACAGATTATATTTTTTCGCATTTGGATTGGTTCGATTTCCAGATCAAACTTTTTGAAATCTTTGAAAGCAGTACCTATTGCTAACTTATAAAATGAAGTCTTCTATACATGATTTTTTTATATATTTAAAGTACTTTCCTATTCCACACCTCGAATGAAATCATTTTATAGACTGCACTGCGTAAAATATTTTGATTTAGTTCGCCGATTGTAATTAGATGGCGTTGTAGCCATTTTTGTATCGCGATAAGGTTTCGTTACATTATCACAATAAATATCAATATTCAATTATAATCCATTTTAGCAAGGAAATGTATGGAAATAAGCACCGCGTTTTTAGTATTATGGTTATATGAATCTTTACGGTCAATCAATAAGAGCTGAAACTCTACCTAAAGAAATGGTTTAAAAGATACAAGTGCCTTGGTGGGACACCTTTGTCTATTATTATAATAAATGGAATACATATACACTATTTAGTTGCTGCGACACAATGTTGTTTTCCGAGTTCCACGCGGACGGAGTCGCGGGCACAGCTAGTTTATTAATATATTTTTAATCATGTCGGTGACATATGCAAATATTAAACATTTCAGCTAATTTAATATTATAATTATGCACGGAATTGAATTAATTTGCTGAAACAATGAATACAGAATGCCAAGAGCAAAGGTTGGTGACCATGTTCAAGGTTTTTTTTTGTACGTAATGAAAGTTGTTTGGTTTGTTTAATTAATATTAATTAAAGATTCGTGAAACACAAATACTTACTGCAAATATTCCGTCAAGGAGTTTTATCAAAGTTTGTTTGTTTTATTGTTTACTAGTTTTTGCCCGCAGCTTCGCTCGCGTTAATTTAGAATTTGACAATCAATTTGGGTAGTTTCAATCATGATTCGAAAGATACGTGGCGCCATCTATTATCATAAAGACGTTATTGTTGTTTTCCTCGGGAACAGTGCTTTTTTTCGGGATGAAAGGTACTCTATGTCCGTTTCTGTACACCTGACAACGTAATGCAAAATTTCAGGATGATCGGTTCAGTGGTTTAGGTGTGAAAAGGTAATAAACAAACAAACTTACTTTCGCATTTATAATATTAGTTAGGATTAGGATACAGCATGACTGGTTAGTCACTTTACATCTGAAAAACTATGAAATCTGTTCATTATTCTATACAGGTTTTAATAAGGGATGAACTCTGAATTCGTAAGAAAAACAGCCAAATGCGAGTCGGACTCGCGCATGTAGGGTTCCGTACCATTATCTATAAAAACGGCGAAAAAATCATGTCTGTTGTATGGGAGCCCCCCTTAAATATGTGTTTTATTTTAATTTAATTATTTATTTTTAAAGTGAACATATAACTAAATATTCTTTGAATATTTCAAGCGTCTACCTGCTGCCGTTATCAATATCGAGCAAAAAAAACAAGTTTGTTGTATGGGAGCCCCCTTAAATATTTATTTTATTCTGTTTTTTAGTATTTGTTGTTATAGCGGCAACAGAAATACATTATCTGTGAAAATTTAAACTGTCTAACTATCACGGTTCATGAGATACAGCCTGGTGACAGACGGACAGGCGTACAGACGGACAACGGAGCCTTAGTAATAGGGTTCCGTTTTACCCTTTGGGTACGGAACCCTAAAAAATCATTTTAAGCAATATTGATTTTGTAGTTCATGGTTTCTCCTTATCAGATTACTTATAAAAAATTGTAATTAGGCATAAAACGTGCGATTGAGGCGTGTGTATATGTTAACAATATCATCATCACATTCCTATCGGTGACGTGAATGCATGTTTATCTGTAATGAAGAAATGTTGTATGCAGTCTACAGAAAGTTAATTCAATAAACACTTCTAAAAAGATAATACAGGTGTAAAAAGACCCATCACATAGCCGAAATCTACGCACTCTGTACATCAAACTAAACTACTTACATAGACCAAAAATAATTGCTGGGAAACGACTTTTATTTTTTGGCATAAAAAAAATGCTTTTTTTTGTAGCGCGCAATGTGTGGTTGTGGCGATGCCACGCGTTTGCATGCGTGCAGCGGCCACACAGCTGAGCCAAGGCGGTCGTGTGCGTTTGATATTCATTGCGTTTTTGTAACTTCAAATGCGTAATTTGTGAGGAAAAATTTAAAATTTTGATAAGGCTGTTTGGAAGAAAGTTTAGTATTATCACTTGGAATACGTTTCTGGAAAAAACTAAAAAGAAAAATGTTAACTTTGACCTTCAATATCTCCAAAACCTATGGTTTCCCAGGTATGGTCTGGTAGAAAAAAAATATCCCAATGATGGGTAGAATATGTGGTTTTCGTTATCGTTAAGGGTATTTTTACACACGATATAATTAAATACCATATTTTAAAATGTATAGTTTCAGAACTCGGTGCTCTGATTTGCAAGGGCACCAGGCATCGCGAATGCGACTACAGGGTACCCACGTGGAAGGCATCCGGCACTGAACGTGTTAAATCATGATTCGACCTACTAAAGACGCTGCTCGTAACCCAATCACATTATATTTACTGTTCGTTACTGAGGAGTTCCATTATATATCTCTAAAAATCTTCACCTAATTTACATGGGACCATTTCGGAAAAAAAGAATCAGCAAGCAAAAAAAGAATCGTCCAAATCCGTGCATATACAAGCTTAGTTTTAGTATTTACTAAACCTGAAACTAGTTTGTTCAGAATCACTAGGGGAATCGATTGGCATATTTTTTACAACACTTTTTTTTTTCATATTTCTACCCATAACAGTTGACGGGAATAGACACCTTCAGGCTTTAGACGGTCCGCTCGGTCAGTTTCCGTGTATTAGACAACCCCTGCATAGCACATCTCAGACATTTCACACTTGACTAGGGAACTTAACGCGATATAAACTACAATGTAACTCTGAGATTTATTGAAAAAAAAACACATACTCAGTCAGTTCTGATGAAAATCTTGTTGGGGTGTATCGGTTTTTGTATATACTAAAAATAACGTTGTACATGTCGAATTTATGTCCGTCATTGAGGATTTCCATTGTCTATCTCCGAAGTTCGTCATCAGATCTTCACCAAATTTAAATGGGACCATCTCGGGAAAAATCTCTTTCAAATAAAAACATATACAGACGAATGAGAACCTCCTCCTTTTTGAAGAAGTCGGTTATAAATTCAAACGATATCGTTTGTCTTAACTGACTATAAGGAAGCCTTTACCAACGCATGCTATAGATACATATTTATTTATTCTAGATTCTACTCACTGATTTGTCTTGTAAGTGCTGGTTCCCTGCGCGATGCCCTCGTACTTAGAAACCTGTCATAATCCTGTTCTGTCAGTGGCTTGTATCTATCCTCGTGATAACTATTGTCACTGTAGAACTTGAAAAATTCTTCCACATTTACATCTTTCTGAGAGAACTGTTTCTTCAATATCAATGTCACTGCACGAGCTTCGAACAGTCTTCTCGCCAGCTCTCCGTTCATCTTTCTTAACTTCGTTGTCACGAACATTTTACTCGGAAATTATTGTGTTTTGTTTTCGCGGTGTGTGTACGTCAAGGCGTTACCGTCGAAATGTAACCAAATCAGTGTTCCTTAATTAAAATGCTAAGATTACGTCAAACTAATGATAACGTGATTATGCGATAAGGTGTGATAATGAAAAACAAAATGAATGTTTATACCTGTAGCAAGTACTGATTGCCAAAATACTCAAATAACAACGTCCAAGTTCGAGGTCCTACTAAAATTGAATGTTTTGGGCAATAAAAGATGTCAACAAAATGTATGCAAATTAAATTACACTTGAGAGCAAAAAAATCGAGCCACTCCTTTTTTCACGTGTCCTGGTTATTAGTTTTGGTTTCATGAATTATATAATTCTATAAAATACTAATGTCATTTGAAAGTTTAATTAATAGTCTTTAAATGATAACCGTTTTAAATGATAATTTATTGGTTCATAAAGAAAAACAGTCATTTTGATACCAAATTGGGTACGGTTAAAACAGTCCAAAAAAAACAGTTAAAAACAAAAATATTGTAACAATCACATTGCAATATGGGTATAATTAACAAAAACCCCCAATTTAGCCTTTTCTTATTGGAGGTCAATCAAAATATCATGAGCAAATGAAATGCCATAATTTTTATTCTACCTTTTATTTTTAATTTATAAAATGAAAAGGTGACAAAAATCTACTCTCACTGTAAAGGTTATCAAATGACCTTTTAGGCGATATATGTTTAAAATTGATCTGTTCCATGATAGCAATAACACAAAACTTTAAAAAAAAGTAAAAACCGACTTCAAAGAAATACTAAAAGGAGTAAAATAATTACCATAATATAAAATTAACAGTTTCAGAAGTCGGTGGCTTCTATTTGCTTCAGTGTAGAGTTGCACCGACTTCTGAAACTGTTAATTTTATATTTTGGTAATTATTTTACTCCTTTTAGTATTTCTTTGAAGTCGGTTTTTACTTTTTTTTTAAATTTTATTTTTTATTAAATACGTTTTAGTGTCATAATTTTAACCCCCTCCTTCATAACCCTTCTTTTTGGCTTGGACGTAGTCGGGCATAAAAAGTCCTTTCAAATGATACCTTACACGATATAATGAAAACATTCCAAAGGGGGAGAGGGGGGGACACGCACCCCCTCCTCTTTTCCAGTAGTCAGTTCCCAACAACAAATGTAAACAAAGCAATGTTAGTAATTTGAGAATTTTGCTTTGATCCGATGAGGAGTTCCGTTCCATATCTCTGAAGTTCATGGTCTAATCATAACAAAATTTATATGGGACCAATCGGGAAGTATGCCCTTTCGAACAAAAAAATAATTTTTCAAATCGGTTTATAAATGACGGAGATATGAGGTAACAAACATAAAAAAAAAATACAACCGAATTGAGGAGGAAGTGGAAGGGAGAAAAAAAGGAGGAGGTTTCCTCCTTTTTGAAGTCGGTTAAAAATAATAACCATTTTACGTGAAAAATAGAAGTGGCTCGATTTATTTGCTCCCAAGTGTAATTGGTTTACATCATCAACTTAATGAGAATGACCTGTGCCTGTGTTGAAACCAAAAATATCAAAACTTGTTTTCACCGTTATGTTAAAACAACATTATAATATAATGCAAAACATTGCAACTTCGACACAACCATCGGTGCATATCCAGACAAAATAATATTTAATTAAACATTCCCTTTTACAACATTCACGGGGAAAGGCCGACGAATAAATGGTGTGCGTTCGCGCAGCGGAATGTTGTTGAATTTAAAGATTTTAATTATGCAGATATTTAGTGTATGACGTCGTATAATTGTGTATGGTAAAAAAAAAATTGTGCACGCAGCCATTGTGGAGAAATTCACCAAAAACTGATTCCGCTGGGCGAACGTTGTCCTGGCGGAACTTTTTTTAATCCATAGACTTTAGAAGAAAGGAGATGTGTCCAAAAATTAGTGTGTATTTGTGTGTAATTGTGTATGTATGAATAAAATTAGTGCATGCATAAACTTCGGAGTAATTCAAGTTTCCGCTACGCGAACGTTTGGCCATTAGCTAGTTTTCTTATAAAGCGCTTACATAGAGAGCTGTAGATTTTTACATACGTTGTTTTGAATTTGTTTATATTTGTTTAAAAAACAGATTTAGAAAAAATCGTAGGGCTTAAAAGATAAAAATATAAACGTAAAATACGCTTATTAGGTCTTGGTTCTTAAAGTATGCACTTTGGGGTCTAGATTTTCACGTTTATACAAACCTTTTAAGTGTCTGCAACATGTTGCCAAGTATCAATGATGTTTAGTTAGTAATTAAAGAGTTATAGGACAATTTACCATGAATAGATCACTGTTTACAAAGCAGTCAAATATCACGACGTTCTAAAGGAATTGCATGGTAAAATGTATGCCAATAATTAGTGTATTCATTCAAGTGTTCACATGCAAAATTTCATGTCATTAAATTCAGTAATTAAAGAAAAACAATGATAATACTGACGAAGCATTGAAAACCTACATAACCCGACCAAGTTCGAATAGCTACAAAAAAGCGGCCGTGCAATATATTTAGGTAACATCCCAAAATTTACAGTATAATACCGGTATGGAATTGGTATAGGTGATAACACAATTGTTGTTTCGATATAATTTATAGGTAATTTATTTTTGTACACCTACTTTTTTAAATGTATTTGACTATGACAGAAAGTAGGTACTATTTACGTAGGTACTTTATTTAAGTATGCGCTTGAGACTTGAGATATAATCTAGATATATTATTTAAGACAAATAAAATTCATACAGCTAATTTCTATTGAAGATTTCACGGATCAGGATTCTAACTATAGACCCCTTAGGGAAATTAAATAATTACCACAAGTTTTTAAATTTACCGTTTATTAAACCTATTTTAGTTAACTTTCGTGAGACACATTCATATTTATGATTATTTAACAGTTCGTCTCGCAACCTCGCCGCGTGTTCAGCTCATGATTAAGGGCTCCGTTTGGGTCCGAAACTAGTCGGGCAATCCCGAAAAATGCACGTGAGTAAACCGTAAATAATCATAAATATTTTAGTTAAAACACATTTAAGTCTATTGCTGTCGTTGCAAGCGTTTGTTAACGTTATTATAATTACATAATTAAGTATTATATGTAATTAGTATTAATTAATATTTTTGTACACGGATATTTAAATAGAGAAGTACTTGTTAATTGAAGATTTATTTTTATCGTAGATAGTGGCGTTATTATTAAAAAAAATATTTTTCATTCAAGAAATACAATTGTTTTATTTTTTCCTAACGCTTGTGTACGCAACTGTACCATATTAATAAATATTATATTGGAAGGTTCAGAACGTTACTTAGATATATGGCACGGCCGCTTTTTTGTAGCCATCCGAACTTGGTCGGGTTATGTAGGTTTTCGATGCTTCGTCAGTATTATCATTGTTTTTCTTTAATTACTGAATTTAATGACATGAAATTTTGCATGTGAACAGTTGAATGAATACACTAATTATTGGCATACATTTTACCATGCAATTCCTTTAGAACGTCGTGATATTTGACTGCTTTGTAAACAGTGATCTATTCATGGTAAATTGTCCTATAACTCTTTAATTACTAACTAAACATCATTGATACTTGGCAACATGTTGCAGACACTTAAAAGGTTTGTATAAACGTGAAAATCTAGACCCCAAAGTGCATACTTTAAGAACCAAGACCTAATAAGCGTATTTTACGTTTATATCTTTATCTTTTAAGCCCTACGATTTTTTCTAAATCTGTTTTTTAAACAAATATAAACAAATTCTAAACAACGTATGTAAAAATCTACAGCTCTCTATGTAAGCGCTTTATAAGAAAACTAGCTAATGGCCAAACGTTCGCGTAGCGGAAACTTGAATTACTCCGAAGTTTATGCATGCACTAATTTTATTCATACATACACAATTACACACAAATACACACTAATTTTTGGACACATCTCCTTTCTTCTAAAGTCTATGGATTAAAAAAAGTTCCGCCAGGACAACGTTCGCCCAGCGGAATCAGTTTTTGGTGAATTTCTCCACAATGGCTGCGTGCACAATTTTTTTTTTACCATACACAATTATACGACGTCATACACTAAATATCTGCATAATTAAAATCTTTAAATTCAACAACATTCCGCTGCGCGAACGCACACAATAAATGAGCAAGGTCATGACTCACAAGGGTAACACTGAGTTGCAAGAAAGATACCATTAGGTGATCATCAACTAATCCGTCATTTACAGTATTTAATAAAAGCAATCAGGAAAAAATATAGCATGTTGCATCCGAGGATCATCATAATACGAGTCCCAATCTTCGATACCACCTCCACACGATTTTGACGAGTTATGCGAACATAAATGTAGGGAACAGCTGTTTTTTTTTCGCGATTTCCGGTTTGGTCCCATAGTAAAAGTTGTTCATAGTGATGAGTACAATCTCTCATTTCGGTTTGTCGACTGTTTACAGTTTCACCTTGTATACTAGCTTTTGCCCGCAGCTTCGCTTGCATGAAATTTTGAAGCCGTTAAGTGACAATTGTCCACACAAACTTTCATCCCCTATTTAACCCCCTTAGGGCTTGAATTTCGAAAAATGCTTTCTTATTCCTTGTCTACATTGTAAAGGGAACCTCTGTGCAAAATTTCAGCGTTCTAGGTCCAAGGGTTTGGGCTGGGCGTTGATGAGTCAGTCAATCAGTCAGTCAGTTAGGACTTTTCTTTTTCAACCGACTTCAAAAAGGAGGAGGTTCTCAATTCGTCTGAATGTTTTTTTTTTTTGTATGTTTGTTACGCGATATCTCCGCCAATTACGAATGGATTTTGATGATTCTTTTTTTGTTTGGAAGACCATACTTCAGAGGTGATCCCATATAAATTTTATTGAAATTGATTCAGCACTTTTTGCAAAAATCAACAAAAACAAAAAAAATACACAAATCGTATATAGACGACGTTCTAGTTGTAGTGCTGGTCCGAGAATTTGTACACTATTGTAATTGTAATTTGTGGCACTAAAAAGTATAAAATAAAATAACTTTAAAAAAGTAAAAACCGACTTCAAAAAAAACTAAACGGAGTAAAATAATTATCATTTAATAAAAGTACCAGTTTCAGAAGTCGGTGTTCTACGCTGAAACAAATTGAATGCACCGACTTCTGAAACTGGTACTTTTATTAAATGATAATTATTTTACTCCGTTTAGTTTTTTTTGAAGTCGGTTTTTACTTTTTTAAAGTTATTTTTATATAAACAGATTTCATGTCGAGATGATCCGTTATCGGTACCTATGTTATGTTCTCTTTGATAAATACTAAGGCGCTCTATAAATTAAGCAATTTGTCGCATGCAATCTAAAGAGCATGTGACAAATAGCATAGCATAAAGCCGGATTTACATTACGAAACTGGTGGCATGAAAGTAGTTCCGTGACATTAATTTCATCAACAATTTCACGTGTAAAGCGCCATTTACACGGAGATAGTGTCTCGAAGCGAGACTCGTGCTGTCTTTGTTTTTCTCTACGATGAAAACAGAGATAGCATGAGACTCGCTTCGAGAAACTATCTCCGTGTAAATGAGCCTTAAACGTCAAGTTTTACAATGCGTGCATCGATTTCACGACACTGAAACAGTTTCGTGTCACGCGCGATTTTTGGATAAAATGAGTGTCATGCAACTAATGTCATCGTATAAACGCGACGCGAAACTAGTGTCACGAAAGCGCCTGCGCTGATAGGATTTGTGTTTTTTAGTCGGTAGTCGTGGTAAGGTGGTGGTAAGTCGAAAAAAATTATTAAAATGTCAAAACAACGTTGTACAGCTGATAAAAATATAAAATTTATCAATGAATACCAGCGAATAAAGAGAATAAAGCTTTGATGTTGGCGGAGCCATGAACACAGACATACTGTGGATTTCACGACACTATTATTTTTAATGAAACTAGTTTCACAGGTACTGAAAGTAGTGTCATGAAATTAATTTCATCATGCATGAAACATGTTTCGTAATGTAAATTCGGCTTAAGGGGCAGAAAGACAGATCGCACACTATTTAAATAGACAGAACGCGCGTGTCGGTGCTTTTTTGGGTAGCATGCAATTTACCGCATAGTGTTAAAACCTGTTCTTTACGGGCTAGTTTCCCGCCAACTATTAATGGGTGCCAACAGTTAATAGAAATTTTCTTGCGTCTCTTGGTTCTAGTATATTTAACATGCTCGACAACTTCTAGCTGAGAAGTATATTTTTTCATTTTTGGTGGCTGAGTCACCCTCGTCCGTGGGAAGGCACCCTTAGTTCGAAACCCCACACGTGGTCCCCGAGTGGTGTCAATCAGGTGACATCCTTTCGCTTGGTGGTAGGATCTTTACGGTCCGCCTGGCTAGCTACCACCTGAACATTAAAGTCCGGCGCCAAGCAGTTTACTGTGTTCCCGAGTGTGTATGTGAGAGCCAGAGGGGTATAGGGGAATCTCTCTATATCTCTGTTACTTGGATTCGTGTGCTTCATCTTAGACCCTGTCTGCGCTTACCATCAGATGCGACGAGGGTCAAACGCGACTTACGCGACCAAGTCAAGGAACAAAAAAAATAATAATGATGTATTCTTTCGTCCAGCATTTTCTTAGTTTCTCCGTATTTATCAGGATCGAACATGGCGCCATCATGGCTAGGGCGAGGCCTATTTTTTTATGTTTCGAAGGCGCGTACCACCTACAACCGACGACACACATTCAAGAACAAACTAAGCGATGCAATAAGACGCCTAGTAAAGAGCACTGTCTGCGCTTTGGCGATAAATTGCGTGCGACGAATTATACACCGTGTCCCAGAAAGTAGTGTCAAGCGGAAGTCCAGAGGTAGAGCACCCTCAGAGGTACCCGAAATACCCCCATGTATGTTCCGCGATTTTTTGTAGTTTTCGAGTTATGATTTCTTTTCATGCCTATAATAACAAACAAAAAAATTTGACAATAATGAAATTTTTGATCGTAGCGCCATGAATACATGATGATAAAAATGCGTGTTCTATTCATCTAGATTAGAAAAAATAGCTATTTACGTCACTATGATCAAAAATGTTATTAAAATTCGAGTTTGGTTAAGACATGAAAAGAAATCATAACTCGAAAACTACAAAAAAACGCGGAACATACATGGGGGAGATTCGGTTACCTCTAAGGGTGCTCTACCTCTGGACTTCCGCTTGACACTACATTCTGGGACACGGTGTATAATGTAATAGGCCTTTAAAAATACTGCCACGATTGGCGATTGTCTAGAGATGTGCCAACTCAGAAAAAACACGACTCGAGTTACAATTCAGGTGACTCGGAAATGAAATCGAGTTACACAACTCGAGTTAGCAGGAAGAAACTGAATGTATGATTTATTACAAACTAGCTGTACCCGCATGCGTTGCAATGCACTTTTTCCTACTTACTACCTACCTACTACCTACCTACTACCTACCTACTACCTACCTACTACCTACCTACTACCTACCTACTACCTACCTACTACCTACCTACTACCTACCTACTACCTACCTACTACCTACCTACTACCTACCTACTACCTACCTACTACCTACCTACTACCTACCTACTACCTACCTACTACCTACCTACTACCTACCTACTACCTACCTACTACCTACCTACTACCTACCTACTACCTACCTACTACCTACCTACTACCTACCTACTACCTACCTACTACCTACCTACTACCTACCTACTACCTACCTACTACCTACCTAGTACCTACCTACTACCTACCTACTACCTACCTACTACCTACCTACTACCTACCTACTACCTACCTACTACCTACCTACTACCTACCTACTACCTACCTACTACCTACCTACTACCTACCTACTACCTACCTACTACCTACCTACTACCTACCTACTACCTACCTACTACCTACCTACTACCTACCTACTACCTACCTACTACCTACCTACTACCTACCTACTACATACCTACTACCTACCTACTACCTACCTACTACCTACCTACTACCTACCTACTACCTACCTACTACCTACCTACTACCTACCTACTACCTACCTACTACCTACCTACTACCTACCTACATGATGTCGAACGGGATAAAAAGTATCCTATGTCCTTCTCCTGGCTCTAAACTACCTCCCTGCCAATTTTCAGCTAAATCGGTTCAGCCGTTCTTGAGTTATAAGTGAAGTAACTAACACGACTTTCTTTTATATATATAGATTACTTTTTTACATATTTGTTCTTCCATCCTAGTCTCTGTTAGGACAATATCATTGCTAAACTTCGTAGGTAGGATTGAAATAAAAAGGTTTTTATAGTTTACATATATAACATAACCTCAAACGTCAAGTCTGCAATATTGTGACATTTGTGACCAGTGAACTACTATTCTTTAGTCATTGGAATATATTTAGTTTGTTAAGATCGGAAAACTTCGTGTTATCGTCGATGTCATTCGGTCTATGCAATGGCGGGAGTATTAAAGCTAGTGTTGCCAGGTCCAATTTGTTGTAAATCGGTACATGAAGTCAAAAAAATCGGGATTTAGGGTTGCAGATCGGGACAGTAAACAAAAAAGGTACAAATCGGGACGCATCCCCAGACCCCTGAAAATCGGGACGTCCCGCGCAAATCGGGACATCTGGCAACACTAATTAAAGCGCGCACCCAACGAACGAATCGCGTTCTCGCTCTTTCGCTTGATTCGTTCATTTGCTGCCAGCCCAAACTACTATACAGGGCGTCCCACGACTTTGCCACATGGAGGGGAAGTACCTTAAATACTGTAGATAGAACATTTTACTGAATGAAGACTTCATTTTTATTTTAAAAACAATACGAACTGCATTCAAAGAATTTTAAATAATCACCTGCCTGAACTGGGAATCGAACCCGCTAAATGTGAAAACAAAAAAAACTGTAATTTTATAATACTAATCGAAAGGCTCAATCAGATACATTTATTTCTTCTAAATAACATAGCATCTAAAATAAAAGGAACACCATGAAATTTAACATTTAATTTAAAATTTTGTTCAGCATAATGAATAGCATTTTCTCTGACTATGTCGTGCTTAAAACAACTGACTTTATGTACTACTTTCTGCTTTATTACTATTTCGAAGTATTATTTCAAATATTCACCATGAAAAGTAAATAAATCAACGGTAAGCGAGATCATTATAAGAGTTACAATTTGTATACAATAGGAAGAGACACATTTTGAGCATTTAATACATTAAATTGATTGTAAGTTGCATAGTTAAACGTGTGTTATTATTTCAAATAAATGTTAAATTTAACGGTGTTCCTTTTATTTTAGATGCTATGTCATTTAGCAGAAATAAATGTATCTGATCGAGCCTTTCGATTAGTATTATAAAATTACAGTTTTTTTTGTTTTCACATTTAGCGGGTTCGATTCCCGGTTCAGACAGGTGATTATTTAAAATTCTTTGAATGTAGTTCGTATTGTTTTTAAAATAAAAATGAAGTCTTCATTCAGTATTTTTTTCTATCTACAGTATTTAAGGTACTTCCCCTCCATGTGGCAAAGTCGTGGGACGCCCTGTATATTGGTCTATGGCCCAAACACGAGTTAGGGAGAATTCAACTTGAGTTAACTCGAACTTAGCACAACTACGGGTTAACTCGAGTTAGTAAGTCGAGTTAACACATCTCTACGATTGTCTTTTTTCAGACGCATCCTTTTGCGAAAGAGGAAAGAATCCAGTTGTGGAAGAAAAATATTGCTGAATAGGTCATCCAAGTCTGACTTGGATATCTACCGACGCCGACGTGCAGAGTGCACAAGTGTTCAAGTACGTGGTGAAAAGGAGGTACAGTACTGAAGAAAAAAAAACCCGACTGCTAAAAAATCACTAAAAAGTATGAAACAAGATAATATTATCATCTGAAACCTTTACCCTAAAGCTTTTAATCGCTTACTACGTGTATCTGTACCTAGCGATTGACCGTGCCCTGCGTCTTAACGAATACATTAAATAATTAGTTCTGTATTTGTTCTATCGAAATATGCATAATACGCAATTTGTTCCGTTTTAGTTTTTATAAAAAATGGCTTCTTCTGTAACAGTTAGCCAGCGATGTAATTTTAAATTACGCACTTTAAAAAAACAAAATCTAGATAGGCGATTAGTTCTACATTAACTCTAATTACTTATCTACTTTTTACTTATAAAATTCATTACTTTAAGTTAGACAATACAAAGAAGTAAAGCTAGCTATCGCATAATTATTATTATTATGATAATGTGTAGTATCACCTTCATCGTCATTTGCACCTACTGGCCATTTTTTGATCTACTATGTTTTTTTATGTGACGATGACAGAGGGATTCTAATTTTAACTTGGACTTGGCTTTTTGAGATTGTTTTTTTACGCCATGGTGATTTTTTGATATAATTGTTTTCTGTTTGTGCTTTAATGGTAAATATTATAAAGGACAATGGGCGTTCTGGCCCATCAGCGGCCATCAATGAAACTAGTATCATTTGAAAGGCGAGTGCTTTTAGAACAAATATTGTTGGAGGAGTACGGTTAAATATAATTTGGGAAAAAAGATACAGGCAAAATACTATTTTTAATGAATTATCATATTTTTTTCATGCTGCAATGTTTGTTATAATGATAAAACATACGAAAAATCATTGCATTTTGTTTACTTTATTGACGTGTGCATCAATAAATAATGTTAATAAAATATTAGGCTTAAATGTAAATGTAAAATACTTATTTGTCATAACCTAGCGGTAAGGGCCACTGCAGACACGATACTTTTAGCATCGGCGATCGACGATTTAATCGCTTTTTGGTCGCTGGATGCCGCGACTGAACACTTCGCTCCGCACACAAACGAGTCTCCTAAACGCGATGCAAACGCAAAATCGCCGATCGCTGATGCTAAAAGCATCGTCTCTGTTGTGGCCCTAAGCGCACTCCTGGTTGCTGCGCCCACATAAGGTGGGCAAGAAACCAAGAGGAAAAAATTCTTTTGCCAGCTGATTTTTTAAATGAATTAATCGGTGATGATGATTAAAGCCTAATCATTAATGTAGTTATTAAGTTAATCACTATATTGCATTATTGTAATCTGGTATACATGTTTTCATTTCAATAAATCAACGTATTTAATAAACCTTCAGGTTTATTTAACCTATCATTATCTTATATATTTTTTTTTTTTTAAATATATAAGATAATGATAGTAGTAGTAGTTCTTAAGTTAATCACTATATTGCATTATTGTAATCTGGTATACATGTTTTCATTTCAATAAATCAACGTATTTAATAAACCTTCAGGTTTATTTAACCTATCATTATCTTATATTTGTATATTACGTATATAATAACATAATCATAATCATTATTATGTGCTTAAATTAATTATTACATCAATGTAACATCATCACGAGGTGTACAAAATATTGTATGAAAGATACAAACTGTGATAATTCCTTTAAATGATTTACTTCGACATTTTTTTTAATATAATCCACCTATGGTAACTTTTTATCCAAGGAAGTTACAGAAACAATCTTTGGTAGTCTTATTGTATACATAATTGCCTACTAGAAAGTAAATAGTACAGAAGTGGCCGCCGATGGGACAAGCTCCATACAATTTTGCCCATTGTCCTTTAACCCTACGAGTACCTGTTTAATTTTGTGGAGTGACACCCGTTATTTGTGTGAGGCTCCGAGGGTTTATCTTATGTGAGCTGGACAACCTGAGCCTCCACATTCTATTAAGAAACTGCGCCCCGATGGTAACCCCTTCTCCTTTTTTGTCACTTCGTCTCCTGCCCTAACTACACTTACGAGATCGGCGATCGGACTGGTAGTCATCTACCATGTGTGTCAGAATGGCTGGTTGCCTGTGGCTTTGGTCTATGAGAGTTGATTAGAAAATTGCTACATAATTGCTTATATTTGCTACATTTAATAAATAATTGCTACATACTATATATATTTAGAAATAACATATTTTTTTTGTACAGCCATCCTGACGTTTGGTTGGCTGGTCGCCTCCTAGTTTAAAGCCAAGCATGCAGAGTTTCCCGAAATGTATTGAGTCAATAATTGCTACATATTTGCTTCATTTATCTAATTTAGTTGTATCTTCTAACATATGTTAAATAAAGGATGTAGCAATTATTTTAATTATCCCAAGGAACAGTGCCTGATAAAACAATAAAGGCAAATAGTTGCAGTGTGTCTTCAGTCAACGGTATTGCTACTTTAGGAGGCTATTATTGCTATTTTATGTTATGAGTAGGTAAGTGGAAGTGGTGGCAAGTGGAAGCACATTAAAAGGATATCGTAAATAAAAACGTCGGGTCGTTCATAAGATTCATTTTAATAATATTACAATTTACTTAAAAAAATATTCAACTATTAATTTACTTAATTTCCATATTATTTTTTCGCATATATTATACAATGTGGTATTAGCTTCTTTTTACTTTTCGTAACTTTTTTTGATTGGTCATCGTAACATTTCCATTCTGAATTTCGTCTGCAATGAGCTTTGTAGTGACCAATTAGTGTTTCACATACTGGGGGCTCGAATTCTATTATAGACAGTAAATCAAACTCTGATCCTTGTAAAAAAAGAGATGTTGGTGTATCATCTATTGAAATGAATTGATTGGAATAAAATTCAAATGCAATAAGATCTCGTAAAGATAAACTAAATGATTTAACACCTTTACATTTACTACGCCGGCATTCTGTAAGTTCTTGAGAATTAATTAAAGTATTTGCTGCTTCTTGTAAATCATTAATGGTTGAATTTATATCAACGTGTAGAACAGGTATCTTACGCTGAACTTTATTGATTTCACAATCTGATTCTGTACAATGTTCACTTTCATCTGCACTGTATATACAATCTATTAAAATGCGTTCAAATATATTATTTACATTGCACTCACATCTCACTTCCACAGAAGATTCTTGTTCAACTTTTGAAAAATAGACTTGCGGCATTTCAGATCTTATTTTGTATACTTCTTCTGTATCTCTTCCACTCATGAGTTTGACAAGTTTACAGAATAAATTTTCACTCTCATGTATTGTTTGACTTATACGATAGCCATCGATATATGCTATAGCTAAAGCCTGACATACCGAATCAATCGCGCAAGTATTTCTCAATATAATATATTTTTTACCAATTTGTAGCCTGCTTCCGTTAGACAAAAAAATAACTGGCTTCAAAGTTTTTCTTTTTTTAGTAACATTTCCTTTCCCTTTCCAGTTTTCGATGAAGGTAGGGTCCTCAGCAAAAATAGAATCAGCAGTAAACTCTTCCTTAGGCTCCTTAGACTGTAATTTACTTTTCCGCGTAGTTGTTATGGAATCCCGTTTTATTTCCTTCTTAGGAAAATCTGCTTCAGTACTTCTTTGTACAGTAAGATTCGGCAGTAACGATATTCTCGGTGCAACTTTAATCTCTCCTTTTAAGAATTCTAAATGTTTCATAATGAATTCATCTGTTCGTAGTCTGTGAGATTTGGTGCTTAGATGTACCTAATAGCAGTCTTTTTATAGTTTTAAAATATGATTCAACATTTGAAGAAGTAGGTGCCTCAATATCGGAATCATAAATATTCTTCATTACGTTTGACCACAAAGGAAACAAAGTCAGTAAACGTGATAAAATTCGTATAAAAGCAGGATAATGGTACAAATTGTCATGACTGCCTATATCTTCAGTATCTAGTGTTACGAGTAATTTTTCTGTTTCAATTTTTGTGGTAAACCATTCAAAAAATCTGTTCTCTCCACTTAATTTGGTAGTGGTTTTATTTTCAAACACTGATTTTTCCACAGCTTTAGGCAGATCATTTATTTTATTACTATCCTGAATCACTATCTCTATATCCAAAGTCTGAAACTGATTCAATGTCTTTAATCGACTCTTAGCCAACTCACACCTAGAAGTAGTATTGGATTTATTAATGCCGTCGTGTTCATTCAAACAAACTGTAATAATATCTTTCAAAATTTCTTTGGCTTTTTCAAAATTTACGCATTCCTTCAACGCTAACAGACATTTAATATAAAATAATTTTACTCTGTTGTCGACATGTTTAAAACAAGTTAAATTGAAAATGATTTTAACAAAATGACTAGTGTCTATTCTAATGTAGCAATCGTCACTTTTTTCGTCTTCCTCCAGTTTTCTGTAAGATTCTGTAACATATTCTTTAGTAGAGTTATGTTTCGTAAATGCTTTTACGCAAGCACCAATCAGCGCGGATGACTCATCGACGATGATTTCGTCTGGTTTTGGATTGCTCACGTGCCATGCTTCCAGCCATTTGTATATAGTGTCCATAGACTGGCTTTCTGATACCATTTGGGTAAGTGGGATACTACTGTGACCTTCATATGTTTTCATGACACATACATAAAACAAAATGTGTTTGGTGATTGTGACATTATTTAAAGGGCCAAATGGTTTGAAAATGCTACCGGTGGCGTCTGTACTAACAATCAATTTAGCAGCTTTTTTAAATTCTTTGCAATATTGATCTTGGCAAGGGTCCCAATAATAAATATAAAATGGATACACTGAGATATGTTTAATAGCTTCTTTGTAAGGCGATATTTGGGTCATTAGCCATAATGAAAGTATTTGGTTTCGATGAAAAAGTGAGCTACTCTTATGTTCGTGTTTTATTTGACGTAAGCACCCTGTTGTTGGTAAATGAGTAGGTTCAGGCTCATCGGAATTAACAACTAAAGGGGAATGCCAAGATTTCCTTTACGACTCGGCCAGAATGGACAAAGATGAAACATATCTTATTAAAAAGGGCAAATATTATAGAATGTATTACAATATCAACATTCCCGCTGGAAGTACACCAAGAAAAGTTATAGGTCGATAAAGTTGACCTTAATGACCTTACGATTTTTAACCTAGGGAAGAAAAGTAATTCGAAAATCGAACTAAAATTTTCTTCATACTCCGTCTACATTTTCATGAATATTTTTTTAACCATTATTGTATTGATAGACCTTCAACATTTTTGTAAAAATCTTAATATTATTGTTTGATTAAAGCATTTATTTATGTGAGTAACAAAATTAAACCATTTTTGGTCAGAATAGTTCCTAAATAACCAAACCAAAACCAAAGCAAAATAAATCTTATATTATTTTGAAATTGTCGTTTATTGACGTTGCCATGGCAACGATGGTAAAACATGCATGTCATAATACCAAATTACTATATTAAAATCATACTTTTACTAAACAAAGTACCGGTAAACCGGGGTTACTTTCAAATACAGGGGCGACATTGATAGTTACTAAACATTTTGCATTTGGTTAAATATCTGTGTGAAAATGGAACTTGTGCATTTTAATTTAATATTGTAGGGAACGTTGACAGTTTTCCTATTTTACCATTCAGTATAGAGGTGTCTGCGATGTTAGATGGCGATGATAAAAAATATTAAATGACACCCCTGAATATGTAAAAAAAACGAGTTTTAGATTTTTCGATTGGGGCTACTTTGAAATTCAATGATAGAACAGAGATCATCAAAGTAGAAGCTCTACGGTCCAAGTTTGATAAGGAACATTTCTCCTTTTTGCTATCGAAAACTGTGCTCTATAGTTTTTTTTATCTAGTCTATGTGATTTTATATATCTCAGTTAATTGAGTCTACATAAAATATTTTTGATGTAGCAGCTAAAAGCGAAAATAAATAAGATACAAACACATGAAGCTCAAAAAATTGATCAAAGTAACCCCGTTCTACGGTATTTTATTTAACAATAATCTTGCCCAACCGGAATCCGTAATATTGTATTCACGATAGGAATATTTTACGTATAATATGGTTACTTACTTCGATACAGATACTTACTTTGTCGTATTTAATCGTAAGAATTAAATGGAAGTTATTTTAATTGTGACAAAGGTGTTGTCGCCATTAAAATAAAATCATAACAGCATTCGATTTCAAACGTAATCGATTATCAAGTATGTGTAGAATCGAATGGAATATAAAATAAAAAAGAAATACAGTAATAATAGCATGTTTGAAAATTATTTCATAATATTACAAATATTAGTTTAAAAGTAGTATAAATCAAAGAGATTAATTAAATATGATAACTAACATTATTGAATGTCTTTGGTACCTATACATACTCAGCATAATAAAATAGTATGTTATTTATTGTGTTTCATATAAGAAAAAGTAGCCCGTTTATGATAAATCACAAGAATAGTGACAAACCTGTTGTGTTTATGTAGTGGTTACTAGGATTATTCGTTACAGTTTATTGCTAATAAAGCTTAGTACTATAATTAGTTGCTATTAATGGAAGAGCACAATTCACATATCTCAAACAAGAAAAATGAATAAGAAATAAATACTTTGTTACCTAAATAACATGATATTATTATGATATAATTATTTACAATTACATATTGTTTCATGGTTGTAATCGATTTATAAATGTAATTTTAGTATCGATATAATTATATTTTTATACTGTGCAACATTTCTATTTGCAGTTGTAGATAAAAAAAAGCGTTGAAACTTACTAACCAATATATTAAAATACTATTTAACATGACTATCCGACGGTGTACTTCTCCAGACTTTATTTATATTGCATAAATCTTACAAAAAATAAACGCGAATTATCAAAATTACGGCACGTCTGTTCATACTGCTTTGTATTGGCCGGATCTTGGCATTCCCCTTTGCCATTGAGTTACGATATGAAATAGCGGATACATGTTTAAGTTCTTCAGCTATTTCAGTTCGTTTTACAGGTGATAGTTTTATTTTTTTCATTGGAGGATGACTGAAATTTTCGTCGTAATTTGTTATTATGCATTTGCACTGAGCTATTTTATCCGAAGGCCAGCTAATAATAACTTTCGCATCAGCTTCACATTGTTTACAAGATCCGATGCACGTTATATTGGTGTTCATAGAAATAGAATACTGTTTAAATGTCCAAGTGTGTGCTATTGGATGGACCTCGCAAATTTTTTCACGCAATTGATGGGCCCACTGATGTTTAGGCAAAAGATTTCTCATTCTAAAAACAGACTCAGATCCTTTATTTAATTTTATGCGTTTAGCTATTGGTTGCAGACGCTCCCATTGATACGTATCAATTAAAAAATCATAAATGACTGTTTTTCCAAGCGATTTGTTGTTCACGTCTTTGCATTTTTTTTCTTCTCTATTATCACATTTATATAAAGTAATTGGGCTTGGTTCTTCACAGCAAATATTATCATTTGGGCTAAAGAAATAATCAAAATTTTTCTTCACCGAAAGGTACAGTGCCTGTTTCGTGATCTTATTGTCTAAGGCAGTACTAATTTCACTAAACAGTGGATCAGTAGATGCTGGTAAATCTGACTTACTTGAAAAATACTTTTTGTATTGCAAGAAAACCTTTTTTTGCTCTTCGAGTGGCACAACGAACTTTCTTCCCCTCTTCACCGTCACAAACACCAAAACCACAGATTATATAATAGTTACCCAAAACACGAATTAAAAATAGGTTCTATAGGTAGGTACTTGTTCCTTATAATAACATAGATCTATTTAAATTGTCGAATAAAATTAAATAAGCCTAGACTGTGATTCCAATACGATATCTGCACTAGCAATGACTAAGAAAAATTGTTATAATGATAATTATTGGATTATTGAGGGTAGGTACATATTTTTTTTATCGCAAGAATCGCATTACTTACGCTGTTGCCAGAGCCTAAACGATTAAACCGATTCAACATAACTAAGTATTTGCCTTTATTGTTTTATCAGGCACTTTCCTTGGGATAATTAAAATAATTGCTACATCCTTTATTTAACATATGTTAGAAGATACAACTAAATTAGATAAATGAAGCAAATATGTAGCAATTATTGACGCAATGCATTTCGGGAAACTCTGCATGCTTGGCTTTAAACTAGGAGGCGACCAGCCAACCAAACGTCAGGATGGCTGTACAAAAAAATATGTTATTTCTAAATGTATATAGTATGTAGCAATTATTTATTAAATGTAGCAAATATAAGCAATTATGTAGCAATTTTCTAATCAACTCTCATAGGCCAAAGCCACAGGCAACCAGCCATTCTGACACACATCATCTACCGGCATGACTAAATGCTACAGCCGGTCTGTTTGCTGCCGCGGTTTCTGTCAAATGGCTGTGTGGGCCATCGACGAACGCCGTGACTACAAGAAGGAATTCGCTGACTACATACAAGGGACGTAAAGCTGACCTGCCTCTTATTCTATGTACTAGCTTTCGCCCGCAGCTTCGCTTACGTGAAATTTTGAACCCGTTAAGTGATGATTTTCCATACAAACTTTCATCCCCTATGTAACTCCCTTAGGGGTTGAATTTCGAAAAATCCCTTCTTAGTGGATGCCTACGTTACAAAAGGAACCTACTGTCAAAATTTCAACTTTCTAACCCCAGCGGTTTAGGATGTGCGTTGATAGATCAGTCAGTCAGTCAGTCAGCTTCTCTTTTTATATGTATAGAAGATAAGCATTTTAATATTGTTATGATATGTACTAGGTATTGAATGATTTCAGTTGTCGGGTTTTAGTTTTTGAATACATTTTAGTTCGCAACGCCAAACGTTCTGACATGTTTGGGAATGCATGGAAGATTATTCTGTCGGAATGTATGAAGTAGTGTGAGAGGAATGTATGAATGTGTTACTTTTACGAAACTGTTGTTAGTAGCCGGATGCAAATTTTGACTCAATTCACAGAAATTTAATATTCTCCATAAATGCAGTTCGTCTGCAAGAATGTCTGGTTGTTTAAAGCAATATGTTCCGGCACGAGTTGCTGATACGGATGGTAATTGCGTCAAGTCACCGAAAACTAATAGGTTAACTCCTCCAAAGATATGGGTGTTCTGTTTTAGCTCTTGGAGCCTCAAGTGAATATTCCTTAGAGTAGAGTATGGGACCATGGAAATCTCGTTTCTATAACCCACTCAGTAGTCCTCAATTTTGTTCGTTCCCTTTGCAGACGATCTCCCGTTAACGGTCTGAATGTTACTGCCTGACCTTTTCATGCAAGCAAAGCCTCTATGCCACTCTATGTTGAAACGTCCATGGTAGTTGATTTAATGTGTCATCTAGAATTTGGGTGAGTTGTTCAAAACCCATACATAATGGATTTTCAGAAGAACGAAGTCAAAGTCAAAAAAATGTATTTCGTGTAGATCAGATTACAGATGATTTCGAAAGGTCAACATTAGGAGTAAGCCTCCCAAGTAGTAGGTCAATGGAAAAGAAAGACGCTATTTAAAAAAATGGTTTGAAAATTCAAGTCGTACAGAGTAGTATCTATCTAGATATTCAGCAAAAAGTAGAGTCTAAACGTTTTGTAATCAGAACGTCTATTTATCTTGTAGTGGCTATAAATTCTTCAAAAGGTTATTCTTGTCGGGTGTTGCTGGTTGCTGTCAAATATGACAAGCAAATATATAATAATATAATAATAAATATATAATAATATAATATAATAAATATATATAATAGAGTACTCCAGAGGATACACTATCAAACAATAGTTTGATAGTGTATCCTCTGGAGTACTCTGATTGATGTTTGAACACTCGTCGTCTTGCTGCAGACTAGTAATACGTTGGTATTTAATTTCGTATAAAGCTCCTGAAATTTGTATATGCATTTCATTTCTTTTTTGTTTTAATTTAATTTTTTTTTGTACTCCGGTTCAGTTGATAGAGCTTCGTTGACAAAATGTTAGGGCCTCACAATCGTCGTTTAACTCTTACCCAGAAAACAAATATGGCGATTTGACAGAATTTCTATAGAGAAACTGACAAATTGAAATATTTGTCTTTCAGATAAAACTTATCCGACGATCCTGGAACAGGCCATTAAAATACTTCGTATAGAAAAGTCATTAAATAATCTGAATTGTTTATTTACATGATTACTGTTGTGGCAACGTCAAGATATGAAAGGTAGTACTTCTATAATTGCTTTTCCTGGATGTCCGAGCCTCAGCGGTCCGAGGTCTAATGCTGTTGCATTTTCTTTTGATGTGTCTGTCTGTGGCATCGTAGCTCCTAAACGGATGAACCGATTCTGATTAAGTTTTTTTTTTGAAAGGCGACTGTCTGGATTGTTCTTAGTTATGATTCAAAAAAATCTGTTCAGCCGTTTGAAGATTATCAGCTCTTTTCTAGTTGTTGAAGGGATGTGAACAACTTTCACTGATTTGACCGATTCGAAATTTAGTATCCTGTGACTTCAATGATATTACATTAATATAGTAACGTTGACCTGATCCTGCAGCATCATCTGGAATCAGCAGGATACCCAACTCCTCACCAACTTACAGCAGACGTATCGTGTTTGGGCTTATTGAAATGGTCTTAATGAATAGGTTATAGCAAAATAGATTGTTAGATGATTATCAAGGTCTGATGATGGAGCAGGAATGAATATTCTGGATAAATTATTAATATATTATAGTATGAACATAATTATACTTATGTTCATACTATAATAATATCGTCGTATCGTATTTATATATATATGTTTATGTATTTATTTACATATTATTATTATTATTTTATTATTTATGTCCTATATTTTTAATTGTTTTGTTATGTATAGTTAATTAAGTCGCAAATATGCTTTTTTTATTTTTATTTTTGTACCTCTTTTCGATGCTGTTCTCTTTGACCCAAAGGTTGACTAGTAGAGAATGCCTTGTGGCATTAAGTCCGCCTTATGTACCACCATTGTGCATTGAAGTATTAAATAAATAAATAAATTGGTGAGGGATTCTAAGCTACATTCACTCGTTCAATCGATATGAAATATTGGTATACGATGTAGTACCGTTAGTGGTGAATTAATGTATGAACAAGATCTCGTGTCGCAATTTCGTGTATCGTCCCGGAAAGTATTTGACGCGGGTATTTTTGAATTTAAATTGAAGAGTTATTTAACAATGTTGTCTTTTTAACCAACTTCAAAAAGGAGGTTCGCCTGAACGTTTTTTTTTTGTATGTTTGTTACACGATATCTCCCCCAGTTATGAATGGATTTTGATGATTCTTTTTTAGTTTGGTAGGCCATACTGCAGAGGTGGTCTTCGGTCGAGGTGGTTATCGAAATTGATTCAAAGCTTTTTGAAATAATCAAAAAAAAAATACTTAGATGACGTATTGGTTTGTCCCTTCAGCAAAAGTTTTGATGAGAACTTTCAATCTCTGTTTTAACTGTCATCACAGAAACATTAGCCAAGAACATAGAAGATTGTATGTAAGAAGCCATCATGATAATTATACATTAATACCTATTCTTAAAGAAAACTACCTAGTTGCTGGAAAGATTACGCAATCGTGTCATTTAAATTTGTAGTCTTATACCGTGTAATTTATGGCACTAAAACGTATTTAATAAAAAAACTGAATAAAAGTGAAAAGAGACTCAAAAAAAAACTAAAAAAAGAGTGAAATAATTAGCATAATATAAAATTAAGTTTTTTTTTTTTTTTCTTTTTTAAAAACGTTGCCCCACACTAAGATTTCTCTTGAATCGTGGGTGCGTTTACAGACACAAATCTCACAAACAAACGCCCAGACCCTAAACAACCATCTGTAGACCATACAAATTTTTGTTCCGTGTGGGAATCGAACCCACGACACGACCCGTGGCGCAGAAGCCAATCGCTTAACCACTGCACCAAACGTGTCGTCGAAGTGTCGTGAAGTTTCACAAGTCGGTGCAATTCTACACTGAAACAAAAGCCACCGACTTCTGAAACTGTTAATTTTATATCATGCTAATTATTTCACTCTTTTTTAGTTTTTTTGGAGTCGGTTTTTACGTTTATTTAAAGTTTTTACCCGACTGTGCGACAGCAAAGACAGGGTTATGTTTTTCACGCGTATCGATGTATCTTTGTATCTTTGTATCTATGTATCTGTGTGTGGCATTCTTTATACCCTCGAAGCATCCCAACGGTTGGATTGAGTTACCTAAGACTAATGTAATTCACAAACTGACTGCCCAAAAAAACATACGTAGCCTCCGACTGTGTGACGATTTGATAGCATGATTTTTTAAAAACCTACGTATGTTTGACGTTATGTTATGTATGTTACGATTAGAAGTACCTACGTCTCGTTTACATCTTTTTAGTTCGCTTTTTATGCAGGCGGGTTTTTTGATTTTTTAATAACTTTTTTATTTATCTTACTTTATAAATTGACCCATCCATTTCTCTCCGTACAAATTGTTCATAGGTTACATCACACATAATTTGCTATTTGACTACGAAACCCTACGTCATGCGTGGTCCAATTTGCACATATCAGATTTTTTTGGTGGGATCGATTAAGTGGGGCAAATAAGGTCACTAGTGCGAATAAACCTACATATTATATTGCTTTCTAATTATGTTTTAGTAATAAACGCTCAAGAGTATGATAGATAAGGTATCATATCTTTTTATCACCTGTTAACTTTCAGCGATTGTTTGCTGTAGTTCAAAAATGTTGGTGGGTGTTTCTCCGAATTATTTTAACTTTTATTAGACTAATCATTATCCTCATGGCAGAGTTAACAATATAGGCATAAAAACCTAATCAAATGATAATGCAAATGGAAACGACGCCACTGCAGTCAAATAGTAAAAGAAGAATTACAATGACTGGAAGCTACTGTAACGTTAACAATCTGAGAGAATAATGATTTGTTAAATAAAAGTTTAAAAATCGGAGAAACACCCTGGTGAACACTTTTGTGTGTTAGACAATTTATCATTATGTGATCTGCTATAATATTTGCTGTTTCAGATTTGCTATCATTGTAAAAACTGAAGTGTAATGTATATTCAGTGACTACAATGAAATAATTGTATTTTTTTTTCAAAAATATTCGTTTTTCCTGTAATTCAGTTGTGGAGGTTGTTTCGTGTGAAATGCTGATATTCTGCCGCATCTGGGGAGCAATACGACAAACAAAATTTTTGCCAAACGCAAACGAAAACTGCCTTGCGAGCACGGATGTTTTTATCGAGTCGATTCGAGAAATTTATATATTCTAAACGTAAAATTTGACATAAGATATACAACGCTGTTGTCGTTTTATCTATGTCTGATGTCAAATTTGACGTTTAGAATAGATACATTTCTCTAATCGACTCGACACAAAGATACTTGGCCCGCACCGCTGTCTTGTTTACGAAAACTGTTAAAATGATTGTTTTTGTGTCAAACAAGCTTTTGAAATTGAAAACGGTTCGGCCTTGGTTCGGTTGCTATTTATCAAGATTGCTTTTAGGAGAAGTGGGCCCCAGCTCCCTGATTCAAAACGTTTTAGAGTTGTCAACTGATTCGGTTTGTTATTTCGTTTTGTGTACTGAGGCTGGTAAGATTGGAAGCCGACTCCGAAATACTTGAGAAAAAAATTATTTATTTTACAATCTGTTACAAAAATACCCCTAAAGCCGAAAGGGGATTAAAAGGTCCCTTTTATAGAGTATTGGCAATATTTTAAAATAAAAGTAAGACCCAAAAAAAAAATTTGGACAAATCATAAGATAAAATCATCACTGAAACGCAACCCTGGAAATATAAGTAAAGAGTAGACTACCCAGAAAGTTATTTACATTCTTACCTAATTTCCTCTGAGAGGTAGGTAAATGACAACAACCATAAAATACTACTTGATTAATATTTTCTTTTTTAAGGGCAATTATGTAATACGGTTTATACAACTCTTTAATTATTTAACGTTTTAACAGATAACAAAAACAAGGAATATACTAATGTACTTATTACACAAGTAACAAGGTTTGGTAATGATTACAAAATCTACATAAACTTTAAAAACAAGTAAAAACCGACTTCAAAGAAATACTAAAAGGAGTAAAATAATTACCATAATATAAAATTAACAGTTTCAGAAGTCGGTGGCTTCTATTTGCTTCAGTGTAGAGTTGCACCGACTTCTGAGACTGTTAACTTTATATTATGGTAATTATTTTACTCCTTTTAGTATTTCATTGAAGTCGGTTTTTACTTTTTTTAAAGTTTATTTTTTATTAAATACGTTTTAGTGTCATAATTTTAACCCCCTCCTTCATAACCCTTCTTTTTGGGGTTGACGTAGTCGGGCATAAAAATTCCTTTCAAATGATACCTTACACGATATAATGAAAATATTCCGAAAGGGGGGAGGGGGAGACACGCACCCCCTCTTTTCCAGTAACAACAAATATAAACAAAGCAATATTAGTAATTTGAGAATTTTGCTTTGATCTGATGAGGAGTTCCGTTCCATATCTCTGAAGTTCATGGTCTAATCATAACAAAATATATATGGGACCAATCGGGAAGTATACGCTTTCGAACAAAAAAATAATTTTTCAAATCGGTTCATAAATGACGGAGATAGGTATGAGGTAACAAAAATAAATAAAAAAAAAAAAATACAGCCGAGTTGAGAAACTTGAGAACCTCCTCCTATTTGAAGTCGGTTAAAAATGTGTTAAGCCGCATACAGATTGTATGCAACACAACATACAAAGCAACCCATACATTTTTGTTTGCGAACACTGTAAAAACAATACTGTGTTTGCGAACTCGGTATTGTATTGGAAATGTTGCCTTGCATGTTGTGTTGCACATATTCTGTACGCAGCTTTTGCAATTGTTGGCATTCTGTTACTTCTATCAAGCTCGCAATAAATTCAGCTAGTTGTATGTATCTCCGAGAGGTGTAGCGTTCCGACGATTTCGAGGCCGGCTACCAAACGCCACGCGACACACGACGCCGACTCCTCGTGTGAATAAGTGTTTATATTTTATTGTTTATGTATAGTATTTTAATGATAGTTGCAAGTTTTATATTGTATTTTCTTAATACCTATGTATATTTATGTAGTAGTTTCGCCTAGCTTCTACGACACAGGGAATTTTAGTGTGGAAGCACGTGCCAAATTATGTAGGTAAGTTTATTTGTCCAAAAAAAAAGAAAAAAAATCTGGCCCTAAATAGTGATTTTGAAAGTAGGTACGTGACGTTGTAAAACTTGGTGTCGATAGTATTCACGTTTTCTGCTCAAGGTCGTGGGTTTTCGTATCGGGTTTTATATCCCAAAAGGTTTTTTTATCGCTCAAAGCTGGTGTTGTATAGGAATATTGTTGTAGTATACACGAGAGGATTGTTAGGGTGTGTTCCACAAATTCGCGCCGAATGCGCACCTCTTTTGATGACTCCACATAAAATAGTTGCGCATTCGTCGCGCGTTCGTAGATGTGTAGACACCCTAACAATCTTCTCACACTAAATCGATGTTGTGTATTAGGTATTTATTTATTCTTTTTGCACAAAAAAAAACTACAAATTCATATGTGTCTGTCCCTAAAAGTAAAACCATTAGTTCATGAGCCAGATAGTATATTTTGTCAGTCATTTTCTCTCAAGAGATAACTCGTGGAATGATTCAGAGAGTTCTATTATGCAGGAGCGGCAGCTGACGTTCACCATGCTGCATAATACAACTCTCTGAAGCGTTCCACGAGTTATCGCTTGAGAGGAAATTGGTCCGGAAAATCCGTTGCTGGCTCACGGGCTATATTAATCACATTAGCCTGTCGCAGTCGGCAGTCTATTGCTGGAAATATGACAGTTCTTAGTTCCATGTAACTTACTATCTCATAATCTGTTACTCCTACTATGTCCCGGCGTGGATTTCTCGCTGCCTGTCGGTGTGCACGTTATACTTGGTCCCGGAAACAATCTGCAATCAAATAGATGCTTTCGTATTCGAGAGTTGTCAATTGTGTGTAAAAATGTTTGTTTTAGAAGTGATTCGGGTTTGGTTGGAATTTGTGAACAATAGGGTATTTTTCTCTCTATGAGATAGCTTAGGCAAAAAGCAGTATGAAAACGTTAGTGTTAGTTCATAAAATAGCAAACTAAATTCTAAAATTCAATTTAAAGGTTTCAGCTTTTTTAATCTGTTTCATAACACCATTAAGTAGTAGTCGCCATGTTATTACGTCATGCGGCTATGTAAACTTAAGTGTCAACTAAACAAACATAACATACAAAATATCACTGCATTTCTTTACACAGCCAACTGACGTCATGACCATTGAGCAATATGGCGTTCACTGCGTCCAGCGTTTTCGTCAAATTACGCGCGAAATTTGTAAATGCAAATTTTAATGCATTTTTACGAAACAAAACGATTAAAAAAAAAATTGAGAATTTTTTTAGTGTTTCATTAGCACTATAGAATCTAATTGAGACACTTCAAAAATGGGCGTAATATCCTATTTCGACGGTAGAGTTGGCCCCCTGGGATCTCTCCTAAAAGAAATCTTGATAAATCGCAACTGAACCAAGGCCAAACCGTTCATTCAGACAGTTTGCAATTTCAAAAGCTGTCAAATTGTTTAAGACAAAAAACGAAACCAATCATTTTGACAGTGTTCGTAAACAAAAACTGACTGACAGTTGTCGTTCGTTTGGCAATAATTTTGTTAGTTGAATTGGCCCGCTCGTTTTAAACAAGATGTTGATTCACACTTATGGCAGTACTACACAATTCCTTATGTTGACTGTTCATTAGTTGAGTTTATGGATTTAAATATTTACGGTATAATAATTTAAAGGATATGTGGAGAAACTTGGTGTGGTGTGTTCCTCCAACCAAAGGGAGGATCCTCCAACCAGGCGGAGTCTTGTGCCTGGCGGGCTACTGCCCAACGGTTGATGTTGGGAGGTTGTATTATACTATCTGCGTGTTAAATCTTGATTGCGCGATGTAGGACAGTTCGCATGTGGCGAGATAGATGCCGCCACGGATATGTTGTCAAATCTCGATTTTTAGTTTAAACTTCTAGGTTTTTTTGCTCGTACACTCATGCTACATTCTGCGTTCGAACTTGTGAGGTAGTCTTAAGTTGCTTTAAGTAAATAAATAACAAAACAGGCCATAAATAAATGTTGTTCTAAACTAAGGTGAAGTAGGACTGAAAAAGAAGAGAACTCACCTCCTCCTCTTCAGTCGTATTCCTTATCTGATGCCGTCAGTATCGTATAGTTATGTCTGTTCATGATTCTGTCTTTTCATGATTATGTCAGAAACTATTCAAAATTATTTAAGAAGGTATGTACTTTTGCTAAATCAAAATTAATCAGTAGCAAAATAAGTAAATCTAAAAATAAAATAAAAGCGGTATGGAAAGTTATAAACACTGAAACTGGTCAAGTGAATCCTAGGGATCCTGAAATATCTTTGAAAATTGAAAATAAAACTTTATCGGAAAAGGTAGAAGTTGCTAATTAATGCATTTGAATTATTTTTTTCAAATATACCAATTGAAGTCACGAAGTCACTTGACTCGTCACCATCAGCAGCAGAATCGTTGTTGAAACAATTCTTTTCTAAAGATATTCCAAATTTCGAGTTTAAACATGTTACACCATTTGCAGTTGTAAAAACTTTTAAAAGCTTAAATATTAAAAACACTGAAGACCTATGGGGTATTTCTATTAAAGTACTTGAATCCATTATTGCTTGTATAGCCCCGACTCTTGCAAAAATATTTAATCTTAGTATAGATAGCGGTAATTTCCCTGATCTGATGAAACACAGCAAAGTTATCCCAATTTTTAAATCAGGCTGTAAGCATAATCCCTCTAATTATAGACCTGTTTCAGTTCTTCCATCAATAAGTAAGATTTTTGAAAAAATTATGCTTGAACAGATGTTGTCACATTTTAATAAAAATAGGATTTAACACGATCGACAGTTTGGCTTCACGAAGGGTAGATCGACCACAGACGCAGGTGCGAAGTTAGTCACTCATATCTTGGAGGCTTGGGAAGGGTCACAGGATGCTGTTGGCATTTTCTGTGATCTTTCCAAGGCTTTTGATTGCGTGGATCATAAAACGCTCATTTGTAAGTTGAATCACTACAGTATTCGTGAACGTCCGCTGGAACTGGTGTTATCCTATCTTTCCAAAAGACAACAAAAAGTAGGCATATCTGGCATAACATCTTCAGGGTCTCTAGTAAAAATGGGTGTGCCACAGGGCTCAATTCTGGGCCCCTTTCTGTTTCTAGCTTATATTAATGATCTCCCTTACATGATGTCAGCACTATCTGATATAATTTTGTTTGCGGACGACACTTCCCTTATTTTTAAAATCAATAGGAAAGACATAGATCTTTTATATGTAAATAGTAGTTTATCCGCTCTTTCTAAATGGTTTGCTGCAAATAATCTTTTATTGAATGCCACTAAAACGAAATGTTTAAAGTTCTCGTTGCCAAACGTTCCTCATGTAGGAGTAAACATAACGTTTGACGGCAGTAAACTGGACATAGTAGATGAAACGGTATTTCTAGGCATAACAATAGATTCCAAATTACAGTGGGGAGCTCATATAACTGCCCTTTCTAGTAGGTAAAGTTCTGCTGCTTTTGCAGTCAGAAGAATTAGACAGCTAACTGACATACCTACTGCCCGACTTGTTTATTTTGCGTACTTCCACAGCATTATGTCATATGGTATTCTGCTGTGGGGGGCAGCGGCCGATCGCGACTCGATATTTATATTACAGAAGAGGGCAATCCGCGCGATCTATAATATGGGTCTTCGCGAGTCGCTTAGAGATTTCTTTAAAGAGATTAATATTCTGACGATGCCTTCCCTTTACATTTTTGAAAATATTATGTTTGTACGTAAAAATCTGCCAATGTATAATGTTAAAAGCGACGTTCATAATATAAATACTAGGAACAAACATAAATTAGTAGTCCCTAAATTTAGATTATCCAAAACGAATAAGTCATTCCTAGGAAATTGTGTTAGATTTTATAACAAGCTTCCCAAAACAATTACGGATCTCACCGATGGCAAATTTAAATCATACGTTAAATCAGTTCTCATTAAAAAGGCATACTATAAGATAAACGACTATGTTGACGATAGGGACGTGTGGCGCTAATTCTTTTCTGCACATGTGGCTTCCCTGGAAACCATTAGTTTTTATGTGTTTGTTTAGATAAGTATCTATATTATTTAGATACGAATCTATATTATTTAGATACGATTTTGATTTATCTCAATTCATACAGAATTGATTTATATACCTACTTATGTACTAATTTCATTTTTACTTTTCCTTTATGTGCATAATTTTATTATTGTAAAAAATATTATGATTTTCTTTGTATAGAGTCAATTAATTTATTCACTTGACAGACATATCTGTGTTGCTGGGGAGTTTGTTGCGCCGTTTCTTCTTCACAGCAAAATCACTAGGAAGCGGTGAAGGGAGGGCTTTTTGGGGGATGTCTATATTGTAAAATCGACGTTCAAAAAGAACTAAGTCATTCTAGTCTATTTTGAATAAATGAGTTTTGAGTTTGAGTTTGTGCATTTTGAAGGTCAATGTTGTTAACGGGGTCTTTAAAAGTGTTCGTCTTACCAAACAAGCAACAATTTATGTAGATATGCATATAATAAAATCGGAAAAAGTAAGTGCTACGGATCCTAGGTAAGGTACTGATTCCAAAAAAGTAGTTTTTGTCTGTTTGTCCGTTTGTATGTTTGAGCTTCACGCCAGTGCTATTGGACAGATTCAGTTGAAATTTAGCAGCCACATCCGTTAAAAACCGGGTCAGGTTATAGGGTACATATCATCACGCTATTGAGTGTGGGTGATGAGCAATATACATTTTGTTGTTGTTGTCGACACAATGTTGTTTTCCGAATTCCACGTGGACGAAGTCGTGAGCACAGGTAGTTTCCAATAAAGCTAAAGCGCTAAATCTACTAGCAAGTTTTACTGCAACTGATTTTTAAATTGAGGACAATCGCAGCAAATCGACTTCTACAGGTATTACGAGCTATGCATGCAATTGCTCACTTAGTCCGTAGAACTAGCTAGTAGACGTATAATTTCTACAATAAAAGTTACATATTTCCCATGGGGGTAGGCAGAAACTGTAGAACGCCACATGCTACGATCCTTACATACTCCTTTCGCTTCGTCCACGGTCATACATCTTGTCATACACGCACGCCGGTTGAGAGTACTACGCACCTGTCCTTTTTGAAGCATATCACCAATAACATCAATGTATGTCCTTCTAGGGCGTCCTCTACTGGCATTTCCACTGACATTCGTCTTCACGCCCAAACCACCGAAGCATACTCCTTTCAATTTTTGTCACTACATCATCTTTTAAACCGCAACTTGGTCTTATAACATCATTCTTCAATCTATCATTCAAGTTACACCCGCACATACTTCGCAAAGAATGCATACAATAAAACTTGCTGAAACTAAGTCAATAAAACTACATCATCTAACATACCTCATGACGTGTTTGTATTGGTCGAGCATCTCGTCGACGGGTCCCACTCGGCAGGGGTCGTATGTTTTCAATGCTAAGTATGGAGCACCTGCGGTTACGGCGTTCGTCATCTAGAAAAGTGATCTTACTTTACATATACAAATTGCATAGGTTGTGATGCGTGTATCCACAGAGTATGTTTTCCGATTTGTACTATTCTTATTATACTTATTATATATTTTCTTTCTGTTTTATTTCTTTTAGTGTACAATTAAGTCCATCTATCTACTGTGGCCTCTATAATGGCAAATATTAAAAAAAAAGTCTAAACCCAAAGAGTCCCCGTAAAAAATACCTCGATAAAATGCATTTTCTCAATGTCTTCTTAAAATAGGTAAAACATACAAGCGTGAAAGTTGATTATAGTGGATTCTATATAGTTAACCAACATAACACAAAAATATTTATTTCACAGATGTGTGGTGGCACGGAACCCGTAGTGTGTGAGTCCGACTCGCAGTTAGCCGATTTTTAATAGTGCTGTGATTCCAAAAAAGAATAAGCTGTTTTTCATAAATTTTCCGATGAATCCGTAAAACTTTGTCAAATGCTAGCGTTAGCTAGATATACAACTCTTTTGTTTGTATAAGGCAACAATATTGTCAGCACACTTAAAAAAAACTCAATTTTCAAGTCTCAACTTTCTCAGTACTGGGAGGTTCAACTCTATACGAGTTACAAAACTCATTTCTCTCAAAATGCAGCAGTGTATGATGTCGTCTACTACAATATAGGCAGCATGCTGATGCTCGCCAGTCTTTCACTGATTGTATAGGTGTAAAACAATTGAAGCGCAACCTATTTGATGATGAACTCTGATCTCTCTTTGGGAGACTGCTTTCCAAATTGTTTGTATTGATATAAAGAACCATGTACGCACGAACGAACACGAACACGTTGTTTGCATGTGCGTACCAAACAGTGTGAATGGCGAACACGTTCATAGTGACAGCGGTTACGCACTGCATCCGATCCGAATCCGTGAAAATACGTTCCGAAGTAACCATAGAACTAACTATTTGTATGGTAGTTTACGCACTACATCCGGCATCCGTCATCCGATTTCTATCCGTCATCCGTGAGTTTCCAATTCGGAAGAAATATTGACGGACCGAAGTAGCCGTAGTACTGTTTGTATGAAAGCTTTCGCATCACCTCGGATTCAAATCAGACGCCAAATGGATATGCCAAAGATGCCTGACATGCTTGGATTTGAATCAGAGATCGGAATAGTGCGTAAGCAACATCCGAATTCGGTCCGAGATTTTTACTCTAGATCGGTATTTTCACGGATTCGGATCGGATGCAGTGCATAATCGCTCTGATTCGTAAAGGTGCTGACTTTTACAAATCGTACACTTAATATTTGAGTTATCATCTTGCGTGGTAGAACGAAAACTGTGTGTAGTAGTTGTATTTGGGTATGTGTTGTGTCTCTTCATTGCTGGTTTCCTACAACTTATGTACGGAATTTGGTTTCTAAAAACTTTACGAGTTGTTCCCAAGATGGCGATTCATCTGAATCTAATTGGCTGACTTGGATTTCCCACAATTTACGTAACTCTGAATCAATTCGTGATAAAACCAGCCTAATTCTCCTAAAAGAAATCTTGATAAATCGCAACCGAACCAAGGCCGAAACGTTCATTCAGACAGTTTTCGTTTTCAGAAGCTGTCAAATTGTTTGACACAAAAATCAAAATCAAACAATTTGACAGTTATGGTTTAAAGAAGTTTATTTTCATAAAAACAACAAATGTCACTTACATGAAAATATTATAGGAACGTTCTTACTATTTTAGTGAACTTATTCTAGGTCGGCGAACACTCAGTTAATAGCTTCATAGCCTCTACTGGAAGGTGAAAAAAATTCAAGTATAATATTGAGACAGTTTAGACTTGAAGCTACCAAATCAATTTACATTTTTTATATTAGAGGGCAGTTCATTATACTGCTGTGTCATAGGTAATACTTTTTTTTGCGTAGTTCGTATCTTTGGAAAAACAAGTAAACTAGGTCGACGAAGACTGCGTTTGGAAATTTGTGTTTTTTTTATAAAAGTCAAGCTAGTGAATGGTTTTATCGACAATTTTTCTAATTAAAATGCAGGTATTGTGTACATAAAGTTGTTTAATGTTCATTAGGTTTGTTTCTTTATAGATTTTTAAAGTTGTTGTTAAATTAGAAAAAGTAATTTTATGATTTTATGTTGTATTCTTTGAAGTTCCTGTAACTTAGTTTTAGCAGCGCTGCCCCAAATTTCTATAAGATAAAGTGATTGTGTGTGATTTGACTAATGAATTATAAATAGTGTACCGCATTTTACTTTGGTAAACAGTGAATGATATTGTAGAGTGATCCAGTAAGTGCCGAAAGTTTATTTTTGATGTGGTCTATTTGCTTGTTCCATGTTAAGTAGTTGTCCATTCACAAGCCAAGGTATTTTTCGCTGGTTTTTTGTTCTAAGGAGATGTTATCGATTGTTAATGGGTCATGTAATGGTAAAGTTTTGTTTTTTGCTTTGAAAATGATGTAGCACGTTTTAGAAGAGTTAACTGTTAGCAAATTATATTGGAACCACTCAAACAATAGTTATAGATATTCTTGCGCTTGTGAGATAATATCGAGTATATTTGATCCGAAATGAAAAAGACACTTATCGTCCGCATATAAAGTTATATGGCCGTGTAGCCCTAATTTTGCAATGTTGTTTACATATATTAGGAATAGGAGCGGACCCAATATGGATCCCTGTGGCACACCATGCGTGATAGGTAAGGCGCTACTTTGGTAATTATCCAAATTCACCACTTGCGTGATAGGTAGGATTTAAATATTTTAAGAGCACTACCTTTGATGCCAATGCTTTCAAGTTTTTCTAATAGCAGTTTGTGACTTACGGTATTAAAGGCTTTTGTTAAATCGATAAAAACACCCAAAACTATTTGCCGTTTATCTATACTATCTTTTATTTTTGTTGTTAAATCGATCGTTGCGGTAGTGGTGTTACTTTTGGCTCGAAATCCATACTGTCGTTCCGATACGATATCGTAAATATGATTGAAGTAGCCGTTTCAGCAATTTTCAGGCATTTCGCTGCGAAAACAGGCGCTTCATGATCTCATTGCAAATTCAACGTTTGATAATATAACGGCGAGTAAGTTGCTTAAAAGCTTATTCGTTATTTGAGTATGTTTGAGAATTTTTAAGAAGGGTTTCTGGTTAATCTGTGAGACTGCTTTTCAAATATTGTATTTTTTGCACGGCACTCAATGATCTGCTCTGGTGAAACAACGATGTGAAAATATCGTAAAAGGTTTGCTATTCTTCATACAATCCAGTAAAAATCGGTAGTTGAATCTATCGAACTCGATTCAACAGGTTTGTCGGTATAAGACGAACAAGGCCATATATCCGGAGATCATCTTTTAGCCTTGTCTTATACTCAGTGTAAATCTCCTAAAATTAATATTAAATATTCTCAGAGAAGGTTGTTTCGAAGCGTCTTCTCTTACACTTCTTCCGACTATGTCTAGTCTTGCTTCAATATAAGATACGTTAAGTCTCGCTTAGGCGGTTTTTTCTTTATTTTATTCCTTTATTCATTTTATTTATTATATAGCAAAAGGTACATAATACAATAAAATTATTAAAATTAAGGTCTATAGTACAATAAAATGTCCAACAAAACCATATACCTGGTTTGTCTGTTGGATCACAGATACTAATATTAAATGTAAGTACTTATTTAACAATTTAATGTAACTTTGTTTTATTGCATTATACAGTTTTATCATATTATAATATATAGATATTATCATGATATGTAGAATTAAATCTTGCGAACTATATTTATTAGTAGTTTATAATATGCTTAATATCGCAGTTTAAATATAGACGTTACAGCACATGGTTATTTTAATATACTAATGCAGAAAATGTAATAATGATAATTAATTAATAATTAGGAAAGTATGTAGACATGTTGCAGCAGTGTAGTAATTAAATATTTTTTAAGTTTTTTCTTAATCACATTTTTTGTTTTTTCTTCCTTGATTCCGTCGGGTAAATTGTTAAGTAAATATGCGATACGCTTTTGTAATGTACGGTCTCCATAGACATTATTAATCCTCGGCACTACATATTTACCAGACGACATCGCTCGGGTGTTGTACTTGTTACACACACTTATTTATGGTGAATTATGCTCCTGACTGCCATGGTTATTGGTTGCGAGAATGTATTTATGCTTCAGTCTGACCGGCAATACTTTACAAATTTGTTTGGTCTTTGTTGTGTGTTTCTTTTTGTAATGCTACACTTAATTCATTATCTATAGCGATTAAAAGGGAATCCAAAAATGATACTGCAGGTACTATGTTGTCTTGGTGTCGAACTCAGCACAAGTACCAAATAATTGTCATAACGTGACAACAACAGCCAACAGTTCGATTGCCAACAATACAACTGCAGCAATAACCTAAAAGAGTATTTAATGTGTTGTTTTCTGGAGGGTTCTCATCTATTAAAAGGTAAGTAAAATATTGTTTATTACTAACATGTCGCAACCTTTCAACAGATACGGCGAGTTTCTGGAGGTTTCTCCAGTTTTAGCAATTCAGCAGCATTTTCCAATTCTGGACAGAATTCAACAATAAAGGTTCCATTACGCCGAATAGGTATGCTCCCCATAGTATGAACGCGCTTACTTTAACTGATATGTTCCTTATGTGGCATAAGATTAATTCATTATTTGTAAACATCGGGAATGGTTCTAGTTCGTTCTGAATAGAATTTGTTTGCAAAAAAGTCTCGTCTTCGGTTGTAGTTATTTTCACTAATAAATGTAGCTAAATGATTTGCGACGTTATAAAAAAACAATGCTCTACTAACGATTTCATGGTTATCAGGTCTATCTTGTATTACGGGATGGAATTTGTTGAGCAGTGCAGCAGCCACCTAAGTCAGCCATCAAATATCTTGATGCAGAATTAAAAAAGTCTTGCCGAAATATTTTTTAGCCCCGCTGAAACCTGCCGTTTACCACTTTCACTACCCATTTACACAATGTGACAAAACGAGTTTTGTTGGCTTGTACAGTGGTTAATTGCGTTTGACCAGGAAGTAACGTTTCT
This sequence comes from Amphipyra tragopoginis, assembly GCA_905220435.1. Taxonomy (NCBI): domain Eukaryota; kingdom Metazoa; phylum Arthropoda; class Insecta; order Lepidoptera; family Noctuidae; genus Amphipyra; species Amphipyra tragopoginis. The sequence goes on from HG992015.1 coordinate 17,404,117, forward strand.
GGTTTATATACTCTGAGATTGCACGACTCTTAAAAGTGGTATGGCATCTCGAATCACTTGTGACGTTTATGTATGCAACCATCACAAGACATGTCACTGATGTCATGGATTATATTGAATCTGTGTGTGATGTTAGAGTTATAACACATACCTTAACATCTGACTTAATCAATACTTCTAAAGGTTTAATATAGGCTTACCACTTCTTTGTTCACTTCCATTTCTGCTAGTTTTCTGTTCAAGTCGTTCTTGAGTCCTTGCATTAGTACGAAGTCCTTTTGTAATATGCCTTGTAGTCCTGCATTAGAAGACAAAAGTTTAAGTTTAAAGGGGCCAAAAACAAAGAAGTACACGTACCCCTAGTTTTATTTTGTGGAAAATATGAGGATCGCCGCATTTTTGACGGTTGTTTTATTTATTTTATTAGAACTACTAGGTTGAGCATTTTACAGAAGTGTTGTAGCAGTTTGTATTTCTACAAGTATGTTCGGAAGTGAAATAAATACCAACTCATTTACTTTCGTAAGAGGTTATTCTTAATTTTTTTCTTTCGGGTTCCATTTCTCGCACGATGTCTACTGATTTCCAGCCCACTTTCTAACTTTGTTGCTCTTCCTCTGAGCTTTCGGCGTATCAATTGTAGACATGTCAGGACAATAAGTGCACCTAAGTCGATTAAACTCAGACAACAGCAGACTCTTGAACTTTATAGTTTTCAGCAAATGCCGTCGAGTAAAGCTGAATATGGCGAAACTTATCCCAATGCTAATAAGTTTCGCCATATTCATCACACATGGTAACAAGCATAATATGATCCCAGTGCACAATTACATAATAGACAATCTCACGCCTGATACCATACGACGCCGACGTCTCAATGTCATGTACCTACCTAGAAAATGATATGGAGTGAAACAGACATCAGTCGTCTAGTATCACTCGGTGATGGTTTGGTTCATCCCCATTTAAGTGTAGCGTTTCAGTTTCTATATGTATTTCTTTCTATTTTATTAGATACGTATCTACCTACGTGTATGTCATTACGTACTTATATATACTTATATGGTAATAATGAAATGATAATAAACAAATATCAAATATACCAAATGCAGAACAAGCAATGTAAAACTCTGTAGCATGCACGTAGGTATTCAAGATAAAGCCAGGGAACGCGATATAATCCGTAAAGTTGCTTCCATCAATTGACTGACCAGCATTCTCTAGCAGCGTATCGAGGTCGGTCACCGGGAACTCTGCTGTGGAAGGCGACAGCAGTAGCGGAGTTGGCACCAGCGAAGGTCGTGGACGAGGTGTTGAAGATGACGCTGTAGATAATGACTGTTTAGTTTTGAATTTGATTTCTGTTGTTACTAGATGAAGATAGAAAATCGAAGGAGAGTGGAAACTTGAAAGTTTTGTTTATCAAATCTTTGAAACTGTTAAGAAAAGTTGTGGCATTTAAAGCATACATTGCAAATATTACTCATATTTGCAATATTTTATTACTTGTAGATTTTTGTTTCGGAATTACTTGGAAATCAGCTAAGCAATCTTATTGGATTTTTATATGGTTTGGCATTGTTTATTAAGTATTAAAATTTTAAACAAGTTATTGTGTAACACTGTACTGCTGGTAGCGGGGTAGTCGGGCAAATCCCAGACGGAGGGGCGGCGCGCGCGCAGCGTGTCGGCCGGCGGAGGGACCACCTCACCCACGGTGGGTGCCAGCCGCAGGGTGCACACGAAGTCGCAGCACGAAAGAAGAACCTCGCAGCGGTTGTACCGCTTGTACTCACTGCACAACAAACGCTCTAGTCTAGGGTATATGCCTATTAACATTGAAGTTCAAAAGACTCATGTAACGTCATTTGGAAAATTACGAATTAATGTGCCAAAACTCTAAGCGTACCATTTCAAAAAAGAAAGCTCTGCTCTAAAATTACACTTTATACTGACGGTTCATCCTCCAGTCCTGTTTTATCCCAATCGTTCTGGTTGTCGAGCTGCAGCATCAGTCCGCCTGTAGAGCCCTGATATACACTGGACGCGCGACGTGACATCACTATTGGCAGTTCTGATATTGATTCCTCCTCATCTTCATCCTTATCTCTTCGAGCTGGACCTATACACAGAGTTACAAAAATCGTATGGGATTAAAAATTCGATCACAATTGCGTCACTTTACTGAGTGTATCCTATTTTTTCTCTATGACAGTTCCCTTTTATGGTGCGCCCACCAAAGAGAGCTTTATATTTGTAGTTAGTATGGAGAAAATACTGAAAGAAACCATGAGCTAAATAATTTTGAAGAAAACAAAAATGTAAGTGTGTACCATGCGTTCCAATCAAAGTGGTCAAAAATCTTTCATTTGGAAACTCTTGCGCAATGCGTCTATTGCCGAGATTATATTCTAGTAAAACGTATAAATCATCGTCGTCATTATTCAGGTCCCGCCGTAGAATTTAACAGACACGATTTTGTTATCCAAAATCCCGCTCCAGAAATTGAAAGAAAACTGCACATTAATAAAAAAAACTCATGTGCTCCGCTCACCTCTTCCGATTATTTCTACAAACACGCCCGATTAATTTGTAAAAACAGATTAATCGGGCGTGGTTGTTGTCTGCGTGTGTGGTTGGTTCAGGGCTCACCACCGTTGGTTTATCGTAAAATGTCTGTGGCAACTTCTATTGTGTTGTTTTTTGTGTGTAGGATTGAAAATAAAACGAGACATTAACCACAGTCAATGTCTGTGTTCGGTTTGGTACATATACCAAACCGAGCACTGATCGAGTCGAGCGGCGGCAGGCAGGATACCTGGGGACCTTTCCTTGTTAGTTCTTAAAAGCTTATAATTGAGTGTCAGGGCAATTTTCATCGAACTAGTATACATATTCTTCCGATACACCGTTTTTAGTCTAATTTCGTAAATAATGATAACTTGCTCCAAACTCACCAGGATGTATACAATAGGGGCCAAACTCGACCTTTTTGCCGAGCACCCCGAGAAACGGAAACTTGATCTTGATGGTCTGCAACAGGCACTCCTCGTACAAATCCCAGACGTGCACCGTCTGGAGACAGATTTGTAACCCGTGAACTCTAAAATACCCTTTCATGCCTGTTCATAACTATTTTTCGTAACCAGCTATTCGTCACTAGTTACTCATCAAAAATATTTAATACAGGATCGTAAATACGTTTCATAACCAGGTACGCAAGATTTTTATTTCGTCTTTTCGTAACTAGTTTGAAATCAAGTATATTTAACCCAGGTTCGTTAGTACGTTTCGTAACCAGGTACGAAGGAAAATATCTTTCACCTTTCCATAGCTAAAAATATAACAAATCATTTATATTTCAGAATTCCTTCAGTTTTGTTGGAGTCTGAGGGAATGAATTCTGCTTTCGAACACTGTCCGTAAGTTTTAGCTTCTACGGACGCGTCTGCCTCAGCCGCGTCATACATTCTCGACGATTTTGCCAACTTGTTGGTCATCGCAATGTTTTGTATTCATCTATATATATCCTTTGTTGTGAGAAAAATTCGCACACATTCATCTATCTGCAAATGAAACGGTCAGTAGGAGTCGGTGCCTATTCAGTACCTCAAGTTGCTGCATGGTGGTGTCATCTGCTTGCCTGATATATATTCTGCGGCAGCTCGCAGAAGCTAAATCGTGTCCACAAACCCACTTCAGCTTCTAAGTGTGGTGGTCGCTTAAAGCAGTATTCACCACCAGCCGATTTAGCCACTGACAGTGGCTGTATCAAGTCCCCAAATAGCAAAATAGTCCGGTCAAATTAGACATTTCAAAGTGCAATAATTCGCATAGAGCTGAAAATTGGTACGAATGTTCGGAACACCATTATAAATCAAATGTAAAAAGTCCCCAGCGATCCCACACTTGCAAAAAAAAATATTCAAGGTCAAAGTTCGCAAATATGGGTTTTTTGCGTTTTTTAGCCAAACGGTAAGTTTTATGATAAAAATAGGTCAGACAAAAATTATAGATTATGCAATTCTCTATAAGAATTGTCTACAATTTTTCTCCTAAACGTCACCGATTCTGAGATATAGTGGTTGAAAAAGATGTATTCTTTATCACTGATATCGTACGAATCCTCTTCTTATGGCGATTAACATGTACCAGTTGTCAAGGTCAGTCGTGTTCCAATGTTGAATCACCATCAGAAGAGGATTCGTACAATATCAGTGAGGAGACATCTGATACATCGCTGTTAGACCAATTTACTTACACCCAGCAGAAAGAAGAAGAACAAGCAGAAGAAGAAGTACAAGAAGAAGAGGAAGCAGTATTATCAGATGATTATGAATGAGACGGATAATTTGACCTAATTTTTTAGAATTCATACGGCTTTCATCATTTCCAATAGTACCAGTTTTTATATATTTTGAATTAGTATTGAATTAAACAGGATCACAATAGATTGTGGGATAAGCCTATTGGAGAAACCACGTTAAAAAAACGCGCCAAGTACACTACCTTCCAGGTGGCGTGGAAACGCATATTATAAAGAATACAACTTTTTCAACCATTATGTCTCAGAAACGGTGACGTTTAGGAGAAAAATTGTAGACAATTCTTATAGAGAATTGCATAATCTATAATTTTTGGCTGAACTATTTTTATCATGAAACTTACCGTTTGGCTAAAAAACGCAAAAAACCCATATTTGCGAACTTTGACCTTGAATATTTTTTTTTGCAAGTGTGGGATCGCTGGGGACTTTTTACATTTGATTTATAATGGTGTTCCAAACATTCGTACCAATTTTCAGCTCTATGCGAATTTCTGTTAACCTACCCCTATTTTTTGAGCTAACTTGACCGGACTAAAACATTGACACCGCCGAAGTGAGCGTCGCTTACCTTTAATTCCTGCAACTCCAGATGTATATTTCTAGGAGTTGTGTAATGAACCATAAAAACCTCATCTGTAATAAGCGTATAGGAGTATAGAATACTCCTCCACTGCCTTTATCTCTGAAGACTCCTGTTAAAAGACACGTCGTCCCTATTCTGCCCTTTTCAATTGGGAGGGCAAAGGTGGAATGTAATGCAACACCCCCAATTAGTCTAGCTGCTACTCCGGTTGACTCTGTCACCGCTACAGCTTTGCTTTTTGAAATTTGAGTGATTCGACGCGACGTATATGCTGCACTATGAGTTTCAGGGTAAACGTTTTATGCACCTCCTTTCTGTACTTAGCAGCCATTCGGAAATTGTTTTGAACAACTCACGTTGCTGAACATTAATTAAATCGACGGCTGTTGTATATTGTTGGTTAGTCATTGCATACACCTCACGCACGTACTCAAGAAAAACAATTCCATCACATTCATCCAACATAAACTGATATAAGGTATAACGGGCTGGTGTTCGCAACTCCACGTCTGAGCGCCTATTTTGCGTGACGGGTGGTAAGTGTAGTCACTCGATCCACCCTAACTCCTCGAAAAAGGCCAGCACACCCTTGATGTTGCTGACGGTCTCTCGGAAGTACTTGGCCCTGTATGTGGCGACCTCAGGGCAGTTTAGTAGCACGTGGGCTACCGTCTCATCCTCCTCCATGGATGCTCTGCACAGCGGGCTGTCTGTAACTCCTATGACTAACTAGGTGTTTGTTAAAGGAACCATGGCCAGTGATGGCTGCTGCTACTGTACGTAGTTGTTGGTTTGACAGTCGGAGTGCTCGTTTAGTGAGTCGATCGTCAATGACGGGAAGCGCCTCCTTGGCCTGCCTGCACTCGCCATGGTTTAAACCACGATTCGTTGTGTTGGTCGTACATAAACTGATTCTGATCGACAATACCATCCTCATGGTTATCAGCTCCCATCGTGGTCACTAGCCAAATGTTCAACATCACGCGAGATTGCTGATTTGTTGTTGATTGCTGATTGGAAAAACATTACATTCATAGGTCAATGCCAACCAAAAAGAATATTGTCCCTGGGACTTGATAATAGTTAGGGCAAATGATGTTTTTATGGGAAACTGCAGTCGCTTAAATCACAGGCAGGTCCGTGGGGAATCATTGGAATTCTCGGGATGTGCCCTAACTGGCCAACTCCTGGTCCGAAGAGAATGATCGCTAAAATCAAGTTATCTTTTGTTTTATTAGTAGCCTTGTGCCATTGCACAGGTTAGGTGACCTTAAATTTCTTAAAAGCATGATAGGCGTTCCGATTTTCAACAGCAGTTCGTGAGGTAGCAGGCCAGATGGATGGATCTTCGACATTGCACACTGTATCAATAGACTTGTAGATTTTGACATGGCCGGGGACTTTTTGTAAAATTAGATTTATTGATTTCATTGACTGTATCGTTCCTAGGTGGGACGATAGCCCTTGAACAAAGCCAATCAATGTCTCTATTTAGTAAACAGGTCAGGGTATACTGCATCTATAAGTTGCTGTAGACTGTGAACTATACGACCCAGAGTCTCATTTATAACGATTACCGCTGCGTTAGCGCCCAAGGTTCAAGAAGAAAAAGACCCTTTTTTTTTTTTTTGGGCGAAGAAAATGCCTGTCGCATACCACACCGTCCGGGGAGACGATGTGGTTATGTGGGGCTTGCACCCACTAAAAACTCCGCCTGTGCACCTACTTTCGCCTTGATGGGTGGGCCGCGAGAACTGCTACGCATGACATTCGCGACCCATCCAGCGTGGCCCACTTCTGGGCTCCCTCTTCTTTGCCCGCCTCCGGGCACCCTCCTCCTTCAGCGATGTCCGGGTGCACTGGGACATCACCACAACTCCAGGGACCCTGCAGCGTGGACGATAGATTCCCCGATCTATCGTCCGCTGGCCCCTCTTATGGCGGCATCAAGCCTGTTATCTATTGTAATCGGTCTCACTCTGGTGTTCACAGTAGCGGTCCGACCTCCATTTTCAGCATCACGGCGACTATCTGAGTATCGGTGACGAATCGCCGAGGATATTTCTTTGAATATGCACCGTTCTTCGTATACGGTGATGATAAATTGTGCTCCCCACAGGGGGGAGGGTCCATGTATCATATTTTTGGTGATAATAATATTGTGTCATCAACTTTGTTGGGTAGTTCGGCAACTATGTATTATATTGTTTATTTCATCTGGTTGTATTTTTTGTTCAAACCAAAACAGCATATGACTGTGGTAGACCGCGTTTTTGCCACTCAACACTAAGCATAATGGTATTTGACTTGGCCAAATACCTTCTCTTTAGTGACCAACTTCATCATTTTCTTCATCTTTAAATGAAAAACCCTAGCAATGATTTCGTGACGGTCGAAAAAACGCTGACCAGGTAAAGGCTTTTGCTTAATTTCTGGCCACTCCGGATTGCAAGTGAACGTCACGAATAAACCGGGTCTTCCATAGGTCGTACATACGTCATCGCATCTTGGGTTTTTCATGCATGTAACGCGGAGAGCCGGTGAAAGATGAAGGCAAGATGACAATATGTTGGCCAATATTTGCAGCGTTCACATTAGTATCCTGATTTAAAGCGTCTCTTAGATGTATGTAGTCGTCGGCTCTCAGTTGTTGTTGATTTCAACTTATGTAATTTAGTCTCTGTGTCATCATTTTAACCATCATGTCAACACAGTATTAACTAAACAAATCCCTGTAATAATAAAGAGGGTTAAAACTGTTGGCCCTGATCATCAATCTATACATACTTACCAAAGAAAAAGTTAAATATTAAAATATTCTTAAGTACCTAAGTAGTTACGAAAAGACGAAATAAAAATCTAATCTTTCTTACTTGGATACGAAACGTAGTTACGCAATTCTACTAAAGACAATCTGTCTGTATTATTAAACAGCTTTCTTTGATCCAGTTCACAAATATCAACACTCTGCAAGCTTTTTACACGACTTAAGGCCACGTAAGCTTAGCCTTTTGCAAAAGTACTTTTGCTTAAACAAATTATAGCTTTTTCCATAGGTCTCTTGTAACTCTGAACGGTAACAGCCCAATTTAAAATTATGGGAAACATTATTCTGTCGATGTTGCCATACCCTCTGAGACCTTGAAATGTCAAACTTTGTGGATGTATTGGAATCCATCCGTTTTCGTCTTAAAACCTCCAATCGATTTGCCGTCGAATTCTATATATTTTTCGGGAGTTCCCCTTCTTCCAATTAATCTCTGCGAAGTCCATTCCATTCAAACTTTTAAATAATGCCCAGGCTACCATTGACCAACCTCTCCGAAACCTTCAAATTCATTCGTAACATTGCACCGATTGCAACTTTTATTGAATTAAGCAATCCTCCCGTACAGTTTGGATCTTGAGGAACGTGGTCATCGCCACGGTCATCGCTTGTATATATTACTACTAATATTTAATTACAACTGAAAGGTCCAAAGGTATTTTTTTTTTACTTCTTACCGGTTTGTCTTTGAGTCGGGGTTTTTTTAAATCTGTAATTAATTCATTATGGTAAAGTTCAATAAGATTCACTTACACAATTATTACAATATGCTATTACAAGCTCATGTGCGGCTACAATGGCGAGGTCGAGTATGGCGGGTGACGTGGGCGCGACAAGTGTAGCAAAAGGGGCGCGTGCGCAAGGCTGCCACAGCCGGACTGCGCCGTCGCATCCGCCCGTTGCTACCAAGTGTAAAACTGACACGATGTGGAAGCAAGTTACGCCCTGAAATTGAATTAAATTGAAAACTTGATAGGGGATAGAGATTTGGTATGAAGGGAAGGCGCATCTTTGTCAACCAGCTGAATTTGAAGTGCAGAACAATCCTTGTTTTGAATATTCAGTAAAGAAATTCCGTTTTACGCGATAGCGCCTCCATCTCGTAATAATGCATTGTAAATTTGCATTAGGTATGGCCCTATGATTATAAATGTATTTTTTAGGTCTTCCTAGAATCTAGACAATCGTTAAATAGGTACAATACCTCGTCTTTCATAACTACTGTTTCTCTTTACACTGACCAGTTATTTCCCGTAAGTAAAATTTGCCAGCGACATCCCAAAACAGGAATCAGAACAAGTGTGAATTAATCGATTTTTTTTTTGCAAACAAATGAAATAAAATATCGACGAGTTTTCAGGTTATCAAGTTATGGTTCATCTCGCAAATCCAACACTTTCCACAAAATTGATTGGTAAGTCATCCGAGGCAATCATTCCACTCACTCAATTGTCAATCGTCACAGACTTAGCACTGTTATTATCTCACTGTTTGAATTTTTCAAGGTAATCAATAAAACATTTGTTTTAGGTTAGTTTGTACAGTTTTGAAGTTGAAGCCAAATTATTTATGTTTAAAGCATTCCGCTTTTCATTGTCTTTATTCTCTATTTTAAGCTCAGGTACAATACGGCCGACGTATCTTGGCGAGTCTGAAGTTAGTTGTTTGGCCGCGCAATGAATCTTTTAGAAACGAAATTGTTCACTGCGCAGCTAATCAGCTAACTTCAGACTCGCCAAGATACGTCGGCCGCATTGTATTGTGTCTATAATTAATTACAGTACTTGCGTAATTATCGAGATGGTATTTCTTCCTTTGTGGGAACAGGTATTCATTTTTACATATTTTGGATATTGCGTGCTATGCATCAGATTGCGTAAAAGAAGAACAAAATTCCATAATGTTTGACTTAACTCATCATAAATTTACTGACTCGTACAAAACTTTACTAGCAAGTTAGGACTATTGTGAAAGGAAACAAAATAAAATGTCTTCCTGACCTTTACTCTATTTTCGTTAAATTCCTAGTACCTACCCTCATAACTTTGAACACATAGTCGTCCATCTTGCCGGGCACGTGTCGGACACGCACGCTAGCGGTGGCGTCGTGCGAGCAAGACACTAAGATGATGCCACCGCGACTGTATGCCACGCGCTTTACCGAGCGTGAGTGTACGCGACGCCAGCGCGTGATGCTGCAGTATGATGAGTGAGGTGGAGAGGGCAGCTCCTGCATCGAAAACGTTACCAAAAATCAGGATAAAAAATATTTTTAGATTGTCCTACGCCAAATCGAATTACAAATCATCGAATATCAATTCATCGTTAACTATCTATTCATCGAATGTCCGAATAATCGAACGTTCATTTCATCGGAAGTTAAAAAAATCGAATACTATAAGTAAATCGTACAATCATCACATCATAGACCGTTCAAAATATCGAATTTTCATGTGCGTGTGGTGTGAGGGCCACTTTGTTAAAACTCTTTGAAAATGTGCTTAGGATTTAGTGAACATTCCCAAACAATTGTGAAAGTTGGAATCAGATTTTGTGAAAGTCAAATAAGCGAGATATGAACTGTAAAGTTGAGCCCTCAGTTCTCACATAGAGGATTGAGGGCCCACCTGCACCTGATAAACTATGGACCCTACAGAAAAAGTCTTTATGCCAAAATCTAAGCCAATGCAAAACAAAATTTGTGAAAACAAGATATTATCGCAAAACACTGTCCTACTTTGTATATCTTCGTTCAAAATGGGCCCTCAGTTCTCATACACGTAAAAGTTTATGACGTAAATAAAATGAAACCATTAACTTACAGCTAACTGTTTGAAATCCTATAAGCTACTAAATAAATTGTGAAAATTTGTGAAAGCAAGAACAGGTCACCACTTCTTGTTGTTTAAAAGTTATGACCTTGATAAAATTCGGGCCCTCAGTCCTCCATTTATTTTGATTTCGTTTTATTACGCTTAACGTATGAAAGATAAGACAAATACAAAATTGACTATTTGTGAATAAAATTGTGCAACAGATTCGATACCAGGAAGAAATTAAACGACCCTTTATTGTATAAGAAAATCGAGTTTTATTTTTATTCTCCAATTAGGAAATAGGGTGACCACAATTTCTTTCTTTCTTCGATTTTTCGCTTGTTGTCGTCATAGCATTTGAAATTACTATTAATTAATACATGACATTTGTAATGAGCAATATTATACAGCGAAAGGTGGAGGAACGAATTCAATTGCTCCGATAAGTTCGTCTAACTTTGATTTTATTCTTATGGCTCATTTACACGAGGATATTTTCTCGAAGCGAGACTCGTTCTTACTTTGTCTTTCTCGGTGAAAACAGAGACAACATGAAACTCGCTTCGAAAAACTATCCTCGTGTAAATCAGCCTTTTGTGTTTGCGGTATATCCTGCAGGCAATACTCACCAGTACCGTTTAAATCAAATGCAATGACAAAATGTAATTCGTAGTTGACTGCTACGTTAGAACCACAAGTAAGACAAGACTAAAATGATTCGTCAAAACAAATTGCGTCTTCCAAACACTCGATCCCAAAATCGGATAACATATCCAAATTGAGTGGTGAGAAAGCAAACTGTGTTTCTATTGGAATCTATGTGTAGTAACTGTTATGTAACGCATCGTTTTGTAAATAAGGCACTGTAAAAATAGTTAAATAGAACTGTTTCAAGATAACTAGCTACATTGCTTTGGCAATCAACAATTATGACGTCATTATTTGATTCTAATTCTGTTTTTTTATAAAATGCTTAAGGACTACATCTGCTCGGATTTTGTACGGATCGTAACTTGTTATTGCACCTGCCAAACATTTAAGGTACTCTGGGATTAATACCGAGCTAAACAAGTTAATCATGTCCGTAAGGATTGAGGTGCCACATTTCGTATCTTAATGAAATTAAATACTTATTTAGTAGTAAGTTTAAAAATTTTGTAGGTTCGATCCTCGATTTTGTAGTATAATACTTCAATAGTTATATGAACGTAAAGGTGGCACCTCAATCTAAATGTTTGGATTGAGTAGCCACGTCAGAACTAGGAATATCATGGATGTATATATATCATAATTTGGTATGATTTAGTAGTATTTCAGAGTAGTTAGTAGACAAAATTTGAGCTTGGTAGTGTTAAAATTAAAAAAGTTACCATATATTATATGTGGCTCCTCAGACCATACACATACTACTCGTCATTTTTCAAAGAAGCAGTAGTTCAATTAATGCGCAATTTCTTCATCATTTAGTAGTAAGTATATTAGATTTGTAGGATAAGAGTCAGTAATCAAAAATGAATGAATTGGTAGATATAGCACATTTAATGTGGCTCCTCAATTGAGATGCTTCAGTAAATAGACTTGTCTCTAATCTACTTATACTTGTCACGAAATTTGGAACAAAAAACACCTACATTTTGTATAAATTTCTACTAAATGTACGTATAATCCTGCCATAAAAAAGTACATATCTACGAAGTTATTAGCTATTCTATAATTTCCTATGAAATTATTTTGAAGGGTGACCATGAATACATTATTTAAAAAGAAAATCTTCGTTTCGTGGCTTATAGAAACATAAATCTAGAGTAAGAACCGTGTTTTGAGTGATTTATGAGACAGTGGTAGTGGCGTCGAACGCAAAAAACGAACAAGAAAGAGGGTAGACCGTTTCGTCTGCGTGTCCCACGTCCTGTACCGACCAAGTTTTGTACGTGGATTTAAACAATATGAAATAAGTGTACGGGTGCGTACCTTCGCGTACCTTGATTTGCAAAAGCGTACCTCTTACCATTTACGTGAAAATGCCAATTTAATTTGGCGCGTACAGGACGAGCACGTTCTGTACGGACCAAATGATTTAATGATGATTGGTCTTTTGTTATGATATAAAACGGATGTACCTAGGATGTACTCCACATAACTACAATCGATTTTTAATAACTATTTATAAAATGTATTGAAATATGCATTTGAAGTTGGCGCGTACAGGACGAGTTTCGGGTACAAAGCAAACCATGTGATACATAACAGAAATTGAGATGGAGGCTGAATGTACCTTTAATGTACTCCTCGAATCGTAGCTTTTTATGCCTGATAAATGTATGTTAACAGTTATAAATAATAATTTACATTTTTCTTCTAGATACAGAGTTATTAAAGTCGCAGAAGTGACATCTCGTAAAAAAGGTGGCGAGATTTCATGTTATTTGGAACTCAGTCTTTTCGATAGCGTGCATTATAGAAAATGATTAATAGCTGTAAAATAAAATAAGATAAAAAAGAAATAGTGGACTTGTAAAAGTTGGTAGAAAATAGTTATGAGAGGTATTTATTACATCTACATATAATTTAGAAATGAAACAAAATAAAATTTTATAAAAATATCATAAGAGACGAGGTACAAAAAAAAAGAAAAGAAAATGTGTGATCATAAAAAGAAATAAAACCCCCACTTTTATTTTTAAAATGCAAAAACTCGCAGTTCTTAAACCGAAAATAAAAAATATTGCTCAACAGAAAAACAAGCTAAAGGCAGAAGAATAATCTATATAACATATCGCATCAACATATAATCACATATTTACACCAACCAGTGAACCAAAGGCCAATGAAGAGGGCTATCCTCTTCATTGGCCTTTGGGTCACCTTGAGATTTCTTATGAGGCCCATTGTAAAACGCCACGTCTCAGTGCCGTAAGTCATAACTTGCACCACACACTGGTCAAAGACTTTTGTTTCGAGACACTGCAGTATTTTGGACGAGAAGATTTTCCGTAGGTTCCCTAACTTAACGAAGTTGGACTTACTTAGTTTGACTGTTTGTCCCAGGTACACACACAACATGGTCACCCTTAATAGCGAATTCCTAATGAATATCGAAAAGTAATTTGTTTTTCAGATACCGAATATATACAATGTTGATTTGTACATATGTATTTAGTAGACATTTATACTAAATGTTTGTGTCTCTGGTTATTGATTCAATTGTGATCTCAGGCAGATACAATCAATTATTTATTATGCAGAACGTCAGGACTGAGGAGCCAAATAAAATGCGTTTATTTACTAAATTCACTCAGTTTTACTACTTTCTCTATATGCTACAAATTCGAACACACTTACTACTAAATGTTTTTTGGAGTGGAATATAAATAGACCAATTATTTTCATGGAAATTCACGCTCTTATGTATAGATTGAGGAGCCACATTAAAAGTCTTGTGTATTCTTGAATATCAACACTACTGAACTGAGATTTTTAGTAGGCACTATACACAATTACTACTAAATGATACAACATTTTCAAAAATATTCATTAAATACTTTCCGTGTTCCAGGTGGCTCCTCAATTCAGACGTTTGGATTGAGGAGCCACTTTTACATTGATATAACTTTGGATATATTTTACTACAAATTTCAGAATTTGGCCTACAAAATTATCTGCGTTCCTACTAAATAAGGGGGTGAGTTTCCTTTTACAATCGTAAAGTGGCTCCTCAATCCAAACGGACATAGTTAATCATATCTTTCATGCATTGATTTTGAATATATCCATAACAAAAAAGAAAAAAAACAGAATGGACTAGCCACAGGTATTTTTAAGTTTCAATTGTCTGTTCTCAATTTCAACAGTAGAACATAAGTTACCAAATATAATTTTTAATAAGATATCCAAAGCAGACTCTCTCAGTTTGTATTCAAGAACTATCAGAAAAAGACATAGAAGTAGATATCTTATGCATTACGGAACACTTCATGATGCAAGGATACGAGAACCAATTATGCATACATAATTATTGTTTAGCTGCGTGTTTTAGTAGGAAAGAAAGTAAGAGAGGGGGGGGGGGAGGATCATGCATACTGGTGAAGAACGGACATCAATGGAGAGAACTGCCAAGAATTGCGAAAATATCTTCTGTCGGTGTATTTGAATGTTGTGCCATTGAGCTTATTAACCATAATATCGTCTTTGTATGTATTTATAGAGGTGTGCGTTACCGCAGCAAAATAATGTCGAAAATAGTCATTTAAACCTTATAGATCGTTAGTTGCCCAGCTTCTGTAATTGTTGCGCACATTTTTAAATTAGTTGCACTTATAGTTTTTTAGTTATTTCACAAAATCATTTTTTGCTGGGGTAACGTTACCGCAGCAAAACATTTTTCTTTTTAATGGGAATATTGAAATAAAGACTAGCTATACAGTTAGTTGTCTAGACGACGTAAATGTTGCACATTATTTTGTGTTTGTGATGTCTTCGGCTGCGAAGTTATTCAAGATTTTGCTGGAGTAACGTTTGTGGTTTTGCTGGATCTCTGAAACGGATAAGCGGATTCTGAACATCTTTTGTACACAACTTCTTAGGAATTAGTTTTAATTAGTTGTTCAATAAAACAACCAAAATATGGCACCGTTTAAAGGTTATTCAATTAAATATAAAAACACTTCAATAGGTCCTAACACTCTGAATAAGAGCTCTAAAGACTTGCTTTAAACGTTATTTTGTAGCTTGTAACTGCCTTCAAATGTTTGTGAAATTTCATTAGTATCATGCAAGTCATTAAAAAGTTATGATGATATTCAGTTCTCCATTTTCACGGTCACAATGCGCGCCGAGTTATTTGGCCACTGATAAACCTGTATGTGGATATACAAACTGAATGTTATATCAATTTTCAGTTGCTTAGTCCAGCTTTATACCTGTAAAATTTCAGCGTAGTACATACAATAATTAACGAGATAATAAAATAAAAGTCATTAGGAAGTGCAAGACCGCGGTAACCCGACCAAGTTTAGGTGGTTACAAAAAAGCGACCGCGTAGTACATTATACTATCTTCTAAAATATGTAGGATAGTGTTACAAGTTTGGTACCGATGTGTACACAAGTGTTAAAAAAAACTCATGTTTATTAAATAATTTTTATTTACAGGTAAAAAATGAATTTTAATTGAACTTTTAAAATACTAATTACTCAAGCACCGTAATTACAGACAAAATAGATAAACAATGGCGGTGACGTCTTGAGACAACACACAAACAATTAATTAAAAACAGATAGCTATTTCGTTTTTATGGCATTTTCCATTATTTTTTAAATGAAAGAAAAACACAGTTTACACTTTTTCTTTAAAAATATAAATGTTAACTTTTAAAATATAAAAACATAACATAACATCACGCCTTGTATTTCCCAAAGGGTTGGGCAGAGGTGTATTATAATAACACACCCACGTTTCGCCGTTATGTTTTAGTCCCATGTAATAGGGGGCGAGCCTATTGCCATCAACCGGGAACAAATCCAGACTCCGAGCTGCTACTAAGAAATTCCACACGGAAAAGCCTAATAACACTTTGCTCGATCTGGGGATCGAACCCAAGAACTCACGCCCAGCAGTCGCGCTTGCGACCACTAGACCAACGAGGCAGAGGTTTAAAATATAAATTAAAAGGAGATCACCCATTTTGTTCGATGATTTGGGATAAAAAAAAGTAACGGCAACCAGGAATGAATTATATTTTATTTAAATGGTGGCAGGAGTACAAACATTTCTTTGTATGGCGACAATGCTGTAATAATAATAAAATAATTCTTAAAACCCCTAATACAAGTCGTCGTTTTAATTTTTACCTGATGTATACTTATCTCCGAACCCAAATAGTTTTCGACTTCGACGCCATAGTAAAAATAATGCGTTACACGTGTGCTTCAAAATTGTGTAACATTAATGATGGCCGCCAAAAACCCCAATTTTATCCCAGAATGGGTGATCTCCTTTATAACAATCACAGATAATAGCAGTTATAGAATGAATGTTTTCAGTTCACACTATACCTATTTATGCCTACTAATACCTATTTGTATCGTTTAAAAATTACAGATCAAAAATAATAATAATAAGCATTAACTTAAAGTTATACTTTTAACAAATTACAATCAAAAGTACATCAAGTGACAGTTGCATAATGATAGTCCCGGATAGAATAAAGGTGATCTCAAGGTTACGGTGAATGCTCCTTAAAACCATCAACAGAAATCATCAAAACCATAAAAATGGCACATTTATCTCTTACCTCTAACTTAGAGAAGAGCTAAAATGTGCCATTTTGCGACTTGACGTTTAGTCTCTTCTCTAAGTAGAGACTAGAGAGCCATCATCATTCAGCCGAAAGACGTCCACTGCTGGACATAGGCCTCCCCCAAGCATCTCCACATCGACCGGTCCTGTGCTTCTCGCATCCAGCGGTTTGCCGCGACCTTCACCAGATCATCGATCCAGAACCTTGAAGACATCCTCCAGTGCAGCGGTGAACAGTTTCGGAGAGATGACGTCTCCCTGCCTCACACCTCGCTGCAGAAGGATAGGTTTCGAGATCTGATCCTGTAATCGGACTGACATAGTGGCGTTTTCATACAAACACTTCAGCACTTCGACATCGAAGTGCTGAACTATCGGTACATACCGATAGTCAATCTGGCAATCTGGTTTTGACGAGATGAGCAGTGTTGTATTTGAAGTCTTGTGGAACAGTATTATTAGCTTCTGCTAAAATTATTTTTGTAGTGATTAAAGAGCAAAAAGTGTATTTTTCTATCATATTGATAACATCCTGTTAAATCTGTTCCAAAGCAGCAAAAAATAATGAATTAAAATGTGTTTTCACGATAATGAAACAGGGGGAAGACGAAAGGGTGATGGGGAAAATTCGAAATAGTTTCTAAAATCGTTAAAATGAATCTCACACGTTATTAATGGTCACTGGCCTATAGTCTGAAGTGCCCTGAAAACTCAGATCTGCCCGTAGTGTGAAAATACCTTTGGATAATCATAATAATATATTTCAATCTTACCCCATCGAGGGAAGATTGAAGTAGAGGTTCTCAAACTTTCCACTTTAATTGCTTAAGACTATACTGAAAATAAAACATCACATGTAGGTACTTAATTATATAAAGTGTAATAAAAAAATGTAAAAAAAACTTTTTTTTCTTGACTCCTGTACAATGTATACTTATTTAAATAATGAAAGAGTTTTGAATAACATGCATATTCCCCCCTATTATCGTTACAATATGGCGAAAGTCATCCTATTCTAAGTTGAAACAAAGTATGTGCAATTGAGCACATAATTGATATCTACCTATTTAATAAGTAGCCGAAAGATAATAATAATAACGTTTTCATAGTAGGTAAAGATATAATATTGTTATGTCTATTTAACAGTGTACGCGTCTGTACCGAACTTGTAAGGTGTATTATACTAAACATTTTAGAAGATAGCATAATGTACTACGCGGTCGCTTTTTTGTAACCACCTAAACTTGGTCGGGTTACCGCGGTCTTGCACTTCCTAATTACTTTTATTTTATTATCTCGTTAATTATTGTATGTACTACGCTGAAATTTTACAGGTATAAAGCTGGACTAAGCAACTGAAAATTGATATAACATTCAGTTTGTATATCCACATACAGGTTTATCAGTGGCCAAATAACTCGGCGCGCATTGTGACCGTGAAAATGGAGAACTGAATATCATCATAACTTTTTAATGACTTGCATGATACTAATGAAATTTCACAAACATTTGAAGGCAGTTACAAGCTACAAAATAACGTTTAAAGCAAGTCTTTAGAGCTCTTATTCAGAGTGTTAGGACCTATTGAAGTGTTTTTATATTTAATTGAATAACCTTTAAACGGTGCAATATTTTGGTTGTTTTATTGCACAACTAATTAAAACTAATTCCTAAAAAGTTGTGTACAAAAGATGATCAGAATCCGCTTATCCGTTTCAGAGATCCAGCAAAACCACAAACGTTACTCCAGCAAAATCTTGAATAACTTCGCAGCCGAAGACATCACAAACACAAAATAATGTGCAACATTTACGTCGTCTAGACAACTAACTGTATAGCTAGTCTTTATTTCAATATTCCCATTAAAAAGAAAAATGTTTTGCTGCGGTAACGTTACCCCAGCAAAAAATGATTTTGTGAAATAACTAAAAAACTATAAGTGCAACTAATTTAAAAATGTGCGCAACAATTACAGAAGCTGGGCAACTAACGATCTATAAGGTTTAAATGACTATTTTCGACATTATTTTGCTGCGGTAACGCACACTTTATAGAGTTCCTAACGCTAATAATTTTGATCAATGTCTCGATAAATTAGTAACTCTGTTAACATTGACAAAGAAATCTTACAAGAATATTGTCATAGCAGGAGATTTTAACATTGACATATTAAAGAAAAACAAAAATTCAATTGAATTTAAAAATATGCTATTAAATTTTAACTTAAAACTACCTGGCAAATGATTAAGCGAAATAAATTAAATATACCAAAGCCATCTATAGAAAAAATCAAAATTAATAATGAAGCCATCACAGAGCCACAATACATAGCGGATCTATTTAACAACTACTTTATCGACAAAATTCAACCCATTCTAAATTCTGGAATTTAAGTAACGCAACACATTTTGAATAAAAGAGACTCGATGTTTATGGCTCCTAGTACGAGGGCGGCACTGAAAGTTTCGGGAATCAAGGAAGTGACACAACATTACTATTTAAAAATGTATTTATTGCTTTTCGAAGTATTCTCCGCGAAATTTGACACATTTTTCCATACGATGGAACCAATCATTGAAGCAACCATTCCATTCGGAAGTTGGGGTCTCCAAAATGGCCGTTTTGTAGGCGTCCACAGCTTCTTCAGGTGATGAAAATCTCTGTCCACGCAATTTATTCTTTATTTTAGGGAAAGTATAGAAATCATTAGGGCTTAGGTCGGGGCTGTACGGCGGATGGTCTAATAATTCTATGTTTTCTTGGTCTAAAAACTCTTTTGTTCTGTGCACGGTGTGAGAACTCGCATTGTCGTGATGGAGGATGATGCGGCGGTTGCAGTTCTCTTTACGGAGTTCAGAAACGACCTGTGTCAAACAAATGCTAGCATACCATTCTGCATTAACCGTTCTTTGTCCCTCAAGAGGAATAGTCGTAACATGGCTGGTTTTGGAGACAAACGTGGCCACCATTTTTTTTGCAACACTCCGTGAACGAACTATTTTTGTTGGCTTTAACTCATTTTCGAACACCCAAACTCGTGACTGGTTTTTTGTTTCGGGTTCGTACGCGTATATCCAGGATTCGTCACCTGATACGATGTTGTATACAGCATTTGAGGATCCTGCGTGGAATCTTTCGAGAGTTCTGACGCACCAAGTAACGCGAGCCGCTTTTTGCTCTTCACAGAGCGAATGCGGTATCCATCGGGAAAACAACTTTTTTACACCTAATTGTTCATGCAAGATTATTTGTATTTGACTCATGCCAATGTCTAAAGTTGCCTGAATTTCGCGGTATGTCACATGTCGATCTTCCTCAATCAGCTTACGCACATCATCAAAGTTTTCTTGGGTGACTGCAGTTTTTGGACGACCTTGACGGGGATCATCACTGAGCTTGACACGTCCACGTTGAAATTCAGCAAACCAGCGATAAATTGTGGTTTTGGATGGGGCTTCATCACCAAATGCAGAAATCATCCGGTCAACACAGTTTTTGTGTTAAACCACTTCGAAAGTCATAATAAATCATCGCTCTTGAATTTTCTCGAGTCAATTCCATTTTCTCAACGACTAAACAAGTTTGACAAAACCTTGTGACAAGACCGAGAATCTTTTTTTAAATAAATAAATGGTATTCGATTTTTAAAACCAAGGAGTTTTCAATTAAAAAGATTTTAATATGACAGGAACAGTGGAAATATTCCATTCCCGATACTTTTAGTGCAGCCCTCGTACACCACATGATGTTTTCAGAATAATAACAACACTTAAAAATACAAAGAGTGTAGGTTACGATGAAATTTCTACACATATACTTAAACTCGTAGCTTGCAGCATAATTATGTTCTCCTTTAAGTTAGATAATGAATTTGAGCATCAGTGTTGATACATTCCCAGTTGCATTAAAGACGTCTAATGTAAAGCCGTTGTTTAAGAAAGATAAAAAAGAATTAATGGAAAATTATAGACCGATATCGCTCATTCCTATCATATCTAAAACCGTTGAAAAATATATGTACATACAGTTAAATTCATATTTAGAAAAAAATAAGATCCTTTGTAATGAACAAAAAGGTTTCAGACAAAAAAAGACTATAAATATGGCAGTTTATGATTTTTCACACATTGTGATGACAAATATGGACCATAATACACCGGTCTGCTCAATATTCTGTGATATATGCGCGTTCCCATTGAGGGACCACTTTTGAATTTTGAGCTTTTGAATGCGTCAGCCCTTAGTAAAAGTTCTCAAACAATTGTAAATCCAGCCTCCAGTTTGTAAAAGTAGCCACTCAAAAGTTAATCAGTTAAAGGTGGTCCCTCAGTCGTGACTGACAGGCATCCATACCTCATAAACTAGTTAAAATTTACAACTGCTATAAATGACTACTCTTAGTAAAATATTTGTAAAGCTAATTTATTAAATATCACCTCTTCCTGTGCATTGAATAAAAATAACTAACACGCAGAAGGTGGTCCCTCAATCGATCTCCATAACTTCACCTTGAGTGGAGACCACAATGGAATTTGGAATTTTCGTATGGGTCTAGCGTTAGTAAAAGAACTTGAATGATTGTAAATTCAACCTCTAGTTTGTAAAAGAAGCCATTCAAAAGTTTCAATCGATAAAAGGTGGTCCCTTAATTGAAACGTTTATCAAAAGAAAAATCTATTTACGTGGCATTCCGAAGTTAAAAAGACGAATGCTACAGTCTAACCTTTAGTAATTTTTTTTTACTAACGATTACTTTACCAAACAGTGTCAAAAAATGAACCGTTTTATTTTAAATAATAATCGAATTTCTGCGAAGAAATACTAAGATCGAGGTGACCACACAACTGTATTTTTTTTAGAGACTGTTATGTAATACAACATTTCATTGATATTTGACATCGCTTAGCTAATTTCAAACCTAAAGAAAATAATGAAATAGTGTAAGAGTAGTAAAAAAAAAAATTAAAACTTCTGAAAATTATTGTACAATATTATTTTTTATTAATCACATCACTGCTAATTAAAAAAACAGACAGAAAATAATGCGTATGACAATTAAAAAAAAAAAGGATGGTTCCCATTTCTTCTATGGAACATCACGTCAATAGAGAAAATGAAACATTTTTTCTCGTTTTAATACATAGAAGCGCATACTAGCACTTCCTCCGACTTCACTTTTCGGTGACGTCATGGAACAACATGGGAATCATAATTTTTCCCAAATTTGACACAAAAAAAAACTTTACAATTTAATTTTAGGACAATTTGTCAGTCACATCTACGTTGCTTAACCGTATAGTCCGTAGCGGGCCCCGAAAGGGGACGAACACAAGAACTACCGTAAACTCGTTTTCGACCCCGATTGGGGCCCAGAATTAGGTCATACGACATCCTAATTAATAATGTAAACATTTAATTATCTACTTATCGGATCTTGTTATTGGATGAAATTTATAAGAACTAAATAAAAAGCTCAAGTTTGAGTACCATTGAATCAATCCTATTTAGCGCACGAGTTTTAATATTTACCTTTACAAAACTGAATGTATAAATGCGATAACCGCCATTTGATGACACTCGTGGTGTACGCTAAAAATCATAAAAAGAATGGATTCTGGACTACCATACATCACAAAATGAGTAAATCATTTATTAATTCGAGGAAATCATCCATAGTTTTGGTAAATTTAGTAGTGATAACAAAGTTTTTGATATCTAAAGTAAAAGCTTCCCGCCAGTTGAACATTTGTTGTTGTTCATTTATCACTAATATCACACATTACGTAGTAGGCGTGGTTAAAAACATTCCATTATCTATTGACAAATGCGATATACTACTAGAAAAAGCCCATGTTTTAACGTAAAACGTAAACGTACGTAAAATATCACGAAATCTTTGTTATCACTACTCAATTTGGGATTCGGAATCAGCCGCCATATTACTTTTTTATGGTTAATGATGTGAGAAAGTGATTATGTGAATCGATTATTTCGTTGTGATTTTGTTCGAATCGATTTAATAAAAAATAAGTACAACCAAAAATCGATTTTTTAAATTATAATAAATATTTTACATGTTTGATGTAATTTAACATTCTATCTATGTTAAAATTATAATCAAGCAATCAAAGATACTTTTTTTTTAAATATCGTAATCAGTCAGTAGGTCTGTACATTTTAATAAAATAAAATAGATTTAGATTCATTATAAATCATAATCCTCTGTGGCTACATCAATAAATATTCGTACCGAAACTTCACCGTGGAATCCAATGCGTCCGTAGACTTATATTCTTTATTCAAAATTCAAAAAATAAATTCTAATTTGACGCAATATCGGCAGTAAAATAATAATTATCCAACGGGATCTTAATAGTGCGAAATCTAGGTACCTCGCCTACGATTAAATTGCATAGGTATAGATAAAATATTAGATTAGGGGCCGATTTTTCAATCGTCAGATAAATTTTATCCAAGGAATAAATATGACGGTTTGACATATTTTCTATAGAAAAGCTGTCAAAACATCAAACTTATTCCCCAGATAAAAGTTATCTGACGATTGAAAAATCAGCCCTTAATTGATAGAATATTAATTTTATTATGTCCAGGATGGTTGACGGCTGTGAATAAGCGAAAAAAAAAAACAGAAGAGGTGAAGAGGGTGAAGAGGTCATACATTATAGCCTTTATTTTTTGAAGGCGTAGATGGTATAGGGTGCCCAGTATATCTGACATAGGCGTAGTGAGTATTTGATTTCGGTGAAGATTTATCTCTGTGATTCTCGATGCGAGACATTGATGAGGCCCTGGGCCACCTTAAGTCGGATGCTGACCGGAAGCATTTACTTATAATGTAGTAGTTAGAATTCGAATAAGTTAGAACTTAAAACGAGCAATGAACATGCTCTTATGTGACAATGGCGAATAATTGTAACTTTACACGAACTCGTAAATGTTTCACCTCAGACTAATCACCTCTGGGTTTTGAAGTAGTATTTTATTTCGAGATCGATTTTGAACGCAAATTTATGAAATTTTGGTCGTTTTATTTGTACAGGGGTGCAAAGGTAATAGTAGTTCAGCCATCTTTACTTGGCACTTTTACAACATTTTTTAGACCTTAACATTTTGTCGAGCTGATAGTCGCAGCGGATAAGCCTTGCAGCAGTAGGTAGACATGAGTTATTCTTAAATTCAAGATGGCGGCCTTGAAAATTTACTTATTATTTCATAATTATATTATTTCCATTGATTTCGAGGGTGCTGATGCCGAAAATAAATTCTACTCCTAAATCCAAGATAGCCGTCATGAAAGTTCACTAGTTAAATTAAATTTACTAGCCCTTAAATCATGGGATTGACACCCATGACAGCTGGCCAATTTGCGTAACCGCCATCTTGGATTTGGATTTTAATCTCATTTTTGGCATTAATACCCCCGAAAATCACGATTTTGAAACCCATGACGACTAATTTGCAAATTTTTGTAGCCGCTATCTTGGAATTTCATTTTGACCCCATTTTCGGCCTCAGCGCCACCGAAAACTACAGAATTGACACCCATGACGACTAGTGAACTTTTCATGTTTTGACCTCATTTTCTGCAACAGGAGCCATGAAAACCATGGAAATATCACCAATGATGAATAAGTAGTAAGTTTGCGTAGCCGCTATCTTAGATTTAGAAATCGATCTTAGCCATTTTTGTTTTGTGAACCGACCTTATATCCTCTAACATTATTAAAACCTGATTATAGTAGTACGTCCTCTATCTTATGAACTATTTCACTTCTATTTGAAATCAGGAAGCGAAGGCCCAGGAATTTATGTCCCGAGCTGCGGTATGGCAGATTGGGACATAACCTCCGCCTCTCTGCTGCTCGCTTTCCTCAGCATACCCTAGCACGAATGCTCTGCGACAATGTACCGCGTTGACCGACTGCATGTACAGCCGTCATAACGAAGAGTGCAGTAAGTGCAATTTTATAACATAGAATTTTGAACCTTAGTGTTGGGTTACGCTTACGCAGACGCAAAAGGATAAATATTCTGTGTTCAAAAATTGCACTTACTGCACTCTTCGTTATGACGGTAGTGTAGTAATATAGGAGAGAATGTGGTAATACATTCTAATTATGTCTAATATATACTTAAAATATCTTCGTGTTCATTCTACTTGTACTAATATTTAATCTGTGCCAATACTTTATGTTTTTGAAAAATACTTTCTATTCACGTGAAATTATTTATTTGTAGCTATGCCGAAAATAAACAAATGTCATTGATTAACTTTCGAGCGATTTTATTTATTTAATGATTATTTTTCGATAAGGCTGAATGAATATCGATTATGCTGAATGAGTATCGATTTGGCTGAATGCAACATTTGTATTGTATTAACAATTTTGGATTGATGGTCAGCACTAGGTTCGAATTAAGTCGACGTACAATTTTTACTAAATTGAATTGTGTTTTTTTATCCGTTTTTGTATTTGAATAATGGTAAAAATGAACATGAAAAGAAAAAGAAACTATGTTTAGCTTGTCCCTTCAGCGTTTCAACACGTAACTAGGTACGTTAATTATTGTTTTTGAGCTAATCTAACTCAACTAATATTTGGATATAGGTATATTAAATATCTATTTTATTCTAATTTCGCAGTGTGTTGACGTAGCTTCACGTAAACAGCACATTTTTAAAGAAATTTACTAGACATATTAGGTACAATATTAATGAAATAAAATATTTTTCACATTATATTCATACTTAAAACTTGCGTGCAAATAAATGTTTTTAAACTTTCGCGATTTGTACACATTATAAAAATACAGATTCGGGTCTAGTCGCGTAGAAACTTAAAAGGCACTAAATACCTTTTTTATCCCGACGTTTCGGCCGAATTACACCGGCCGTGGTCACGGGTAGACTGAAGTTGCGGAGCAGTTGTCATCTTCGTGAAGCAAAAGTATTGTCATCTACCCTCACTCGATCTTGATTTTTATTTTATTTTATTAAGTTATCGTCGGTACTTCGACACACTACACTAACGACGTCTTTACACTCGCCTAAACCGTCCCGTCTACGATAACACTTGCTGATGACCGGATTCCACGATGTTGACAATTTATATCCATCTTCCCGATTGAAATTCTTGTACTTCTTAATTTCAATCGCTTCACGTACGATTCTGGGATAATAGTGACGATCGGTGGAGAGGATTTTTGGACAGTGTAGTTCTATCCAGTGATTGGAACCGGACTCCAGAAGGTGCTCGGCTATTGCGGACTTATTGATCTGGCGGTTTTTGACTGCGGCGATATGTTCCTTGACACGTTCTGCTATTGTTCTTTTGGTCTGCCCGATATAAGAACTACCGCAACTGCAGTCAATCTTGTATACGCCAGGTGTCTGAAGAGGAATAACATCCTTTGGAGTACGCAGTTGCCTTGATACCTTGGAGAGAGGACTATATACAGTCTTAATGGCGTATTTCTGTAGTACTGTACCAATTTTATCCGTCACTCCTTTTAAATATGGCATGAAAGCTGGCACTCTGCTTACCCCCGGTTTTTTATCTTTCCTCTTCGGACGTCGTAGGTACCCACTGTATCCGTTTGTCTTCAATACCTCCTGAACATGGGCGAGCTCCCTGTCTAAATGTTCAGCGTCGCACAGATCGTATGCTCTGTTCGTCAGTGAGGTAACAACGGATTGAAGGTGACGCGGATGGTGGTGTGAATGGGCATTAAGGTACCTGTCTGTGTGTGTCGGTTTTCGGTATACAGTGTGTCCTAGGGTACCATCATGTCTCACCTTTACCTGTACATCGAGAAAAGCTAACGACCTGCCTGTTTCCATTTCAAAAGTAAAATCGATGTTCGGATGTATGGAATTCAAGCGGCTAGCTAGTTGTTCTGCTTCCTGACAACTACCCTTCATGATGCAAAAGACATCGTCGACATACCTTTTCCACAGCTTCACTCCTGCTGCCTGTAAGTCGAAGAGTGTCTCAAAATGTTCCATCCAGATATTGGCTATTACCGGCGCTACTGGGCTGCCCATAGCCACTCCGTCGATCTGGAGGTAGTGCTGTCCACGGTAGAGGAAGAAATTACCCTCTAGACATTTCTTCAACAGAACAATATACTGTAGAGGCAGGTCGTTGTCTCTTAGCTTTCGTTCGATTACATCAAGACTTTCCAAGATTGGAACGTTGGTGAATAAAGATGCCACGTCAAAACTCACCATAATCTCATCTGGTTCCAACTTCATGCTCTTGATGATGTCTACAAAATGGCGTGAGTCTTTCACGAACGATGAGGTCTTACCTACTAATGCCTGCAGTATAGTAGCTACGTGTTTCGCCAATTCGTAAGTGGGAGAATCAATTTGACTTACGATCGGGCGTAGTGGAACGCTATCTTTGTGAACCTTAGGCAAACCATATAGTTTAGGCGGCTGAACAATTTTTGGTCTATGTAACCGTTCGTACTCATCATCCGTGAACACGTCTTTATGGTCCGCGATTAGTGCTCGTATACGTTTGGTGACTCTGGCTGTAGGGTTATATGACACCGACTTGTATATGGAGGTGTCACTCAACAAACTACGTATTTTATCGTCATAGTCACTGGAATTCATCACTACGGTGGCGTTTCCCTTATCGGCCTTAAGCACTAAGATATCTTCGTTCTCCCGAAGCGCTCTTAATGCTTGACGCTCTTCCGCTGTGACGTTCGACCTTGGTAATGTCGACTTTCGTAAAATAACCGCAACATCCTGTCTAAGCGTGTCCGCATCTGTAGACGGTACCTTGTTACGAATTATCACTTCCTCAACACTACTTATAACGTTTTCATACGGAATCCGCTTTGGTGTTACTGCATAATTTAGCCCCTTTGCCAGTACATTATGTGTCGTGTCATCCATGGTAATGTTGGACAGATTGATAACCGTATGTTTAGGTGTTAACTGGCTATCACAACTTTTGACAGTATTGGTACGTTCGTAGCGCGCAAGGAGCTTTGCAAACTTCCCGTCATGTCGTTGACTACACAAGTCATAAATGCGACATGCTTGGTAATACGTCACTCGATCACACACTTCGAAATCACTTGCCGATAACACAACACTGCATTCCATATGTAATTCGTATAATTTACACTGCACATTGTCTACATCATACCGACAATTTCTAATTAATTGTCTCAGAAGACGAACACTCGCGTTTTTTAGAATACCTTCGGAGTGTGGAATGTCCTTTCGTGGCTTTATTTTAACCGCCGACGGTAATAAGTTCCTATCACGACATTTTATAAGAAATGTCAATGATGTTTCACAACGCACACGTTTTATCCGAAGGAATTCTAGCTGTTTTATTTTTTGAGCAATTTCCGGCCCGTAGCGGTTTGCAATAAATGTTTTTAAACTTTCGCGATTTGTACACATTATAAAAATACAGATTCGGGTCTAGTCGCGTAGAAACTTAAAAGGCACAAATACCTTTTTTTATCCCGACGTTTCGGCCGAATTACACCGGCCGTGGTCACGGGTAGACTGAAGTTGCGGAGCAGTTGTCATCTTCGTGAAGCAAAAGTATTGTCATCTACCCTCACTCGATCTTGATTTTTATTTTATTTTATTAAGTTATCGTCGGTACTTCGACACACTACACTGACGACGTCTTTACACTCGCCTAAACCGTCCCGTCTACGATAACACTTGCTGCTTGCTTACGAAAGTCGACATTACCAAGGTCGAACGTCACAGCGGAAGAGCGTCAAGCATTAAGAGCGCTTCGGGAGAACGAAGATATCTTAGTGCTTAAGGCCGATAAGGGAAACGCCACCGTAGTGATGAATTCCAGTGACTATGACGATAAAATACGTAGTTTGTTGAGTGACACCTCCATATACAAGTCGGTGTCATATAACCCTACAGCCAGAGTCACCAAACGTATACGAGCACTAATCGCGGACCATAAAGACGTGTTCACGGATGATGAGTACGAACGGTTACATAGACCAAAAATTGTTCAGCCGCCTAAACTATATGGTTTGCCTAAGGTTCACAAAGATAGCGTTCCACTACGCCCGATCGTAAGTCAAATTGATTCTCCCACTTACGAATTGGCGAAACACGTAGCTACTATACTGCAGCCATTAGTAGGTAAGACCTCATCGTTCGTGAAAGACTCACGCCATTTTGTAGACATCATCAAGAGCATGAAGTTGGAACCAGATGAGATTATGGTGAGTTTTGACGTGGCATCTTTATTCACCAACGTTCCAATCTTGGAAAGTCTTGATGTAATCGAACGAAAGCTAAGAGACAACGACCTGCCTCTACAGTATATTGTTCTGTTGAAGAAATGTCTAGAGGGTAATTTCTTCCTCTACCGTGGACAGCACTACCTCCAGATCGACGGAGTGGCTATGGGCAGCCCAGTAGCGCCGGTAATAGCCAATATCTGGATGGAACATTTTGAGACACTCTTCGACTTACAGGCAGCAGGAGTGAAGCTGTGGAAAAGGTATGTCGACGATGTCTTTTGCATCATGAAGGGTAGTTGTCAGGAAGCAGAACAACTAGCTAGCCGCTTGAATTCCATACATCCGAACATCGATTTTACTTTTGAAATGGAAACAGGCAGGTCGTTGGCTTTTCTCGATGTACAGGTAAAGGTGAGACATGATGGTACCCTAGGACACACTGTATACCGAAAACCGACACACACAGACAGGTACCTTAATGCCCATTCACACCACCATCCGCGTCACCTTCAATCCGTTGTTACCTCACTGACGAACAGAGCATACGATCTGTGCGACGCTGAACATTTAGACAGGGAGCTCGCCCATGTTCAGGAGGTATTGAAGACAAACGGATACAGTGGGTACCTACGACGTCCGAAGAGGAAAGATAAAAAACCGGGGGTAAGCAGAGTGCCAGCTTTCATGCCATATTTAAAAGGAGTGACGGATAAAATTGGTACAGTACTACAGAAATACGCCATTAAGACTGTATATAGTCCTCTCTCCAAGGTATCAAGGCAACTGCGTACTCCAAAGGATGTTATTCCTCTTCAGACACCTGGCGTATACAAGATTGACTGCAGTTGCGGTAGTTCTTATATCGGGCAGACCAAAAGAACAATAGCAGAACGTGTCAAGGAACATATCGCCGCAGTCAAAAACCGCCAGATCAATAAGTCCGCAATAGCCGAGCACCTTCTGGAGTCCGGTTCCAATCACTGGATAGAACTACACTGTCCAAAAATCCTCTCCACCGATCGTCACTATTATCCCAGAATCGTACGTGAAGCGATTGAAATTAAGAAGTACAAGAATTTCAATCGGGAAGATGGATATAAATTGTCAACATCGTGGAATCCGGTCATCAGCAAGTGTTATCGTAGACGGGACGGTTTAGGCGAGTGTAAAGACGTCGTTAGTGTAGTGTGTCGAAGTACCGACGATAACTTAATAAAATAAAATAAAAATCAAGATCGAGTGAGGGTAGATGACAATACTTTTGCTTCACGAAGATGACAACTGCTCCGCAACTTCAGTCTACCCGTGACCACGGCCGGTGTAATTCGGCCGAAACGTCGGGATAAAAAAGGTATTTAGTGCCTTTTAAGTTTCTACGCGACTAGACCCGAATCTGTATTTTTATAATTGCGTGCAAATTCCTGCATTTAGTGACTGAATTCGATTAATTAACGCGACAACTCCCCGAGTCAGCGGATATGACAAATGTCAAAATCTCGTCGAGCCGAAGGGTTAAATAAATATTTAGATAAATTCAAAAATAAATAGTCATGTTCCGTAAAACAAATGGGAACTACTGAAAAAAAACTAACAAAATTCTACTCTGCACTGACAATAGTTCAGTCGCCTGGTTGCAAAAAAAGAGGTTTACCTTGCACAAGGCCCGTGAATCCTGAATTTTGGATATGTGTTATGTTTAGGTGTTTTTATGGAAACTTCAAGTTTTCGACCTTGAGTAACCTCGGCGTGCTTCGCCATCTTGGATTAAAGACCCCAAAAAATTGTTTTCATTAAATAACTCCTTATCTATAGGTTTTACGCTTAGAGCATATACCTAGTTTTACAACAAGAAAAGTTCCGACAAATTTTGTTGAAAATGAAATTCCCTACAATATTTTTCCTTAGTATTTTTTCTTCTATTGCTAATAGTTTACGACACATTACGCTTTAAAGTAGAAAAAAAAAACATAATAATTATGTTTTTTTTTATGTTTTTGTAATAATCTCTTTGGACATCACGGCTCATCTTCCGTGCGAAAGATGTCCGGTCCTTTGGAAGGCATACACGGGGACACAGGTCCAACGCGCAGAGGCCCCTTTGAGAGCTTTAATCTAAAATAATAATAGTAATAATTATTATTAAGCATTTCTTATTTTGGTGTGCATGAAAAGAGCCTCCACGAGTGACGATACTGAAGTACGTCCGGCGCAAATTATGTTTTTTTTAATGTTTTTGTAATAATTATTATTAAGCATTTCTTATTTTAGTGTGCATGAAAAGAGCCTCCACGAGTGACGATACTGAAGTACGTCCGGCGCACCCTAGGCAGTCAGACCCGCTACCAACCTTGCTGACTGGCTAATCTTTTCTCCACAGCATGAGCTATTTTCGTATAGCTCGTGCTTGTTAGAGGTTAAGGACTAAAATAGAAACAAACTTTGAATTGAATATTAACGTTTATTATAATTACACTAGGAATCTGATATACGTCTGTTCGCTACGAGTTCGTTATACAGAGCACAGATAACTTATACAAGTCAGAGACAGAGTGACGACGATGACAGATTACGAATTATTATTGTTTTATAGACTGTCAAATTGGTTGCGTATTGATTTACTTTTTAAACTGTTTTACATTCGATAATATAATTTGTTGATGGAAAATAAACTAAATAATTTATACTTAATTATAAATTAATTTTTGCATAAATGAAATATAATTCAACACGCCCCCTCAAAAATTAATCATCATTTAAATCAATACTTTTACATTTATAATTACCTATAATAATTCAACAGAACGTATATCACTTCCAAGTGTTTGCTGGGAGTATGTAAATACAATTATGGTCCAACATTTGTTGCTAGGATTAGGGAAACCCAGTAAAACCTAATCAGACCATTTGATTTAATTATCAACAGGCTTAATTAACCAAATAAACTGAAGTACACATAAAAATCTTATTTCTTACTCTAAACATATTTTACATCACATTTCTTCAAAAGAAACTTCTGGTACCGGCTTTGTCAAAACATATGCCAATTGTTGACCTCTGGGAATCTGTGGGAATATAATTTAACTTTATTATATTTTTCTCAATTACATAGTTCCCCTGAAAAAATATATTTTATGTCAATATGTTTTGACCTTTTATGATTAGTTGGCTTATTAGCTATGCTAATTAATACAGCCGTTATCATCTTCAAATATAACAATAGGTTTATTTATTTTTATGTGTATACTTTCTGCAAAAGACTTAAGCCACAAAGCTTCTTTGATAGCTTCATACAAGACCATGAGGACATGGCCTCTTCATTCACTTAAGCCGAGTACAGCTTCAGTAGATGAAGCTGCCACTGAAGTTTGTCTCTTTGTACTCCAAGTTATTGTACACTGCTCAAACAGTTTAAATAAATAACCAGTAGTACTTTTTCTATTACAGTGATCATGGTCACCCCAGTTGGAATCTACAAATCCACATATAATCAACTCTTAGATCTTTTTAGGTTAATTTTAGATCCATAGTACCTTTAAGATACCTTAATACCCATTTTAAACATTGCCATAATTCTTTATTATTATTATTTGTTTAACGACTCAATATATTTACGGATTTACTTGAATCAGGGTGAGTACATATCATAATATACATTAAACACCCTATAAGACTACAACATGGTGCATCATATTTATCTTCTAAATTTAACGGTTCATAATTTAGTTTAACTTCAGTAGGTGTATGTACTTATAGGAGTACAGTCAATCATGTTAAACTTATTTAAAATTGCTTGAATATAAGCACCTTGATCTAATGTAATTGTGTCAAAGTAAGTATCTACTTATTTTCATGCCAAGAAAGAATTTTTATATCTTTTAGATCAGTAATTTTTTTTTTTCAGCTTTCTTTGTCTGAACTTCAGCACATGCTATAATTGATAGTACCAATCAATATATAGTACTACATAAATGTTTTTCATAATATTTCCTCTATCTAAAAGATACATCGATCAATCGGCGAATTTTGAAAACCTTTATCCACAAGAGATCGCTCAAATACTTCAAACCAACATCTTGCAGCCTGTTTCAGCCCGTATAGGCTTTATTTAGTTTACATACATAATTATTATATTTACATAGAAAGCCTTCAGGAATTTTTATATATATTTCTTCCTATATACATTAAAAATACATTATGTATTAAAAATACATTTAAAAATGCAGTCTTTAAATTATTATAATTAAATTAATTTATTAATTCATCCATATGATGAATTAATAAATTATGTTGATTTGCAAAACTTATTATTAATCTAAAACTGGCTATTTTAGCGACAGGTGCAAATGTTTCATTATAATCAGTAAGATATTTTTCACTGAAACCTCTTGCAACAAGATGTGCCTTAAATCTTAAAGGCTTTCCAAACTCGTCACTTTTAATAGTAAAAATCCATTTACAATCTACAATTTTTTTATTCTTTGTTTTTTTTTTTTGGCTCTAGAGTCCATGTATTATTAATTCTGTGGGAATCCAGTTCATCTTTTATAGCTTTCTGCGTAAGACTGATCATGTAGTGATTCTATTTCATGAAATGATTTAGGTATTGTACAAGTAAATGATTGAGCAATAAACAATTAATCATCATCAATTTCTTTATAGGAAATAGGGGGACGACCTTTGAGCCTTTCACTCCTTCTTAACTGACAAGAATTATCAATATTTTTTGTCAGTGCAACAACTTTTATTAGAACTTTGTTGATTATCAACATTGGGCTTTATTCAGTATGTTATTAGTCATTTAACTTGCGAGTTTTACTACAACAAACCAATTCATCAGATTTTGGATTATCTGACTTGTAATCATGTACTATTGAACTATCTGATTTTAATTCCACTGATTTTGAACCATCCAATTTTAGTAGGTATCAGATTTTATCTCAGGTTCATATTGTATATCTTCAGTTTTGGAAGTATGAGATTTTATCACAGGTTCATATCGTACATCTTTAACTATTTTGCGAATTTTCCTTAGACTGTCTTGTTCATCAGATTTAGATTTATCTGATTTAGGGATACTTATAATTTGAGACTTAATAGACACTGATTTAAACACTTGGTCACTATAAGTTTTGTTTTGAGAATATTCAACATTATTCTCTTCAGGCTTTAGTAAAGGCCTGGACTCAGTAGACACTGATTTAAACACTTGGTCACTATCAGTTTTGTCTTGAGAATATTCAACATTATTCTCTTCAGGCTTTAAGTAAAGGCCTGGACTCAGTAGACACTGATTTAAACACTTGGTCACTATCAGTTTTATCTTGAGAATATTCAACATTATTCTCTTCAGGCTTTAAATAAAGGCCTGGACACCAGAAAATTAGTGTCATCTACTATCACATCCCTGACAGTTACATATTTTTCGCATTCTGTGTTCCATACCTTATAACCATTTGAACTATAGCCCACTAATATTTATTTCCATGACTTATCATCAAATTTAGCTTAATTGGTTTTATTATGGACATACACAGTTGAACCAAATACCCTAAGAGGTTTAATACTCGGTTTTCTATCATGCCACAATTCATAAGAAGTTTCAGATTGTTTCAAGGTTTTGGTTGGCGTAATATTAATTAAGTGAACAACGGTTAAAACCGCTTCAACCCAAAAACACTTATCCAACACAACCAAATAATGTGTGAACTAATCTTCTTTCAAAACGTAACTAGTAATTCTTATTGTCAACCGATGAAGGAGTGATAGGGCCACATACATCCAAGTGCATGATATATAATGGTCGTTTTATATATTCTTTATATTTAGACTTATTAAAAAGGCTGTCAAGTTTGTTTACCATACATGCAAGCCTCATATAAATCATTAGTTGGAATTATTGTTTCAATATGTTGTCTGTCTTCAATCATATTTATAACATTTCAATTCATGGGGTGCATGAAAAGAGCCTCCACGAGTGACGATACTTAAGTACGTCCGGCGCACCCTGGGCAGTCAGCCCCGCTACCAACCTTGCTGACTGGCTAATCTTTTCACCACAGCATGAGTTATTTTCATATAGCTCTTGCTGACACGAGAGAATTTCAATTCAAAGAATTTACTCTTGCGAATAATATGGCCTAGGCATTGATGCCATAATTTATAAATATTCCTTTGCATACTTGGGAAACAAACTGACTTATTTTTATAGGTAGGTATTTTATAATCAAAGGTAATTAAATGTATGAATTTTTACCTTTCATGATTGTTTTACCTTCTTTCATAATGTGAGTGCCACGCTGATCAAAAGTTATCTTCAGACCAGCCTGCTGCATCTTTGAGACAGATAATAAATTGTATGGTACCTCACGGCAGTACAACTCATTCTCCAAAACGCCTGGAACGTCGTTGTTGCTCACTTCATTAATTGAACCTCTTTGTAGCTGAAATAAATAAACCAATTTTAGCAACAGAAATTCTTATTGGTGTAATTAAATGTTCGTATGTAATGAAAAATATAGTCCCTGTTAATTATGTGGTCGGATGTTCCAGAATCCAACAAAAATCTCTGCATTATCTTCTTGTTGGTAATCTCCAGTCATAAATACGTATCCTGAAAAGTCGTCGGATTTCGATGCTTGCAATAGTTCGACAACTTGAACTGTTCTCGTTTTGTCAGACGTATTCTTCTGTTTGTTCGATCGTTTAAAATAAAAGCAATCCTTCTTAATATGTCCCTTGCGTCCACAATGATAGCATTTTGTAAAATTTGAATTTTTGTGTCCTTCATTTTTTTTTATTTTGTTGCGGGTATGTTGAATTTCCAGTATCAAATTTTCGTTTGTAATTAATTTCCGTTTCATTTTCCACATGCAGAACTTTGATACTTGTATTTCCAGATGCTATATTTATCGCCTTTAAAAGGCTTAATATTCCGTTTTTGTTTTAAATGTTCCATTACGAAATTTCAATAACGACAACACACAAGGTTAATCGACACTGAAGTTACAATTTCAAACACTGATTTTAATATCGCGGCAC
Organism: Amphipyra tragopoginis; assembly: GCA_905220435.1. Taxonomy (NCBI): domain Eukaryota; kingdom Metazoa; phylum Arthropoda; class Insecta; order Lepidoptera; family Noctuidae; genus Amphipyra; species Amphipyra tragopoginis. The sequence goes on from HG992015.1 coordinate 17,440,281, forward strand.
TGGGCACATAACCTGTTAGAGGTTAAGGACTAAAATAGAAACAAACTTTGAATTGAATATTAACGTTTATTATAATTACACTAGGAATCTGATATACGTCTGTTCGCTACGAGTTCGTTATACAGAGCACAGATAACTTATACAAGTCAGAGACAGAGTGACGACGATGACAGATTACGAATTATTATTGTTTTATAGACTGTCAAATTGGTTGCGTATTGATTTACTTTTTAAACTGTTTTACATTCGATAATATAATTTGTTGATGGAAAATAAACTAAATAATTTATACTTAATTATAAATTATTTTTTGCATAAATGAAATATAATTCAACAGTGCTGACACGAGAGAAGAAGAATTTCTTATTTTTCATTCCCGACTCAAAAATATAGGTGTTACACGTTTGAAGCCTATGTTTTAACCCACGGCGGAAAAAGAAGGACGGTTTATAAGCTTGACGCCTATGTATGTAAGTCTGTCTGTCTGTATGGCTGTCTGTTTGTCTGTGTGTATGTTTGTGGCATTGCAGCTCTAAAACTAAGGACCCGATTTCGTTTATTTTGCTCGAAAGCTAGTTTAATCAGTTTAATTATAAGCATATACATTTTATAATTATGTTTGATGGAAATCCGTTCAGCCGATACGATATTATCAGCACTTTTCACAGGTTAGGTAGGTGTGCATTGCACGACATTGCAGCCGTTGAACTGAACTTTTTAATTTAAACATTACTATTACATACACACACATACAGTAGCAAAGTGTATGTTTAAAAATGTGTTCGTTTGGAGGACTTTCATCAAATTTAAACCATATATAAGTCGTCGTAAGAACGTATGCTCTCATTGAAGAAGTAGTGACATCTATAATGGCCGAGGTCATTGGCGCTAGGTCCGGGAATAAATTCAATAGCTCCAACTAATTTGTAGAAATTTTGTTTGACTTTATTGTTCTAAGTATTTCGCTAATCGGTTCTTCAGTTGTGCCGTTTAAATCGAAAGATATAAAATCTGTAAGATCATATTCGTACGTGAATTGATTGTTACACAATGTACATTCTTTCTTTTCATCACGTACTAAAACGGCTTCTTCAAAAATACTAATGCCAAATATTTTGATAAGCTGAATGTTCAAACTGATAAATGTATATCTTTTTATAATGTTTTCTGTTTGACACCATGCATTACTACAATGTTTGGAGAATTTGAGACTAAAAAAAATATTGCTAATTACTTCTTCAAAAACGGTAGATACGTTACATTCGCAATTGTAAATAACGACGTCTCGAATTGGACATTGGACATTGGACATTGAAATGGAAAAAAATAGTAAGGAAAAAAATTGTAGGGAATTTCATTTTCAACAAAATTGGTCGGAACTTTTCTTGTTGTAAAACTAGGTATATGCTCTAAGCGTAAAACCTATAGATAAGGAGTTATTTAATTAAAACAATTTTTTGGGGTCTTTAATCCAAGATGGCGAAGCACGCCGAGGTTACTCAAGGTCGAAAACTTGAAGTTTCCATAAAAACACCTAAACATAACACATATCCAAAATTCAGGACTCATGGGCCTTATGCAAGGTAAACCTCTTTTTTTGCAACCAGGCGACTGAGCTATTGTCAGTGCAGAGTAGAATTTTGTTAGTTTTTTTGCAGTAGTTCCCATTTGTTTTACGGAATATGACTATTTATTTTTGAATTTATCTAAATATTTATTTAAGCAACGTAGATGTGACTGACAAATTGTCCGAAAATTAAATTGTAAAAAGTTTTTTTTTGTGTCAAATTTGGGAAAAATTATGATTCCCATGTTGTTCCATGACGTCACCGAAAAGTGAAGTCGGATGAAGTGCTAGTATGCGGTTCTATGTATTAAAACGAGAAAAAATGTTTCATTTTCTCTATTGACGTGATCTTCCATAGAAGAAATGGGAACCATCCTTTTTTTTTTAATTATCATACGCATTATTTTCTGTCTGTTTTTTAAATTAGCAGTGATGTGATTAATAAAAAATAATATTGTACAATAATTTTCAGACGAGTTTTAATTTTTTTTTTACTACTCCTACACTATTTCATTATTTTCTTTGGGTTTGAAATTAGCTAAGCGATATCAAATATCAATGAAATGTTGTATTACGTAACAGTCTCTAAAAAAAATCCGGTTGTGTGGTCACCTCGATCTTAGTATTTCTTCGCAGGAATTCGATTATTATTTAAAATAAAACGGTTCCTTTTTTGACACTGTTTGGTAAAGTAATCGTTAGTAAAAAAAAAATACTAAAGGATAGACTGTAGCTTTCGTCTTTTTAACTTCGGAATGCCACGTAAATAGTTTTTTCTTTTGATAAACGTTTCAATTGAAGGGACCACCTTTTATCGATTGAAACTTTTGAATGGCTTCTTTTACAAACTAGAGGTTGAATTTACAATCATTCAAGTTCTTTTACTAACGCTAGACCCATACGAAAATTCCAAATTCCATTGTGGTCTCCACTCAAGGTGAAGTTATGGAGATCGATTGAGGGACCACCTTCTGCGTGTTAGTTTTTTTTATTCAATGCACAGGAAGGGGTGATAAGAACGTAAAGTTATGTATGGTGTCCCACAGGGTAGTGTTTTAGGTCCTTTTCTCTTTACATTATATATTAATGACCTGCCTAAATCCACAGAACAACCTATGAGCCTCTTTGCTGACGACGGTGTAGTGACAATTGCATGTAAAAATAGAGACGCATATAAATATGACATTAATACCTCACTAACTGCAATTATAGAATGGCTAAATAATAATAATTTAAAAATAAATTTAAATAAGACCAAAATCATGCACTTTAGCCAACGCTCCTTGACATTTATTAATAATTCTGACATAAAGTACAATAATAATAACATTGACGAAGTTGATACAACTAAGTTTTTAGGATTAATAATTGACAATAAATTAAATTGGAAGGCACATATAGAGACCATCTGTAAGGAAATAAGTAAGTACCTCAGCATATGCTCTGTATAAACTGTCAGCAGTAATTAGTGCAGATGCGTTACTTGCCGCATACTACGGCTTGGTGGAATCTATCTTAAGATACGGCATTATCTTTTGGGGTAACAGGTCCATGTTCAAACTTGAAACCACTCAAAGTTGCAAGCCTTATTTTCAAAAATATAAAATCTTGACATTACCTTCCCTTTATATCTTAGAAAATGCAACGTTCTTACGGTCCAACCTCTTTTCTCGCATGACAGATCTATTTCCTCGTAATAGGCATGATAATACTCAGATTTGCCTACATAAATGTAGGACGGCACATATGCGGAAAAGTGTATTTTGCATGGCTCCAAAAATTTATAATAAACTGCTTAAAAGTTGGAACCAGTTAAGTGATGTAGCGTTCAAAAAGAAAGTAAAAAGTTTTCGAGCAGATAAAGCGTATTATAATTTAAATGAGTTTTTGGCTGACAGATTCTGATTTTTTAATTGTTTTATTATCATGTTCCTATCATTTAGTATTTTAGATAGCCTATTTTATTAAGGGCCAATTTTTCAATCGTCAGATAAATTTTATCCAACGAATAAATATGACGGTTTGATAGATTTTCGATACAAAAGCTGTCAAAACTTCAAAATTATTCCCCAGATAAAAGTTATCTGACGATTGAAAAATCAGCCCTAAGAATGACATTCGAGATAATTTAATTTAATTTATAAGTTTTTTTTTTTTTGAAAGTACTATTATTATTTGTATGCCATTAATCAAGGCAAACATGATGAACGGTATTTTAACGTATAACATCTTGCATGCTGACAATTGTTTTGTATGTATGTACTCATGTTTGGACAAATAAATTATCTTATCTTACCGTTTTGCAAGTAGTTTAAGTATTTGTTTTAGTATTTTAGATGTATCGTCTTCTTTACCCTCTCCTTTCCAATTTTCAACTAGAGAAGGTTTGTCTGAAAATACGGAGTCCTCAGTAAGGGTGTCCTCAACTATTGTGCATTATTATGTAAACAATAAAATAGCTTGTGAGGTATGATTACTTTGCAACAGCAGGCGGAACTAAAACATCACTCACAATCGCCACTAACAAAGTATATAAAATGAGGATAAAAAGAAATGATTGTCACCCTACCTACATACACCATTAGAAAATAGTTGATTTCGGTATCTATTTAGATTTGTAGTATTATCGTTATACAAATAACAACAATTTGTTGCACAATTTTTTTCACATAAAGAGTCAATTTTGTATTTGTCTTATCTTTCGTACGTTAAGCGTAATAAAACGAAATCAAAATAAATGGAGGACTGAGGGCCCGAATTTTATGAAGGTCATAACTTTTAAATAACAAGAAGTGGGGACCTGTTCTTGCTTTCACAAATTTTCACAATTTATTTAGTAGCTTATAGGATTTCAAACAGTAGCTGTAAGTTAATGGTTTCATTTTATTTAATCATAAACTTTTACGTGTATGAGAACTGAGGGCCCATTTTGAACGAAGATATACAATGTAGGACAGTGTTTTGCGATAATATCTTTTTTTCACAAATTTTGTTTTGCATTGGCTTAGATTTTGGCATAAAGACTTTTTCTGTAGTGTCCATAGTTTATCAGGTACAGGTGGGCCCTCAATCCTCTATATGAGAACTGAGGGCTCAACTTTACAGTCCATATCTCGCTTTGACTTTCACAAAATCTGATTCCAACTTTCACAATTGTTTGGGAATGTTCACTAAATCCTAAGCACATTTTCAAAGAGTTTTAACAAAGTGGCCCTCACACCACACGCACATGAATTTTCAATAGATCGACCGTTCATAGCATCAAACATTCATTGCATCTAAACATCAACTTAAATTGAATGTTAGTCTATCTAAACTATAGTTAGGTTCATAGATTCGGAGAACTCGAAGAAAAAAATATTTATAATATTTATTATTTTCAATTGTCAACACAACCTGACGCATATCAAACTTATTGCTTACCATCCAAAAGTAATAATTGATAGCATCGGGAATCTTGGTGTGGAATAGTTGCACCCTCGGCTGGAGAAACTGGACGAGCGTCACATCGCCTCGTTCCGTGCCGAAAGCGAGCTCTGAGGTGTCACCTATATGTGATGATGGCGAGTACGCCAAGCACTGCCGAGAGAACAAAATTTCTATGAAAATGTATGTCTTGATACATGGGCACGCCATAATTGCGGCGATAAGTCCCCTCTTTGAGGAGTGGCTAGAGAGGCGCCACGGCGTCCTCACCTTCCGCCTGACGCAGGTACTCTCCGGACACGGTTGTTTCGGAAGCTACCTGTATCAGATTCGGCGGGAAGACACGCCCGTGTGTTATCACTGTGAGGATCGCCCGGAGAACACGGTGGAGGTTTGCCCTGCTTGGGCGGAGCACCGCCGTGTCTTCGTAGAGGCGATCGGCGGCGACGACCTCGCGTTCGGCCCTGGTTCAATCCATGGTCCGGAGCGAGGGGTGGGCATGGAAGCAGTCACCTCCTTCTGCGAAGCAGTAATGCTAGCGAAGGAGGAGGCGGGCCGCGTGAGGGAGAGGCAAACCTCACGTCCCAGCCACCGCAACAGAAGAATACGCCCCGAGTGTCAGGAGTCGCAGGATGATTCCCGGCCACCGCACGGTGGAACGATATTTAACCGTAGAAGACTTACGAATCAAAAAAATTTAATGATTTACCTATTTAAAAATAAAAATTACAGAAATAAAATCTACTATCAAATGCAATATATTATTATTGCTACTTTTACGTTTTACCTATTATTTTTAATGCTATGAATATTTAAAGATTTTTTTGTATGAAGAAAAACATAAATTCATGAATTTCTCGCAATTCTCAAACAACGGATTGAAGATTTGAATAGTACAAATTATTAACCTATTTTTGCATCAGACAAGGAGGAATACGGATGGGTATGGGTGTCATATGGTCACTAAGAGTCTGACACTCCTTTCCTCTCCGCCCAGAAAGGAAGAAGTCAATTGATGATTTTCCATAATTAAAAAAAAAACTTGATAGAAGATTTAATCGCCTTACAGTTGGTATGTTGGGTAGTCCTGTGATGCAGTAGAGAGGCGTGTGTGACAGTGTGGTCGCGTCGTACACTGTCAGGCTGCGGTCCGATGCAGACATCATCAGGAATTGCGCGTCCTACACATTTTTATGTTTTAATAAAATCTTCAAAAAAAACTTAAAAGAGTAAAATAATTACCATATTATAAAACTAACAGTTTTAGAAGTCGGTGCAATTTTACACTGAACCTAATTGAAGGCACCGACTTCTGAAACTGTTAGTATGATAATATGGCAATTATTTTACTCTTTTTAGTTTTTTTTTAAGTAGTTTTTTTTTTTTTTAAAGTTGTTTTATTTTTCTATTTTTAGTGGCATAAACAATACACAAACATGAAATTACAGCAATCTCGGGTAATTTGCTGTTATCCATTGGAGAGTTCCATTGTCAATCTCCGAGGGTCTTCATTAGATCTTCATCAAATTTAAATGAGACCATTCCGGAGGAATACTCTTTCAAACAAAAAAAGAATTTTGCAAATCCGTCTAATGACGGAGTTGTGCCCGAACATACATAAAATAATTACATCGTCCACATAGCAGTAATCAAAAAAATGCTCACAAAATAAAAAGTACTGAACCAAATTAGATGAAATTTTTATGGGACCAAATGGCAAGTATACTGCATCGAACAAAAAAAGAATCACACCAATCGGACTAGAAACCTCGGAGTAATCGGTGTACATACATAAATGAAAAAATAAAAAAAATACCGACCGAATTGAGAACCTCCTTTTTTTGAAGTCGCTTAAAAAGTACATAACGTAAACCCACCAAATACCGACCTCCTAAGGACCATCATTTTTGTTTTATTCAGACATAGCGACTGATAAGGGAAACTCTGGTGCTGTAGGTCTAATATTAAAGTAAAATTCATATATTTATTAAATCTAGCAAGGAATATAAAATTCACTTTTAATTCGTTTTGATATGAAGTAAAAAGTGACAAGTAGTTTCAAATCTGCTGCCCGCCTTAATTCCGTCCGGGAAACAACTCAGCCGTAATCCGACCACTGACATACCTAATACCGTCCACCATATTTGCCCTTTGCAAACTTGCTGAAACCAGGGCTTTACCTCTCGATCTCGATACCCTTAACAACTTATAGTGGTGTTGCCCCCTTACCTGTTCTGGCGGTTTTCCAGGAGGCCCAGCTAACGAGTCAGTGAGCCACCGTCTGCCAAACCAATTTTCTACCAGAAAAAGAAGTTAGACTTGTCCATTTAACACCCGTATCAATAGACTAATAATTTAAGGTTCTATATTTTGCAATACTCATTCTTGTGCCCTCTTGTCTTACATCCCCCGGGGACAGTCCTTGACTGCACTCTCATAGAGCACCAGTGGGCAGTCCCCGGTTGATGCCCCTTTTCTATTTTAGATTAAAGTAAAAAAACGGTGTGTGTACTTATGTATGCGCGGTAGAAGTTCACTTCGGCTTTCTACCAGAGCGCTTATTGTTAGTGGCACCCCCATTTTTCGTACTCTTTTTTGCAGAGCTTTAGACACCTTGTAAACCTTGTCTATGTAAACAACTAACTTCATGGTGTCATATACAGCGTGACATTTAATTCATTGGCAATATTTTAACCACGTATTCTACCCATGATACTAATTTATTTAAGCTCATAATATCGTGTATTAAAATTGACAAATTATTTATTTAAAAAACGTGGTATATCTTGCCATTTACCTACATAAAGTCCAAAATTAATAAACACGATGAAAAAATAAATAATAAAAATGATAATTAAAACTTTAATAAATTTAAAGTATCATAATGCGTCCGCTAGTAATGCTAGTATACCAGTTTACTACGCGTTATTATTACTGACGCTATAATGTAGGTAGGAGTATGAGCTATCTCATTCAAAAGAAATGCCGCCAACCAAACATTATTCGGCAGCTAGCTAGCGCGCGTGTGCGGGGGATACGGGGTGCGCCCACCCCCTCCCCTGGCGCGCCGCCGCCTGCGCCGGAGTGCGTCGCTCGCTCGCTCCAGTTACGCGTGTAATAGGTCAAGAGCATGACGTGTAATTCGCGAAGGATTCTGTGACCCGTAAACCGTTAATAACATGCCTCGACCACGTAGTGCAGTGTACACAGGAACCAGCAATACCTGGATATGGTCCTGTTTTACGACCGAACGCACAGTTTGATGTTCCACCGCGATCCCGTCTGATGTTACACCGCCGCTATCCCGATGTACCGATTCCATCAAGAGACCGAATCTTAAGGTCAATTCAAAACTTACTGGATTTTGCATCATTCCACGTACACCAACGCTTGCCCAAGCGCCAAGAGACCTCCGTGGAAGCGCAGCTGTAAAACGTGCCTGATTATCAGTCTGAGCTGTACTACCAACATGACGGGGCCCCGGCACACTACCAGCGGGATGTTCGCGCTTTCCTCGACCGCAGATTCGGCGAGCGTTGGATAGGATGCGGCGGCAGCGGCGGGCCTGTACCTTGGCCGGCGTGGTCGCCTGACCTGACGCTCTTACACTTTTCTGTGTGGTGAGCTTAAAAGACGAGTGAGACGAGTGCGAGCAAGAAAGTGAAAGCCGCGAACAGTTAAGAGAGAGGATTGTTACGTAACGACATTCGAAATAATAATAGTTAAATCGCGTACATTTGTTTTGCAAAACGTGAAAAGTAACCATAGGCACCGTGTTGAGCTTTGTGTACAAAGAGCAGGTGAACACTTCGAGCACCTCTTAAAGTACCTACACGTAGGTAAGTACCTAAGTACTAAGTTTTCATTTTTTTTCTTTAAAAAAAACCTTGCTCTAAATAAACGCTAATTTTATCTCACACACAGACAGACCCACAACAATAAATTAATCATCCGGTTGTTATTAATCAGCTTTTAAATACCTACGCCAAAATTATGAATGTGATTAAAATTAAAAACCACAAAGTTATTTATTTTAACATGAAACTGCCACCTATGTGAAATTAAATTTAATTATTCAAAAGTGCTCCCTATCAGCTGTTTCTCCAAAGCCCACGCGCGGTCAACGCAGTAGGTACTTTACTAAATAACAGTAAATAATTAGAAATTCACACGCGCACGCCGGCCGCGTACTCCCAATCAGCTGTTTCACCAAAGTTCACGCGAGGTCAACGCAGTAGGTACTTTACTAAATAAAATACAATCAGCTGTTTCAGTCAAGTAATTTTTAATGATATTACAGTCATTGCATGTAATTTGAAACTTTAATTAACAATAACTTTTACTTTGAACACCGATGTAAAAGTTTAAATCATTTCCAATTTTCCAATTCTTCCTGTTTCTTTTTTCAAAACATTCCCAACGCTAGTACTTAATTACTTTTGTAGGTAACGTGCTGGGTGCGCTTACAAACTCAACACCTACATCTTTCTGTGCGGAAATCGAATTCGCGACACGTAACACAGCAGCCACACACTCAACCACTGTGCCAACAGTGCTGACAATTATTACGTAGCACAACTTATTATTATGTTATTATGTGCTAGCTGCCATATTTCATTGATTTATGCGCAGAAGTAGCCCTTATTTTTAAGTTGCTTTCTCATCAAAGTATGAATGCGGCTTAGATAAACGGGCGTTACCACCGTTACTGTGCTTCAGGATTTTCTGTCATGATTTTTGTTATTTTCGGAATTACTTTCTGTCATGATTTTGATTACTTTCGGATCTAACTGAACAATTTAACTTAAGTACGAGTTACACGTTAGTTAGGAAAATCGAAGCTGCTACATCGCGATCCGCGAGTTCGCGACCGCAATCAAAGCGACGCCGGCGCGCCGCACGCGCTCCGTCCCGCGCAAAAAATGAATGGCTCGCGTCGACGGTGATGGCGCGTGTGTGCGTACGTGTCACACACACTTACACACGGCACCCGTACATTTTAAATAGCGTGCAATCACAATTTGATCCTTTTTATTTTTTTGTTCATTTTGGGAAAACTCTGGGTTATTATTATTGAACACTTTACTAGATTTAGTTATTATATGTTCCTCAATTAGATTCTTGGACTAAAATATTGCCAACGAATTCAAAGTCTTCCTGTATAGAAAAGAGGTTTTTTTTTTTTTATATAGTACAAAAACGTTACATTAATTAAGAGCAATGCCCCACAAAACCATTTCCACGGTTTGTCTGTAGGAACGGAATATAAATAAATAAGTAAGAATCAACGTTTAAACCTTTTTCGTGACGGTATGCGCGTGCTGCTCCCTTAGAGCTTATACCGCTGGTCCCAATTTTACTCGCAATCTCAACCTCGCCAAAAGATGTTAAACTACTGAAGATATACTAAATAATTTACTTTTTTTATTACTTTAATCTAGTTGTAACAAATGCGTTTATTGTAACAAAATTCTAATTTGCACGGTTTATTCGGGTGCCCATGCAAAAAAATTGGTCGAGTTCAGAACACAAGATGACGGTTATTTATACAAAATTACTGATTATTCGTCATGGGTGTCAATTCCATGGTTTTCGGGCCTGCTGACGCCGAAAATGTGGGCAAAACCAAAATCCAAGATGGCGGATGTAAAAATTGAAAATGATTAATTACGGGTGTCAATTCCATGGTTTTCGGGGCTGCTGATGCCAAAAATGTGGGCAAAACCAATATCCAAAATGGCGGCTATACAAATTTAAAATTATTCATCATGGGTGTCAATTCCATGGTTTTCGGGGCTGATGATATCAAAATTGTGGAAAAACCCAGAGTCCAAGATGGCGGCCATGAAAATTTAAGAGCTAGTCGTCATGGTGTTAATTCCGTGGCATTCCGGTGTACTGATGAAGGAAACGAGGGCAACTTCAAAATCCAAGATGGTCGCCATAAAAATTTGGAAATGATTCGTCATGGGTGACAATTCCATAATTTTCGGCGGTGCTGATGCCGAGGATGAGTCAAAATTCAAAAAGTTATTTTCATGAGTATGGTTTTTTATGGTTTCTTGTCTATAGTTTTTGGTTATGACGATTCTGAAAATGAGGTCGGAATCCAAATACAACATGACTGTCACCGAAAAAATCCGTCTACTCCACAATGTATTAATGTAAGCCCTTCGAGTAGTTTTGTTTTATCAATGGTTTCGGCTCGTTTGATTTGTCTCGATGGGCACTCTTTTCCTAGTTGATTAATATCCAAGGTCAGATAAAGGAGCCGAAAGGTGCTGACATAAAGTCTACAATGTAGTCATATAAACTTTAAGTTTTAGCTAAAAAGTTTAAGCTCTTCGAAAAGAGTACAATTCACGATAAGCTTTGAGGGTGGACGGTGTTAGGAAATGATGTAAAACGGTTACCTAACTACCGACCGCTTTTCAACTACTTCAATTATTGAAAAGTTTAATATTTTTAGAGAAATAAACAATGTCGATAGATGGTAAACATTTTTTAGAAATAAATTATATTAGAATAAAACCAATAACAAGTACAGTTAATTGAAAATCATGTAAGTTTTATACTGCTTTTCTCTATAAACGATGGTGCTATTAATGAATTTTCATGAAATTAAAATACAGTTATCGAAATAAATAAACTATTTATAGTAGGTCGTATTTCGGTCAAAAGATTCTTTATCAAATAGGTAAATAATAAAAAAAAATCTAGGTTTGATTTATTATAACTCAAATATAATTTTATCAGTTAAAGTGAACACGGTAATTGCCCCTATACCGACCTCCGGTCGGTATTCGATCAGTACTGTAGTGTTACTAGCTATAACACCGTCCACTTTATTTTGATAAGTTTTGCATACTAATTATAAACTAAATCACCTATTAACTACTTGTAACTCAAGTCTATCAATTATACTATACCACAAAAACTTTATACTTACTAAATTCAGTTTAAATCTTTACAGAACTCTCTAATTGTCCCATGTCTGGTTTTGACGTTTTGACTATTAAAAACACGCATAATGCACCGTTTCGTTATGAATTGTAATATTATCGCGAAACAAAACAAATATCTATAAAATCTCTTTTAGTGGTAAACAAAGTTAAAAGTTTAGTTTCGAATTCCAATAAGACCTAGATTAATAATACACTGTATTAATAAAAAAATGCAGTAACAATTATTGGTCGGATTACGGTGGGCGGACCAATTTGGGTAGGTTTACGTTACAACACTACAATCCTACCAGAAACATTAAAGTAGTACTAGCTACAAGTTGTTTTTACGCAACTGTGCGACAGCAAAGACAGGGTTATGTTATTGTAAAATCAAAATGGCGGCCGTGGAAAACCAAATGGTGGTAGAGACAAAAAAAACGGCACACCATATTTTGTGGAGTTCCTCGTCCTGTACCGACCAAGTATAGTACTTCGATTAAAAAGGAAAAATGTACGGATGTGTACCTTCCCGCACCTTGATTTGAAAAAGCGTTCTTCTACCATTTTCGTAAATATGCCAATTGATTTTGGCGCGTATAGAACGAACTCGTGCTGTACCGTTACCGTTAATGTACTCCCCCTCCCCAAGTCGTAGCTTGCATGCCTGATAAATGTATGTTAACAGATATAAGTATTAATTTATATTTTTCTTAACACATCTCGTAAAAGAAAGATGGCGAGATTGCATTTTATTTGGGACTCTTAGTCTTTTTGATAGCGTGCATTAAAGAAAATTATGAATAGTTGTAGAATACATTAAAAGTAAAAAAAAAGGAAATTGGATGGAGCTTGCACAAGTTGGTAGAAAAAAGGTATGAGAATGAGAGGTTACATTATTTATTATATCCACAATTTTGTGATGAAAACGAAATAAAATGTTATAAATATCTTATAACGGGGGAGATCGTTTCGGAGAAAAATAAATGCGTGATCATCAGTGATCGGAAAAACGTGAGATAATTTACCTAAACTTCATAGAACAGAGACAAAAAGTGGAGACATCAAGAGGTCATTTTTTTTCTAATTTTTAAAAACGCAAGACCAGTAGACACGTTTTTTATTGTTTTCAAAAAATAAAAAACAATCTCCTTTTTTGAAAACAACAAAAAATCTCTTTTCTGAAAACAATAAAAACGTGTCAACTAGTTTTGTGTACATTACAATAACATTAGTATTGAACGTAACGTACTTTAGTGATCCCGAAACCCGGGACAATTTTCCCGAAAAAAAATGCTGTCGTAGGGAAGTCTCCACTTTTTGTCTCTGTTTTTTGAAGTTTAGGTAAATTAGCTCACCTTTTTCCCCTTCTGGACCTACAATGTTGAATTTGCAAAATGTTGAATTCGCAAAAATGTTGAATTCGCAAAATGTTGAATCCCAAAATGTTGGATTTGTAAAAAGTTGAATTTCCCATCCGGACCACAATGTTGAATTTGCAAAATGTTGAAAATGTTAAAGTCGCAAAATGATAAATTGGCAACATTTTTAATCCCAAAATGTTGAATTTGTAAAAAGTTATTTTATCGAGAATATTCTATTGTTGTCCAGAAGGTGTATTTTTATTTATTAACGTACTAAATAAAAGCAAAAACTCTTTACTTGTAATCTTTAATAAAAAAAACCCACTGTAATCATTAACTAAAACACTCCACGTGTACTCGTAATCCTTAACTAAGAACAAAAATGAAAATGTAAAAGCCGTAAAAAATTAAATTAAAATCCTAATTTAAGGCGTATAAATATAACTTTTCTCAAAAATTGCAAAGGCTGTAATTTTTTGCTTTTCAAGATTTTTTAATAACAACGAATATCGTTTATCTAATAATAAATCTTTTACTCTTCTATTTTTCTTAAAGGGAAAGAAGAAAGATCTTGCAACTTGACGATCATATTAAGTACTTAGCTTCTTTTAATAACGTTTTAAAAACCAAAAATATATTCGGTGTTTTTGGTAATCTAGAATAATCTAGATACCCCCCTCACAGGAATTAGTTGTTCTGTAGATATCGTCTGCACAACTAATCAAATTGTGATCCATGCTGAACCACTGTTCTTCAAAATACTGAAGAAAACTGTGCAAATTTTCCGAATCACTAGGGGCAGCATCCACAATATCCCGCCAGGCTTGTGTCATATGTGTCGGTGGAAGTAAAACAAAATAAGAGCACAATCGTACTACATTTCTATCACATTTGTAAGCAAGAATGTTGCTGTATTTTTTTTTTACCAAATTACATTGCTTTGCCCTCTTCCAAACTGCTTTATTGAAATGCTGAAAGCATCCTGTCACTTTAACTTCTGTATAAACCGGCATACCATGTCATACCGCGGGATGCTTTGGCATACCGCGGCACGAAAGCAACCCGCGGTATATCCGCGGTATGCTAAGCAAATACAAGTGCTAAATTGATCAAAATAAGGTTTAAAATTTATTGTCGCTGAGGAAGAAGACAAACACCTTTAGTACTCACTTTCCTTAAGAGCTCTTACACACGAGCGGCATGTTCCCAACGGCAGAGGTAAGTGCAGCCGTCGACGCGTGTCGGCGGCAACCGTCCACGTACCACCGCAGTGCCAGATATTTTCCCATGAAGTAGAAGTATGCTCATTATAATATTTTCCAAAAGACGTCCACTACTGGACATAGACCTCTCCCAAATATCTGCGACCGGTCCTACGCCTCTCGCATCCATAGGACTCAACAATTTTGGGATTCAACATTATGCGAATTCAACATTTTGCAAATTCAACATTTTGCAAATTCAACATTGTGAGTCCAGAAAATTCAACTTTTTACGAATTCAACATTTTGGGATTCAACATTTTGCGATTTCAACATTTTTGCAAATTCAACATTTTGCAAATTCAACGTTGTTGTCCAGAAGGCTTTTTCCGATCACTGGTGATCATAGACGAAAATAGTGGTTACTATAAAACCCCCACTTTTTATTTTTAAAATGCAAAGAAAAGCAGGTCATAAAAAAAATTCTTCCAAAACTTGGAGGAACTGGTGTGCATATGTGTCCGGAGTGAGGCCGCGCACTCTGAGGTAATCTTCTGACGGTATCCGTAGTACGATCACCTGATTATCTCCCTGATCTAAGAGAGATGCTGTGGTACAGGTGGGCAGCCCTCAGGATTCTCAGGATGGTGGCTAGTGTCCACCCCTTCTGTCGGAGTCCCTCTAGCCAGGCTTCAGGACCTATTACACATCTGGGTCCTTCTTCAGGGAGGCCATCTAACCCTTGAGCAGGAGGGGCGTATCTATCTTGGAAAAGGAGAGTTGATATGAGGGGGAATATATGGGTGAAGCTGTAGACATTGTTAAGGCCAAAGAGAGAGTCCAGACTTTTGAAGAGAGGAGCTAGCAACTCTGCTCTGAAGTGGGTGCACCATGATGAGAAGTCTATTATGATGTTTATATAGTCGTGCCCCTCTCCCGGGCAACTCATCCTGTTTAGTGTTTTGGTCAGTTGCTCCTCTGACAGTGTCATAGACTGGTGTTTTATGTACCGAAAGATTGTGTCGGCGATGTTCTTCTCGGTGACCACCTGATATGCCCTCATTTCCGGGGTCATCTTGCCAAAACACCTTGCATCATTCTCTTTGAACTCTCTCTCTTTCGGTACAGCAACCATCACCCTCCAGGACAGTGGAACTATGCCTTGGTCTATCACGCCCAGGATTTCCCTGCAGTCGAAGATCTCTGTTGTAAGGAAGTGCATTACCACACTTTTGGTGGAGGAGGGAGGGCCCTGTGGCATGTGTCCATGAATGGTCCTGAATGCCTTTGTGTCGTATTCATGAATCCACTCCTCTCTACAAGGGATTATGGCTTTGTCTGAGATTATATCAATGGTATCAATGTGATAGTTAAATTCAAAGCTCTTCAAGAGTGTGACTCCATCAAAGTCCTCTGGAGCCCACTTGTGAGTGGCGGTTTCCCCCCACTCATTTGAGTTCAGACAAGCGAGCACAAGGGGGTCGGTGGTGGGGGCGACGGATACATTAGGCCAACGTTTATGAATCTTGTAGTATTGCCTACAGAACTCTTTCTTGAACATGTTGTTAATTTGTTGAGCAGCGGGTTCCAGTCCAGGTTTTAGCACTATCCCTTTCGCAAACCAACTCCTGGTGCTCTTGTTTATATTAACTATTGGGTGACCCATAGTCTTCCACAGGCCAGCCATCTCCAGTTTTAGCATGGCATGAGTAGGATCTGTTACAGTGGCAATGATGGCACGGTAGAAGTCTGTATTTGTGAGGGTGGGCGACAGGTCTTCTGTTATCGTCGATAGGAAGTCTCCTGAATTTTCTAGATCTCGGAGGATGGAACCTATCACCAACGAGGGCCACATTTTCAGGAGGGTGTATGTCTTCTGTTGATGAGTGGCAAGGAGTGATATCATATTTTGAAGGGTGATGTTGACCTCGTTCCTGAGCGAATAACCAGGGTATTTATCATCATGGATGGCAGAGTAGCTATCTACTGAAAACCAGGCTGCACACATGTCAGAGAAGCATAAGATCAGAGAGTAAGGTATTAAGAAACACCGGGAGGGAGTTACCTGAACCATACAAAGCTCTGCATCGAATATTATGTTTACGCTGCCCACCTTGACCTCCTGTCTGGGCTCTGGAGACTGGGCCACAGAGGCAATAACACGTGCCCACGTAGTGGCTAGTGATGCGTAGTGTGTCTATGGGGAGACCTCTTCTAGTGATATCAGGGACGGGTGTTTTGTAAAAATGAACATAGGAGTCTTGTGAGGCCAGCTGTGCCACCCGCTCAGCCCTGCGTAATAGGGCCAGCTCTTCTTTGGTGACGTCTACCCATCTTGAAAGGTCGGCCACACACCAAGAGAGAAACTCCGAAGAAGGGATCAGGGTAAAGCCCTCTATGTCAGAGAGCAGTCTCTAGTGGTGTGGTCTAAGCGCGGCATTATTGGTGCTGTGAGTGATAATGTACTCAACCTCTGTCAGTGTCATGGCAGAGGCGAGATGTCGTTCTCTTCGGTAAATGGGGGTCTTGCGGAGGGGGATTAAAGCCTAATTTTCTTAATTTTTTTTTAAAAAAAGGTCACAAAAAATTGCTCAACAAAAAAACAAGTTACTGGCAGAAGAATCCTTACTAATATATTATAAATGCGAAAGTAACTAGTCTGTCTGTGATTTCTTCACAACTAAATTACTGAACCGAGTTTGATGAAATTCGGTACAGAAATACTCTGGAACCCGGAGAAGGTATGTCCTTCTCCGGGTTCCAGAGTATCTCTAGTTCTTTAGCTACTTTTATACCGAAAAACGTTGAGGACGATTATAAAACTGTTCATATTTGCCTTCTACATAAAGATGAGGGAAGCATCTTACGTCTCGATCTTTGTTTCTAGAATCAATTGGAGCAGCGTGTACCTTGAGCATTTGGTAGAGTTCTGAAATTGGAGCGTTTTTCCTCCTTTCGTGCAACGGGTAAATGGTATATTGTTCGTAATCAGCTTCTTTTTCAGCAGTTATTTGTGTCAATAAATCACCTTCCTCTATAACAACGGGGTCATCTTCCTGAGGTTTTGCTCTGTCCACAATATGTTGCACATTATCATTCAAATGGCTGTTTTATTGATTAGGCGATAGCGGAAGTTGTATGTGACTGTAATGAACGTTTACATTGTTATTAAATGTATTTTTCTTCCAACTACGTAGTAATGTTATCATTAATCGCTACAAAACCGATCACAAAATACGTATTTTCTGCTTAGAAGCAAAACAGTGCAGAAATGTTGTATGAAATCTCATTACTGCACTGCAAACAGTGCAGAAATGTTGTATGAAATTTCATTACTGCACTGTTTTTCATTAGTGCAGTTTTTTATTTTTTATTTAGATATAAATTTACCACAGAGGTTTAATGTCTCCCGTTAAGTTTAATATTAAATGTATGCATTCTTATGCATTAGATCAAAAAGATACTGGCTGAAAATAAAAATCGGCTGAATAAAACCGAAATGGTGAAAAAAAAAAAACAAATGGCGCGCATTTTGTACCATTGTAAAACTTTGATACTTCTTAGTTAGCAAGAAAAGTTTTAAAAAATGGAAATAGATAGCGAAATGAATTCAAGTCCAGAAAGTAGGTATAAAAACAGCTGCAAATGAAATTGTTAATAACCTTTTGCCGCAAAAGTCGCAGGATAACCTTGTTTTCATTAACTTGAGTTTTTATTTTGAGTAGGTATATTTTATCACGGTAGGTAAATTGGTAGTTGAAAGAAAAGTAGATTACGCACCTTGCTGAAGTGAGTGATTAATGCACTCGTGCTAATTTAGTGCCCTCGCTTGCGCTCGGGCACCAACATAACACTCGTGCATTAATGACTCACTTTGCGCTCGGTGCAACAATCTACTATTCTCATTATTGAACTTGAGTATTATGGAGACGCACTCCGCCGAACGCATTCCTGTGGACTGTGTCAACTCAAACGCGCGCGCTCAGCTGCTCGCGCGTATACCCCTCCACCGCTTCGGTCCGCTCGCGTATACGTATTTACATTATAACCCTTTATTTGAAACAATGACACTAATGTGTGATTAATATTAGGTTCAGTTAATACTATTACGTCTAATTTATCTATACAGGAATGTATAGTTAAAAGTAGTTCATTGAAGTGTTTTTTTAGAGAGCGAATATTTACATGCAAAATACATAGTCCTTTGTTGTATACAATTGAACTTATCCAATTATTTAGGTCGTTAACACAGGTATAGTTTACTGTATTATCATCAGCTATAACATCAAAATTAGTGAAGACCGCGAATTTTGCATAATACGAATAATCACTGTTAAGAAGTTTAATATTTATTTTACTTTTGCTAACTGACTTATTTCATTTTCGCTTCTTATTCCTATAGTATTATCGCCATCCGTTCTTTTCACCAGAATTTTTTCCATTTGTCACCCATATATACTTGTATACACCTTTGAGTTGTCTTTTTGCGTTCCACAGCAGTGTCTTCGTAGTCTTAGTTAGGTCTTCATTAATAAATATTTTGTTTGTAGGCGATCCGCCGGTAAAAATGTTGCTATTTAACTCGGTTAGTTTGCGACGATTGGTTAACCAGTGCTCCCTTGATTCAATGCCTGACGCCTTGAAGCCTACTATTATTGAAGATGGTTTATTTTCTTGTTTGGAATGTCTGTTCCGTTTTACCCATTCTATTTCATTGCTTTTTATGCCCATCATCTCGTCTCCAATTTTGGTCACTATCTCTCTCAAGTTTTCGCCGGGTATGTATTCGCCTACGATTTCGAGGTTTTGTTTAAGCGATGATTTCTCAGCGTCTTGTAGTTTTTGCTCAAGTGCAATGTTGTATTTCTCTAAATACACATCTGTTGTTAATATTGGTCACAGTTTTCTCAAGTTTCGATATTTTTCCTTTAGATTGTTCGTGTTCAAATAGTAGTGTATCGTACTTATCTGATAATACGCTAATGCTTTGTTGTATTGTGTCTAAATGCTTCTTAAGTCCGGTATGTATTATATGTAAGTATGTATTTATAAAATTTGTATTGTACGATTACAATTATATGTATTCCTATTATTCAATAATTAATATATGATGTATCTATATATTTAAAAATTTTGTATTTTAATGTAGTATAAATGTATTTCTAAAAAGTTTTATAGATACTCTTATGCTTATTTTTGATATCATATTATCGTATCATAAAAAAGTGTACACCTACCATGTATTGTCTCTGCATCACCGTAAGATCGACTGGTAGAAAATGCCTAATAAGTCGGCTTCTGTACTAATTTTGTGCATAAAGAATAAAATAAATGATAAGTCGGCTTCTGTACTAATTTTGTGCATAAAGAATAAAATAAATGAATAAATGTTGAAGGGCAGATAAGGACATTTTCTGTGAGTTTACGCTTCGGGCAGCATCGATTATCACAAGACTTGACTCTAAGAGTACTAGTAAATCCACTATCGTACAAAATCTTATCTACGATTCGTGAAAAATTACATGCACTGTTAATTTGGCCACTTCTTACTTGGCCACTTAAATTCGCCAACTTGAAAATATTTCATCAAAATTTCAGATCTCTGCTTATGAACATTGCTTAGGTAATCTTTTGCCGACAAAGTTTGGATGAAAACTAAGTAGGTAGTTGCTTGAATTGTTTCAAATAATTCTTAATTTTGCGTTATCCGTACGAACCGAACGAATGCTCGGGTAACAGCATCGAATGTGCAGGTATTAGAAATGCCAACTCCGTTTATTCCAGAAAACCTATTATTACCATTACTAAGACATCCAGTTTTTTACTTGTCACTCTTGGTTTTAAAGATTTCACTTTCGCCATAATCGCTATCGCTTTCCAGTTTTCTTCCAAAATTGGATAGTCCGACAATTTAGATTCTGGTTCCTATTTTGACTACGAAACCCTAATAATACCCACCAACTTCTAATGCATATTATTACATTTTACAAATAGTTATTAAATAGGTACCGGTTGCAGTTATGTGGAGTATATCCTAGGTACATCCATTGTATTTTATAACAAATTCTGTACGCGCGAGATCGTTCTGTGCGCGCCAAATTCAATTGGAATTTATACGAAAATGGTAAGAGGAACGCTTTTGCAAAATAAGGTACGGGAAGGTCAGTACACTTAATGTCACAGGTCATTGCCACCCGGCACCCGACCCGCCCCGTCGCTCGACGTCCACTCGTTGTCAGCAGGTGGTTAACGGGTGGACGCCGCGTTATCACCAGTAAATGTCGCGTGGTCTACCAGAGGAGTTTATCGGAGGAGTCCAATCGATGGCAGCGCGCGGTTCATTCGGGACTTGTGCTTTGGCAATGCGCAGCAACGCAAGGCAAGCATGCGAGCAGCGAGTTGTCACCGAGTGGTCACGGAGTCCGAGTTCCACGGCCGCCATTTTATTTTAAACAGCTTCCGCGTAACAGAAGAGAATCAGCACTCGGTTTTTCTTACATTTCGTTTTTTTTTATCATAAATGGTGCATTTTTTTTCCAAAATATTTTTCTCAAAGTGAACAGCGGAGGACCGACTGTTAGGGCCTGTCCACATCTCCACGTCACGACGTCGTCAACGTGGAACGGTGCGGTAACGTGGCACGGTGCGTTGACGTAACGTGCAAATTTACGTAACCGTATCGTAACACGTTCCGCCTCTAGCCGTAAGCGCACACGTATATGCGCTCCGCCCGCGCTCTCCACGCCCGCGAGTTAGTCGCCGTCTATGTGGTCTGATGCTTTAAAACCATACCTTACTGTTTCTCTTATTAAAATTCAGGATCTACATGGTCAACGATAAATCTAACAATGATCCTGACGTGCATTTCTACGATACGGTGACTACATGACGTGGAGATGTGGACAGGCCGTTATATTTCAGTTATTATCTTTTAAATATCCTCTGATGCCAGTCTGCACATACTAAATAAAGAAACCACTTACCGATAGATATATCGCGTCGGTTATCCAACGGTTTTTGACGCGACCATGGACGCCTGATCTGTGGTAAAACATCTGTAATATAAAACAATCTCGGGTTCAATTGTTTTTTTTTCATTATCTTGTTGTACTGCAATGCACTGCTATGAGTATGTATGCTAGCTATTTGTGTTTGCATCAAGAGTAAGGTACCTTTACCTTAGATGTCTACTGTTTCCGTAAAACTTGAAAATGGAATTTCCAAAATAAAAAGATTTTTTAATTCTACACTATTTCCTGAACGAAAAACGAGATTTACTTTCTTTAGGGCCGATTTTTCAATCGTCGGATAACTTTTATCTGACGAATAAATATGACGGTTTGACATATTTTCTACACAAAAGCTGTCAAAACGTCGAACTTATTCCCCAGATAAAATTTATCTGGCGATTGAAAAATCAGCCCTTACAATCTTCTATTATATAAAAATGAATTGCTGTTCGTTAGTCTCGTTTAAACTCGAGAAAGGCCGGACCGATTTGGCTAATTTTGGTTTTGAAATATTTGTGGAAGTCCAGGGAAGGTTTAAGTAGTGAGAAAATATGGAAAAGTTGCGAGGAAAATAGTAAAAACAACAATTTAATTTTCCCATACAAACTGTTCCTACCTGTCAAACATTCGATGTTCGTCCCATCTCGGTAGGTACGGTAAATTCGGGTCCCCCCAATTTAAAAATATTGTGTATCCAAAAGCAATTCAATGAACAGATTTTAAAACTAAACACTTTTTTTACTTTACGTGGCATTGCAATGCATTCCGGGTACAGCTAGTTTATTAATATTATATTCAGTCCTTATCTTCCCACTATTGAGCAAAGGCCTCCCCCGTGGTCTTCCACCCTGCTCTATCCAACTTAAATAAATTCAAACGCTGGCAACTTCTATTTGCGGCAATTTTAGGCTCATCATTCAGCCGAAAGACATCGGCTGGTTCTGTGCTCGCATCCAGCGGATTCAAGCGACCTTCACCAGGTTATCGGTCCGCGGCGATTGTATACTTTGCAACCATATCCTATCGTGTAGAAATAAACAGCACTGTATTCAATTTTGTATTAGTATGCGCTACAGAGATACCAGCGGATAATGCACGTACTAATAAAATAATCTATACATGGTGTCCCTGGAAGTATAGATCGAAGCAAATAGGGGCGTGGGCAAGGTCATTTCAAAACTTGTAGTAGTAAAAACTTATGTAAAATTTTTGCCAGACCAAAAAAGCCTACTAAAAAACCTACATGTTTTCTAGCTGCGTAAAAGTATTACCACAAGAAAGGCCTACTGTTCGCCAAAGTCCTGAAAAAAAAAGATAGCTCTGATAGTTTTTTTATTATTTTTTTCTATGCGAACTGTATAAAAAAAACACTTTTGAACCGTAAAAAATTGCACCGACATTCTCAGGGTTAAAAAGTTTGGAAATGACATTTTCCACGCCCCTATTCGATTTGATCCATACTTCCAGGCACACCCTGTGTTTATACTGGGTGTTAACGAATTCGTGTAATTCCTTAAAACCACATGATCTACTACTGGTGTACATTGGCCCCGCACGGGAATTAGCCTGATTAAAAATCAAAAAATAACAATCTTTTTTTTTCATGCCGTAGGGGTAAGTGATCGTATCTAAACCGCCTACTAAGGATTCAGTTAAAAAATAAGTTTTTTTTTGCCATAAAATAATTTCATGCCCTTGAACATTTCGATGCCACGCTTAAATGAACGAAAGCACGGCGACGCGGCTGGCGGGCAAGACTAACGCGATATCGCTCTTTGCAGTAAGTTAACTCGGGGCTCTAAATTGACTCAGAAATAGAAAACTAAGGTTTTATTTTCAATTTTTTTTTCACTTGATTTTCAAAAAAAAACCTTTTTAGGGTTAATCTGTGTCACCAGTAGATCACGCGGTTTGAAGGAATTACACGAATTCGTTAACACCCTGTATATATAAAAATGAATCCTTATTTCCCTTGGTCACGGCATCACTCGTGGGCGGCTGGACCGATTTAGCAAATTTTTTTTTTGTTGTGTTCGTAATTGTCCGGAAAAGGTTCTTATGAAAATAAAATTGATATTTATAAAAAACGAAATTATATTAGCATGTCCATATTCTTCATTTGTTTACCGCAGACATGAAAATGGCTTGAACTTTTTGTTACTAGTTTTAGATTTTGTTTCTGAAGGCAGGTAGTAGGTAGGTAGTAGGAAAAAGTGCATTGCAACGCATGCCGGGAACAGCTAGTACCTCATAATAGGGATGGTACGTATATACTGGTACAGGTATAAAAACCCAGTATGAGCTTACCAGTACGCAGACCGGGTATGTACAGCAGAGACCCAGTCCGTACCCGATAGGTATAATTATCCTACTTATTACTTTTCTTTATGGATGCCGAGCTACGCGCCGAACTAAACGGTACGGCCCTACGAGCATAACTACAGTCTACACCAATCACCAGTCATCGGGTTTGACGTCATACCCAGTGCGGCGGGTGCTGCGCGGCGCCGTCGTTCATAGAGTCCGTCCAACGAAAGAAGTCCCGCGGAAATAAATGGAACTAACAAGATTTGTTAGAGGGAAGCGTACAGTCGCATTGAAACTAGCGCCGCGTAACTTCTTTTGTTAGACTTACTCTAACGTACGCGCTCATAGAATACGAAGTTACCCGAGTGGTTACGGCGGCTCCGACCGCTAAGGCCAGGTCTGAACATACCTATAGGTATTTTGATACTGGGTTTTAGTACTGGGTATACGGCCATACCCGTACCTTTGAGGCCGGGTATAGAATGTTGCAGGTATATCTCATGCCTACCTCATAAGAATGCAGCAGTCGCAAGTCTCCGCTGTAGACGCCAACGCGTCCGCCGCGTGACACCGCCACGTAGCAGAAAGACTCTTCTCGTTCCACGCACACCAGCTTCACCAGCGTTTCCCTCTGTGGGTCATTTGAATTAAATAGCTATTTGAATTTTGATTGTGTTAAATAAACGTTAAAGTCTTGAACAATCAACTTTATCAATAAGTATGACGGCGCGTCGAGAGAATTGGCTTGACGACGCCAAACTTAATTGATTCCTGGACGAATGACATCTACCAGATGACAGCGGTCAATGTCGACTTGACGTAACACCAGGGACTGGGGAGGCGGCCCGCAAAAAGCTAGACGGATAACGTCAGAGCTATCGATCAAAAACCCTGGTGTTGATTATTAATGGTGATCATTATTAAGATAACTAAAGTGATTGGGATTGGATGCATGTGCGCTCGCGCCCCACGTAGGGGAGACTGGGTACAGTTGAAACAATTTTGCTTTGAACGCTCGTAGCACGGCCATTTTGAAACATAACAAACAACAAAACACATAAAATGAGAGAATAGACTTTTGTCTTCAAATACATCTCAGAATTAGAGGCTCAACTGCCATATTTACTAGTTAGGAAGAGTTTAATAAAATGATGTGCCACTGTTTCAACCGTACCCATACCAGGGGCGGTTGAAACAGTGATGGGTGTCAGTTGAAACATAAACAAATAAGTAATAAAAATCAGTTTCTTTATTCATAATCAACAAGAAATGGTTAAATTCTAGTATGGCACCATTTCTATCAGTCTTAATAATTGTTTCGAACATAAAAAGAGCTCTTCTGCTCCGGTTTAAACTAATAAACTAACACGAATAAACAAAAATAACTAAAAAATCAACAATCAGTCTCAATAATTAATAATATAAGATTTCCATATCTCAAATTATCTGTAGGAACAAAAACAAGCTGAACAGCAGCTCGCTGCTGTATCGCAGAAGAGAAGAATGGTGAACTCCGTACATCTCTGCAGCTTTTCGTAAAGAAGTCCCTTTTTTGACTTCTTCATACGCATTTTCGTACTGAGTTATATCACACTCGCCTCTTGAAGTTTTTTTTATACGTTGTCTGGGCATCTAGAACGAAAAAAGCAACGGTTATCATTGTTTCAATCGTACCCACAATAATTGCTTCATCCGTCCCCATACCCCTCAACCGCTAATAAAACAAACATAGCGTCGAAACAAAACAACATAAACAAAAACGAATCACGGTTTTCGAACCTTCAAAATCTAACGATAAAACAGAAAATCACTCAAAATGCAAATGCTAATATCAACAAAGTAATTTGAAAAAGAAAACAATAGAAAATACTTACTTTTTGTCGAAAAAATATAATAGGGTCCCCTGGAAACGTACAGAGCGCGCGAAGTGCAACGCGTCACTGTGATTCATGTCCGGACTCGCCGGCCGCGTCTCTCTCCCCTTGTACCCCTCACCACACCGCTAATAGTTTACGAGTTATTAGCGATGGTTTAACCGTACCCTGCTGCAACCGTACCCAGTCTCCCCTACTCGGTGGAACGTCGTTTATCTTTGTGCATCATTTTATTTGTGTTTGTCAAAGTATGACTTGTAATTGATATCAAAGACTTTAATTTGCTTCTCCTCGCTCACAAACCCACGCATAGTACGGTGGCTGGTGGCTGCTTCTGATAAGGACAACCAAATGCCTTTTCATCCCACCTATTCGAAAAGGACGACTTGGTTCGCCTTTAAGTGCGCCCAAAGGTGGTGTTTTCTATAAGAAACTTTTAGCGGGCAGGAATGAGTTTTTAATCCTCTTTATTTTCAAATTCAATTCAAAAAGTGCGCCGCAAATATCTTTGCCGCGCACTTTTAGCGGGCAGGAATGAGTTTTTAATGCTCTTTATTAAATAAGTGCGCCGCAATTATCTTTGCCGCGCACTTTTTGAATTTGGAACATTTTAGTGTTCAGCGCCAAAGAAATCGAACGCAAATATTGTTTGAAGACTGGCTGGTACGACGGCCCATAGTCGCGCCGCCGGCACCGCGCGCCTGCTGAATGCTGATTATAAAAATAAATTAATAATAAAGAATGAGAACGTAGCGTTAGCGCGCGTTAAATTATTTTCATAATTGCGAAAACGTCTCAAATGTAAATATAAGTTTTTAGTTGTTTTATTATTAGATACTATTTAATTTCAATTTAGTTGTTACTCTGTTTTATTAAATAATAATATTACAACAAAATATGAGGCGCCTTTTATTTTCTCATAGTGGGTGATGAAAAGTAGAGTGTATCACTCGGGCGCAAAATTATTTTTGGCTCGGGCGATATACTTTGAATCCCTCGCTACGTTCAGGATTCTACTAAAGAATCCCTCGCTACGCTCGGGATTCTACTCTAGAATCCCTCACTTCGCTCTGGATTCAAAAAAGCGCCCTCGCCGTAAAAATATTATTTTGCTCCCTTGTGATACAATCTACTATTAAGTACATTTTTCTCCAAATATGTTGATGACAGCAAAATTTCTTTCATAAGGTATCAGGGATTTTTTTGAAGATTTGTTTATATGAGTTTTCTGTTTTGGATCTTTTACATACCACTTTGTATGTGACTCTTAAAAATATATGACAATAAACCATTGTTATGGTGTCAGATTTTTTAATTTATTTTCCGATATTTTGACTGTAGTGGGATAACACGGGCTAACAATATTAGTGTATCCCTTTGGCTATCACGTCGACTCAGGTTGTCTTGTCCTAATAGCACCGTTATTTCTCATTTGCGGAGACGCGGGGCGTCGCGATGCGCGTTTCCATTGAGGGACCACATTTGAATTTTGAGCTTTTGAATGCGTCAGCCTTTAGTAAAAGTGCTCAAACAATTGTAAATTCAGCCTCTAATTTGTAAAAGTAACCACTCAAAAGTTACAGTCGGTTAAAGGTGGTCCCTCAGTCGTGACTGACAGGCATCCATATCTCACAACATAGTTAAAATTTACAACTGCTATAAATGACTACTCTTAGTAAAAGATTTGTAAAACTAATTTACTAAATATCAACCCTTCCTGTGCACTGAATAAAAAGAACTAGCATGCATGCAGAAGGTGGTCCCTCAACCGATCACCATAAGTCCACCTTGAGTAGAGACCACAATGGAATTTGGAATTTTCGTATGGGTCTAGCGTTAGTAAAAGTACTTGAATGATTGTAAAGGAGATGTTTCAGAAATGTATGGAGCCTGGGCCAGCACCATGTACACTATATGTAAATATAGCTTTACAATAAAGTAACCGTTTTTAATGTTAGTTTTCTATAATTTTACTTTGTTTAATTGTACATTCAAGTTATCTTGGTCAAGGAGAGCAACACAACACATGAAAATATGGCGGATCGAAATTATGTGAAATGTCATTTTGACAACTGTTGACATATCAATGACTCCATAGTGTTTATTTCTTGTGTACTATAAATAACATAAGTACGTTGTTTATAGACGAAAATACACTCACCGGCATAATTAGCGGAACGCAACAAAAAACCGTGTTTTTTCCATAATTTTGTATTGTACATTATTGTTTTTGTTTAAATATTCTATAATTTGGAGTTAAATCTATATCTATACTAATATTATAAAGAGGTAGAATTTGTTTGTTTGTTTGTATGTAGGAGGTAATCTCCGAAACTTTTCATCCGATTTCAAAAATTCTTTCACCTATAGGAAGCCACGTTATCCCTGAGTGCTATAGGCCATATTTTAGTATCAAAAAATTAGGGATCCTTCAATAAATTACAATAATATAAATTAACGCGAGCGAAGCCGCAGGCAAAAGCTAGTGCATTATATGGACAAATAATAATCATTTAATTGCATTTGGCAATTTAAATCTTTATGCTGACCCGTAAGGCTAAGACATGGAGCATAAGTTAAATGCAGCCCTCAAACAATTAAAAGCTTCGCACACCCAATGTCAAAATGTAATGGGTTTTCGAGGCCCTGATTATCATCAATGTTTTCTCTATCTTGGTTTATTTCAGCAACTTTTACTTCTATCATTTCAAACGCTTTTTCCATCTTGTACCTCGACTCTAACCTTGCATTACCATAATTGACTCTCTCCTGAAGATCATCTTTTGATAAGTTAAAAGCCTCCGTGTATGTTTCACACCCCATCTTAAGTTCATCCAAGGAGCGCCATGGTTTAAACAAGAGAAGCAATGACAAAAAGTACTTTTCTGGTGCCTGTTCTACGTCGTACAAATAGTGATTAATCAAATATGGCTTAGTCCTCCTTTTTAGAAAATTTTTGCCGTCATGTAACACATAACACTCACCTTTGGTAGAAACTGGACGTGATTTAACAATGTCGTAATTTTGGGCAAAACTGTATAAGTTAGCTCTAACTCTGTAGGCCTAATTGGGTAATAGTCATCAATCCAAGACTCGAAATAAATATCAGTGGACTCTGGTTCGAGCATCATCATGTCAGGCTTAGATTTAACGCGTCGATTTCGATAAATATTGACGTCAAGCCATCAAATTGTTGTATTAGGGTCAGTGCCGAACAGAGGAATGCCAAGCAATGTATCGCTTGCTTCTAGGGCTCCACACTCTCTGTTAGACAACCCTCTAAGGCCAATCTATACATATAATAAAATCGTGCTCTAGAAGTAAATAAGAAATTTTTGTCTAGAACTTATAAATCGCGCGGTAACGAAACCATAGCGCGATCTAATTCGACGCCAACGCCATCTAGGGAAGTAAAGATTAAACATATGTTTGCATGTTTATGCAAGCATCACGTAAAAAGAGCTGACCCAATGCTGTTGACTTTTATAAACATATATTGTGCTTATCTCCAAGTAACATATTCTTTTTGTTTCATCGCAATCGGTTCACGCATTCAAAAGATATGCAAATAATCAATATCTTCTATACATTTATCAAATCTGTAGACTTTGCGTATCTGTACATAGCAAATATTTTGAAAAAACATGGTTGGGGTGTTAAAAAATAATAACCAAAAGAACCCATTTTTATCATTTTTGTATTTTGTTTCTTCTGTTTGTCTGTTTGTCTGTTTATCTGTTTATCTGTTTGTTTGTTCAAGCATCACGTAAAAACAACTGACCTAATGCTGTTGACTTTTATAAACACATATTGTTCTTATCTCCAAGTAACACATGTTTTTTGTTTCATCGCAATCGGTTCACGCAATCAAAAGTTATGCGAATTTTAAGTTTTCTAGAAGAACTTAGCATGTATTAGTTTGTACCATTATTTTCAATAGATGGCGTTACGTGTATCAAATAATGTTGTGAGGAAATATTTTACTACGAATAAATCCACAAATTACCTAATATTCATTGTTGAATTGGTACCTATTCTCAGTCTACGAAAGGTCTAATGAAATGCTATCCTTATGAAGAAGGAACTAAGCTTTTACAAAAAAAAACGAAGATATTGTTATTTAGAATTTATTAGGTCAATTTCTTATTGTTGTTCACAATAAAATTAATTCATGATGTGGACTAATAGTAGGATTTTTGTTCATTGAATGTTCATACTTTTTGGGAATGCTGATGCTGAAAATAAGGTCCACATTCAAATTGAAATCGGTGGCCATGATTATTTGCAAGGAAAGCGCTCACCCAGTGCTTTCGTTGAAATTTAGTATTTCGTAATCATTCTATCTACTCAATGCACTTTTTGGAATGTTTTTCTATATTTAATATTATTCATTTTTGTCAGATTTATTCAAAGCCTGTCGCCGTCGTTTTATTAAGTTTATTTAATTGAGTTTTTTTAAGCTTTAGTTTAGGTAATGTTCCAGAGACATGGCCATGGAGGGCAAGTATTTTAAATATTAAAAATAGCAAATTTCACTCAAAGGAAACTTCATTTTACTTTTTTTAAAGTAAGAAATATTGCCTTTTACTGATTTTTTTGCCTGAACCGGGAATCGAACTGACAAAGCTTTACGTACCATCCGGTATTATATTATGGCACCTGTTGAAAGATATCTATAAGGTCAATAATAAGGATCAAATCTCTCCAACAAACACACTGTCTTAAATTGAAGGAAGTGCAAGAAATAAGAAGTAACAACAAATAAGTGTTTGAATTGAAATGTACCTAAGTTAGGTAGGTACTTAATGTTAGTTTTTATGGTCTTCCATCAATTTCAGGCACTATGTTTATTGGAGCGATTTGATCCGTATTATTGATCATATCGATTGGTGAAATAAAAATATAGATGATGTTTTTTCGCGTTTGTCTTGGTTCGATTTCCAGATCAGACTTTTTGAAAGCAGTACCTACCTATTTATACCTTATTAAAATTAAATGAAGTCTTCTATAAGTATTTTTTTTAAATATTTAAAGTTCTTTTCTATACCTACCACACCTCGAATGAAATCATAATTTAGTTCGCAGATTGTAACAAGACGGCGTTGTAGCTATTTTTGTTTCGCGATATGGTTTTGTTACATCTTCAATAAAAGTATCAATATTCAATTATAATCCATTTTAGCAAGGAAATGTATAGAAATAAGCAACACGATTTTAGTATTACGGTTTTATGAATCTTTACGGTCAATCAAGAGGAGCTGAAACTCTACATAAAGAAATGGTTCAAAAGATATAAGTGTCTTAGTGGGACACCTTTATCTATTATTTTAATAAATTGATTATTTAGTTGCTGCGACACAATGTTGTTTTCCGACTTCCACGCGGACGGAGTCGCGGGCACAGCTAGTATTAAATAAATGGCTTCTTAAGGATTTGGCGAGTTCAAATCCTCGAATAAATCTGTTGTGTGGGTTTTTTCACTTTTGGTTGTATATTTTGTGACGTAATAATTCAAGATAGCTGTTTTTCGCCAACGTATTGAATGTCGGTATTTCCATTCCATGCTAGCAAAATTGCAGGATTATAATCATTAACCATTGTCCACTCTTTCTTGCGGACAATATTGTAAAGCCGATTATTAGAGGACAGT
Source organism: Amphipyra tragopoginis (assembly GCA_905220435.1). Classification (NCBI taxonomy): domain Eukaryota; kingdom Metazoa; phylum Arthropoda; class Insecta; order Lepidoptera; family Noctuidae; genus Amphipyra; species Amphipyra tragopoginis. The sequence goes on from HG992015.1 coordinate 17,471,622, forward strand.
GTTTTTCTTGCAGCTATTGATTCAACGATATCTCTAATGCTAAAGGCTTTTGTGATTGGGCGCGGGAATCCAAATCGACAGACTAACACAAAACGTCCTCTAGTCTTTTTTTTCGCATGCAATAACTATTGTGTCTATGGATTTGGTACGATGTGACTCTTTTGTACAAAGTAGGTGAAATGTTTTTGTCCGGTATAGTACAAGTAATGTACTTTGATATGAATGAGACAACATCTTCAAGTGAGGACTCGTGGATAATAGGGGCATCTTTAACCCATAACATTAAATGAAAATGTTGCGCTCCACGAGATTGATATTCACGTCTCCAAAAGTAATGTATTACCTTTCCAAGCGGCTCATCAGACGACATGATAAAATCCAACATAGCTTTAAACTTGATATCAATGAATCGGGAAGTGGAAACAGGATCTAGCGCAACTAACTCAATTAAGAAAACATTACGATCATGCTCAGCCACACCAGGTTTTATACATTTAAAAGTTAATGAGGAGTTATGTCATTTAAACAAGACTAAGGACTATTTAGCCCCTGCGGAGGGAGTTTTAGCCGGGCTCGCTAACATAAGTCTAGAGCAGAGGGAGCTGCTCAAGCAAGGGCTGCAAGGACTTGTCGATTGGGCAGCAGCTAACCCACAAAAATTGTCACCTAATTCCCTTTTTGAAAAAGTCACTACACTCTTTGGTCCAAATTCCCCCTTTCAGAAGTGCTTTGATAATAATATGCAGATAATTTGTGGCAGGAGAAGCGAATGCATTGAAATAAGGAGGAATAGAATCATAAAAGAGATAAATAGCCAAAATTTAAGGATGTCTTTAATGAATATACCACCAAGTTCTGAGTACCTCTTTAGCCGAGAGGCCTTGACACCCCTTGTGCAATCCCTAGGAGGGTCTCAAACATGGCTTAACACACCGGAGTATTTAAAACAAAAAGGTAATCATCGGGACCATGACCGTCATGACCGTCGCTCAAACAATTATAAAAAGGCACCAAATACAGCCACTAAACAATTTAAAACTGACAAAAAATTTAAAGCTGGTTACAAAAGAAATAATTCCTTTCGTTTTAAAAACACCCGAGATTCCAAGTCCAGTGCTGAACGAGGATCAGAGCAAAAATGACTATGCCAGGAGTCAGATTTTTCAAGGGGGTTGTCTAAAAAACCATATAAAAGCTTGGGAACTACTAAATGCAAACCAATTTATACTAAAGATCATAACAGGAAGTCGAATACCATTCAAAACCAAGCCTCCAATGCAATATCCCACAAAACACATAATAAGGAAGTTCTCAACCAGACAAAACTCAGAGATGACAGAGATAATAGAAAAATTAAAGGAGCAAAGTGTGTTAGAGATACCAAATAAAATAAATGCGGGATTTTATTCCAAAATGTTTTTAGTAAAAAAGTCAGACGGCAGCTCAAGACCCATATTCGATCTGAGGGGACTGAACTAGCATGTAGCAGTAAAACATTTTCAACTCATATCTCAGATAGATGTTGTCGAGTTTCTTCAACAAAAAGACTGGCTTGCGAAAATAGATTTGCACCAAGCTTACTTTCATCTACCTATCTCAACGTCACACCGACGATTCTTGAGAGTCATTTACAACCAAGAAATATTGCAATTGACGGCACTCCCTTTTGGCCTTTCCTCAGCTCCCCGGACATTTGCAGCGGTAACCAACTGGGTTGCAGAGAATTTGCGGGCTCGTGGAGTCCGCATTCTTGTTTATCTCGACGATTTTTTATTGGCCCACCAGGACAAGTCAATCTTAAACTCCCATGTCTCGGAGACTGTGGAAGTTCTAACAAACCTTGGTTGGCAAGTGAATTTCTCAAAGTCGATTCTAGTTCCCACTCAGGAGTTAGAATACCTAGGCCTTCTTTGGAACACCGCCACCAATCACAAGGCTCTACCCGCAAACAAGGTAGAAAGGGTAAAGGTAGTGATATCAACACTTCTAAAAAGGAAGTTTTGCTCCCTGAAACAAGTTCAGAGCATGTTAGGACTCCTAAATTTTGCTACCCTCACCACATCAAGGGGACGCCTACATTGTCGTCAGGCACAAATATTTCTGAAATCATTCAAGCAGAACAGACCAAGACAAAAAAGGTTGATCCCCCCACTGGTTTGCCAAGAGTTAACGTGGTGGCGAGAGGCCATAGACCACAGCTCAGTTCCTTTACATGTGGGGCAGGTAACTCATTTCCTGACCACAGATGCTGCAGACAAGGGATGGGGAGCCCACATGAACGGGCTAATCTTGTCAGGAAGTTGGCAACCACACCAAAGAAAACGGCACTCAAACTTAAAAGAGATGTTTGCCGTATACGCAGCAATAAGCAGCCAAAAAGCCAGTCTTCAGAGTGCACATACCTTAGTTCAATCCGACAACAGAACACAAGTCGCGTATTTAAGGAACGGGGGAAGGACACGCTCCCTAGCACTCCTGAACCTAACTTGCAAACTGACGAAGCTAACAGATCAGCTCAACATCACTCTGTCAGCGGCTTACCTCCCGGGGAGGTACAACGGTATAGCCGACCGCTTATCAAGGAACAGACCAGTGCCGGAATGGCACCTCTTGCCCCAGGCCTCGGAGGCCGTATTTTAAAAGCGGGGCGTCCCCGTCGTGGACCTTTTCGCGTCCGAAAAGTCGGCCGTTGTGCGACAGTACGTCACATGGGACTCAAACGATGGCTTAGCAAACTTCTGCGATGCTTTCAGTCGAAAGTGGCAGTACCGACTAGCATGGGTGTTCCCTCCGCCCAACTTAATACCCCGAGTGCTCAGTCATCTGAACTTGGCGGAGGGGATATACATAGTAATTGCCCCACACTGGACCCAGTGTGCCTGGCTCCCGGACTTGAAGGCGAGAGCTCTCGGAGAGCCATTGCCAATACAGGATCTATGCAAGAACCTCATAGACCTGACAACAGGCAGGAGTCCTCCGCAGATCGACAAGCTGCAACTCCTAGCTTGGAAAGTTGGGGGTGGGCCAGTCAGGTTGCCCAGTGGTCGTTAGAAGAAAAGGACCTGTTAAATAGTAGTTGGAGAAAATCCACACTCATTACTTATAAAGCTCCTATTCAGAGGTGGATATTATGGTGTAACTCTCATGGCATAGATCCTAGATCACCTGATCCCAAAGATTTAGCTCGATTTCTAGCCAAACTATACTTAGTTGATAATTTAGCTTATAGTACCATCCGTTTACACAAGTCTGCAATTTCTACATACTGCGCCATACCAACAGATGTTATATCTAAGAACTTTTTCGTCCATCAAGTTTTAAAAGCAGTATCCTTAGCTAAACCACTGCCTAGAAAATCACCCGTATGGGATACAAAATTACTCTTTGATTGGCTTAAGATGACACCGGAGGTTAATACACTCTTTGATATTTCTAGAAGAACAGCACTAATTTTACTTTTAGCCTCTGGTAGACGTTTACATGACCTAACCTTGTTAGATATCTTACAAGAACATATGGTATTAGATGACGAATCTGTAACATTTTGGCCAAGGTTTGGCTCAAAGACAGACACTGGAAGCCACAGACAATCAGGATGGTTACTTAAAATCCACCCTGATCCTAATCTATGTCCAGTCAGACACATTCGACGCCTCTTACAAGCTTCACGTGACAGAAGAGAACAGGTCACCAAATTAACAAGCTTATTTACTACAATAACAGGTGTGGCGAAGCCTGCTTCAAAGACTATAATTTCAGGTTGGATTAAATCCATCTTTAGACAGGCCAATATTGAGGCGCCTCCAGGAAGTATAAGGTCTGCGGTAGCCTCAAGAAGCTGGCTGGACCTCAAGATGAAATCTTGAGTAGAGGAAACTGGAAGAGCAGCGAGACCAGACCTTCAGAAAAATTTACTGTCGTGAAGTAATAAAAGAGAGGGCTATCCCTCAAGAGGATTTATTATATGATAATTTTTCTCATATTTAAATAAGTTTATCTTAATGTTTATGCAGTAAATGGCATACATTTCATGTCAATTTAATTGACAAATTATGAGACTTAATTAATAATTTGATTGATCTCATTATAAATTCCAAGTTTATTAATTAGTATAATTAAGTAAGAATATGATTGATCTCATTGATTTCTTTTAATTAAAAAAATAATTTTTATGTTTTATGTTCACCATTTAAGGTCAAATAATTTACCATTTAATTAAGTTTAACATGTCATAAGAAAATATGTTGATTTTAGCATTTTCTTGAATAAAAGAGATTGGAAACTCAATTTTTTATTGTTTATTCCAACATTTAATGAAGATAGATATCTAAATATTAATTCATTCCATACATAATTCACATAGCGTCTATATACTTCAGGTATTCTTTCACCAGCAGATATCAAACAGGTCTTCAACCAAAGCTGTGTGTTTTGAAGGAAACATAATAGAACTGTTTTGCATTAAAACAAAACAGATATTACGTTAAATGAAAAACACACAGCGTTGCAGCAAGGTGCTTGCTGGTGAGTTTTGAAGACTTCTACGAGTGACAGATGTTAGCTCGCCGCAACCACAGATTACCGCGAGCTACTGCCATAGTGAAAGATCATAAGGTAAACGCAGACGACGGAAATTGGTAAGTTTCACATACTATTTATTAAATCAAGGCAAAAACTAAAGACAGCTTCTTCAACCAACGCTGTGTGTTTTTCATTTAACATAATGTGTGTTTTGTTTTAATGCAAAACAGTTCTATTTTATTAAATGAGGCTCCTTTTATTTTCTCATAGTGAGTGATGAAAAGTAGAGTGTATCACTCGGGCGCAATTTTTTTTTTGGCTCGGGCGACGTGCTTTGAATCCCTCGCTACGTTCAGGATTCTACTAAAGAATCCCTCGCTACGCTCGGGATTCTACTCTAGAATCCCTCACTTCGCTCTGGATTCAAAAAAGCGCCCTCGCCGTAAAAATATTATTTTGCTCCCTTATGATACAATCTACTATTTACTAACGATTACTTTACCAAACAATGTCAAAAAATGAACCGTTTTATTTTCAATAATAATCGAATTCCTGCGAAGAAATACTAAGATCGAGGTGACCACACATCTGGATTTTTTTAGAGACTGTTAAGTAATACAACATTTAATTGATATTTGACATCGCTTAGCTAATTACAAACACAAAGAAAATAATGAAATAGTGAAGTAGTAGTAACAAAAATAAAATGAAAAATCTTATGAAAATTATTGTACAATATTATTTTTTATTAATCACATCACTTGCCTGATTTTTAAATCGTCAGATAACTTTTATCTGGGGAATAAGTTTGACGTTTTTGTATAGAAAATATGTCAAACCGTCACATTTATTTATTCCTTGGATAAAAGAAGCCATTCAAAAGTTTCAATAGATAAAAGGTTATCTATTGAAACTTTTGAATGGCTTCTTTTACAAACTAGAGGTTAAATTTACAATCATTCAAGTACTTTTACTAACGCTAGACCCATACGAAAATTCCAAATTCCGTTGTGGTCTCTACTCAAGGTGAACTTATGGTGATCGGTTGAGGGACCACCTTCTGCATGCTAGTTCTTTTTATTCAGTGCACAGGAAGGGTTGATATTTAGTAAATTAGTTTTACAAATCTTTTACTAAGAGTAGTCATTTATAGCAGTTGTAAATTTTAACTATGTTGTGAGATATGGATGCCTGTCAGCCACGACTGAGGGACCACCTTTAACCGATTGTAACTTTTGAGTGGTTACTTTTACAAATTAGAGGCTGAATTTACAATTGTTTGAGCACTTTTACTAAAGGATGACGCATTCAAAAGCTCAAAATTCAAATGTGGTCCCTCAATGGGAACGCGCATGCGTCGCACGACGCGTTTGGTGTGGCGTCTCGCGGCCCGTCGTACGATTTTTCTGTTTACGGAGCGGCGGCGCGTGCAGTGGCCCGCATCATCACACGCGCAAACACAAACATATGGCAATGTACGACGTTGTTTATGAAGAGGCGGCGCGTGCAACGCCGCGGGCCCCGCCGCGGTTGACGCTACGTTTTACAGTGGACGGAGAATTGCAGGAATACCTGGTCGCAACGCTGCGTGCGCCGCCGCGATAAATGTCGCGTGCGACGCGGCGATGCCATCCGCGAGCTCCGCCTGCATTTCAAGCAAACGCGTGTAAAATCGCTTCTCCGTAAACGCTCACATACAACGCCATATGTTTGAATTCGGTGCGGGCCGCGCCGCACAACGCGACGCGCGACGCCCCGCACAACGCGACGCGCGACGCCCCGCACAACGCGACGCGCGACGCCCCGCGTCTCCGTAAATGAGGCCTTAATACTGGCTAGCTTTGTCTACTGTTACAGTAACTTCTATAACATTTCTCGCCGTACCTTGCAATGCTCCAGTCTTTTGACGTCTTGTTCGCTAAGTGGTGTCCACACTTCGGCTCTAGTTCTCGTCTTTTTTGCTCCGACGGCCACAAGCCTGGTTATGAGCTGTCTCCACCACACCTTCCCACTGCTAAAGCAGTCCAGTAGTTGAAACAGCTTGTGCGCGTGTGTCGTGTATTTGTGGTGACCTGCAGTTTGATAAGTAGGGCCTTTTCATTGTCATGCGTGTTTGCGCCCGCGTGCAGACCAGGCACGCATGCTTGTTGCGGGCCGCACGCTGAGCATATTATTTTCGCCTCGCCGCCACAGTATTGTGCGTGTCGCCAGGAAGAGAACTCGTGTCAAAATGAATGAATGAATTTTCATATTGATCGTACAACGTGCATGCGACCCGTTTGACAGTAAAAACAACACTGATTGTCAAGGTTCGCCACACGCACACGGGCGGCACGCATCCGTGCGAGCCACCCGCGATCCGCCCGTGTGCCGCGTGCGTGTGGCGCGCATGACAATAAAAACGTGTGATACGATAGTTTGCGGGCAGCACGCATGCGTAGCTCGCCAGCACAAGGGCGCAAACACGCATGACAATGTAAAGGCCTGTAAGGTTTCATTTGCTTATCCAGTACTTAAACCTTCGTTTAATAGTTTAAGGTATCTTTTTGCGGACTAACAATTTTTTCATCACCGCAAATATGCTTTTGCTTCAGTTACCACTCTATTATAACGGAACATATTGGTGCCGATTCTGCTATGGACAAACTAAACTTAATTTAGGCTATTGCCATCTTTTTCACTATGATACAATAAGGAAGAGACATGCGACAATAAGAGCTGTCAAATTTAGTTGAACTAAAATTTCCATAGCAATTTAGACGACATTTAAAACGTGTCGACTAAAAACACGTTGAAGTTCAAGGCGTAAACTAATTTGACATCTCTAACTTAGTTGTTGTCTATCACCGTCCTTTGTCTATCACCGTCCTTTTCTTGCGCTATCTGTTAATAAAAGATAGCAATTCTCTAATTTTAGTTTAGTTGGTGAACAAGAGAATCGGCACCAATGTTGCGTTAAAAATTCCCAGCAATTACTAAATCTTTTGTGTTGGGTGATGTAAGAGGTGTGTCGTGAAACAATTCTCCTGTCTTTAATTTAACCCACGTAAACACTTTTTAGTAACACTGGTGGATCATCCAAAATAGTATGTAGTAAATTGCTTTAAATGGTAAATATAGCACAGGCATACAAGTTTCTAATCTAGTTAATGGGTCGAGTACTGATCTCCTAGATAGGTTACGAGGTAACCTGTGTTTAGAAGAAACAGTTACGATCCCCTGTCGTAATGGATGAATGCACGTGTTATGTATTCCAAGTAGTAACATCTTTGCATGCAACAAAAGAAATAATGAATGAACAAAGGATAGACGTGTCTTAATTCTAGTAACTTTTTGAAATATAAAACGTAATGTATGTATGTGTGGTGTGTGATGTGTTTCGTTTAAATGTGGTGTGTGATGTATGTATGTATTCGTGTGTGTTCACTTCTATAGATATTCTTCAGTTTCGTTGTAGTTTAAGTTTTGTAGGTATGAGCGAACAGTCTTGCAGATGAAATATGTTGAGCCGTAGGTATATTGAAAATTTTCCATTAATTTTGTTGTAAAGTGTTGGGCCAAGATAGGGAACGAATTTCTTTATAAAAGATGTGCGTGCGGGTGGAATACAGCAGATTAATGGATTATTAAATGAATACCATTATATTGTGTAAACGCAGCGAGACAATTAAATACTGCGTTTGCTAATCGATTCAGCATATTGGTGAGGTCTTTAAAATGTACAGAATTGAACCTATTGTGTAAAATTACAATTAGATATCTATTAAGTAGGTATCTACCACGAACTCCTGCATTGAAGGAATGAACATTGTACATGTGATATTGGCAAAGAGTGAAGGCTTTTATAGAAACCAAACGTATTAAAATTATATTTCCAACTAGCTTCTGCCCGCGTCTTCGCCCGCGAGGCGTGCAGGAAACAAATGACATATTTTTTTCAGAATCAATCGTTTTTAAACACTCTCACTCCCTCTCAATTGAATATACAAACTGACAATATCCCAAACAAAGCAATAAGGATGAAGTTCTCCGTAAAACTGAACAGTAACTAATCTCTGGGATGAGTGTTATGGTTTTAACAGAACTTAAAAGGTGTGTGAAAAGATCTAGTTAGGAGACAACCAGAAGTGGATAATAAATAATGAATATTGTCTACAACGAAAGTTACTTACCGTAGTATTTCTTTGTAAACAATATTTTTTGTTTCCCCTTCAGGTGCTAGAATCACTACTCTGGACCAGGCCACGTATAACTGACCGTGTGAAAAGCAGTTCTCCCTTAAGTCTACCCCTGCTAAATGAAGAGTTTGGCCTTGAGATTTATTTATGGTCATGGCAAAGCAGACTTTGGGGGGAAACTGCACTCTTTTGAACTCGAAGGGGTAGTTCGATCGTGTTAAAGGAATCCTCGGAATAAACACAGACTCCCCTCGGGAACAACCGGTCAGTATATAGTTGCCTCGATTACATTTCGTTGCAATGTTTTCACTCGCAACCTGGTGCCATTGGATCATTTTGGGGGCCTTAAATTACGCAGCAACATAACTGGGGCTCCAACTCTCAATTTTAATATGTGAGTTGGGTAACCAGGAGGCTTCAGTGTGTTAAGAAATTCAACCGGGTAATGTATGGCGTCATCGTTGTTTATCACTGAGTCCACTGATTTATAATGATTTTCAACTCCTTCGAACGATCTCAAAATAATTTCATTGATGATTGTGGCTTGGTCGTTTTTAGGATGGCACGCTCGTACAACCATTCTGCAGGTTTATCGTGGATATTACTAATACCTAGGTAGATTTTAACTATTGGCTTTTCTAAAGAGGTCACAATTGTGCCTAACTCTGTAGGCACAATTGTCCTATTTTATTATCCACTTCTGGGTAATCATCATTTCCTATTTTGAGTAAAAGATCTGAAAACTGTCCAGCAAAAACATCTCCCCTCAGGTGGACTCTTATGTTTTTCGTAAGACTAAGTTTAATCACTGACGGCCACAAATGAGACCGCTTCAAACACGCTTTGGCTTCATCCACTCGCGTTCCCCTGGGAACTACGGTAATGTCTACCAGAAATCACCTGCTAACAATACAGTTACACCCCCCATTTGACTGTTATTACTACTGATATCTTGTAGAGATCTATTTAAGACTTAGAAACCTCCCTCATGCGCCATAGTACTATCATTCCAAATAATTAATTTCGTTTTACGGAGTACTTCAGCCATATTGCTTTGTTTGGGAATATTCCAGAGTGGGGTTTCAGTTTGTATTAAATTGAGAAGGAGTTTAGACGTAGAGTTTGCAGTTTTGCCTCCTTCCAGCAGAGTGGCAGCAATTCCAGAAGACGCGACCGCTAAGGCGATACCGCGATAGCTTCTCACTTTGGCCAGTAGAAAGTTCATAAGAAAATTCTTACCTGTTCCACCAGGAGCATCCAAGAAAAAGATCTCACCTACCCCTGTCTCAATACTGGAAAGTATTTTCTTAAAAACATCCATTTGTTCATGGGTTAGAGAACCTTCACTACTTGACACTACTTTTGCTATTATGATCGATATTGTAACTTATTTCCTTCAGGTAGTCCCGGTTGTGTAAACCTTCAGACCTTTGAGGCTGAGGCAACCCGTATTGCTGTAGGTTTTGTCCTCCTAATGCTAATACAGTTTCTTCTATTGTAACCAGAAACTTATCATAGATTTCATCTGCTAGTTGATCTATATGGCCGGAAAGTCTCTCCACTTGCCGTTTGTAATCTTCTGATAGACTATCCTTGTATTTTTCCCAAAGACTAAGTAAGTGCGTTTGAAATCTGAAGAATTTAAGTTTTTATATGGCCGGAAAGTCTCTCCACTTGCCGTTTGTAATCTTCTGATAGACTATCCTTGTATTTTTCCCAAAGACTAAGTAAGTGCGTTTGAAATCTGAAGAATTTAAGTTTTTATAGTTTTTATTTTTTTTATATTTAAATTTATTTAAGAAAATAGATGAAAATTGACCATTCCATATAGTCCGTCTTTTATTATTTGCTTTGAAGACTGTCGGTGCCAATTTTCAAGTCAATAACCCAATGTAATAAGAATTTTCATACAAATCTCCTAACTTCGAAAAAACTTTCATCCCCTATTTCACCCCTTGGGTAGAATTTCCAAAAATGGTCCAACATGTGTGTTTATTTCTAACCAGAAGCCTAGATATTTGATTCCACGCTTCTTGCTTCAAAAGTACCCATCAGATTTCTCATACACATTTTCAACACTTATTTCACCCCCTTAGGGGTTGAATTTCCAAAAACGCTGAAACATGTGTAACTTTATTTGTCACCAGAAGACTAAACATTTAATTTTGTGCTTCTTACTTCAAAAATAACTGATTTCTCATACAAAATTTCAACATTTATTTCACCCGTTTAGGGGTTGAATTTCTAAAAACGTTCAAATACTTTTACATTT